>BSBM01000036.1:2810000-3460000 GCA_027924585.1 Larix kaempferi
GTATTAAATACCTACGATTTTTTTAATATACAAGAAACGCGCACGTGTTTTATGTGTGAATAAATATTAGCAAAATGCTTTTATCCTTCCATGTTCTACGTTTTCTTCTCCCACCTTCCCATCTCCCATATAGCACGACACTTCACAAGACGTCCTGAATCCAATGAAGTCAACGGTTTGTCGATTCGAGCCATGGTCGTCATTCTATGGCTCGTTGCATCTCGCATCCAAAAGGCCTTCAAGGACACATTTCGGGCCATACGTAGTTATTTGCAGATGAATAGTGCAAAAAATGTGCAGTGGTGATAACATGTTTACTGTCTGTTGAGTCTGATACTACATCTAGGTGCCACTCAGCAAACTTTGAGATAGAAACTCTGTAATTTTAGGATACTAATTCAACCACTCAACAAAGGAGCGTTTTGCAGGTGACTTGGAAATCCCTTCCAATTTTCAGCAATAAAACAAAGAAGTTCAACGTACATATTTTCAGGAAAGCTTGTCAACCAATCAGACAACCAGATACAGGGAGATAACCACGCCCAAAAAATTCAAGCTATTATAAAACTCTTGTTTATCAAGATAAGGATGGACTATGTGTACATTACGAGAATATAGATGATTGAAGTCGTTTTGATGAACTTGTCCTCTTGCTTTCTCTACAATGCCTTTAAAAGCAGGGAGTATTGTCTGAGCTTCTGTTGGTTTACATAAATGTTTCGATGATAGAGGTGAATTACCACTTATCAGAGCACGAAATGTTGAACAAAAGTCTAATGTAATAGAACGAAGGATACCTTGGTTCCACTTTTTATTGAAAATGATACTTTCTCTTGACGAAACCAGTAAAAAATATGCCTGTATTATAAATGGAAATCCTGTTACAATTTCCGTCGGAAGAAAAGCATAGATACCTACAACCGCCATATTTCCTTCTGTAAGCTGATCACCCATCGGAAAAGCTAATGTAATAGCCCATTTCCCAACATCTTTCCTCTACTCAACCCTACACTCATTTTGCACGGGAAACTGCTGCCTCGACATGTAATAACTACATTGTTTTGTCGAAAATTGCTCTTCTTCTGCTAACAAATGCAAAATGAAGGATTCATTGTCATTGCTATGAGAAGTTCTAAGGTCAGTTTCTCATAAAACAGAGATTGTATAAATCCTGTTAAGATCGATATGTTCCAGCTCACGAACTGAGAGCTTCTTTATCTTAGACATAAACAAAAGAGCTTCAGGATGAATACTATAGAGTTGTTGCTTTACAGCTTCAACCTTCTCAGGATGTACGGGTATAGAATGAGCCATAGAATGACGACTGTGGCTCGGATCGACCAATTAAAATTCAATTGGACCCATTAAAATTCAATTGGATGTGACATGAATGATTAAAATTAAACTCTAGATGCATACACAAGCCACTTGGACGATGGCTAAACATCCGGTACGTTGATGCTTTAAATGATGAACTCTTTCCTTTATGGCATTATCAGGATGCTTACCCTACATTTAACGTCGACATTAATTAGTTAATGGCTTCCATGTTCGGAGCATAGAGAAAGACCTTGTCACATTACAAAATCCTTGCAACATCATACAGATACAACATTTATTGCCCTCAACCTAGCTCATTTTACCTCTTCCTAGTTCAAAGGCGCTCATGATCCCCTATTTAAAATCACATAAATTTTGGACCGAGATATCGATGATGTCCAAGCAGGCTCGACCAACTGGCTGGCCATGGGACCGACGGAGAGCGACACCCCTAGTACTATCCCGATGTCCTGAATCCAACGGAGTTGACGGTTTGTCGATCTGAGCCACAGTCGTCATTCCATGGCTCATTCCATCTGTTTTATTTTTGTTATGTTAAACAAAACGCACGAGCGTTATGGTGATACATAACGCGTGTGCGTTATGTATCACCATAATGCTTGTGTGTTTTGTAATCCTATCCTACATGTTAAATGACATGGGAGGTTTGGAGCTCGCCATTCCTAGTTTTACATAACGCGTGAGCGTTGTGAATTTACACAATTCTTGTGTGTTTCGCATTTACCCAATTGCATCTAAAAGGTCCCGCAACTTCGTGCGAGGGCCCTTCATTTTTGGAGATCAATTCAACATCAGGTTCCACATAAGTGTGTAACTTTCAATTAGTGTTATTTTGTAAGTTTACCTATATGTTGTATGTTGATACTTACAATAGTTGTTTGTAAGTGTCAAATAAATAAATCTAAGTTTATTTGTATTGGGTGCATTTTCGGTAGAACTTGACATGCTTAATTTATTGAGCTTTTAGTGTCTAGTTTTGACACTCAAATTTACCTCTGATATATCTTTCCATAGATATGTGTTTTTGTGATTGGTTCCTTTATTGATATGCACATTTACACAGTAGAGCAATCAAGAAGACATATCGAATAATACAATTTCAAGTTTGGACACGTCTTGCAGAAGAAAATCTTCATGCTTTTCACCTTTAACATGATAAGGGGGAATATCATTGACAGTTAGGATTCAAGTTTCAAGGCCTTATCAATATGACAACAAGAAGTCATGGCCTTCTTTAAGTGAGATGGAACAAGCAAGCTTGAGCCACAACCAAATTTAGATGCCAAATTCAGAGTTGTAGCCAGAAGATAGAAAGGGAACCATTAGATCATGGTATTTCATATCTAGTTTTTGATACTTATAACCACCATGAGATATTGTACTCCTCACTTTGTTCCTGACAAGGGGGAATGATTAACAACCAGAAACAAGAGAGTGAGAACAAGAAAGCCTGAACTATAGTCAAATCCATGCTCCACTGAGCTCCATGATAGTTTGCAGTCATCCTAAAACCACCCATTTAGTATAAGACTTCAACCTATGCTAGACATTAGATGGTGGTCCCCAAACCACCATTTTCTAGAGGAACTGTTGAGACTTCATGACAATTTCTAGAGAGAACCTCTGAGCAAGAACTAGACTTGTCACCATGTTCAAGAGTTTGTGGTCAGCCATAAACCACCCACTTAGAAGAAGACATCAACTTATGCTATCCCTTTTGGTTTGTGTTCATCCAAAACCACCAATTCAGAGAGGACTTATATTTAGTAGATGTCAACTTTAGCTAGCTTGCTTAGCCAATTCGGATTTTCAAGTTGGATATGTTCAGCCTTTGGAAGCTATCCACTTCCAGTTATTCAACTCTCTTTTCTTGGACTCACATTCATCCCTTTAGATTAAGGGGGGATTGCTGGAACCTGATCCATCAGGTTAGGTGGAGATGAGGAGTCTTCTCGAAAGTCCAAGGGACATCTTGAGAATATGAACCTAAGAATCATTCTCATTGTATAAATTGTACATTTGATTAATGAAAAATATGTGTTTTTCACGCCTATCATTTGTCTTTGTTTAATTCTTGGGTGATTTCCTATGTGGGCATCCTAACAGGGCGAACCCTAACCTCATCTGTAACTACTATAAATCTACATCAATATCAATATCAATATTTTGTAGCTATATTCTTAATGCTTAAAAGACAGATAAAAGCTTTAAATAAAGTTATAGGAAAAGCCCATGACAAGGTTGAACCTTGGGCAAGCCAAGAAATAAGAGCAGAGATATATCATATACGCAAACTCAATACATATAATAAATTCAAAGGAATATATATGTTCATTAATATATAGGGGAAACCATCTAATAGTAACAAAATTATAATGATGGCACATATATAATGGGAAAATCCCGGTTCAGGGTTAAAAACCCTAAACCCAAAGGGGTGTTAAAAAAAAAAACAGAGCCGTAAATCACTTGCCAAGCTAAATCTAAGATGAGAGGACATGAAACATGAAGTACCTTTTGAGAAGGGCTTCACTCATCATCCCTCGGCTGGGGTCATAGCACCAAGCACTTACAACCACAATGCACGCAGAGGTGTAAGCATGGTGTAAGATAGGGTGATAAAGTTTTTAACAAAAAAACAAAGTGCACATATGTCATGTCCCAAATTTGGTATTGGGTCACAATGGCCTAATCACATTGGCCCTATTCATTAGAGTTTGTCAAATTGATGCTAAAGGTCAAATAATTGCCAAGGAGGAAAATTACTAGTTTCCTAGGTTTGGGGTGGAAGCTTTGGGATTTGGAATAATGGGGATAATAAATGATGTTTGAACATTAGAATGGCATAAATATTTAATAAAGGAACTAAATAAATATATACAAGTTAAAATAATAGTGGTATTTCATCATGAAGACACATGGAGGAAGTGGGACCCACATATGGCTAGATTTCCCCACTACATTTGGCATCATTCTCTCACCAATTCGAATTCAAGGTGAATGGTAACATACTTGGGGGAGTCCAAAAGGTATTATTCATGGCATGACTCATCCAAGGTCGAAATATAGAGGAAGAGTAACTCCCATGGAAGAGGAAGAGGCAATTTGGAGCTAGTGAGACACTTGAGCTAGATTCCCTAGCTCTATGACAACAATGATGAAGATGCTATGACACCTATGACACAAATCAGACCTGAAGGATTACATATGACATATATGACATGTCAGGGCTAAAAATAGACTCCAAGAGGGCGCTCAAGGGTGTTAGGGCAGCTAAGATGCTTCCACATGTGATTTGGTGGAAGTGGGAGACTAGGAATTGTTGTACAAGTGGCGTTCTTTGGAATCTCTTCCCAACTTGAGTTGGCATGAGTCTCTTGGAAGGAACTCGACCCATGGAGGCCATTAGAACTTTATAAATGTCAATAACAAAGAATGAAACCAGATTTTTATCATTTGTAGAATTTGCAATTGCATTTGTGAAGAGGGAGAGCTAGTGGATGACTAGTTTCTTGCCTTAGCCAATTTCGAGGGTGAAAGATTCCCATCCAAGTTGGCAATTGGAAAGGCCATTCAGACCTTTCATTTGGAGCTTTAATGGAGTCTTTATTTGCAGGTGTAAGATACATGGCAGCTCATGGTTTCTTCTATTGCAGCTCACTCCTTCAACCATTTCCAGTTTTGATGGCATATTCTTGATCCTTGAGGGAGGGCGTTTTTGGTGAGCTATTGTACTCTTTGGGGAAGCTTTTGATGCCCCATTTATTTTTTAATATGAATTAAATACTCTGTTCTTCATCTCCAAAAAGTTTCAGGTCGAAATTCCAAGTAGAAATGTATAAATCTCATTTTTAATGGAAGAACAATGCCATTTCCCCACTACCTTGTTGTGAGCCAATGTATTGATGATGATTTCGAATGAATGGATGATTCTCATATATATTTGTGATCAATATACTGCCATGGATGTCTTCTACAAGTTTCATGTACTGTACTTGAGCATTTGAAGCATTTTTACTCAGTTTAGTTGTATTGGGAGGTGAAATAGTGCCATTTCCCCAAGGGTCGAATTGGGGATTTTTGCAGTTGAATGGGAGAGGGTGAGAAAAGTTGTAATAAACCATTAATGTTGCATATGATACCTTAATAACATAATTAACACATTACATACCTCTGTTCATAAATTTGAGTGGGTTTGGAGGCATTTGGGAAGCCATTTTCAGTACTTACCTTAGGGGGATTTGAACCCCAAATTACTAGTAAAATTACATACTTGGTCCAAAATATTAAGAGAGTTTGCAGAGGTCTTTTGGTGGCCATATGTTGTCCCTAAACATCATATTCAATTCCTAATATCATTCA
The DNA here is from genome assembly GCA_027924585.1 of Larix kaempferi. Classification (NCBI taxonomy): domain Eukaryota; kingdom Viridiplantae; phylum Streptophyta; class Pinopsida; order Pinales; family Pinaceae; genus Larix; species Larix kaempferi. The sequence goes on from BSBM01000036.1 coordinate 2,815,704, forward strand.
TAAACCTTCCTTGAATATTTGAAGGCATTTGGAGTCAATTTCAGACCTAGAGACCAATACTAGTCAAAGAGAAATCACTAGTAAAGTTACCTACATTGACTAGAATTGAAAGAGTATTTGCAGAAGTGTTTTAAAGGTACAAAGGCATCCCTGAAACACATATTTATGTTCTAATATCATTCATATACCTTCTCAGAAGATTTGGGATCATTTGGGGCAAATTTGGGACCTAGAGATTGAAACTAGTCAAAGGTCGAACCAAGGAAAAAAGTGGAAAATTGCAATTTTAATAAAATTCCTAACAAGGGACATTACAGTGATATCAGAGCATGGTCCTTGCACCTGTGGATTAGGTACATACATTCAAGAATATTTGGCATCCATGTCTTACTATTATGATGAATCCTATGAGTACAATTCTTATGAGGAATATGCATATGCTTATGAGCAATATGAAGCAGAATGTGAATGGTACGAGGAAGAGGTGCCATCATGTAACACTTCATACAATTTCAAGAGAAATGAAGATTATTCTTATGACTTTAGATCTTATGAATATGAGTGTGTCACACCAACCAAGGATAATTCTATGAGCGAGTTCCAAAGATGGAGAGAAAAATATAAAACCTTGCCCCAACAATATCAAAAATATCAAGAATATCTTGCTTCGAGCAAAAATACACAAAATACCATGTCTTTTGAGTACTATGCTGAACATGTTTTTGAAAATAGGCCCAAAAATGAAGATGTGGAGTTAGTGAAGAAAGGTTTATGCCCTTCTTGTAAAAACCGTTGGAGCGAGTATCATATATGTGTGCATGAAATGATGTCCTCCTTGAGGAGAGCTTTTGATATTTATTCAAGAAGAGCTTCCAAATATACTGATCCTAAGGAAAACAAGGGAAAAAATGCATCATATTTCTTGAAGGAGAAAAATGAAGAGACATCACAAGAGCATGAAGAAGATTCTATTGAAAATATGGAAGATCATTTCGAGACACCTTCTAGCTTAGACATGAACCAAAGAGCATCTACTGATGGATGCTTAAACTATGAAGGAGTACCTACTGATGGGTGCTCACACCTCTATGTTGGTGACATAGAGATCACTTTTGAAAGTGTTGCTGCAAGCCCAAGTTCCATTAAGCATGATAATGAATACCTTGTAGCAGTTGAAGAAGAACCAAGATCAACTTCCCCATCACCACTTGAGCTTCATGAAGTTGGTCCAAGAAAAAATGAAGAAGATGAGGAGGTTTATTTGCAAGAGCCTCATTTTCTTGAAGGGTCCTTAAAGATGAATGAAAAGAAGATACAAGAGTCCCTCAGCATTCTCCATGACACTCAAGCATTGGTGTCAAATTCTTGTTGGAGAGCTACTTCATTGGAGGAAACATCCTTCCTTGAAGACATGGAGAAGATTCAAAGAGCAATGTGCCACATCAAAGGTAATTTCATGTCTTTGCTTTTTTATAGAAACCATTTGTTTGAGATTAATGAATTGTTACATGATGCATACTTGAAGAATAATGAGGATAATCATAAGCTCACAATTCAAAATGAGCAACTTCTTGAAAAGTTGCAAGGTACTTGTTTTTCCTCTTATGTTTCAGATTGTCAAATGGTAGATTGTTTGGAGGATTCTCATGACATGGTGGATCATGAGAAATGTGAAAATTTGAATGTTCTTGATGTGTTTGAAGATGAACTTGAAGAGATCCAAACACTTGATGTGGTGGAAAAGGAATTTGAATTGTCTCTTGATGAAGGTTATGCAATTTTTAAAGAAGAGCATGATTCCTCTACATTGGAACCAAACTATGACAAAGAGTTTACACTTTTGAAGGAACTGCATGATACTACCCATATGGATCCTTTCCATGATGAAACTTCAGTACTTTTTGAACATTTGGGTGATTTGGTTCATTCTCCTACATCCTACAATTCCATGTTTTGCAACATTAGTCTCAATGAAGTATGGGTGAAAGGGTTCTTTTTTATGGTGCCACATGAGGAGTATGGAACTCCTAGATTTACATTTTATGATGATATTGTTGGAGCACATTCTTATTCACATTTGCAGCAGCATCCTTTGTTACTTTATGATGATGCACATCTACATGGATGCACCTATGATATGCATTTGAGTCACTTGAAGACTCATGGTTTTTCTTGCTCAACACTTGATTCATTTGATGTTGGAGGAACTTCATCCAACACTTGGGTGAATAGATTTATGATTGGAGAACATTTTTTGTTGGAAGAGACATACTTTGTTATATCTTTATGATGATCACATTCAGGGATGTATGGGTGAGACTTCTTTGAGTCATTTGAAGTCTCCTTGTTTTTTCTGCTCATTATTTGGTTCAGATTTTAGTGGAGATTCTTCATTCACTTCTTGGATGAAAGAATACATGGCTGAATATTTTGATGCATATCACATCCTTTTGGAGCAGCTTTATAGGACATGGGACACTCACCTATGTCATTGGAGCAGATTTGATTTGTCACTTGAAGCTTGTATGCACTTGGAAAACGGTGGTCTACTTGCTTGGAGGTATAAGCACTTTCATGATTCTTTGATGAAGCACCTCCTTGATATTCATTTTCATTATGTAGTTATGTCCTTTGATGATATATATTTTGTACTCATGATGTTTGGAAGAATGCATACAAGAAAATGGGATCCAGGAATCCTCTTAACTAATGGTGTGGGTTGGAGAGCACTCTTAATTATTGGGGTGCAATACAAGCAATGGGACCCTGAAATAATTTTTATCTCATTGGTTTCAAATTTTTTTGGGGAAACAAGCAGTATGGGAGATGGATTTCCCCACTTAATAAAGTGATTTTTATTAGAGTAGTGCAGCAGCAAGCATGGTGGTTCCTCTCTAAAATATTCATGGAAACTCAAATACTCAAGGTTGGGCAATTCAATGGCAACTTCAAAGAATTATACAGAAAGCAGGTTCTTCAACACCCATGTTTAAAATTGCTTGAGGACAAGCAATATTGGGAAGGGAGGATTTGTCATGTCCCAAATTTCGTATTGGGTCACAATGGCCTAATCACATTGGCCCTATTCATTAGAGTTCGTCAAATTGATGCTAAAGGTCAAATAATTGCCAAGGAGGAAAATTACTAGTTTCCTAGGTTTGGGGTGGAAGCTTTGGGATTTGGAATAATGGGGATAATAAATGATGTTTGAACATTAGAATGGAATAAATATTTAATAAAGGAGCTAAATAAATATATACAAGTTAAAATAATAGTGGTATTTCATCATGAAGACACATGGAGGAAGTGGGACCCACATATGGCTAGATTTCCCCACTACATTTGGCATCATTCTCTCACCAATTCGAATTCAAGGTGAATGGTAACATACTTGGGGGAGTCCAAAAGGTATTATTCATGGCATGACTCATCCAAGGTCGAAATATAGAGGAAGAGTAACTCCCATGGAAGAGGAAGAGGCAATTTGGAGCTAGTGAGACACTTGGGCTAGATTCCCTAGCTCTATGACAACAATGATGAAGATGCTATGACACCTATGACACAAATCAGACCTGAAGGATGACATATGACATATATGACATGTCAGGGCTAAAAATAGACTCCAAGAGGGCGCTCAAGGGTGTTAGGGCAGCTAAGATGCTTCCACATGTGATTTGGTGGAAGTGGGAGACTAGGAATTGTTGTACAAGTGGCGTTCTTTGGAATCTCTTCCCAACTTGAGTTGGCATGAGTCTCTTGGAAGGAATTCGACCCATGGAGGCCATTAGAACTTTATAAATGTCAATAACAAAGAATGAAACCAGATTTTTATCATTTGTAGAATTTGCAATTGCATTTGTGAAGAGGGAGAGCTAGTGGATGACTAGTTTCTTGCCTTAGCCAATTTCGAGGGTGAAAGATTCCCATCCAAGTTGGCAATTGGAAAGGCCATTCAGACCTTTCATTTGGAACTTTAATGGAGTCTTTATTTGCAGGTGTAAGCTACAGGGAAGCTCATGGTTTCTTCTATTGCAGCTCACTCCTTCAACAATTTCCAGTTTTGATGGCATATTCTTGATCCTTGAGGGAGGGCGTTTTTGGTGAGCTATTGTACTCTTTGGGGAAGCTTTTGATGCCCCATTTATTTTTTAATATGAAGTAAATACTCTGTTCTTCATCTCCAAAAAGTTTCAGGTCGAAATTCCAAGTAGAAATGTATAAATCTCATTTTTAATGGAAGAACAATGCCATTTCCCCACTACCTTGTTGTGAGCCAATGTATTGATGATGATTTCGAATGAATAGATGATTCTCTGATATATTTGTGATCAATATACTACCATGGATGTCTTCTACAAGTTTCATGTACTGTACTTGAGCATTTGAAGCATTTTTACTCAGTTTAGTTGTATTGGGAGGTGAAATAGTGCCATTTCCCCAAGGGTCGAATTGGGAATTTTTGCAGTTGAATGGGAGAGGGTGAGAACAGTTGTAATAAACCATTAATGGTGAATATGAGACCTTAATAACATAATTAACACATTACATACCTCTTTTCATAAATTTGAGTGGGTTTGGAGGCATTTGGGAAGCCATTTTCAATACTTACCTTAGGGGGATTTGAACCCCAAATTACTAGTAAAATTACATACTTGGTCTAGAATATTAAGAGAGTTTGCAGAGGTATTTTGGTGGCCATATGTTGTCCCTAAACATCATATTCATTTCCTAATATCATTCATAAACCTTCCTTGAAGATTTGAAGGCATTTGGAGTCAATTTCAGACCTAGAGACCAATACTAGTCAAAGGGAAATCACCAGTAAAGTTACCTACATTGACCAGAATTGAAAGAGTATTTGCAGAAGTGTTTTAAAGGTACAAAGGCATCCCTGAAACACATATTTATGTTCTAATATCATTCATATACCTTCTCAGAATATTTGGGATCATTTGGGGCAAATTTGGGACCTAGAGATCGAAACTAGTCAAAGGTCGAACCAAGGAAAAAAGTGGAAAATTGCAATTTTAATAAAATTCCTAACAAGGGACATTACAACATACTGTAATTGCATAACAACTTACAGTGCAATTGCAAGCCGAGAGCAGGGGCTCGACCAAGTGGGTCCTCGTGGCTGTATCAATGAATTACTTGCCAAAACCACAACCATAACGAACCAAACAAAAATTATATGAGAACTTAACACGAGAGTATGACTTTACCTAGCATTTTCATGATCTATTTGATTGAATAAAATACGGAAGTAGACTGTTTATATATAATATTTTTAATGAAATATTTATAAATATTACATAAATGTATATAGACATTTATATATAATAAAATCAAAGATATAATTAAAAAAAATGTAAAATCTCAAAGATATAATTAAAAAAGATGAAAATCTCAATAATTTGAGATATGGCTAGTGTGGGAACAAAGAATTAGTTATCAATAATTATTTTAATAAGATAGTATGAAATTGAATGATATTTCTATTTTATAGTGTTTAAATAATTGAATTCTAATTGTTGTTAATTGGTTTTCAAAATTTAATTATCTATTATTAAGAATCTGTATCCGACCAATTCGAAATTACTCCAAATTTAGATACACAAACTATTAATACAATCAAATTATACTACTATGATATTCTGGTGAATACCTTGTATAAAAAAAAATTCCACTATTAATGATCATTATCAAGTTCAAATCCTCATTGAGTTACCACAAAGCATCAACAAAAGAATGACTACACAATGTCAGAAATAACCATCATCACAATCACACCAAACACAAACCCTATTGCACGGCCATACAGCAGCAAAGAACAAGCACAACACGAAATGCGGCTAGGGTTTACTGATTGAGAAACCAAAATCCATGAATTTCAATGTAACCGCTACCCTATCCAAAGTAATATTAATGGAGGGTACGCCATATTAAATGCACCAAGTGGACAGCCATCATGCCATAGAGTTTTCCTGCCCAACTCTCAACGTGTAGTATCAATAGAGAGAAGCAACCACACGACAGGAAACTGTAATTGGAAATTCCAATGTACAAAACAAGCCACACCAACCGGATTTGTATGATCATGCATTGAATGCCCCATTTAATTTCAGGTAAGTGGAATGTCCACCTGGACTCTAGCATCACCTTACCTCTTTATGGTATGGTTGATTAACACCAAACCCTTCGGGATCAACACTTGGAGCCATGGAGTCTAAGAGATGCTTATGGAATGCCTCATAGAGTTGGCAAAAGTTAACATTACCAAGTAGCGTTCCACAACATCCATCAAACCCAAAGTAGCGTTCCACAACATCCAACAAACCCAAAGTTGTATCCACCAAAACCTTATGGTAATACATTGTAGTGCGACCAAGGCTATGGGCTAGTATTTAAAGCATATGTATCCAACTCCATTGTGGGTTAAGGGCATAGGAATATGTGTAAATTAATGCAGCCATGGTTGTAATGTAAATGATAAATGCGAGGAACAAAGGCCATTCGGGAATATATATATATATATATATGCAAAATTATATAGACTATAATTAAATGGTCTTCTAAGACTAACATAATAGATTCAAAAGAGATCAATGATCAAAAGTGATGAATGGGGAACCGGTTTTTATAAGTGACGTGGCGAAGAGAAGGAATGAGATAGAGTAAGTGGTTTACCTAGATAGAGGAAGGAATTAACCATCATAGTGAAGAACCGAAATTAGACTAAATGCTAAGATAAGAACCTCGATAAACCTTGATAATGAACATTGAAGGTAGTCACATGATAGGGAAGTGACAATAACAGTCCGAAGCATGTATATTAATTTTTTAAGTCATGATTTTGAGGGATGTTACAAAAGGTCAACAAGAGAGTGTAGGCCTCCAACAAGGTACACATATTTCCTTCAATACTTATTACTTTTTGATGAGTTTGAAAACATATACGTTTGAATAACATGTTTGGATAAAGATAAAAACCAATGGATGGAGGCCATGGGAGATGAGATGAAATGTTTGATGGTTAATAGAAAATTAATAGAGTCATGCATTACCAAGTGCGAACAACACGATTAAAATGAAAATGCTCAGAATCAAACGAGATCAACTCTCCTAGTGCTAGGCAGCTAATCAAACATGGGATTTAGTTCCTCTTCTAGCCAAGAGGAAATCATTACAAAAAATGTGTGTATAGGTTGAAGGAAGAAATAGGTGGGAGAAAGTGATACAAGACCAGATTGGTGGTCAAATGTTATGCTCAACAAAAGGCCATTGATTTCAAAGATATTTTTTCCCTCATTGTAAAAATGACCTCTATCATAGAAATGTTGGGTTTAGTAGTTGTTCATGAGCTAGAGTTGGAACATCTTTATGTCAGGACAACTTTTCTACACTATGGTTTGGAGGAAGAGCCGTACATGAAGCAATTGGAAGGATTTGAGGAAAAAGGTAAAGGGGACCTAGTGTGAAGATTAAATCAAAGTTTGTGTGGGTTGAAACAAGCTCTAAGGTAATGGTATTTAAAATTTTATTCATTTATGGCTCAACAAAATTTCTCTAGATGTGAATCCGACCATTGTGTTTATTATAAGTCTTTTGATAATGGTGACTTTGTACCGTTGTTATTGTATGTTGAAGATATGCTAGTTGTGGGATCTATCAAGGTTGACAACAAGTTAAAAAGAAATTGGCTATGATTTTTCCAATGAAAGGATTGGGGTGTTGCAAAACAAATCCTTGGGATGGAAATTATCAAAGATGGGAAAAAAAAAGAATTATAATTATCACAAGAAAAATATATTGGCAATGTGTTTTATAGGTTTAGCATGAAGGATACTAAGGTAGTGAGTACACCTTTATCTAATAATTTCAAATTATCTTCTGAGATGTGTCCCAATACACTTGAATAGAAAGAATACATGGCAAGAATGACTTATTCTTCAACAGTTGGGAGCCTTATGTATACAATGGTCTATACAAGACCATACATTGCCTAAGGAGTAGGAGTGGTCAATAGATATATGAGTAATCTAGGAAAAATCCATTGGCTCATTGTGAAATGGATTCTGAGATATCTGAAAGGCACATAAGATCATGTATTGAAGTTCATAGGAGAATATGCACAATTGCAAGGATATGTAGACTCACAGATTGTTGGTGACTTAGATCAAAGACGCTCTACAACGTTGTATGTGTTCACATTGACAGGAGTAGTGGTCAACTAGATTTCTAAGTTACAGAAGGTGATCGTTATTTCCACTATTGAAGCAGATTATATTGCAATCACAAAAGGAGCTAAGAAAATGTTGTGGTTGCAGAGGTTATTGTTTGAATTGGGTTGTAAACAAAATGACTTCATGTTATATACTAATATAAAATGTGCTATACATTTGGCGAAAAATGCAGCATTTCATTCATGAATGAAGCACATAGAGCTATGATATCACTTTATTCAAAGTATACTCAAACAAGGTAAGCTGAGGTTGGAGAAGATATATACTAGTTTAAATGTTGTAGATGCATTTCCCAAGTTTGCTCCAAAAGAGAAGTTGGAGTTTTGCAAAGGTTCTCTTGGTCTTGTAAAACTATGACAACAAGCCATGGAAAGCGGGTAAACTTTATGTGAGCGTGGTTGCGGGTAGCATGAATGGGACTTCAAGTGGGATATCCTTCGGATGTGAAGCCCAATCTAGAGGACGTTATAGTTCCTATGTTTTTTGGACAATTGTGTAACAGTTGGTAACAACTCATCCTTGGAAATGGGTAGTTGGGTGTAAAGATATGTGTTGGAAAACAATTTATTCTTGGGAATGGGTGGATTTAATTCCCATTTCATTCCAATACCACTTGATTGTTTAGATTTTTTTGATGGGTGGGTGCATGAAGTTGGGTCCACTTTTTTGTGGTACCAAATTTTAGGATTCCAAAATACAATGCTCCAGTGGTTCTCTTGTAACTTTTGATTTCCTTCACCATTTCTAAAACAAATTATATGGTGCACTATAATAAAGAGAGACCTATACACTCATATGAAAATTTTCAAAATTTCATTAAGTTATTCCTCTAAAGTGCTGTTCTAACTTCAATAAATCTTAAAAAATGAAAACATCATGAAAAATTTCAAAAAAACAACATTGCATTAGTACAAGATGTCCTCTACACATGTAAAAAAAAATTCAAAAACACTATCAATTAGTTTATATAGTGTTGCACATGCACTTACACATATGTTATATTGTGTTGAAAATTTAAAAAGCAAATTTTAGAAAAACAAATTTTATAAACAACTACACAAAATTTCTAAAAATAAATTTATATATTATGAAAGCACATTTCATTTCCTATATTTTTTGTTTTTACATTGTCTTGAAATTCATTATGAAAGTACCTCTAATTGCCTCTTGAAGTGAGATTTCTAAAAGTAAAATTTATATATTATGAAAGCACATTTCATTTCCTATATTTTTTGTTCTTACATTGTCTTGAAATTCATTATGCAAGTACCTCTAATTGCATCTTGAAGTGAGAGGTTCCAATTTTTTCTGTTTTATGTGATACCTAAAGGAGCTCATGATTGTGCATTAACGTGATAGTATGATATAAAATCTATATAGGAGTTACTATGATATAAAATATATATAGGAGTGCTTGCATAGTCCTCTTGTGACAATGAAAGAAGGGCATGGAGAAACCCCTCTTTCTTGTGGATGTAGCCATGTGTAGTATGATGAACCACATTAATTCTTTGTGTCTATGTGTGTGTTGTTTTTCTCTTGTTTTATCTATGCAATACATTTTTCTTTGTTATTATTTCTAACAACAAGTTATAATGAGTTAAAAGGTAAGGTCATTATTGTAGAAAATATTTTGAAATTGCGCTCTAATGTGGGTGTGTGCATGACATTTTATGAGAAAGTGATTTTCATTTTCAACCCTCTTTGTGTCCCAAAGATAATAGGTTCTTTCATCCCACTACTATGCTTCAATATGGAGCTCATGACAGTTTATATATTCTATATTATTAATTGACATGTATAATTATTTGTTTTTTGAAAAATTAATATAAAAAATATATAATGTAGATTCACATAAAAAAAATTAAAAAAACCAATTTATTAAATTGGAAAAACATAAATATACAACTACTAAATATAAATTTTATAGTTCAATATTAGAGATTGTAATATACATACATATAACTAAAAATAAAAAATATTAATTGTGGAAAATAAAATATTTGAATTTCATGGGTACTTTTCTTTGTTGTTTGTAGTTAATGAATTTGAATATTATAACACTAATTACATGCACTTGTGGCCATATATATTAAAAAATAATTAGGTCCATCTATAGATATATCTTACACCAATAAATTAATAAATTAAATATAAAATAAGTGACTTAAGTTAAAATATTTAATGGTAATTCACAAATTATCTTTAATAGTAATTCACATTGAAAAAAAACATAAAAACATAGATAGGTACACTAAAATAAAGTAACATAGATCAATCTTAATATTCTATTTATGAATTTTTGAGATAGATTAAATTATTTGAAATATAAATATTTTTTAAAATATAAAATTTAATAAAAAAACTAAATTAAAATAAATTTATAATGATATAATAGCCATTGGAAAAATATATAATACTATATTATAATCATAATGAGTTTCTATATACAAATAACTTTGTTTGTTTAAATTGTTGAAGCTGTACTTATTACATTCGTTGAAGATTACCAACAGATTTAAATCTTAAATATATATTTCATTATTAAATTGTAGAATTGTTTTTATACAGACTGCATTGCTTGCAGCATGGGAAACCTTTAAATGAAATTAATTGCAACATTGTTGAAAAGAGAGAATTATAAAATTAACTATGTGGTTATTGGAACATTTAGTTGTAATAGTCAAATGATGTTGCTGACATTTGAGTATATGCCACATTAATTAATTCGTATTGTTTCTTGACTTTGATGTGTAAATTTTTTATTAAAGTTTATGAGAAATAAGAATCATATCAGTTTTGAACAGTATGATAGATACAAAATCAAAGGTAAATAAATGTAAATACCCAGTAAATGAGAAATATGTCACTTAATGTTGCATTCTTCCAGTATATTCGCTACAGTAAATCTTATATATATGAACAGAAAGAAAATTTGGTTAGAATTTATGGTGTATTCAGCCCATAATCTTCTTGCTAATTCTATACATCACATTAATGATCTCCAAATTTTGGAGGAGAGATGGATGCATGTGGCGGAAGACTCAAATCCTGAGTACATCGACTACAGAAATCCTAGCACATTTTTGGTTATGGTGGAGCAGCAAAGGCTAAATGTTGTAGAAAATCCCTCACACCACCTTTCATGGAAATCTGGGATGCAGTTCACACATAAACAAAAAGGAATCCAAAGCAGGAAAGAAGATGGGATGCATCTAAGGTCAAAAGGATGCCAAGGATGCCAATCAATCTCACCTGCTTCTGTTTGTCTATAGAGACCCGTAAAACGATATGTGTCGTTGAATATGTAATTTGCATCATGAGAAAAAGATACCTCGGTTTGTTCTTTTGATCTCTCCATGGAAACGAAAGCATCCATTTTCCTTTGGCCTTTCCATCTTTTATTTCGATTTTCTACACATCCAACAAATTATTATTATTGTTGATTATATAGCCATATTGTACTTCTTAATACTCATGCTGTTTCGAATATGAGAGCATGAAATATATATATTCAAAGATTGACAATTATAATAATACACCTGTGTCACATTCGTGCCCATGGATTTAAAATAAATTCGTTCATTAACATAAACTATAATAAATACACTGCAACTTGATGCATAATGTTTGCCGAAAGCAAGACCTTGGTGAGGTGAGCTTTAATAAATTTCATTACATGTTGACGGGCAGGATGTGATTCATTCTAATCGTATCAATCATATATTGGCCCGCTCTTAATATGTGCGTCACTCTTTGTTGAAAACTTGGGTTTTTCAAATCTGCCAGACAGTTGCTAAAAAGTCTCCCAACAATGTAAAATGTAGGGATGATTAATAAATATGAAGCTGCAGCTGCATTTTTTATAGTTAAACACTCCTTATCTATATACTATTTGTACGCAAAGATCTAAAAACACATATATTACGTCGACTACAATAAATACACTACATGATATGTACAGTTGTATTTTTGTGAAAAAAGATCTAAAAATACTTCAACTACCTCAAATACAGTGGAGCATGATGGGTAAAATATGTATTATTATATTTTTATTCGGAAATTCTGCCGTGCGTGCAATTTGCATAATATTTAGCATGACGTTTGTCCATGATTTGAGATTAGGTTTTATAACTCTGAATAGATGTTGACACAGAGGATGTGATTGAACTGCGAGTACTCTAATTACACGATCTTTTATTTTGGATGAATGCCATCATTTCAGTGCGATCTTTTATTTTGGATGAATGCCATCATTTCAGTGCGGCACTTTTGTTGAAATTTTTTGGATGAATCATGATTTCGGCGGCTTAGCACGTGCATCACTTTTGTTGAAAACTTGGGTTTTGGAATTCGTTGTCTGCTCAAAAGTATTTATTAACTTCTGTTCTCGATGTATTTAAAATAATCCTCCATGCACGTGGCTTGGTTTCGAAAATAGAAAATATTAATATGAGTTAGTGAAAAATGGATAAATTTAATCAATTCAATGAATATTTCATAAGAATGATAGGCATTGAACTTTTCACCTATAACCAAAATACAAGTCATCCAAATAATGTATATAATATATATAAAGTTTTTTTAGTGAGAACTATGGTGGAAAATCAAGAAAATCCATAAATCTTTTATCATTTGTAATATTAAAACTAAAAATATGTTTTATGGTATCTTCTTTGTAGAAGTTGATCTTTTTCCATTGAGAATATGGTTATGACTACATAAATGGTGAAGCCAATAATTATTTACCCATACGATAATAGTTACCAAAAGATCTCGTAAATCAAATAAGTCATGAATAATGGATAATATTGAATATTTGAATAGATAAGAGATGATAGGATATTACAACATAGCTCGTCTTTAATATGGCTTGAGCGTTCATATGAAGGGTTATGTCCTTTCACATTAATAACTAACTACTATAATGATTAACAATTATTATTTATTTAATATGCCATTTATATTCGTAGCATTGCCACTCTCTTAGAAAGGCTTTGTCCTGAAAGCCTTATAATTTTGTCGCATTGTTCTTTGCGATATTGTGGCTGATGAAACATGTCGATACGAACTGCTACATGTAGAGCATAAATTTCGATATGTGGATGGGTCAATCCATCCCAAATTGATTTGTTATTAACAGTTGGGATTCCCTACTCATCTGTCGTCACGAGCTTTGATCACATTAGTACCATTATCTTTTGACATTTCCCACTTTTTAGAATATCGGTTTCTATGGTTGGGGTGTTGATGGGGAATTTTCACAATGTCATTTTATTTTACAAGTGTCGTCTTTTGAGCATTGATTTGAGTTGAAAATTGTATTTTCGTCCCTTGAGGTTTTAAGGTTTCATTATGTATCTTTTCCAACTGCATGTAATCATTTTGAAACTTCTTAATCACTTCTACTTGCACTTTTCTGTCATCTTCAGACTTCTTAAGTTGTTCCTCAAGATCTTTGTTATGATTTCTGATGCAACTATTTTCTTCATGATTGTCTGGAAGTTTCCCTTCAATCTCTTCTGTAGATTGTTCTGTGTTCCGACTATTTTTCAACTTCTTAATTTTTGTGGCTAGTGTCTTGTTATGATTCCTTAATCTGAAAATTTCTTTGGAATTGTTAGATAATGTTTTATTACTTTTTGCAATCTCCGACTTATGAGCCTTTTTAGAGTCGTCATTTTGTTGTTGAAGAACTTTTATCTGTTGTCGATACTAGTCGATCACTGATTCTTGATCCTCTAATTTCTTTCATATATGCGCCAGTTCTTCATCCTTATCGCAAATGATTTTGTTCAAGTGTATTATTTCTGCTTCATAATCGTTTATTTCTTTCTTTATATCTTGATTTTTCAATCTCTGATTGAAATCGTTTTTGTCTTTTAATTCCTCAATTTGTGCACATAATTTTTCTATACAATTTTTCTAGTCGGAAATCCTTTGTTCCCTGGATTCTTCTTGTATCTTACGTATTTCATTTATTACTTCCAGTTTTGAATTCCTGTCACGTAAATCTTCATTGTCTCTTCGATAATGCTTTAACTTGGCTTCTAATTTCTCTATTTGTAATCGTAAACTAGATTCCATGGTCTCTGATTTCTTTAAAATTGGATGGTCTTCTTTAACTTGACTTCTTCGGCAATATATAGTTTCTGATTTTTTTCCGGTGGTAGAGGGTCTTGACTTCTTTCACAAGTCTTCTTCTGACTTGCCTTCTTCAACGATAGATAGTCTTCTTTACTTTTTTTTCTTTTTTTTTGTCTTCTTCGATTCTTCGATAATAATTATTATTATTATCTTCGTGACCTTGATATTTTCCCTCTTTTGTTTCCAAACATAATTATTATTTAAATTAAATAATTATTATTATTTATATAGAAGACTTGGGATCCTTCCTTTTGAAGGAATAATAATAATTATTATTATTAAGATTTAATAATATTTTATTATTCACACATATATAGTTCAAATGGTTTAGGGAAATACTATTATAATAATAATGTTATTATAATCTATATTTTTTTGAATTTGGTTGAATTAGGTTTTTTTTTTTGGGGGGGGAAATGGTGTATGTTATATATTGTATATTATTATTATATAATATTTTTTTTTCTAACCTTTTGTTTTGTTGTAGGGTTGACGTGAAATTGGGGAGGGAGCTTGGAGGAGCCACACTAAGTGGGGAGGAGGGGACTCAGCAGAGGTAGGGCGAGGGAGCTGCCGGATGTGGGACGTGGGAGGTGTTGGGGGTTGGCAATGGTGTGAGTGTTGAGCGCAGGAGAGAGAAGCAGATGGTGCAGCAAGAAGGAGGTGGGTGCATGGGAGAAGGGTCCGGAAGTGGATGGGGCTGGAGATCATAGGTCATGGCGGAGGGGTGAGAAGAGGGTTCTCAGTAGGGAGGGATGGCATGAATCAGAGGTGGCGTGGGCGTGGGCGTGGGCATGGGCGTGGGCGTGGGTGTGGGCGTGGGCATGAGCTTAGGTAGTGGGAGCTGTGCAAAGCGTGCAGGGTGTAGGTGGAGCGAAGGGCGGGGAGGGAGATGGTAGCTGGAAGGAGGGGCAACAGTGGAGATGATGGGAGAGAGGAGCTCTTAGAGCTAGAACGGGCACAGAAGTGGGTGGCCCAGGGAGGCGTGCAGGTGGTGTGCACGGGGTGGGGAGGGGGGTGGCTGTGAGCCGGCGGATGGTGGGGGTGAATGGTGGCGGAAGGGGGAGTGGAATGGGAGGTGGGGCAGGAGGGGAAAAACGTGGAGGAAGGGAAGGCTGATGAGGGGAGCGACGGAGAGAAGGGAAGAGCTGCAGGGGAATGGAATGATGATGGCGCAGGATGTGTGTCGTGGTGTTGGGTGGAGGTGAATGGATGAGATGGAAGGGAGAAGGAAGGGAGGACAGTAGGGGCGGCGAACGCAGAAGGTGTGAGATAACGAAATTTGTGGGAGGATGGAATGAATGGAGGGAATGCATGAGGGGGGAGGAGGTTAGAGTGCAGATGGACCGTGGTTTGGGCGAGTGATCAGGTGAGCAATGATGGAGTAGTGGATTCATGGTAGGAGAGGGAGAACACGAGTGAGGTAAGGGAGATTTTTGGCAGGAGAGGAGCCAAGGGAGAGGCGAGAAAAATGGATTAGGGAGGGAGGGAGTCGAGGTGCAGTTTGACGAGGAGCAGGCAAGCTTTGAGGGATGAGGAGTGAGAGAAGGTGTCTTCAGCAAAGTGTGATGAGGAAAAGGTAATGTGGGGGATGAAGGGGGATGAAGGGGGATTGGAGAGAAGGAATAGGGGAGTGCACGTGGGCATGGGGCATGGGGGAGTTGTGGGAGAGGGTGTGGATGTAGTGAGGAGTAGCAGAGAAGTGGGAGGATCTACGATGGATACCACAGGATGGAGGTGGAGATCATGGATTAATTAATTTATTTTTTGTTGGAGAGGAAAGTCAACGAGCAAAATTCAGGGAAACCCTCGGGTAATGGCTAAAAGACAAAAGATGACCAAAGGACAGAACCTAGCCAACGAGGCTCTGATACCAAATGAAGCAAATAATTATTCTCCCATACGATAATAGTTACCAAAAGATCTGGTAAATCAAATAAGCCATGAATAATGGATAATATTGAATATTTTCAAATAGATAAGAGATGATACGATATTACAACATAGCTCACCTTTAATATGGCTTGAGCATTCATAATGAAGGGTTATGCCGCTTCACATTAATAGCTAACTACTATAATGATTAAGAATTATTATTTATTCAATATGCCATTTATATTTGTAGTAAATGGTGTACTCTAGATACCTAACATGAGAGATAAGAGGCTTCTTAAGATTAAGAAGGTGGAAAATGAAAAATCAAAATATTTATAACAATACCCAACTTCCTAAATTATCAAAGATCAAATTATGTAGATTTAGGAAAGCTTAGCACCAATCTTTTAGAATGTAAAAATAAAATTTCAAAGAAAACCAATTAATTCCTTACAATTTTATTTATTGAAATAGTCTCAAAATTCAAGTCAAACCTATATCAAAACTCAAAAGTAGTAGCAAAGCTCAAATACATCTACTCTTCTAAGCACTCCATTGGCACTAATTTAAGTAAATAGTTTCCACTCTATCACAACAATAAAGTGATCTCCGAGACAACAATATTTAACAAGGAAACAATAACAAACTCAAGAACCACATTTTGTTCTAAAATTTTCAAAGGCCACGAAATAAATCAATCTAGATTTTCTTTCAAGGCACAGAAACCATCTACCTTATCTCTTGAAAGGAAGATGAATGTTGTGTGTGACAACAATTACATCAACATTAGCAAATCCAGTGACAACCACATCATAAGGATCTAAAATATTCACTTTGTCACCTTCAGTGAGCTATGATTTCATTGGAATTTGTTAAAAGCATAAATATATACACATATATTATAACTTAGCATGATATACAATTCTATTTTTTTTTTTTTCCATGGAAAAAAGCATAATTTCATTAAGTATAATCAAATTACATATTGTAGAAAGGCTTCTAGGAGCCCTTTCCACTAAAAGATTTTCAACTTCATAAATAAAAATTACAGGTACCTAAGCACCAAAAAGAAAAAAACATTATCTAAACTTCTCAAAAGAGCACCCAAAAACCCCAGCAGTGGCCTGTACCCAAAAAAAAACCCTAGCCGGTGCTAGGAACGAGTAAGATGCGCCAAATAGAAACGAGACTGCACCGATATGGAGCCATGAGAGCCTCACAAAACACCACGACTCACGCTTGGCGGGAGCAGTAGCCATTGTATTCACAGGCCTCGAAACATCGCCACTGAACAACCACTATGAACAGGAGCAGTAAATCGTAGTCATCACGAGGAACATCGCCGGCCAGCCACTAAAAGCTGCATGAATCTGCAAGATGTCGGCCAAACCTCAGAGGTCGTCACTACCATAAAAGGAGCACCACAAGCGAGCCTATGAATACCACGTCGTCGCAGACAAGACCACTCAATTGCTACCACATTAGGAGCATCGTCCACTTGAGCCGACCGACACAATAGAGAGGAGATAATGTGTGGCTAGGGTGGAAACCCTAGCCTCCCAATTCTAATCTAATTATATATATTCACTGAAACAAAATTATTTCAAGTTTATCCCTTTAACATTTAAATCATTCTTAAGGGCTAGCTTATATGATCCCGAAGAAACCGAATTAATAAAAAAAAAATTCACTTAGGAAAGAGTTAGGCTAACATCTATGACTGAGTCGCACTTCTTGGCCTGAATGACTGAGTTGCACTTGTTGGCTTAAAAAGTGCGAATGGGCCCCAAAATTTGACATTCAAGCTCATTTTCATGCAAATTCTTTACTGTAAAGGGTAGATCGAGATGCTAGGAAGTGATTTATTGGCATCTAGACCTATGGTTTCATCAATAATGTCAAGATTTGACTGATTTGGTTGTGTTTGGGAAGATTTGGAAACTAGTTTGTAAAAAAAATTAAAAATGAATAAGACTTGCATCACTGATTTGATCAAATTTTAGGCTTGTTAATGCTTGATTTTTTTAAGTTGTAGACCTGTTACACAATCTAAACCACATTAAACATCATATTAGTACAATTTTGTGAAGAATTTGAGAGAAATATTTCAAAAAATTCAACATAACACTTTTAAGATAAATTCAAAAAATTTCCCTCCAAAACAAGAGAAAATGACTAAATTGTGTATTTCTTAGTTTGGATCTTTGAATTTTTTATGTTTTTTTTAGTACAATTAGAGATATTTGTTTCAATTTCAAGTTTCTTTCAATACAGTGTACTCGATCCATGAGTATCCTCTTTTCTTGCACTTTTGGGCGACCCTACAAATGAGAAAGTGGATCTCAAGTGCAATAGTTTATATTTGATCTTTTGAGCATAATTTTAAGCCACTTGTATCCTCTTTGCTTGCACTTTCGGGTGGTCCTACAAATGAGAATGTGTATGTCAAGTGTAATAAACTAGATTTGACTTTGGAGTATTGTTGTTTGGGATTTCTACCCTATAATGAGGAGATGGACACTACCAATTGGGCGGGGTTGATAGGTAAACACTTTGATTATACTGCATTTTGTTACTGCAAAAGAAAGAGATCGAGAATGAGAGAAATACCTCTTTTCAACGACTGGTCCTAGATTTCGCTTGGTCTCTCACTTTATCTCCTACTGGCTCTTCTGCTTGATGAACCTGCAACACAAAAGATACCTTTCTCAACGTATCTTGACCATATAAGATATGATAAAATTATAAAACAATTTAACATCAACTATAATCAAGAATTAAGCCAAATAGATATACAATCCAATAGATATTTGATTTGAGACAGGAAGGGTGTTTCGACCTTTTATTGTCAAAGAAACATGAAATTAGTACAATATACCTAATGTGTAGAGATGTTTCTGCAACTGGATCCTGGGCTCCTGCTCTTCACTCTAACCTGGGACTTTCCTCCAGCGTAACAATTCTTAAAGCCTTTCTTCTAGGTCCCTCTCTCATGGATCCTCCTTGTATTTATGGGACAAGGTAGGTAGTTTAGATCGAGAGGTGGTTGAATTGGGAGGTTGGGGAAGTTGCAGAACCAACTTCAACTAATCACAATTCGCCAAAATAATATATTTTTGATTTCATCTTAAGATGTACGTGGGTTTCATACCACAAGAGTAGCGTACAGGAAGCAACTTATAAGCTTTACAACAAGCATTTACAACTTTTTGGGAGATGTACGCTGGTTTTCATTGAGAAGAGTAGGGTATTTTCTCAAGGTGTACGTTGGTCTTGTATGCAGAGAGGGGTGTACATGTGGAAAAATCAGGGAAAATTGCAATCTTTGTAGGTGAGGAGTGTACTTCTGGCAGCAAGTCATCCAAGGTAATCTAGCTCTTCAATCCTAAGTGTCCTTTTGTGTGATCTACAAGGAAAGGTGATCACGGGACGGAGAAGTGCATATTTGACCTATAATAGATGCCCGCTATTGTGTGAGGTCAGAGGGAAACGATGGCCGAAATACATTATAATTCCAAGTCAGAGGAGGAGCAAGAAACCGCAGAACCAAGTCACAAAAAAAACCTGAAACAACGATCAAGGTCAATGGCAACTACAATCTCGACATCATATAGATGTGTAACATGATATCTGATACATAACTAGGAGATGCATATATAGAGCATGGCCACTGAAATACAAGCGTGGATCCATGTCAAAATGAGAGATCATAGCCATAGCAACAAACCGGATCTATGTCTCATGAAGAGCCAAAATGAGTGAGGCTCAGTCTTGCGCAACTTAGGCGATAACATAAATATGGTGATGCTATGAGAGTCCCAAGGTCTTCATCCAAAACAACCCAAGCTAAAAACCCTATCCATGCGAATAAATGAGTTGAAGTCAAACATGGGGGGTATCGTTTGATTACCGATCATTGATGTATACCGTTAACAAACACAAGGACTTCCATCAATAATGATAATGGAGTCCAAGGTACCTAGTATGATCCAACAAGTGTGAATAAGAGGACTTGAAGTCGAACACTTGAGGAACCTGTCGAATAAGAGGCATTGATGTATTCCCATTATTCAACAGCAATGGAAACTTCCAGTGATGACTGCAATCCGCAAGGTACTAACCGAAACTCAAGACTTCATTCCCAGAGCATAATGAGCTGAAGTCGATGGGAAGAAGTCTGCTAGAAGGGAGGCATTAATGCATCCTCCATCATCTAACATGAGGAACACTCACAGGTATGAGATGATGTGGAGTAGGACGAGTAATAAGATGAAACAAACTGACACCAGGATGGTCGACACATGAATTCAAGGTAAATTGCAGAATGGCCGACACAGGCTGTATCCTTGAACAGTGAGCATGACAGAAAGTGACTTAGGCAGTTTTCAACATGAAGAGGAAAATGATATAAATCTACGATGTAGGAGACATAACAGACCCTCCATATGGTTGGAAGAATAACCAACTGGGGGAGTTGACAACTCGGAGATCAGGTTCAACCTAAGGCCAAAAAATAAAAACCCAGCTAACATGAAAGACTCAAGTAGGTGCTATGTTCAAGGACATAACTGAATGCAAATGCCTTTGAAACTAAAAAAGATGTGGTATACCCTTCTTAGCCCTTATTCTTTTTGATAAAAGAATATCCTTCTTGTTGTTTTACTGAGTCCAAGAAGAAAAGAAAACTCAATAAGTCCAACCATGTAAAGAATTAAACGAGCCCATGGGAGGAAGACTCGGGACCTTCTTCATTGTTTACAGAGTTCGAAGAAGAGATAGAAGAATACTCTATAACAATGATCTATGGATTTTAATATCGTGCTAAGATATGTTCTTGCTCGCCAGTGTTTTCAATTTTGAGTCTGAAAAACTTAAACAATAACTCCATACACCTACTCATGGATTTTAATATTGAGTCCGAGTAGGTTAATGCTCGTCGGTGTTTTCCTATTTATAGAGTCTGAAAAACTTAAACAATCCTCTATTTACCCTCTTGTGGATTTCACATCTATCCCACGTAGGTGAATGCTCGCTTGGTGTTTTCATGTTTAGAGAGCCTGAAAACCCTAAAGAGAGTCTCCAAAAGTCCTTTTTCGTAGAGTTAGTCCCCTCCCCCGAAAAGGTATAAAACAATGAGAGGAGAACTCTTCTAGCCACGTATGACTAGAGTATTCCTTTTTTGTAATTAATCTGCAAAGGTCTGGAAAAGGGTTAAACTTATACCCAAGCGGATGGACCTTCAATTCCTTTAATGAGCTTGAAGAGGCCAAGTTTTCTCGGCAATCTTGTCATATTTAAAGATTCAAACAAGAGCATGAAAGAACTCTATAAAGATCTTTTTTGTAAAGTTTTAACGAGCCCGAAAAAGTGAACTTGTGACCTCCTTACTGTTTTTAACGAGCTCAAAGGAGATACAAAAAAATGCTCATAACTTCCTTACTGTTTTTAACGAGCTCGAAGTGAAGATGGAAGAAATTCTTGTAACCTCCTTATTGTTTTTAACGAGCTCGAAGTGAAGGTGGAAGAACTGCTCATAACTTCCTTACTATTTTTAACAAACTCAAAGTGAAGATCGAAGAAATGATCGTAACTTCCTTACTGTTTTTAACGAGCTTGAAGGAAAGGTGGAAGAATGCTCGAAGGTGGATCAATGTCCAAATGAATGGCAGACTGCATTATAGACTCTAGGAAAACTTCTTCAGATGGAATTTTATCATCCCAAATAGAATGCATGTCTAAACATTCAGATGGAGTCATCACTTGGTCAATTGCTGGGACCCAGTCTCGAGAAGGTAAGCATGAATTCAGAGGCTTCTTCTCAGTAGCAATTGGACTCAAAGAACAATATGCCACAATATTTGATTGTGACATGGTAGTGCCTACTGGAGAGGGATATACTTGGTCTATAGTTGGGTAATAAGAGGGATCAACAAATGTAAGCTGATCAATAGTGACAATGCTTTCATTATGAGGAAAATGCATCACACGAAATAGCGTAGACACCATATCCTGCATAGCATATACGCAATCACGCTTGAGGATCATATCAAAATCCATTGAGTCCTTTAAAACCATAAAATCAACTAAGACTATTTTTCCACCCAAAGTAACGGGTACTTGAGGGAGGAAACCCAATGGTTGACTAGGTCTTTTATCGAAATTCAACATCCAATTAACAGCTGGAACAAGGTTAGGAAAACCTAAATCTCTCCAAGCATAAGGGGATAAGATACTAACAAAGGCTCCTTCATCTACAATACATCGATGAACCGCATGGTTACCGATATCAACCTTTATCTGAAAAGGTGTAGCAGAAGGAAGGTGAGGCCCAGTTAGACTATTCCAATCAAAGGAAATGATCCCAGTGCTTGGTAGGGGTTCACTTGGCACACATGAAGTGCCCCCTACTTCTCAAACATTCGAACTGGCAATGCAGAAGACTTCAGGGACAGGTGCATCAGTCTCCGAAGGACTGATGGGATCGGTTGAATATTGCATCGATTCGATTGCTTCACTCTCCAAAGGAAGAGTGGGGTTGACCAAATATTGCATTGGTTCAACCACTTCATCAAACAAAGGTTGATCAGGCTGTTGGGAATCTAAAGACAATTCAGAAGCAGAGGATCCTTCATACATTGACCACACTCTCCGCACCTCTGGAATAGCAGGGCACAGGTGAGTAAGGTGATCTCCCTTACAAAGTTTACAAGGGAACTTTGGCTTCCATCCTATAATCTTATACTCCTTTACAACAACAGTACTCTCAACATGACTAGCATTGGTTGACAGTTTGCCCCCAGCATGACTTGTAGTGGCTGGTTGCTCAGAAGCAAAACACTTTTGAATTATGGACCACACTCTTTGCATTTCTGGAAGTACAGGGCACAAATAGGTCAGGTGGTATCCCTCGCAAAAATTACAAGGGAACTTAAGCTTCTGTTTATTAGGTTTGTCAACAATGTCAATGTTCTCAGCATGACTTGCAGTGGTCGATTTAGTATCTCCAGTATGACTCACAGTAACTCGTGACTTGTCATTAATATGACCAGTAGTGATCAATGACGTGTCCTCAACATGAGAAATAGTGGTTGAAGACATACTTCCAGTATGACTTGCAGTGACTGAAATTTTTCCCCCAACATGACCTCCAGAGGTTGGGTGGGTGCCCCGAGAATGACCTCCAGAGGCTAGGTGGCTACCCCCTTGCTTTGGCATCTTCTTCCTATTCTTCCTTCGTCTATTCCGTTTAGACTATTGGTTACTAGTATTACTACTTTCACCACATGAGTTAGAAGGAGGAGGAGAAGATGTTACTGGCGAAGCGGGCATAGGGTTCTGATGCTCTTGATGTGAGGTGCTTACTTGAGAAGCATCAGGAGCATGCAAGGCATTTGGAGTGGAAAACAACCAAACATGTGGCACTATAGTGAATCCCGGAAGATTCAAGGTAGCCATTAAGGGAGTACCAATGTTCCCAATGAATGGAAAAGCACAAGGAGCCCGTTCAACAGGGGTCCCTTGATTGGTGCTCACCGGGATGCTTTCCATAGTTTTCGACTCAATGAGCCAAAAATATCTAAGGCCAAAAAAAAAGCGACACAAAGAGAACACCACTAAAAATGTCCTAAGGTAATCCAAAACAGGAAAACAGATGCCTTCTGGAGGGAATTCTAGGATGATTAGGGCCCAAAACTAACCAACGAAGGATGAAGAACAGTTACTCGGGGTCCACATAGAGGTCCTTTGGGTGCAAGCGTTTGAATCACCAAACCACCTTCCCAATTTTTTGTAGAGGGTTTCCTCCCACGTCTGTTCTAGGTACAACAGAAATAGCCTTTCGTCGTCACCTGTGTAGAGTCCTAGATGGTCAAGATACTAAGGCTACCATAAGTACGAAAATTCTTGGGGGGACAGTCGTCAGTCTAGCCGTAATGCATGGGCAGGGTAACAAAGCCCGGAATCCAAAAGGATCCCCATACGCGAGACAACTTTGGTTTATGCTCGAAAAGAAAGTGAGGGGTTATCCTCAGCAATTCTAGTCTCACACGACCTCGAGCTTAGCTCTGGTTTTAGTAGAGTTTCCCAAGAGATTTTGATATAGATGGATTTACCTAAAGAATGTATTACTACTATTGTTGAGTAATGAAGCCAGTTTCGAGCAGTTTAAGGTGATTTAAGATCGCAACTCTAGCCTAAGCTAGTTGATGTCGTATATACCTAAAAAAGAAAAATGTTGCTAATTAATTTTATTAGGATTTCTTTTTAAATGGATGTTCTTACTCAAAGGTTGTAGTGAAGTGTGTGGCGTGGTTGTGACTGAAATGGAAAGTACATAAAATTAAATAAATTTCACTAAACTTTCTCATTCATTGTTTTCCAAAACTAAAGATAAGCAAACCTAAAACAAATTTTTTTTGTATTTTCTTTTAATATTTCGAAGCAAACTATGCTACCTCGAAATAATGCAAGATCTTACTACTAAGAAATTTGAACAATTTTTTGTCTTTTCTGATAAATGAAAAAGAAAGAGAACTTTGTTCAAAAGCAAGCAAGATCTAAATATGAAGCGCGTGTAAGAAAAACATCTAAATGGCTCAAAGCAAACGAATCAAGAGACTCGATGAAGACTTGACTTACCAAGTTTTTGCAAAATAAAAACTCGAGGCTTGGAAACAAAGTAAAAAAAAAAGGGAAAAAGAGACACTTGTGACGGAAAGGCATACCCAAACAGGTTGCTCCTAAGTATCAAAACCCTAAGAAAAACACTAAGCCAAGCAAAAATTAAGCAAGCGAACCAAGAATAACTTTAACAACACACGGACTCAATAGAAAGACAACTAAGAGGCTTCAACTTACTTGAACTGAACTGATAAGATAATCAGCAAGCATCTGAACCAAGCAACCTTTCGAAAGAAACCCTAAGGACTCAATCTTGACAGTCAAACCTTAATGGAAAGGATAAGACAAAGAGAAAGCATGCTATACATTGCAATAGAGAACAAACATTTAGAATGCAGGTCTATATGACTGCAACAACAACTAGG
The DNA here is from genome assembly GCA_027924585.1 of Larix kaempferi. Taxonomy (NCBI): domain Eukaryota; kingdom Viridiplantae; phylum Streptophyta; class Pinopsida; order Pinales; family Pinaceae; genus Larix; species Larix kaempferi. The sequence continues at coordinate 2,841,013 of BSBM01000036.1, forward strand.
GTGAAGATATGCAGCTATGTCGGAAAGAGAATAGTGCACGAACTTCAAAAAGGGATAGTAAGCGGCAAATACACTTAATCAAAGAATCAAGCAAGCAAAAACAAGCTAAAAGATATTGGAGAGGCCAACAAGACTCAACAGAGACCTAGGAGGTCTCAGGGGTCAATGCAGACAGGAAAGCAACAGGATGGAAAAGAAACCAAAGCTTGGAAATCAAACCCTAACAACAAACTAGACACTACAGAGGAATACCCTACTGTGTAGTGTAGCAACCAACGTACATCAGGAGAGGTACACTACTGTGCAGTGCAGTGCAAGTAGGGAGGACCAACATACATGCCTCAACAGGGTACAAATAGGGTTTGCAAACAGTCAACTGAAATGAATCAAGCACAAAGGATAGGTAACACAGACCTACAAGGCCTCTCAGACAATAAAAAGGACTGAAAAATGTGCTGGAAGGAAAACAAAACTAAGTGTCCTAGAGCAGTGAAACACACGGTTACTCCCTAGCAGAATTGTTAGTCTCTTGTTTGGGATTTCTACCCTATAGTGAGGATATGGACACTACCGACTGGGCAGGGTTGACAGGTAAACACATTGATTATACTACATTTGGTTACTACAAAAGAAAGAGATCGAGATTGAGAGAAATACCTCTTTTCGACGGTTGGTCCTAGCTTTCGCTTGGTCTCTCGCTTGATCTCCTACTGGCTGTTCTACTTGACAAACCTGCGACACAAAAGATACCTTCCTCAACGTATCTTGACCATATAAGATATGATGAAATTATAAAACAATTTAACATCAACTATAATCAAGGATTAAGCCAAATAGACATACAATCCAATAGATATCTGATTTGGGACAGGAAGGGTGTTTTGACCTTTTTATTGTCAAAGAAACATGAAATCAGTACAATATACCTGACGTGTAGAGATGTTTCTGCAACTGGATCCTGGGCTCCTGCTCTTCACTCTAACTTGGGACTTTCCTCCAGCGTAGCAATGCTTAAAGCCTTTCTTCTAGGTGCCTCTCTCATGGATCTTCCTTGTATATATGGGACAAGGTAAGTAGTTTAGATCGAGAGGTGGTTGAATTGGGAGGTTGGGGAAGTTGCAGAACCAACTTCAGCTAATCCCAATTCGTCAAATTAATATATTTTTGATTTCATCTTAAGATGTACGCGGGTTTCATACCACAAGAGTAGCGTACAGGAAGCAACTTTTGGGCTTTACAACAAGCGTTTACAACTTTTTGGGAGATGTACGCTAGTTGTCCTTGAGAAGAGTAGGGTATTTTCTCAAGGTGTACGTTGGTCTTGTATGTAGGGAAGGGCGTACATGTGGAAAAATCAGGGAAAATTGCAATCTTTGCAGGTGAGGAGTGTACTTCTGGAAGCAAGTCATCCAAGGCAATCTAGCTCTTCAATCCTAAGTGTCCTTTTGTGTGATCTACAAGGCAAGGTGATCATGGGATGGAGAAGTGTAGATTTGACCTATAACAAGTATCCTCTTTTCTTGCGCTTTCGAGCGGCCCTGCAAATGAGAAAGTGAATCTCAAGTGTAAATGTTTAATTCATAGAATTTCAAAGGGCTCTACATATCCTCTTTTCTTGCACTTATGAGTGCTCCTTCAAATGAGAAACAAGGATACCCAGTGTAAAGAGTTGGATTCATTTCATCTGAGGTAATTATTTGGCTTAAAAATATTCTTGAAATGAATAATTAACCATAATTCAGAGAAAAATTGTTCCAAAACGTCTACAATCTACCAAAATTTTGCACCACCTTTTCAAGAAATTGAAGAACCTCACTTGATTTGGATACTTATTCAGACATTTGGAAATAAAGTTATGCAATTTGTGAACCAAGATAGAACCATGACTACAAGTTTGAAACACTAGTTTAAGAGACTTGCAAAATCAACTGAAACATTTATCATTCAAGAATTAATTTCCAATTAAGTAGATTTGACTCAATTTGAGACACATTTCAAAAACTAAAACCAACCTCTTGAACCCTTGCTTCAAAAACTTGTTGAAAAGAGAAAAGTAGTAATTTGTGACGTTTAAACGTCATTTTTGAAAATTTTCATTTTCAAGTTAAAAGAATGGTTCCATTTTGAAAATTTTGCAATACTTGCATGTTTGAAAGGCCTACATAGAATCTCTTGTTATTATATAGTTTAGATAGTTCATCGAAATGATGGATAGAGTAGTGAGCATTTATGCATTATTTGGTTCATTATCTTGAGTCTAAACTCCACCAGTTTCATTGCCATTCTTGAAACTAAGCAAATTACCTTTAAAATGGGTGCTTAATCTAAAATTAACCAAGATTTGATTTTCATATCACCAATAATATTAGGCTAAGGCCTTGGATTAGGATTGGAGAGTTAACACTCCAGGGAAACAAAATTCTAAAATTAGCATTAATTAATGAGTGATTAAATCCATTAATAACAAATAATGCTTGTCGAGAAAGTGCATATAAAACATGCATCAAGCACGAGGTCAATATGGATAAGTAAGGTTGGTACCCTCCCTCTTGATTTTTTAGTGGGACATGAGCACAACACGGTATTCCATGTAAGTGATAAGTCCTCGAGGTCACATCACTTTCTGGAGTATCTAGATTATGTGAGTTGTCATAGACTTAAAACTGTTCCACCCAACCGTCAATTGTGAAGTGGTAACCTTAGTTGTTGTTCCTAGGATATCTCACGGGATATTACAAGTGGGGGACACTTGTGGTACCCAAGACAGACTTTAAATCTCTTGCTCCTTGGGAGGGTGATTGGTCAAGAATGAATACTCACACCTTTGGTGATTAAATTTTATTGTAACTATTTATCACACCTTTTCTATTAGTAATTGTTTGAGGTATGGTATCCATTAGGAACTACTAGTTTCAAAAAGCCCTCTAATATAGCTTTTCATTGAGCTTTGGTTCTTTGGGAAAGTAGATTGCTTGCTTGGATTCATAGGACATTTTTTACTGTGTGGACAATTTGTTTTTTGTTGATTCTAGATTCCCTTTAGGATTTATTGATTACATTTTTTATTAAGTATACCACAATAAAAAAATCCTTACATTAAAAAATTCAAAGTGGCTAGTCTCTCGATCCACCATGTGAAAATCCTCACAGCAGATCTAAGAGCTGATGTATACCTCACAAGAAAGATTAAGATTAAGTAGGAAAATAGAAGAAGAGTGGTCAATGCAGTGTAAAGGAGAAACAAAATTATGATACAGTAGAACTCGGATAGAAGCAGAATAACATCACACACTAATTCATTAATCGCAATATGGACAAATAAATAATACAATGGTGAGAGGATTCGAATGCCAAGGTGGCAATTCTAATTAGACTTCATGGAGTGATCATCATATCAATGGAATGTCATCAAAGCACAACTAGAAGTCTTGATCATCATCAGTGGAGTCATCAATGCACAAGTAAATGTCAACCATATGTCAAACTGAGTCTAACTGAGTGTGGTAGGTGTAATTGGCACATGGAGGCACTAACTGAATGAAGGAGGCTAAGTGGAGGGCGCATGAGGAGCTAACTGGAGTCAGAATAGGCAGCATAGTCTCACTGGAGGTCCATCAAAGTTATACAGTCAGTTGAGGAGTCAATCTAACCTTAAATCAAGGAAAGATCTAAAGATAACTCAACTATCTGAAGTGCAACTAAGTGGTAGGTGAGAGAGGGCACCTTTCACAAGTGGCTTCCTTAAATCAAGGAAGAAGGGCACGCTAAGCACTAGGAGGGATAAAAATGATCTAAAAGAAGCTCTCGGGGCTAGCTAACTGAAGGCTAGGTGCTGGGACTGATGACTGGGATGCATGCAATTGCATGCATGCATGCAAAATCATGACTGCATGCAAAATGCATGCATGACTTAAAATGAAAAAATGGATAATGTTGGTAGGATTAGGATGGAGTATAGGAATATCCCAACACCCCCCCTTAATCCATCCTGGGCCCTGGTAACTGAGACCAAAGGTCACCCAATACAATGAATAATAATAAAAATCAATAAACTGAGAAAATGGGGAAAACATCATGGGAAAAATACCCCCCCTCAAAATAGACTGTAGGGCACACCAAAAATAAATGCTTCAAACTCAAGCAGGTGTGATGCTTGGTCATATGTCTGGAGGTATATTATTCTTGGGAAGAAGTGGATCATGCTCAAAAATCATGTGCTTGTACTTTCTCTTCAGATCAAATGTGATGAGAACAAATCCAAAAGTATGAGGATTATCTTGGAACCTATGATTCGAATCGGCTGAGGTAGGATCAAATCCATGAATGTGTAGATAGTCTTTTGTTTTCTCCTTCAAACCATCATAGGTGAAATTATGCCCAAAAGAACCATCACATGATAGTGAATGCTTTGAATCCAAATCAGATCCAAGACTTGAAGAATGGTTTCTTGAGATCTCCTTTGAACCATTAGAGGTGAGATCAAAACCATGATATGCATGAGAAATTATCCCATGTAGTGATTGCTTGGATTGTAAATCAGCTCCAAGACTTAATGAAAGGTTTCTTGAGATATCCTTTGAACCAATAGAGGTGATATCAAAACCATAAAATGCATGAGAAATTATCCCAAGAGAATGGAAATGCCCTACATCTTCAATAAACTTCTGAGAGCATGGACAAATGATCATAAAGTAGTACATAAGACGTGAGTGATCAAGGAGAGCGAATGCATTACCTGCAATTGCTGATTTGACCTCTGAAACATCCAATAGATCACGATGCAAACCAACAGACTCTTGTGCAAGAGAGGATTTAAGAACCTCTACAATTTCTAGAGTGTGAGCTGGCACAGAATTCGAAATAGAAGAAATTTGGAGCATGAGTGTAGAATCTGCAAGTTCTTTTTCTTTATGGACAACTTCAATATGAGATATGTTTGATACCGATTTATGATCAGAGAGACCATCAAGGAGGGCGAATGCATCACTGGGCTTGCTCTCGAAATGGTTTGGACCAATCCCTTCATTCTTCTTACCAAATGGGCCCATAGCTCTTTTGGAGATTCAGCAGAATCATGGAAGTGGAGTAACATACAATGAGACATAGCCATCAAAATTGCTCCATAGGCTCTGTCACCTTCATTTAACCAATAATTCTCCTCTTCAGAGGATTCGAACTCTCTTTCAAAAAAATAATCAAAGATACCATGTCTGTTCAAATGTGCTATCATCTATGGTTTCCATTCATCATAGTTAAATGGATAAAGAGGAGTAATTCCTTCCGAATTCATGGAAGCTGTTTCAGAAGACCTTTAAAAAACAATAGAAAAAGTCTGCAACTACTACTGCTGCAACTGTTGCACTCGAAATATTGATAACAGCCTGCAAAAAACTCTTAGGAATGGAGATAGACAATACTCTCAACATGCTCCAATACCATGTGAAAATCCTCACAACATATCTAAGAGATGATGTATACCTCACAAGAAATATTAAGATTAAGTGGGAAAATAGAAGAAGAGTGGTCAATGCAATGTAAAGGAGCAACATAATTATGATACCGTAGAAATCGGATAGAAGCAGAATAACATCACACACTAATTCATTAATCACAATACGGACAAATAAATAATACAATGGTGAGAGGATTCGAATGCCAAGGTGGCAATTCGAATTAGCCTTCATGGAGTGATCATCAGATCAATGGAGTGTCATCAAATCACAACTAGAAGTCCTGATCATCATCAGTGGAGTCATCAATGCACAAGTAACTGTCAACTAGATGTCAAACTGAGTCTAACTGAGTGTGGTAGGTGTAACTAGCACATGGAGGCACTAACTAAATGAAGGAGGCTCAGTGGAGGGCGCATGAGGAGATAACTAGAGTCAGAATAGGCAGTCTAGTCTCACTGGAGGTCCATCGGAGTGATATAGTCAGTTGAGGAGTCAATCTAGCCTTAAATCAAGGAAATATCTAAAGATAACTCAACTAACTGAAGTGCAATTGAGTGGTAGGTGAGAGAGGGCGCCTTTCACAAGTGGCTTCCTTAAATCAAGGGAGAAGGGCGCACTAAGCACTAGGAGGGATAAAACTGATCTGAAAGAATCTCCTAGGGCTAGCTAACTGAGGGCTAGGTGCTGGGACTAATGTCTGGGATGCATGCAAAATCATGACTGCATGCAAAATGCATGCATGACTGAAAATGAAAAAATGGATAATGCTGGTAGGACTAGGATGGAGTATAGGAATATCCCAACACACCAGTCACAACAGCAGCAAGGTGTTTCACCATAATTTGAAGGACCTACTAAATCGCAGAAACGGATACAAAAACCACATCCTAGTGACTTGGAAACTGAACAACTTCTAGATTAAATTAACAGTAATAGAGAATAACAAAATCAAACAAACCCTAATGATTCATCGTTACATAACAAAAATGATACACATATAGTTGATGATCTTGCTCCATTAGAGAACAAAACAACTCCTCATGTAAACCCACCCTTAACGGGTCCTTCAAACCCAATTATACTTCACATCAGTGAGTCACTGGACTATATCGATCCCCTTTTTATTTATTTCAGTAACATGCAGAATAGAACACTTGACCCTATGGATTCTTCAAAAGCTCAAGGGACCACATCAATACAACCTCAAGTGGCTGTGGGAGGTAGCAATACTTCCACTTTGAACTCTACATCAATCGAAACAATTAACATACTTATCATTAGCACAAGTTACACTAGCACTTAAGTTTCGGTTGGTACAGTTTCAAGTTCTAGTCTCAAAAGTATGTCCACTTCGTTTGCAAGGATAGCTAGTGGTGGATGTGCCTTACTAAACATGGGTTTTCCATATGGTTCAACTAATCAAGGTCAAAACACATAAGGAGTAAGCCAGAATCCTATTGGTATACCAAATACTTGTCTGGGCTCTACTTTTGGGGTCTACCCTTCACCATGGAATGGTAATATTCCTGGCAGAAGCAATGGGCCATGGAGCATTAATCGAAATTGGGGTTATCCTCCAACGATAGGTGGAAATGCCTCAAGGGGTTACCCTCCAACTTTTCCTAGCAAAATTCCTGGGGAAAATCCCATACCCCCAATAGGTAGCATGCTAGGAGTAAATCCACCTATCAACCCTATTCCGCAATGGAGTGGCAAGCTTCAAGAAGTAACCAATCTTCTTGGGTCCCACCTCTGCAAGCAGGAAATCAACCTTGGAACGTTCATCTAAAACAAGGAAAAAATCAATGGAATGGTCAGGTTCTGACAAGTGACCAATCTTATTGGTTCCTACCTCCGTAGGGGGGAAATCCATCCATTAATCCTGTTCCACAATGGAATGGAGAATTTCCAGGAAGTAACCAATCTTTCTAGTCACAACCCTTGCAAGGGGGCAATCCTCCTTGGAATGCTTTTCAAAGTTCAGGACAACATCAGTGGAGCCATCAAGATTCACCCATGTATGAATCATTTTCTACAACACCTGTTAGATCACCACTTCTAGCCACATTGAATCTACCATATTTATCTCGGTTGACCAATGACCCCATTCTATATTTTACGCTGAAATAGTTTGGGGAAGAATTCTATTTGACGCCAATCAACTCCATTTCTTTAATCGTCACAATTTCCCATGCTAAATCGGATGCTTCAAGGTGTGTCTTAGTTTTGTTTCGAGCATGTCGATGCAACCGAAGATTTTACCCCGAGACACAAAATGATCAAGCGAGCATCGACGTGAAAATTTAACTTTTTCTAATCATTGCAGGACTCTCTTCCTTTCTACTACGTCGGTACAAAACATGATCCTGCTCCGACCGTGCTGGGGAAACATTAAAACTTCACCAACCGTTTCGACGTGAAACTCAAACTTCCTCCAATCGGGTTAGTTTCCCTTGCTCTTCGACTGTTTCGACAGACATTCTATTTTTCTCCGAAACACACTCCTTCCTCAACAAATTTTGAAAAAGACATAAAGGTTCCCTGAGTGTTTCGTTGCAAAAATCAAAACCTCTCCGACCATTTTGGCGCAATATTGGATTGTGCTCTGATCATTTCAGTGGAAGAAAGAAAACTCTCCCGATCGAAAAAATAATTTTTTCTTTTGATTTCAAAAAAATTCTAAGTGTCAAACAAAAAGGAAGCAGATAAAATGAAACAAAACTCTAAGTAAATTCAAGAGGAAGGAGGGGCCCTGCAATTTATAAAATTTTGTGGATCATGTTGCAACTGCAACAGGTCTAAAAGAGAGTATAGACCTCCAACAAGGTACAAATATTTCCTTCAATACTTATTACTTTCTGATGAATCTAAAAATGTCTATGTTTGAATAGCATGTGTGGATAAAGACAAAAACCAATGGATGGAGGCCATGAGAGATGGGATGAAATATTTGATGGCTAATCACACATGGGATTTAGTTCTCGTTCTCTCCATAAGGAAAGCATTACAAAAAAATGGGTAGTATAGGTTTAAGGAAGAAATAGGTGGGAGGGAGTGATACAAGGTCGAATTGGTGGTCAAAAGTTAAGCTCAACAAAAGGGCATCAATTTCACTGATATTTTTTCACCAGTTGTAAAAATGACCTCTATCATAGAAATGTTGAGTTTAGTAGTTGTTCGTGATCTAGAGTTGGAACATATTTATGTCAAGACAACTTTTCTATAGCGTGGTTGGAGGAAGAGTTGTAGGTGAAAACATGAATTTGGGTAACACTTTTGACTGTTTTTTCATAAACAAAACTGCAAAATTTTATGTTTTTCAACATCAAGTACTCCTTTAAAACCATAACTCCCTTAGGAATTTCAACTTGAAGTAAACACAAATGTTTTAGAGAATTGAATTAGCTTTGTACTCATATTTTAAAAAACAAAATTATGGAGATATTGTGGGACAAATTTGGTGCTCATCAATAGAATATACTTGAAAATTTTAGGTATGGATGATGAGCGACCTACGTGAGCACTAGTTGTTTGAGAGATGGTTATTGATTTTAGGGAAAACAATGTATGCTCATAATCTACATACACTGCACTTGTGCATGGACTATATTTTGAGGTTTTCATACTTGATAACTATTTTTTATTATTTATCGAAATATCATATGTTTAGAAAATGGTTCCTTATCGACATAGGTTAGTGAGCTTCATAACAATAAAATTATTAGGGGATAAGGTTTATAAAAAAATTATTAATAAATTCAAAATGAAATGAAACAATTATTATATCATTGGAAACTAGATCCAGAGATGAATCCATTGGTATCAATTTCGACAAATAATCTTTAAAATTTACAAGGGTTTGGCCTTGTTGAAGTTGTAGGTTTCATAATAATGCATGAGTTTTTCACAGGTTTGTTGACCTTAAAATATCGACCGAGAAAATATATTCCAAACTCTTGATCGAAAGTTCAGTTCAAACACTCAGTTGGGATTTTTTTTTTAACTACGATGCTATGATTAGTTCAAGCTCTCGACCAAGAGTTTTTTTAAACTATCGGTTAAGAGTTTGAATTCTCACAAACTCTCTGCCTATATTTTTTTAAACTCTCAGCCCAGAGTTTGAAGTTGACTTTTTCGCGTGTTTATTCATGCGCACTATTTTTATTTTTCGTTCCATTCTCAAAAAGCATTACCCAACTTTGTGTTTTCACCCCTATACATGAAGCAACCTGAAGGATTTGAGGAAAAAGGTAAAGAGGACCTAGTGTGCAGATTAAATTAGAGTTTGTGTGGGCTTAAACAAGCTCCAAGGAAATGGTATTTAAAATTTTATTCATTTATGGTTGAATAAAATTTCTCTAGATGTGAATTTGACCATTTTGTCTATTATAAGTCTTTTGATAATGGTGAATTTGTGTTGTTGTTATGTTGGAATCTTAGCTTTCACATCACATTCAAGCAGATATTGATATGCACACAGCCATTAATGGAACATAGAATATGGACCAAACATTTAGTCAATCTATTATTCATCTTGAGGGTATTTTATACAAGATAAGAGGAGGTTGGAGCGGTTACACCCACTCCAACTACTCATTCGTTATGATCAGTTTACATTAGTATATTACATGATGACAAATACAAGGGACTAAAGGTTACACCAACATCACCCCCACCAACAAATCCTTTCTTCGTCCCGAAGAAAATAGGAACAACCATGAGTTCTGATTTATTTATCCTTCATCAGCAATATGGCAGTGGTCAATCGAGCCTCACCCTTTCACCTTCCTGCCGGATTTCATCTCCATCGGTCTAGGAACTATGAGGGCTTCCATGCTCTACCTTTTACACCGTCTAACCAACTTCCTTCAAACTTCCGAAATCGCACTCAATAGCTGCTTTTGCAATTCTGTGTTGGGGCCTACACGTCTAATCATTCTTTTGCGTCATCATGTTATCATTAAACTCTTTTTCCATGTGTTCTAAAATGTCTTATGTTTGACTGTCTGCAACATCTTATGATACTGTGGGGATTTAAGATGCCTGCAATGTTTTGCACTGCTTCTTATGTGGATGATCTTGGTCGAGGTCGACTGCTGTAAACTTGAATTGAATCAAGAGTTGGCTAGAGACCGAATGGATTTAAAAAAATAGGGGAGACCGCATTTTATGCACACAGGAGTGGTCGGTTGTCTTGCTTGGTCGACTAGTCAACTTAATCGGTCGTCAGGCGTATGGAGTGGTTGGGTTGTCTTACTCGATCGAAAAAAATATAATCATATAGACATTGTCTGGAGAAACAAAATAAATAGAGAATTGACTCCATGAGCATCTTCACTTGCAGCAGTTTGGCATTATTCTGAATCACTCCATTGCATAGTTTTTTACAGTCACTAGTTGAAATACAAATTTGGCATGCCCAATCACGTTGTTATCTTCTTACTCTATATGCTAGTCGACTGACACATTTAACCAAGCAGTCGACAAGATGTTTGATAGATAATCGTGATCTATAGAGGACGATCAATGACACCAGATGAAGATCTATTTCATTAGTTGGTTATCGACCGACTGCACCAGTCGAACTCGGATGACATAATGCTAGCCGACAACGTGTAGTCGGTGTAACAATTTTTCAAAGATGGTCGCCTGATCTCTTAGGTAGACAAGTTGTTGTAGTCTTAGACGATTGGTCAATAATTTATAATCGACAGGTTATCCTAATTGATGGATAATCTGGTAAATTAATGTTCCTTCATTATTCAATAGTCGACAACCTTGTCAATCAATTGCATATAGTGTTTCATCGTCAACCGTCGACTCATCCATATAATTGGACATTTTCTTAACATATCAACCATATGTTCAATCAACACGCGAAAAGTACGGGAATATTTATAGAAAAATGAACATATACACATAGTTTCTCTTTGCAAGTGTTGGATGGATATTTCTTCTTTAGTAGACGAGTGAGCAGACACTTCCAGGTGACTATAATTCCCATCCCATCAATCACCACTAGAACGTGGATTGTAGATGAACGACTACACCACTCGATGAATGACCTCTCCAATCGGAGGTCAGCCGAGTATACCAGTCGACTGCACCAAATAATAACTTGATAGAAGGAAACATTGGTTCCCAACACTAAATAGATGTAAGTAGTATAGCTGGACTCGACAATATCCAATTCAAGAATTATCAATTGATACATAATCGAAATAATTGTCCACCTGGACGGATTGTTGCATCTATCGATGGGTTACTTGCATAGAATCGCCAGTGTTGGGGCTCCTATTCAAATAGAAAACTGATGATCACAGTCACGGTGCTCAGACGACTTCGTTATATCTTCTTGATGGCGGGAAAAACCATCATTTCCAGCATCCACGATATCTACTCAAAATCATGTCCCTACTTCTTTTTTCTTTTTTTTCTTGAGCGCACACAAATTTTAAGAGCATCCACAAGTACTTATGTTGATGTTCATTCCTCACGGTCTTTTCTGGTTCGAACCACCGTCTTTGTTGAGCGGACTTTAACATTTCAACACAATAGGCTTTGAGTGATTCAATAGATCGAGAAGCATCAAGTTGGTATAGAGCAAGCCATCAACATCCACGAGCAATGTTCCATGGTGATGCTTTTGTTTCAGGTTCGTCCACACCATCATAGTGAAAATATGATTCAGTTTCAACGAGTCAAGGAAAAAAATACCTAGGAGATAAACTATAAAGATAAGGTGGTTTCTACATATATTTATGTCGATCGTTCGATGCCTAACATGGTAATTTCGTGGTCAGTTATCACATAAGATCGTAGATACTGTCTTTCCTCTTTATCACCGGGAGCTTCCTCAAGAATCGACTGTTAGAACCTTAAGTAGTCATGATGGCTTTTGTGTGTGCAGGAAGAATCTTCCCAAAGAACATGCATTTGAAGCAGCATATGAGCATCTCTTTCTTATTGCAGGTTTCTTGTTCAGGTTCGAACCACCCCCATCCGCTGATGTTGTCACCCAGACCGGACAGAGGCGACAATGGCGCCAGATGTTGAAAGCTTAGCTTTCACATCACATTCAAGTAGATATTGATATGCACACAGCCATCAATGGAACATAGAATATGGACCAAACATTTATTCAATCTATTATTCATCTTGAGGGTATTTTATACAAGATAAGAGGAGGGTGGAGTGGTTACACTCGCTCCAACTACTCATTCGTTATGCTCAGATTACATTAGTATATTACATGATGACAAATACAAGGGTCTAAAGGTCCCACCAACATGTTATTATGTGGATGATATGCTAGTTGCGGGATCTAGCAAGGTTGAAATTAACAAGTTAAAAATAGTTGGCTATGATTTTTAGTATCCATATGTAGTATGATAAGCCACATTAATTTGTTGTGTCTCTGTGTGTGTTGTTTTTCTCTGTTTATTTAACTACAATATATTTTTCTTTGTTATTATTACTAAAAACAAGTTACGATGATTTAAAAGGTTATGGAGGTCAGTATTTGTAGTGTCCCTTTTTATAAATTTTGGAAAAATTTGAGAAATGGCAATTTTTGGCCAATTCGACCATTAGACTAGTAACGACTCCAATGCTTCCAAATGGCTCCAAATGCTTCCAAATTGGCTATGAATGTGTTTGAAAGGTATTAATACATAAAAATGAGGTTTATGGATACTTGGAAACTCTCAAAATACTTCTGCAACATTCATTTACAATCAGGAGAAAGTAGGAAAATTTACTAGTAAATTTGAGGTTCAAATCCCCAAGGGTAGGAGACAAAAATGACTCTCCAAATGCAGTACGCACCTCCCAAATTTAAGAACAGAGATATGGAAAATTTAAAGGAATTCAATGGGATCCAAAAATACATCATTAAAATCATTTCCTAAAGGTTGCTGCAACTCCCATAAATCAGAGCTTTGTGGACATGTCTTCACCTAGTGGGAAATGATAGGAAACTTCACCATTTTCTATGAAATTCGAGATTTATGCTCCAAAGGATTATGTAATGTATATGAAACTTCTTCGGGACATTAATGAATCTCCATACATCATAAAATTCATATAGATGAACTGATACAAGTCGAAATAAAGCAACTTCAAGCTTTCATAACAAGATATGATGAAAATGGAACCATTTCTACATTGTTTGGTATTTTGAAATAGTTTCACTTGGTATTCTGACCCGAGGATCTTATGAGCATAAAATTCAAAGTAAATACATCAGATTACAAATAAATGGGGCCACAAGAGCTACCCCAAAGAGATTAGCATCTCACCAAGTGTGCCCTTCCTCCAAGAGCCAAATTATGAAGAGAAAAGTGAAAAAGTTGTGGAAACAAGTTGAAGAAGAGAATTTCACGAGCATCCTTGTAGCTTCAACCTGTAACAAATGACTTCATTGTAGATCCAAATTAAAGTTCTGAATGGACTCTCCAATTTCCAATTAGGATGGGAATCTTTCACCCTTGAAATTGGTACTAAGGCAAGTAGAGTGAACACTCCATAAGCATGGACAATCTATGCTCTCCAATATGCAAAATGAGAAATGATAAAAATCTACTCTCCTTCTTTGTTCTTGAATTATATAAACTTCCAAAGACCTCCTTATCTTTAATTCCATCCATGAGCTTCGTTCCAACTTGAATTGGGAAGAGATTCCAATGTGTGCCACTTGCCCCTCCATTCCTAGCCTCCCGCTTCACTCAATTTGAATGGATGACTCTTTGGATGCCCTAACTCCCTTGTGCACCCTCTTGGAGGCTATTTTTATCCTTGACATGTCATATATGTCATATGTCAGCAATCAGGTCTTATTTGTGTCATAAGTGTCATAGCATCTTCATCATTGTAGTTATAGAAGCTAGGGAATCTAGCCCAAGTGTCTCAATATCTCTCAAATGCCTCTTCCACTTCCATGGAAGTTACTCTTCCACTCCAATTGGGCCTTCATTGATTCATTCCAATTATATTGACCTTCCAACTCCCCAAGAACATTAGACTCCACCTTGTATTCGAATGGGTGAGAATAGGATTCCATGTGGCATGAGGAATCTAGCTTTGTGTGGGTCCTACACTACCAATGTGTCTCCATGACCAAGTACCACCTTATTTTCCTATAATAAATATTTATTTAACCCCTTTTAATATATTTATGTCGATATAATTTCCATTTGGGGTTTTATAGTCTCCTTATTCCAAATCTAATGTTTCCACCCCAACCTAGGAAACTAGTAGATTGGTGGAATTTTCTCTTTTGAGATTCATTTGAATGGGGACATTACAGTCCTCCCCACCCAAGATTTCTTGTCCTCAAGCAATTTTGAACATGGATGTTGAAGAACCTGCTTCCTTTCCAAAACTTTTCTTCTAAAACTTTCTTTCCCAAAATTCTTTTTGAAACCAATGAGATTAAAAATTATTCCAGGGTCCCATTGCTTGTATTTCACTCCAACAATTAGGAGTGCTCTCCAACCCATAGCATCAGGCAAGAGAATTCTTAGATCCCATTTCCTTTTATGCATTCTTCCAATCATCATAAGTACAAAAGATAGATCATCAAAGTACATAACAACATAATAAAAATGTACATCGAGGATGTGCCTCATCAAAGAATCATGAAAGTTCTTATACAACACTTGATGAATGACCTCTCCAATCGGTGGTCAGCCGACTATACCAGTCGACTGCACCAAATAACAACTTGATAGAAGGAAACATTGGTTCCCAACACTAAATAGATGTAAGTAGTATACCTGGACTCGACAATATCCAAGTCAAGAATTATCAATTGATACATGATTGAAATAATTGTTCACCTGGTTGGATTGTTGCATCTATCGATTGATTACTTGCACAAAATCGCGAGTGTTGGGGCTCCTATTCAAATAGAAAACTAATGATCGTAGTCACAGTGCTCAGTCGACTTCGTTATATCTTCTTGATGGCGGGAAAAACAATCATTTCCAGCATCCACGATATCTACTCAAAATCATGTCCCTACTGCTTTTTTCTTTTTATTTTCTTGAGCACATGCAAATTTTAAGAGCATCCACGAGTACTAATGTTGATGTTCATTCCTCACGGTATTTTCTGGTTCGAACCACTGTCTTTGTTGAGCGAACTTTAAGATTTCAACACAATAGGCTTTGAGTGATTCAATAGATCGAGAAGCATCAACTCGGCGCAAAGCAAACCATCAACATCCACGAGCAACGTTCCATGGTGATGCTTTTGTTTCAGGTTCGACCACACCATCATAGTGAAAATATGATTGAGTTTCAACGAGTCAAGGAAAAAAATACCTAGGAGATAAACTATAAATATATGGCGGTTTCTACATATATTTCTATCGACCGTTCGATGCCTGTCATGGTAATTTCATGGTCAACTATTACATAAGATCGCAGATACTGTCTTTCCTCTTTATCACCGGGAGCTTCTTCAAGAATCAATTGTTAGAACCTTCAGTAGTCATGATGGATTTTGTGTGTGCATGAAGAATCTTCCCAAAGAAAATGCATATGAAGCAGCATATGAGCATATCTTTCTTATTGGAGGTTTCTTGTTCAGGTTCGACCCACCCCCATCCGCTGCTGCTGTCACCCAGACCGGACAGAGGCGGCAACATGACAGATGTTGAAAGCTTAGCTTTCACATCACATTCAAGCAGATATTGATATGCATACAGCCATCAATGGAACATAGAATATGGACCAAACATTTATTCAATCTATTATTTTAATCTTGAGGGTATTTTACACAAGATGAGAGGAGGTTGGAGCAGTTACACCCACTCCAACTACTCATTCGTTATGCTCATATTACATTAGTATATTACATGATGACAAATACAAGGGCCTAAAGGTCCCACCAACATGTTATTATGTGGATGATATGCTAGTTGCGGGATCTAGCAAGGTTGAAATTAACAAGTTAAAAATAGTTGTCTATGATTTTTAGTATCCATATGTAGTATCATCAACCACATTAATTCGATGTGTCTCTGTGTGTTGCTTTTCTCTGTTTATTTAACTACAATATATTTGTCTTTGTTATTATTACTAACAACAAGTTATGATGATTTAAAAGGTTAGGGAGGTCAGTATTTGTAGTTTCCCTTTTTATAAATTTTGTAAAAATTGGAAAAATGGCAATTTTTGGTCAATTCGACCACTATACTAGTAACGACTCCAATGCTTCCAAATGGATCCAAATGCTTCCAAATTGGGTCTGAATGTGTTTGAAAGGTATTAAGACATAAAAATGATGTTTATGGATGCTTGGAAACTCTCAAAACACTTATGCAACATTCATTTACAATCAGGAGAAAGTAGGAAAATTTAATAGTAAATTCGAGGTTCAAATCCCCAAGGGTAGGAGACAAAAATGACTCTCCAAATGTAGTACGACCCTCCCAAATTTAAGAACATAGACATGGAATATTTAAATGAATTCAATGGGATCCAAAAATTCATCATTAATCAGTTCCTAAAGGCTGCTGCAACTCCCATAAATCAGAGGTTTGTGAACATGTTTTCACCTAGGGGGAAATGATAGGAAACTTCACCATTTTCTATGAAATTCGAGATTTATGCTCCAAAGGGTTAGGTAATGTATATAAAACTACTTCGGGACATTAATGAATCTTCATACATCATAAAATTCACATAGATGAACTGATACAAGTCGAACTAAAGCAACTTCAAGCTTTCATAACAAGATATGATGAAAATGGCACCATTTTTACATTGTTTGGTATTTTGACATAGTTTCACTTGGTATTTCGAACCGAGTATATTCTGAGCAGAAAATAAAGAGTAAATACATCATATTAAAAATAAATGGGGCCAAAATATCTACCCCAAAGATATCAGCATCTCACCAAGTGTGCCCTTCCTCCAAGAGCCAAATTATGAAGAGAAAAGTGAGAAAGTTGTGGAAACAAGTTGAAGAAGAGAATTTCACGAGCAACCTTGTAGATTCAACCTATAACAAATGACTCCATTGTAGATCCAAATTAAAGGTCTGAATGGACTCTCCAATTTCCAATTAGGATGGGAATCTTTCACCCTTGAAATTGGTACTAAGGTAAGTAGAGTAAACACTCCAAAAGCATGGACAAACTATGCTCTCCAATATGAAAAATGAGAAATTATCAAAAGCTACTCTCCTTCTGTGTTCTTGACTTTTATAAACTTCCAAATACCTCCTTATCTTGAAGTCCATCCATGAGCTTCATTCCAACTCAAATTGGGAAGAGATTCCACTGTGTAGACCACCATTTTCCAAGTGCATACAAGCATCAAATGACCAATCAAATCTGTTCCAATGACATAGGTGAGGATCCCATGTCCTATATGTTGCTCCAAAAATATGTAGGATGAATCAAAATAATCATCCCTGTGTTTTCATCCAAGAAGTGAATGAATAATCTCCATTAAAATATGAACCAAGTAGGGAGCAAAGAAAACAATGACCCTTCAAGGGACTCACATAAGTACCATTTATGCATCCATGGATATGTGTATCATCAAGAAATAACAAGGGATTTTGCTTCCAATAAACATTTTCTCCAATCATATATCTCTTCATCCAAGTAGTTAATGAAGTTATTCCAACATCAATTGAACTAAGCAAGGAGCAAGGAAAATCATGAGTCTTCAAGTGACTCAAGTGAACATCATAATTGCATCCATGAAGATATGTATCATCATAAGGTAAAAAAAAGGATGCTTCTGCAAATGTAAATAATGAGGTGCTCTAGTCATGTCATACTCAAAAGGAGAGGTAGGAGTTTCACACTCCTCATGTGGCACCATCAAAAACAAACTTTTCACCCATACTTCATTAGGATGAATGCTACAAAACAGGGAAGTGTAAGATGTAGGAGAATGAACCAACTCACCCAAATGATCAGAATATGAAAAAGTGTCATCATTTGTAGGCTCCATAAGGGTAGGAACATGCACATCCCTCAAAAGGGAAAAACTTTCCTCTTCTTGTACTGCTTCTTCTACTTCACCTATTTCAGAACTAGGTGGCTCATGGGTCTCCTCCTTTCGCTCCTTCAAGCAAGCTGATGCATTTTCCCCCTTGGTTTCCTTAAGATCAATATATTTGGAACCTCTTTTTGAAGAAAACCCAAAAACTCTCTTCAAGTAGGAAATACATGCATTCCCTGAAGCTTCAGATATTTCACTGCTCTTTTCATTCACACACATATGATTTTCTCTCCAAGGTATTTTGCAAGAAAGGCATAGACCTTTCTTCACTAACTCCACATCTTTATTTTTGGGCCTATTTTCAAACACCTAGTCAACAAAGTCTTCAAAAGGGATGACCTTTTGTCTATCTCCCTTGTACACATCAAGATATGCATGATATTGTTGGGGCAAGGTTTTACATGTTGCTCTCAATTTTTGTAATTCATTCATAGAATTATCCTTTGGTAGTGTGACATACTCATCTTCATCAGATTCAAGGTCATAAGAATAACCCTCATTCCTTATGAAATTGTAAGAAGTGTTGCATGATGGCACCTCTTCCTCATACCATCCACATTCTTCTTCATATTGCTCATAAGCATTGTACTCATAGGATTCATCATAATAGTAAGACATGGATGCCAATTATTATTCAAGGTATGATATTAATTCATAGGTGAAAGGACCATGCTCTGATACCACTTGTAGTGTCCCTTTTTATAAATTTTGGAAAAATTAAAAAAATGGCAATTTTTTGCCAATTCGACTATTAGACTAGTAACGACTCCAATGCTTCCAAATGGATCCAAATGCTTCCAAATTGGGTCGGACTTTCTTTGAAATTTATTAATACATAAAAATGAGGTTTATGGATTCTTGGAAACTCTCAAAACACTTATGCAACATTAATTTACAAGCAAGAGAAAGTAAGGAAATTTACTAGTAAATTCGAGGTTCAAATCCCCAAGGGTAGGAGACAAAAATGGCTCTCCAAATGCAGTACAAACCTCCAAACTTTAAGAATAGATACATGGAATATTTAAAGGACTTAAATGGGATCCCAAATAAATCATGAATCAGTTCCTAAAGGCTTTTGCAACTCCCATAAATCAGAGGTTTGTGGACATGTCTTCACCTAGGGGAAAATGATAGGAAACTTCACCATTTTCTATGAAATTCAAGATTTATGCTCCAAAGGCTTATGTATTGTATATGAAACTTATTCAGGACATTAATGAATCTCCATACATCATAAAATTCACAGAGATGAACTGATACAAGTCGAAATAAAGCAACTTCGAGCTTTCATAACAAGATATGAGGAAAATGGCACCATTTCTACATTGTTTGGTATTTTGACATAGTTTCACTTGGTATTTCGACCTGAGTATCTTCTGAGCAACAAATATAGATTAAATACATCATATTACAAATAAATGGGGCCACAAGAGCTCTCCCAAAGAGATCAACATCTCACCAAGTGTGCCCTTCCTCCAAGAGCCAAATTATGAAGAGAAAAGTGAGAAAGGTGTGGAAACCAGTTGAAGAAGAGAATTTCATGAATAGGCCTGTAGCTTCAACCTGCAACAAATGAATCCATTGTAGCTCCAAATTAAATTTATGAATGGCCTCTCCAATTTCTAATTAGGATGGGAATCTTTCACCCTCGAAATTGATACTAAGGCAAGTAGAGTAAACACTCCACTAGCATGGACAAGCTAGAAGCTCTCCAAATTGCAAAGATGCAAATAAAAAATGATCAAAAGCTACTATCCTTCTTTGTTCTTGACTTTATAAACTTACAAATACCTCCTTAGCTCGAATTCCATCCATGAGCTTCATTCCAACTTGAATTGGGAAGAGATTCCAATGTGTGCCATGTGTCCCTCCATTCCTAACCTCCTCCTTCACCCAATTTTAATGGATGGCTCTTTGGATTCCCTAACCCCCTTGTATGCCCTCTTGGAGGCTATTTTTATCCCTGGCATGTCATATATATAATATGTCATCAATCAGGTCTGATTTGTGTCATAAGTGTCATAGCATCTTCATCATTGTTGTCATAGAAGCTAGGGAATCTAGCCCAAGTGTCTCAATATCTATCAAATGCCTCTTCCTCTTCCATGGAAGTTACTCTTCCACTCCAATTCAACCTTCATTGATTCATGTCGAGTATATTGACCTTCCAACTCCCCAAGAACATTAGACTCCGCCTTGGATTCGAATGGGTGAGAATAGGATGCCATATGGCATGAGGAATCTAGCTTTCTGTGGGTCCTACACCACCAATGTGTCTCCATGACCAAGTGCCACCTTATTTTCCTATCATAAATATTTATTTAACCCCTTTTAATATATTTATGTCAAGATAATGTCCATTTGGGGTTTTATAGTCTCCTTATTCCAAATCTAATGTTTCCACCCCAACCTAGGAAACTAGTAGATTGGTGGAATTTTCTTTTTTGAGATTTATTTGAATGGGGACATTATAGTCCTCCCCACCCAAGATTTCTTGTCCTCAAGCAATTTTGAACATGGATGTTGAAGAACCTGCTTCCTTTCCGAAACTTTTCTCCTAAAACTTTCTTTCCCAAAATTCTTTTTGAAACCAATGAGACTAAAATTATTCAGGGGTCCCATTGCTTGTATTTCACTCCAACAATTAGGAGTGATCTCCAACCCATACCATCAGGAAAGAGAATTCTTAGATCCCATTTCCTTTTATGCGTTCTTCCAATCATCATAAGTACAAAAGATAGATCATCAAAGTACATAACAACATAATAAAAATGTACATCAAGGATGTGCCTCATCAAAGAATCATGAAATTTCTTATACACCACTCGATGAATGACCTCTCCAATCGGTGGTCAGCCGACTATACCAGTCGACTGCACCAAATAACAACTTGATAGAAGGAAACATTGGTTCCCAACACTAAATAGATGTAAGTAGTATACCTGGACTTGACAATATCCAAGTCAAGAATTATCAATTGATACATGATTGAAATAATTGTCCACCTGGTTGGATTGTTGCATCTATCGATCGGTTACTTGCACAAAATCGCCAGTGTTGGGGCTCCTATTCAAATAGAAAATCGATGATCGCAGTCACAGTGATCAGTTGACTTCCTTATATCTTCTTGATGGCGGGAAAAACAATCATTTCCAGCATCCACGATATCTACTCAAAATCATGTCCCTACTGCTTTTTATTTTTATTTTCTTGAGCGCATGCAAATTTTAAGAGCATCCACGAGTACGAATGTTGATGTTCATTCCTCATGGTATTTTCTGGTTCGAACCACCGTCTTTGTTGAGTGGACTTTAAGATTTCAACACAATAGGCTTTGAGTGATTCAATAGATCGAGAAGCATCAGGTCGGCGCAAAGCAGGCCATCAACATCCACGAGCAATGTTCCATGGTGATGCTTTTGTTTCAGGTTCAACCACACCATCATAGTGAAAATATGATTGAGTTTCAACGATTCAAGGAAAACAATACCTGGGAGATAAACTATAAATATATGGCGGTTTCTACATATATTTCTATCGACCGTTCGATGCCTGTCATAATAATTTCGTGGTCAACTATCACATAAGATCGCAGATACTGTCTTTCCTCTTTATCACCAGGAGCTTCTTCAAGAATCAACTGTTAGAACCTTTAGTAATCATGATGGATTTTGTGTGTACATGAAGAATCTTCCCAAAAAAAATGCATATGAAGCAACATATGAGCATCTCTTTCTTATTCGAATGGGTGAGAATAGGATGCCATGTGGCATGAGGAATCTAGCTTTCTGTGGGTCCTACACCACCAATGTGTCTCCATGACCAAGTGCCACCTTATTTTCCTATCATAAATATTTATTTAACCCCTTTTAATATATTTATGTCAAGATAATGTCCATTTGGGGTTTTATAGTCTCCTTATTCCAAATCTAATGTTTCCACCCCAACCTAGGAAACTAGTAGATTGGTGGAATTTTATCTTTTGAAATTTATTTGAATGGGACATTACAGTATTGTAGCAAATGTTTTGAAATTGCACTCTAATGTGGGCGTATGCATGACATTCTATGAGAAAGTGATTTCGATCTTCAACCATCTTGTGTAGGTTCTTTCATCCCACAACCGTGTTTCAATATGGAGCTTATTAGAGTATATATGATCTATATTATTAATTAATATGAGTAATTATTTGTTTATTGAAAAATTAATATAAAAATATATAATGTAGATTCAATAAAAAAATTAAGAAAATAAATTTATTATTTTGGAAAAACATAAATATACAACAACTAAATAGTGTCATAGTCATTTTATAGTTCAATATTTAAGAGATTGTAACATATATGTTGGTAAAGTATAATATTTTCCATAAAATAAAAATAAATAAATAAATAATAATAATTGTTGGAAATAAAAATATTTGAATTTCATTGTATTTTTTTTTGTTATTTATAGTTAGGTGCATTTATAGCCATATGTCCTACAAAATAATCAAGTTATCTATAGCTATATGTTACACCAATAAATCAATAAATTAAATATAAAATAAGTGACTTAAATAAACATAAAAATCCTTAATTTATTAAACCACATTAAAAAAAATATAAAACCCTTGAAAATAAAAAAATAAAGATTATTAAAATAAAATATAGTAACATAGATCGATCTTAATTTTCTATTTACAAAGTTTTGAGAAGAATTGTATCCTTTAAAGTATAAGCATTTTTTAAAATACAAAATTTAATAAAAAAATTCCAAATTAAAATAAATTTATAATAATATAGTATTTATTAAAAAAATAAATAAAACAATATTTTTTAATCATTTAATCATAGTGATTTTCCTATATACAGTTTCTTTTTATATAGGTACAATTATCACATTCATTGAAGATTACCAACATATTTAAATCTTAAATATATGTTTCATTGTTAAAATGTAAAATTGTTTTTATATAGAGTGCAGAGTGCATTCCTTGCAGCATGGGAAGTCTATAAATGAATTAATCCCATTAATGCATGGGAAGTCTAGATAAATGAATTAATTGCATTGTTGAAAAGAGAGAATTATAAAATTAACTATGTGGCTATTGGAGCATTTAGATGATAGTGATGACATTTGAGTATATGCCACATTAATTAATAGATGTTCGTATTGTTTTTTTTTCTACTTTCATGTAGAAATTTTTTATTAAAGTTTATGAGAAATAAGAATTACAGCAGTTTGAACTTTGAACAGTAGATACAAAATCAAAGATAAATGTTAAAAAAAACAACGTTAAATGAGAACTATCTCATTTGTTGCATTCTTTTATTATATTGATTTTCGTAAATCTAATCTTATATATTAATCTGAAAGAAATATTTATTAGAATTTATGGTATATTTAGTTTATAATTTTTTTAGTATTTAAAATTTGAATTTTGATAATTTTGATATTATGTAAGATTTGTTATTACACCAAAGCTTGTAAATGTTGATAAATATTTAAAATCAAACATATAGTTCAAGAATCTCAGTGTGACTATGTGGAATGGTTATAACTAACACTCCAACAACATTTGCTTAGGTGCATAATATGCCCTTACAACAAAGACTAAAGCAAATCCCTCAGGCCACCTTTCATGGAAATGTGGTATGCAGTTCACAAATAAACAAAAAGGAATCCAAAGCAGGAAAAAAGATGGGATCTCCAGCATGGGCATCTAAGGTCAAAAGGGTACCCATCAATCTCACCTACTTCTGTTTGTCTATAGAGACCCGTAAAACGATATGTGTCGTTGAATATGTAATTTGCATCATGAGAAAAGAAAAGGATAGTTCTTTCGTTCTCTCCACGGAAATGAACGCATCCATTTTCCTTTGGTCTTTACACGCTGACGAAAATAATGTTTTATTTTGATTTTCTTAATCTTGATTATATAGGTTTCTCTGGTCCAATCCATATTGATCGTAAGTTATATATATATATATTTTGATGGAACTTTATATTGAAAGTAATTTTGTTTGTTTATTTGTTTTTGTGCTTATCTAGTTTGTACATTGATTGGAACTTTATTTATGTTGTGAAAGCTAATAATAAGCATCCAACATTTAATGTTGTGACTGTGGAGATGTGAACCCTTGAATCTAATCCAATGACTCACATCCTCGAACAACACCAGTAGCATTACTGCCTAGTACTTATTGAACATGCTTTGTAAACTCGTCAGTTATATGATGCAACACATGTTTCATTATAATTTTGCATACAGATCTAAACATATATATATATATACAATAAATGCAGATGCACTGCATCATGAAACACCGAGTATATATATTATATTTTATTCAAAGATTGTACACATTTTCTATGTCAATTATAATAATACACTTTTGTCACATTCATGCCCATGGATTTAAAATAAATTCGTTCAATAATAACCCTCCTTCTGTACTAAACAATATAAACTATAATAATAAATAACACTGCAACTTGATGCATAATGTTTGCCGAAAGCAAGACCTTGGTGAGGTGAGCTTTAATAAATTTCAATAGATGTTGACGGGCAGGATGTGATTCATTCAAATCGTATCAATAATATATCCCGGTCTTCTTAATATGTGCGTCAATTTTTGTTGAAAACTTGGCATTTTAAATTTATTCTCTGGTTATGTGTCTCACTTTTCTTGAAAACTTGGTTTTTCAAATCTTCAAGACAGTTGCTAAAAAGTCTCCGAACAATGTAAAATGTATGGATGATTAATAAATATGAAGCTGCAGTACATTTTGTATAGTTAAACACTCCTTATCGATATGCTATTTCTACGAAAAGATCTAAAAACACATATATTGCCTTGACTACAATAAATACACTACATGATATGTACTGTGAAAAGATCTAAAAATACATCAACTACCTTAAATACAGTGCAGCATGATGCGTAAAATATGTATTACTATTTTTCTATTCGGACATCTAAAAGCATACATACAGTGAAGGGTGATGCATGATATTACACAGAAATTTCACAAACGCACATTCTGCCTTGCGTGTAATTTGCATAATATTTAGCATGATGTTTGTCCACGATTTGAGATTAGGTTTTATAACATCTGAAAGATGTTGACACGGAGGATGTGATTGAGCTGCATGTACTCTAATTATACCATCATTTCATGTGCAGCACTTTAATTATACCATCATTTCATGTGCAGCACTTTTGTTGAAATTTTTTTTTGGATGAATGCCATGATTTCGGGGCTTTGCAAGTTCTTCACTTTTGTTGAAAACTTGGGTTTTTGAATTCGTTGTCTGCTCAAAAGTCTTTATGAACTTTTGATCTGGCATCAAGATTCTCGACGGGTTTAAAATAATCCTCCATGCACGTACGTGGCTTCGAAAATAGAAAATATTAAATATGAGTTGGTGAAAAATGGATAAATTTAGTCAATTCAATCAATATTTCATAAACATGAGACGCATTGAACTTTTCCCCTATATCCAAAATTCAAAATTCAAAATTCAAGTCATGCAAAGAATATATATATATTTAGAGAATTAGGGTGGAAGATTATATATATATTTAGAAAATTTATAATTTTTTTATTATTTGTAATATTAAAATGTTGATTTTTCTTTATTGAGAATATGGTTATGACTACATAAATAGTGTACTCTAGATACTTAACATGAAAGATAAGAGGCTTTCTAAAATTAAAAAGATGTTATCTTTGTGATACTAAAAAGATGGAAAATGAAATTTTCATTTAAAATGTTTTGCATATACCCACATTTAATCTCAATTTCAAATATTTATAACAATACCCAATTTCCTAAATTATTAAGTGATCAAATTATGAAGATTTAAGAAAGCTTATCACCAATCTTTTAGAGTGTAAAATTTTTTTTTAACTAAAACCAATTAATTCCTTGCAATTTTATTTATTGAAATAGTCTCAAAATTCAACTCAAACTTACCTCAAAACTTAAAATAGTCACAAAACTCAAATACAACTTAAAATAGTCACAAAACTCAAATACATTTACTCTTCTAAGTACTCCATTGGCACTAATTTAAATAAATAGTTTCCACTCTAGCACAAGAATAAAATGATCTCCAAAAAAAATATTTAACAAAGCAACCATAACAAACTCAAAAACTACATTTTTTTTCTAAACTTTTCAAAGGCCACGAAATAAAGCAATCTAGCTTCTCTTTCAAGGCCCGACAACCATCTACCTTATCTACGAAAGTTGTGTGTGACCAATGACCGTGACTACATCAATATTAGCAAATCTAGTGACAACCACGTCATAACGATCTAAAATATTCAGATTGTCAGCTTCAATGAGCTATGATTTCGTTGGAATTTGTCAAAAACGGAAATAGATACACATATACCATAACTTTAGCATGATACACAATTCTAATCTAATTATATATATTCACTAAAACAAAATTATTTTAACTTATCATTTTAACATTTAAACCATTCTTAAGGGCTAGCTTATATGATCACGAAGAAACCGAATTAAAAGGACACTCAAATAGAAATGGGTAACCCTAACAACAATAATTGGTAACTCATTAAAAATATTGAGGTTGTCTCACGTCAAACAACTCCCCCCCAATCCCTACGCGTCATGAGTTGTCCATCAAATCTTAGGAATGGCCAAAGACTTTGATGCAACTGAATTTTCTACAACTTCAAGGATGATAGCTTGGCTAATATCGGTGGGGATATCAGCAAAGAATACATTAAAATCAAGGAAAGGTCCCTATTTCAAACCCTTCACATGAAATTTACTTACATTAAGCGTGCAATGTCATGGAGCTTAGGTGTCTCATAAAATAGGATGATAAAAAACTAAGTAAATATAGTATTTAATCTACCCCTACTCTCTCTACTTAATCTGCCTCTACTCTCTCTACTGTATATGCACTTATTCATCAATGTTAAATGGATAATGTTCAAAATCCATTGGAAAGAATGTTCAATGGATAATGTTTAAAATCCATTGGAAATCTTTCTATGGATAATGTTCAAAATCCATTGGAAAGAAGAAACATAGGAGGATATTTTGGAATAATCATATTATCATTTTTTATACTACTATAAATATATATTGAAGTTGGAAGTTGAGGGTTTTGCTTAGAACTTAATTAAGAATTAATGGCATTACCTACAATTGCTCCAGATAGAAGATAAAGATGAGATCAATATTGTTGAATTGTTTGAGCTATTAAAAAAAGTGTTTCTTAAAATAAAATACTATTGAATGAAGACAATCTTTAAGAAAAGAAAATGATGAGTTAGAGGAAGAATTAAAAAAGAAGGATGAAAAAATATGTAGGTTATGAAACCATAATAAAAAACTACTCAATGAGGTAAAAAGATTGAAAGAAGAAAAGAAGCATGGTAAAAAAAAAAACAATAATCTTGTATAAAGAGACTACTAAAATAATGAAGAGGAAATTGGCAAGAAGGTTGAAGAAGCTTTAAATACATATGACATAAAAGAAGAAATGCAATCCAGAATTGAAGAAGGATATCAAAAATTGAATGACATCATAGTGTAGCTTCAAAAGGATAAGGAAGGGAAGATTCTACCGGAATGCCAAAAAATACTTGAAGAAGTTGAGCTCTATCTTGAAGATGTACATGACAAATATGAGGGTATTATCTCAAAGGAAATAGTGATCAAAGACCAAGCATGTCACATCCCCTCTCATCGATCCGATGGAAGGGAGGAAACATGACTAACACTCTAGGGCTTCTTTGGAAAGAACTCATCCCCCATTCATTTAACATAATTCACAATTGATAAAAACTTATGTGTGTAGATTCATTTTCAATATAAACACAGTGGAAATAAACATTATTCACACACAAATACATCATGCATTCAACATTCCAATAACAATCATCAAATTAAACATTGGAGAGCACAGAATGAACATAATTTAAACCACATAGAATACTTATCTTTAAGATGAAACTGTCCAACAACTCGCTATGTCAGAGCAACGCTCCACCCAACTATAGGTCTTTGTCCATCTTGTATTCTTTCAGCTGAGAGACCACCCCCGAGCTGAGATGTGTATCCACTAAGGAGGAACTAAACAGGCTCACTCACAACCATGGTTTCACACAAACAGTCATACTAAGCCAACACACAGTTGGGTTTATCAAGCATGCAAGAGACCAAAGAGGAGGATGCTAAGCCAGTGAGCTCAACCATAGAGCTACATGCATCTCAGTTAAACTCAACAGTCATGGCACCCACAATACCTACCACGCCCAACACAGGGAAGGTCCCCTTCTCTGCTGCACAGTCCCTCAAGCGACCCTTCCCTCCAGTGCTATTCAGGGTGGGCATAGAAAGGTCCAGCTGCTAATTCCTTGAGATTCTATCCTTCAGTGGGTTTATCAAGCAAACCCAACCTCTGTTCAAACAATCACACTTGGATTTTCACAATTCGGTGACCAAATAACTCAATCCCATAATTGGATTTATGGGCTATAAAAACTGGGTTTTCCAATGGATTTCGGGGTATCTAATACTCTCAATTTCACCCCAAGGTTCATATCTATGGATCCCCCATTGGATTTCACTATCAATACCAAATTCTGGGCGCTTATGGCACTTCAAAACGTGGGTTAATTCACAATTGCAGTTTCTAGTTTTTCTCATTGCTAGGCATGTGTAATGGATGAAAACTGATGTTTGGATGTTCCACAATGGAATGGGAATGAGGAAAAATGAATTCCCATGAGGTGGAGTGACTTGTGGGTCAAGGAAACAGAGCCTATACTCTGCCATATGAATTTCTAGGCTACCCATGCTCCATTGAAGCCATGGACTGATTTCTCAACAACTTTCTTACAACTGAATTAAATGTCAGCAAGGAAAGTCAAATGGGTTCTCAAAATGAAATTTTGCAGCCTATGGTTCAATCCCACAACCCCCTCACCACTCCCTAGTGGAATACACATGGCCCCTTCTCATTAGTTGCTTCCATAGCCAGTTTTGGTATTTTATTGAAATATTAATATTTACACCAGTTTACATTGTTCCATGGCTTAATAGCACATGGATACCATAATATCAAATACTTTCCTTTTAATAAAATCTGAGCATACACTAGTGGGACCTTGGCCTTGAGCTCCACTCTAGGAAAACATATATCGCATGTACACAATATTTACATAAAAGCCAATATACCATAACGGTCAAAATGGGGCATTACATTACTCTCCCCCTTAGAACAACACTGTCCTCGGTGTTCTAAAAACTGAACAAAAATGGAAATGCCTCTCTCATGGCATCCTCTAGCTCCCATGTAGCCTCATCGGGACTAAGGTGCTCCTATTGGACCTTTACCTGCCCGATGGCTCTGTTATGGAGCAAAGTGACCTTCTTGTCAAGGATGCACATAGGTTCTACTTGGAACTCTCCCTCGGGTTCCACCTATATCACATTCCAATCAATCATATGATTATGATCATGTCCATACTTTTTAAGCAAAGATACATGGAAAACATTATGAGCTCTTATGTTAGCAGGCAATGCAACTCTATATGCAACTGGTCCTATCCTATCTAGGACTTCAAATGGCCCACAATATCTCGGTGCCATCTTGGCACAACTTCCCAACTTGATAGAACTCTTCCTTGGTTTCACTCTCAAATACACATGATCCCCAATCTAAAATTCCTTATGCACTCTTTTCAAATCTGCATAACTCTTCTTCCTGTCCTAAGCTGCCTTTAAATTCTACTTGATATTAACAACTTCCTGTTCCATTTCCTTGATCATCTCTGGCCCAGGTACTACCATGTTCACCGGACTATCCCAATTCACCGGAGTCTTGCATCCTTTGCCATACAATGCCTCAAATGGAATCATTCCCAATGATGCATGTGTTGGGCTTCAATCCACTAATGCAGATCGAACCTTAAATTTATATATCAATCCGGGTCTGTAAGCTTAGAGGCATATCCAAGTTTTAGGACCTAGAGATAAACTCGTTTGATCAACCTAATTTCCTGTGAATTGAATCTACTGTCTGATGAGAAGTACTATAACCTAAAGATACAAAAATCCTTTTACAGGGATAACTTCATCTGTTCTTTTAAGTGCACAGCAATCTATTTCGGAAAGCAATTTAACAATGAAAGAACTGATATAGTGAAAGCAATTTAACAATGATTCTAACCCTAACAATCCACTAATGCATGAACAATTAACCATTAAGTTCCCTTACAGGACATTGTTCATAATTGCTAGTTGTTCAAAACACTTCATCTCCAGATGAGCAGCAATGTATGATATATCAAGATCACAGTCTGAACTGTTCCTTTAACATTTAACAAAATAGAAGACAGAGCTCATAGAAATGTAAGTGGTATATAGCATTAACGAAATCGTGACTTGGACTGTTTAAATGAGAACTGAGCTATAATAAAATTAATTGAAAACTTAACTGAATTCGTTCTGCAACAATATGCTAACTACTACAGAATTAACACATACCAATGGCTCGACCTAAATCGCATGCATCAAATTTAAATCGTTGCAAACATATAAATCACATACACTGGTAATGGAATGGTGTGTGAACTCAACAAAGGGGGCCCTCCAGTGCCTCATTCCACACACAGTCGTAGGTTTACAGAACTGAAAGTCTAATTGTATTCACCATAAAATCGATTACACAGCAAAACCACGCAGTTCAGAAACAGTCTGCGTTCTTCCCCAAATCATGATTAACAATCCAATGTTTTGTGAAGTATTTATACAAATTCAAAAGAAAACTGGAAATGCTATAATCTTGCAAACTTAATTAATGAACATAGCCATCGAGATCCTCATGCAGAATCGTGAAACTCAACAGAATCCAAACTGCCCTGCTTTTGTGCTGAGTGGTAGCACAGGTGGTCATCTTTGACCGACTTTGACTTGCCATCTGTGAGAGCCACATCATCTGTTCGTTGGAAATTCGTCCATCCTTGGACATTGAGGATCTTTCCTCCATCTTTCAGTTAATGCCTAGCTGTCCTGCAAGTGCTCAACTTTGGAGATATTACGGGAAGTTAGAACATCCTGTAATTTTTAAAAAAAACCTAGTTTAAATGCTCTAAAAACCTCAAAATTCAATTTGTTAACAAGCAATGACATTAATACCTTTTTAAACAAAGTCTGTGATGAACTACAAGCTTTATAGATTGGTATGAGGGTTTAATGGAGGAAAATGGAGGATATTTGGATGACAAAAAGAGGTCAAAATGGTGCCCAACATCTCCCCCAAGAGGAAGCTGTTGCATGTCCCCATGCCCAAAAAAATATTTGACCTTGTGTTAAAACCAAAATTTTGCTGCTGACCTTCCTGCTTCTAATCTCCTACTGAGACGATGCATCTATTGATGTTGGAGATGCATAAAGGACCTTCAGCCTCTCATACTTAGCTTTGTAGGTCTTCTTCTGCTTATACCATCTGGATGCATTCTTAGAAATGTGTGTCCTCTGAATTCTCAGCTTCCGATTGTCCTTTTTTAATTTCTCATTCTTGAGCTCCAATTCCTTTATTTCAAGTTTCAACTTCTTGATCTCTTTATTTTTCTTGGAAGTCTTTTTCTTCTTCATTGAAAGCTGGACAGAACTGGTGTCCATCCCTAATTCGTCACTTCCCTGTACTGAACCCTCTTTCTTTTCTTCTTGCACAGTTTGTGGCTCTGAGGAAGGAGAAGCTAAGTCTTTTAATACTCCCTGTCTTGACTGATTTTCCTTCTCCCTCTCCTGCTGATCTAAGAAAAGATTGATTTTCTTTGTCTGTCTTATTATCTCATCAGCTTCTGGGGTTCCCTATCCTATTTCACCTGCTAGGTTTTCTTCTTGACCTTCCACAGTTTGTATGTGTTCTTCATCCTCTAATGCTGGCTGGATACAAACTTGCTTAGACTTCCTCGGCTTCTTCTGGTAAGTGGTGAAGACTTGTTCTTGTTTCTGAAACTGTTTATCTTCTTTCATTACACTCCTAGTTTGTATCCTTCTCTGAGGCTGTTTTGAACTTGTTGCCTCAGAGTTGTCTTCATCATCAGTAATAAGCAATACTTCCTTTTTCTTCTTTTTCTCCTTTGGCAGTTTTGAACTTGTTGCCTCAGGACATGTTATCATAAGCAATTCCTCTTCTTTTGAAACCTCTTCATGCAATTCTTCCTGCTCTTCAAACTGATTTTGAACTAAAAATTATGTCCATTTCGAATTCTGCTTCCTTAACTCATGCTGGATGATGATTTTGATAAGTCCACAGTGGAAAAGACTTGTCAATTTGTCTTTTTCACGCCTCTGGACAGCCTTGGCCATTTTAGTTAGACTCTGCAACAGGAAAAAGGGCATATTGATCTCACATTCACCTGTCAAGTGCTGCAACAGTTTGATATGGTAAAGGTAAACGATACTGAATCTCCCTTCACAGGTGATGAATCTTTGTATGATGTACACCATTTCATCCCAAGGATGAACCAACCAGCTCCTTGGTATGCCTTTCTTCCAGTTTACTGACCCTGCTCTAGATCTGCACTGAAAGGGTATCCATGATTTTTCTTTGAATTGCTTGGTTTTGAAAAACCTTTCTCCTTGCTGTGGCAGACCAGTAATTTCTGCCAAAATGTCTTCAGACAGCCTGAAGTTTAAATTCCCTACTGTAGCCCTTTCTCCATTGAACGAGCCAGCAAAGGCTAAGCTCACATTATCGTTGTGCCCATCGAATTTTTCAAAGAAAGGCACCCATTGATTTTTCTTGAAAATTTCTAGACATTTTTCATGAACATCTGCGGGCTCAAATACCTCTGGTTCCAATCTAGATGACATTTTGAAAAACAAATAGAAAACAGGAATCTTTTATCTTTTAACGCTGCCTTTGTCTTCCTATCCCCTCGATAATACTCTGAATCTATGAAATTTGTTGTTGGTTTGAGCAGAGTTGTTTAACAAAGAGAAGGGATTTTAAATTTTACCTCTTCTCTCGTGCCACTATCTTTACTTCCTCTTGCACGATCTCCACAGTGTATTCGCAGCTTCCTTCTCACTGATTGCCTTTCTTCCTGCGCAATTTCTTAAGCAACTCTTGTATTCACACTTCTTGTAACCCACGACCCCTTCTCACTGTCAATTATATTCACACAGCAGTCGATTTTGCAGAGACAATAACTGGACTCGGCCTCAAGGAAAATAAATGAGTCATGTTTTCTGATTTACATAATACAGGAATCAAGTTTATTTGCATGCTGTCGTGGGCATCATTCCACGTTTTCCCTCCATCATTACATAACATGCCACTTCATTTAAATAAAACGATGAAAGGTAAGGTTTTGGTTTATAAACACTTTAATCCTTTTATGTGCCCAACGTTTAATACATAAACTGTAAAATATACTTTGGTTCCAATGTTTTATTAAACAAGCTATTTCTTTAAAATGAACCTTCTTTTCCAGAAAAGAAAATGTGCTGAAGATAAATATGACCATTGTTTCCCTCCTTAGATTCTATGTATTACTTAATGCCTGATGCACTAAATACATATACAAAGAAACTTTTGAAATTCCTTTATGTCAACATTTCACTTCTTGCTGAGAAGGAGACCCTATTTGTCTTTAAACTAAGAAGAAAACTCTGTCTGTAGAATGCAGCTTGTATCCTGTAGAGTGCAGTATATGTCCTATAGAATGCAGTATTTAAAATTTCCCTTGGGTTTGATCCTGACAACCATTTTGACCCCTAGGGTGGAAAATGAAGTGTTGGCAAAGGCTAATGGAAGGTAAGTGAGGTACTAGCAGAGACTATCAGAAGAATGTAAGAAATAGGCAGTCAAGCTTTTCAATAGTTGGTAATATGTCATTGCTTAAAAACAAAGAATTCTGAAACTTTTTAAAACATAAAAACTATAAATTCTTACAGACTTTGGTTGATGTCCCTGTATGATGAGCTTGCTGTCTGATGAAGTTGGTTTGTATCCTGATTTGTTCATGTCCTTCTGATGTCTTCATTTCACTGGAAGTCAGGTCCCTCTATAGATTTCTCCTGCCTTAATGTCTTCATTTCACTGGAAGTCAGGTCCCTCTGTAGATTTCTCCTGCCTTACTGGAATCAGGTCCCTTCTGCATTATGAAAAATCACAATCTTCTGCATATAGAAAAGACTTGGAGGGTTCGTGAAAATGCTTATCCCCCTCACAGGCCTAGCTTTTGACTTCTCCTCAAGTCACACAAGATCTTCATTATTTTGAAAATAAAACAGGAAATTGGAAAAAGATTTTTTTGTGAATTTTCAATGGCCAGGTAAACCTGGTTTTCCAGAGAAAATTCAAGTTTATATTGTGCCAGTGAACTGGTTTTCACAACTAAACTTCCTTTTTTGTTTTCATATAATTTTTTTTTTTTGTTTATTTCATTTTTTTTTTTTATGTTTTATTTGCTGGTTGTATCACAGCAGCAAAGGAGCAGGTGAAGGAAAAACACTGAGGTGTCTATCCAGCACTTGCAGTTCCTTTTGCTGTGAAATCTGTTGGACAAAATCTGCCATGTTGATAGGTTTGTGGTACAGCTTGAGCCGGTGGCCATTGACCACAAATTTATGTGCTTCATCATCTATGGTTTGAAGTTTTACTGAACCATTGTCATGGACATCGACAATCTCATATGGACCAAGCCAGTGAGTAGTAAATTTGGCTTTGAAGTCTTTAAACTTGGAGTCAAACAACAGTGCCCAGTCACCGATGTGAAATTGCTTCTTTTTGATAAATTTGTCATGCCATTGAGCTCTCTGTTGTTGTATCATAATATTGTGTTCTATGGCAGCCTGTCTCATCTCATCCAGCTGATTCAACTGAAGTATTCTTTCTTGCTGAGCTGCTGAAAGATCTATGCCCAAATCTGCTGCTAACTTGAAAGTATGAACTTGAAACTCAATGGGAAGGAGGACTTGCTTACCATAAACTAGTTGATAAGGAGAAAACCCAGTACTGTTTTTCCAAGTGATCCGGTATGCCCATAAAGCTTCAGTCAGCTTAGCTGACCAATCTTTCCGATGCATCTAGACAGTTTTGGTAATGATACCCTCTAAAGTCTTATTTGTAGATTCCACTTGGCCATTTTCTTGTGGATGGTAGGGGGTAGACTTTCGATGCTTGATCTTATATTTTTCTGCTATCTCCTGCACTAATTTAGAGGTAAACTAGGCACCCTGATCAGTTACAATCTCTCTAGGCACCCCAAATCGGACAAAGATCTCCTCAAACAGAAAGTTTACCACAGTCTGTTCGGTGGCTCTGGGCAATGGTTTGGCCTCTACCCACTTAGTAACATAGTCTGTGTAGACCAAAATGTACTTCTGTCCATGTGATGGTGGATGAATGGGACCAATGAAGTCAAGGGCCCACTTTTCAAATGGTTCAATGAGAATCTGTGGTTGGAGTGGCATTTCATCAGACCGAACTGGGCGTCCCATTCGTTGACAAGTGTTGCAACTTCTAACATACCTTTTAGCATCTTTGAAAATGGAAGGCCAATAATACCCCAAATTGAGTATTTTATATGCTATCCTTTTGTCTGCAAAATGGCCACCACATGGTTCATCATGGCATGCCTTTAAAATATCCAAGATTTCATCCTGTCAGACACATCTTCTTATGATTAAGTCATATCCTGTATAAAAGAGATGATCACCATTAACCCTTATATGCCTAGCATTTTGTTTAATAATCTTCTTTTTTTCTTTAGATGTCATAGATGGTGGTAGTTGGCCTGATGATAAGTAATTGGCAATGTCAGCATACCAAGGAGTGATAACAGAAATTGCAAATAGATGCTCATCAGGAAAACTATCTAAAACCGGAACAACCTCACCAGTATTGTGTAAGCGAGACAAGAAATCCGCCACCTTATTTTCTCGTCCAGGCCTATCCAAAACAGTGATATTGAACTCCTGCATTAATAACAACCATCTAGTAATCCGACCATTAGTGATAGATTTATTCATTAAATAGCGTAAGGCTGAATGATCTGTATGAAAAAAAATTTCATAGCCAGTGATATAATGACGGAATTTGTTTACAGCATGAACCACTGCCAACATCTCTTTTTTAGTGACTGTATAATTCAGCTCTACAGGTGTCAGATTTTTACTAATGAAATAGATAGCATAAGTCAAAGTATGTTCTTTCTGGCCCAATGAGGCTCCTATTGCAGTAGCAGAGGCATCAGTTGAAATATGGAAAGGCAATGTCCAATTTGGTCCCCGTAAAATGGGATCAGTGGAGAGATTTTCCTTAGGTGTCTGAAATGCAGATTTACAGTCAGTATTCCAAGTAAAACACACGTCCTTTGAAAGCAATTTAAACAATGGCAGGGCTATCTTACTAAAATTTGCAATGAATCTACGATAATAGCCTGCATACCCTAAAAAGCTTCTCACATCTGTTTGAGTTGTGGGTTCAGACAGATTTTTAATGACTTGAATTTTAGCAGGATCTACTTTTATTCCAGACGAAGAAATGTGGTGTCCTAAAACTATCCCTTCAGTCATCATCATGAAACACTTTTCGTTAATCAGGGAAAGGTTTGATTCAACACACCTTTTCAAAATTTTCTCCAAGTTTGCTAAAGAATCTTCAAAGGTACGTCCATAGACAGAAAAATCATCCATGTAAACCTCAAAACACTCATGAATTAGATCTGCAAAGATGGCCAAAACAGCCCGCTGAAAGGTAGTTGGGGCATTACATAAGCCAAAAGGTAAAACTTTGTAGGCATAGGTGCCCCAGGGACATGTAAAGGTGGTTTTGTCTTGGTCTTCATTTGCAATACTAATCTGATTATAACCACTGAAGCCATCTAAAAATGAAAAATATTCCTTTCCAGCTAAAGCATCCAGTACTTGATCAATGAAAGGCAATAGAAAATAGTCTTTTAAAGTTGCCTTATTCAACTCCCTATAATCGATACATATGCGCCATTTACCATTTTTTTTAGGAACAACAACCAAGGGTGAGACCCATTGGCTGTCGGATATGGAGTAAACAAATCCCACTTTTAACAACTTCTATAACTCATCTTTGACTATTTCCTTTAGCATAGGGTTCATTCTGCGTTGTGGCTGTCTCAGAGGTCGTATTATGTCATCTAGGTAAATGTGGTGTGTGCATGTCTCAGGATGAATGCCTGGCATATCAGTGTACTCCCAGGAAAATGCATGGGAATATTTATTCGGTAAGGTGGTCAGCTGTTCTTCCTGTGATGTGGTAAGATGTGCACCTATTTTCAGAGTTTTGCCTGGACTGATTTCTACAGTTTTACTGTGAATATCGATGATGGAATGAACATTGAAAACGTCATGAAGTGCTAATGCTAGGGAATGAACATTGCAATTTTCCTGGAAATTATGACCCATAACTTGTTCTGCTACAGCATACTCCATATCTCGTAATTCTGCAGAAATATCAGGTTCAGCAATGAAATAATCCAGTAGATCTTCGTGGTTGTCTTCCTGAAAATCGAAGTACTAATTTATACTTAGAACAGGCTGAATTACCTCTTCTTCTTGTTCTTTGGTTTCATTAATCCATGACAGTTATCTAATGTGGAAGGTCGTTGGGCAGAAGGGTAAAGTGCAATCTGTTTCCTCTCTGTCCCATGCGAAATGAGCATACTTCCTGATCGACATCCTATGAAAGCATCTGCTATTGCCAGCCAGGGTCTGCCAAGGATCAATGGGTGACCTCCTAAGGTAGATTTTGGCTGTAGGACTATAAAATCAATAGGATATTCCCAGGAGTCTAAAGAAACAATAATATCTTCCAAGACCCCTTCAGGTGTAATTTTAGACCTATCAGCTAATTCTAAGACAGTGGTGGTGGGCCTGAGATTTGTCAAGTGAAGGTAATTCATTGTCTCTAGTGTCATGACGTTAATGGTAGCACCTAAATCGATCAATGTTTTTGGGATGGAAAAATTATTAATAGTAATTGTAACCATCGGAATTCCAAGATCTACATACTTTTCAATAAAAACGGTGTTGGACATTAGCCCTGCTAGATTGCCTACCACATGAATTTTCGATGGATCCTTCCTTCTTTTATTAAGACAGAGTTCCTTAACTTCTTTAGTGTAAATCGGGATATCTTTTATAGCCTGCAGTAGAGGAATTTTAACATATACATTTGTTAACTCATTCAGAACATCGAAGTCAGGTAAGGAAATCGAAGGTTTCTCTTTGACTAACCTCTCAGGAAAAGGAGGTGGATAAGATGCTATTGTGTTCCCTCGTTGACTGTGATTTTCTGACTGAGATTTTTCTGTATTCAATTTTTTTGGAGTTTTGTCTTTTTCTGGTGGTTCTTCTAAGATAACAGGAGATTGCTTTTCCAAGGTTTTCCCAGATCTCAAATTGATATTTTGCAGTGGAAGAATGGAGTAGGGAAGCATTGCTCCATCATCAGCATTATACATAGGTCTGTCGGTTTTATTATTTGGATTTGGAATTGGCTGAGCTGGGAGTTGTGTAGGCCGAGGTGGAGGCTGATTAGATGGCAACTGAAGTTGTTGAGGTGGTGTACCCAATTGAGGAGCCATGTTATTGGGTTGTTGAAAAGATGGATTTTGAAAAGATGGGGCTTGGACTTGATGCTGCTGGTATTGAGGATAGGCAGAAGGTTGTTGATAGGGCTGCAAATAAGCCTGTTGATATGTCTGGTTACCATGGGCATACCCTCTCCAATTTGGAGCAGATTGGGCTAATGGAGGAGACCAAGTTTGCCAAGGCATGGGTGCATTCCATGAATTCTGAATAGGAGTCTGATAATTTGTATTAAATTGCTGCATAGGATCTTGAGACATACCTGAGAATCGTGGCTGCCAAGGTCTCTGTTGTCCCATGAAGTAAAGAGACTCCATGCTATGATTTTCCTCCATTCGAACTGCCTGCAATTCCTTCAATCTAGGGCAATCATCAGTTTTGTGATTAAAAGTGCATAAGCCACAAATTTCAACAGTATTTAAAGGACATTCTCTAAGTGGGTGTTTCTTTCTACATTTAGGACAAAAAATAGACAAAGCCTGATCTTGTTGGTCCTGTTTCTCTTGCCTCTTCTTGGTTTTTGTTGCCTCAACTTGTGTGCCTAAGGTGCTTAATAAATCAGTCTTGAAATCTTCTAGCAAATTCCCAAGCTCAGCTCTAGAAATACCACTGTTTGCAGATTTAGTTGCTTTGGTATTGCTATCTCTTTTCCTAGTTCGAGCCTTTCCTCTGGAATATTTCTGACATAAGTCTTGTATCTCATCAAAAGGAAGGTAAGAAATGTCACCTTTGCCCATAACATTTAAAATATCCAAATACTCTTCTCTTATTCCTTTCAAAAATATTGTTCTAATCATTTCAGGTGTTAAAGAATTGTATTTAGAT
The DNA here is from genome assembly GCA_027924585.1 of Larix kaempferi. Classification (NCBI taxonomy): domain Eukaryota; kingdom Viridiplantae; phylum Streptophyta; class Pinopsida; order Pinales; family Pinaceae; genus Larix; species Larix kaempferi. The sequence continues at coordinate 2,880,936 of BSBM01000036.1, forward strand.
TTCTGTAAATTGTATGAGAATCTTTCCAAATACTCCTCCAAACTCTCATCTTCCTATTGAGTCATGCCAAAAATGTCATCTTTCAGACCCTTTGATCTGCAATATGCCTGATATTTTCGAAGAAAGATTTTCCTCATGTCATCCCAGCTAGTGATAGAATGTTCTCCTAAACCGATGAACCATTTCAAGGCAGCTGCTTTAAGAGTAGCAGGGAAAAGACGGAGCTTATGGGTGTCACCAGTATACCCATAAGTTCGACACAAGATGTCAAATTCGAATACGAAAGAGTCAGGATATTCAGAGGTCATGCCATAAAATTTTGGTAAGACAGAGGGTGGAATATTCTTCATTTTGACCTCTTCCCCTAGGATAACGCTAGTGTCTAAGATAGGAAATTTAAAGGTGGCCTCCTGATCTTCTGTTATTCCTTCATCCCTCACATGTCTTCTCTCTTCTTCCCTTCTTTCTTCTTCCCTTCTCTCTTGTCTGCATTTGTTTTCTATTTCCAACATCCTCTCATACTCCCTTCTCTGTTCTGCAGTTGGGCCTTTTAATGTTTCTTCCTCAAACATTTTGAACTTACCAACTGTTGAGATAAACCCTTTTGGAAGAGAAGCTCCTGTTATTTCTATTTTTGGGGGGTTTTTAATAAATCTTCCTTTCTCGTCTCTTAATCTAAACATAAAAGTGAAATCTAATCTATATTTTTGTTTGAAAGTTTTGTTTTTATCAGAAAACTAAAGTTTCTAAGCCTGCTTCTACAATGCCTCCCCAGCAATGGTGCCAAAATGTTGGGCTTCAATCCTCTAATGCAGATCGAACCTTAAATTTATATATCAATCCGGGTCTGTAAGCTTAGAGGCATATCCAAGTTTTAGGACCTAGAGCTAGACTCGTTTGGTCAACCTAATTTCCTGTAAATTGAATCTACTGTCTGATGAGAAGTACTATAACCTAAAGATACAAAAATCCTTTTACATGGATAACTTCATATGTTCTTTTAAGTGCACAACAATCTATTTCGGAAAGCAATTTAACAATGAAAGAATTGATATAGTGAAAGCAATTTAACAATGATTCTAACCCTAACAATCCACTAATGCATGAACAATTAACCATTAAGTTCCCTTATAGGACATTGTTCGTAATTGCTAGTTGTTCAAAACACTTCATCTCCAGATGAGCAGCAATGTATGATATATCAAGATCACAGTCTGAACTGTTCCTTTAACATTTAACAGAATAGAAGACAGAGCTCATAGAAATGTAAGTGGTATATAGCATTAACGAAATCATGACTTGGACTGTTTAAATGAGAACTGAGCTATAATAAAATTAATTGAAAACTTAATTGAATTCGTTCTGCAACAATATGCTAACTACTACAGAATTAACACATACCAATGGCTCGACCTAAATCGCATGCATCAAATTTAAATCATTGCAAACATATAAATCGCATACACTGGTAATGGAATGGTGTGTGAACTCAACAAAGGGGGCCCTCCAGTGCCTCGTTCCACACACAGTCGTAGGTTTACAGAACTGAAAGTCTAATTGTATTCACCATAAAATCGATTACACAGCAAAACCACGCAGTTCAGAAACAGTCTGCGTTCTTCCCCAAATCGTGATTAACAATCCAATGTTTTGTGAAGTATTTATACAAATTCAAAAGAAAACTGGAAATGCTATAATCTTGCAAACTTAATTAATGAACATATCCATCGAGATCCTCATGCAGAATCGTGAAACTCAACATAATCCAAACTGCCATGCTTTTGTGCTGAGTGGTAGCACAGGTGGTCATCTTTGACCGACTTTGACTTGCCATCTGTGAGAGCCACATCATATGTTCATTGGAAATTCGTCCATCCTTGGACATTGAGGATCTTTCCTCCATCTTTCAGTTAATGCCTAGCTGTCCTGCAAGTGCTCAACTTTGGAGATATTACGGGAAGTTAGAACATCCTGTAATTTTTAAAAAAAACCTAGTTTAAATGCTCTAAAAACCTCAAAATTCAATTTGTTAACAAGCAATGACATTAATACCTTTTTAAACAAAGTCTGTGATGAACTACAAGCTTTATAGATTGGTATGAGGGTTTAATGGAGGAAAATGGAGGATATTTGGATGACAAAAAGAGGTCAAAATGGTGCCCAACAGCATGATGTCCATTATTGTATGCAAATTCTACCAAGTGTAGGTAATCCTCCCACTTGGATGGTTTATCCATGACATACATTCTCAGCATGTCTTCAAGAACCTGATTCACCCTCTCAGTTTGGTTGTCTGTTTGAGGATAATATGTTGTACTGAAATTCAATCTAGTTCCCAATTCCTAAAATAATCCCTTCCAGAAATTGGAAGTGAATTTTGTATCACAATCAAAAATTATTTCCTTGGGAAATCCATGCAATATGAATATCTCTCTCATGAATATATTTGCAATGTCATTAGCCTTGTGGGTGGACTTGACTGGAATAAAGTGAGCTACCTTTGATAGCTTGTCCACCACAACCATGATTGAATCATGCTTCTTCACTGTCATGGGAAAACCTGTTATAAAATCCATAGAGATCACTTCCCACTTCCATTCTGGAATGGGTAAGGGATGCAAAAATCCTGCTGGATGTTGGTGCTCTTCCTTGACTTGTTGGCACTTTTGACACCTAGCAATGTACTCAGCTATGTTTTTCTTCATACCATGCCAAAAGTATTGCTTTCTTACTGCTGTTATAGTTTTTTGGTATCCTGGGTGTCCAGAATATGGCATTTGATGTATTTCATCCATCACAAGCTTCTTCAAATCTGCACTATTTGGAATGTATAGTCTGGTACCATGATAAATGAGAACATCATCATCACCCAGATGATATCTTCCACATGTTTCATCCGCATTACCTTGCTGCAACTTCTCTTTAATTTGAAGGTAAGTTTCATCACTAGTTTGAGCTTCTAGAATCCTTGCCTTCAAATCTGGTTTACATACACTTAATGTTGCAACATGAAACTTTATGCTAAGAGCATCTACAACCTTATTCTCTTTCCCTTTTACATGCTTAATTTCAAAATCAAATTCACAAAGGAATTCCATCCACCTAGCTTGCCTAGCATCCAAGTTTGGTTGGTGAAACAAGTACTTCAAGCTCATGTGGTCTGTCCTAAGCTTGAATCTTCTTCCCAACAAATAATGTCTCTACATATTGAGAGCATGTACTAGGGCTGCTAATTCTAAATCATGTGTGGCATAATTCTTTTCATGCTCTTTTAATTTCATCGACTCATAGAAAATCACAAATCCTTCTGGCATGTAACATCTCGAAAATTCGTAAAATTTAAAATTTTTGATAATATCAATAAATATGATATTTAAGTATGCAGAAGTAATTAATTGTTTGATTTGTTTATTTTAACTATAGTAATTCATCTATCTGTTGTTTATTAATTTCTGAAATACGATTACATTCCTTAACGAAATGTTTGTTAAGAGCGCTACTTAATGTTTGATTTTTTTTTTTTACTAACTGTTCATGTCTCTTCTCACGATGAAGGGGTCCTATGGCACCCCGGGGCTTACTTACCTGCATGGCTAAATTTATTACTCTCGACGTAGTTTACAGGTAAAGATAATTCCAACCTTTGAAATTATTTAAATTTTACCAACAATTATTCAACCAACAGTAATTTTATTTGAAGATTGTTTCAGGGTGGGATCCTAGCTTTTAATATGACTTCTGTTGGACAGCTTCAACATGAATATTATTAATTTGAATTATCTTTCTTATGGTGTTTCTAAACGATAGATACATACCTGAAACTTAGATTCTAATTCTGCGATCAAATGTTAATTTTGACATATTGTAATGGTTACGATAGAAGTTATCTAATTATCCAAAACTTAACAATATAATACTATCAAGACTTATCGTAAGTATTAGTGTTGCTACATTCATTTGATATTTTTCATGTATCGACAAGAATGAGTTAACATTCATAATTATGACATATCATTCATATATCTACAAAATTATATAATCATCTATATACCAGGAACTTTACAAAGATTCTACTCATATCATATCATTGTTTAGGATCTAGGTTACAAACCATATCTTTGGGGTTATGATTTTAATGTTTATAAACATTCTAGGGTCATATTGATATACAATAATCGATTGCATAACATCTAACTATATAACAATTCATATATTAAATCAACCTATATATATGGAAACATAATGCAATGGTATTGAATTATTTTACGAGCTTATTACAACAAACCTGGCACATATATAACTATGCACTATACAATGATCCTATCATTAGTCAAATGGTATAAGTATTAACATGTAATGATATACGATCTAGATGGAGTTATGGTTACGAGGTAATGTAATGAAAAACTAACGTTATGGTGTGCAGGTTGGCAACCACTATGAAATTAATGAGCATTAACTGCCATCCTAGTGGAATGCTCGGTGGCATACAACCTGGCTTGAGGCATGTGAAAACTTCTTGGATACTGTGTTACCACACAAGAGATAGTGTTTAACCCTTTACTATCCAAAACCCTGGTATTCATTGTTATGGTTGTAATTTTGGAGTGAGGCCGACAGGCCGTGAGGTCTCAGGGTTTCAGGGTATTCGTTCAGGGTTTCAATACCATGACCTCGGTGTGTTTTAATGGAGATAGACTGAACCTTGAATTCCATGATTCTTGAACCTCGGCCTTCCAATGATTGATCCAGAAAATCGATAACCACAGGTAAAGATTCGTCGTTGCTTGCAATGGTTAAACTTGTAAGTTTTGGTTCTTACTATTATTACGAATCTAATATGAGGTTTTTATGAAACACTTGCAGGGTTTGGTGGTCTCTCAGCTACGCTTACTGCGGAGGATGAACACCCAGGACTTCAGTGTCCTGGTAAGTCTCGTGTTCATCCATATGCCTTGGATTTGTCAGAAGATGATTATGTTCTTCTCTCCTCTAAATTAATATTAGATCTTAAGCCGTGGGAAAAATAATGTATAGTCTGAGTTTTGAGGATTCAAGACTTCGTTGTAACCGACTATTTTGAGCATTTGGAAAAATTGTTGTTTGTACATCCTATGCATGCTTCCGTTCGAGGGTTATTAAGTAATTTGACAGATAATATTAATACTAGTTTTTGATACTGTATTCACTGTGTTGTTTTTAATGTATTTGTTATTATTGTTGTGGTAATCATTATGGTTCGATACCTAGTCGTGGTGAGTGAAGCACTCGAGCCCAAGACCTGGATGAAATACAATTGAATTTTCCGATTTATAAAGTACAGGGTTTCAGAAATGAAAAAGATAAGATACAAGGTTAAGGATTTCATTACTGTTCTTACAAATTTATACTTATACTTCGTTTTGTTATTGTATATGTATTATGAATCAATAGTTTCAATTTCACATTTGTGTTTACAATACAATGATTCAAAGGGTTTGATATCTTTGGTCTTTAGTGAACGTGACTCGAACCAATCTTGTTATGATGGTTTTTGATATAAATTGGGCGAGTGTGAACTCGATCCCATGAACTAATATAAGGAATGTTTTTATTTAAATAAAGATATTTATAAGTTACTTTAGGTTTGGGTTTGACCAATGTCAATAATGTTTAAACTTTTAGTTTCGAGCAGGGTTGCTAGAACCCTTACCACGATTCTGTACTACTTTGAAAGAATCAAAAATTTGTTTTGGTGAGTGTTGTGTATGCAGGCTTGATTCATGCCTTGGTTCCCAAACCCTTAGGGTTTATCGCAGCAATTCTATGTTGGTTAAAAAATGATACTTAGTTTGATATTAAGGATCCTAAACCACAACTTGGTTTTGTGAGTGATGATTATACTTTTTCTATGTGATTTCTATTTATCAATAAATATTTTAAAGATTCCTACAGTTATATTTTAATTGCAATCTATAATATATTATGAACTGTTAATATCATTTTTATTTATTTGATTTACAAGGTTGCAGAATTATTATATTGTTGTTATGATAATTATAGAACAATGTTTTGATAACAGAAACTATAAGAAGTTTATGGACTCTGCTTCTAGCCAGCATAGATATTTACAATTACTTGACAGTGAAAACTTAGGGTTACTAAATGACTTCATTTATTCAAAAACAGAACTATTCTAACCTATCCTACTTAACAGAATATACAGTTCAGCTAAACAATTTAGTCAATAAATCTTCATTATCAAACAAGGAAAAAGGGTTAGAGGTTTAAATAAACAACTTCATTCATTCAACTGTAAATAAACAAGACAGAACAGTAGAACCTGATGAATGTAGGAGAAACAAACAACCCAAGGATCCTGTTCCACCCAACCTACTCCTGAAGATAGCCAAATTGCTTGCCTTAGGACCCCCGAGCCTGTTCACTGAACCACTAGGAAGAAGAATCTGTAGAATCTTTAGGTCATCCACTTGCAGCAACAAAGTAGATCATCCAGTCATATAGACTTAGCAGTCAAAGAAACCTGCACTAGCACCTCTGATTTCCTTCACAGAATAATTTCAGTAGACTCACAATGCACATCCACTTAGCCTCCCTATTCGAATCTCTCAGTGATCACCTGATACACTTGAGGAAATATTTCTACAGAAAATAACTATGGAGCTCCCTTCTCAATTCGAATTGCCTTCTCTAAGCTGCCTAGGCCTTTTTAGTGGTTAACCTGGTCATTAATGAGCTAACAACTCTCTTCCACCCACCTGGGGGATAATGCCACAAATTTAGGGGTAGTTGTCCCATAACCAAAAACTAGTGGTGGAGTGCAAATGTTGACACCTGTTCCATGCCTGCTAACAGCTTCCTTTCCTCCTAGTGGGTCAATGAACACTCATTTAACAATTTCCTCGGTGTTTGTCTCCTGTTTTAATTTATTAAGTAATAATAATATGTCATTACAATTATCCTTGACCAAATTTGGTCATAATTACAAAACTTTGTAATTATAATTTAACATAATGTTTTTGCAATAAAATAAATAGTCTCAAAATTTGGGTAGGTGACATACACCCCCCCTTAAGTATCAACATCGTCCTTGATGTTGTTCATTCATTTTCTGAATGTTCCTGAAATAGAGCTGGATATGCTACCCACATACTACTCTCCAACTCCCAGGTTGCCTCTTCTAGGCTAAGCTGCTTCCATTGCACCTTTACCTGCCCAATGGTGCGATCCGGACTAGAGTTTCCCTCCTTTCGAGGATACAATCCGGTTCCACTTGAAAATCGTCGTCTTGTTCCACCTGTACATCATTCTAATTTATAACATGAGTAGTATCGTGTACGCAAATTTTCTTTAAAACTGAAATATGAAAAACATTATGTATTCTTAGATTTGGTGGCAAGTCCAGTTGGTATGCCACGGTTCCAACCCTTAACAAAATTTCGAAAGGAACACAAAACCTGTGTGCCATCTTGGCACAGCTTCCCAATTTTAATGAGCTCTTCTTTGGTCTTACCTTAATGAAAACATGCTCACCAACCTGGAACTCTTTATGAGTCCTCTTAAGATCTGCTTGACTCTTTTTCATGTCTTGGGCAGCTTTAAGATTTCTTTGTACCTATTTCATGGTTAGTTCTATTTCCTTCAACAATTTAGGTCCTAAAATAACTCTATTTACTAGGTCATCCCAAGAAACTGGTGTATTATGTTTCCTACCATAAAGAATTTCAAAAGGGCTAAGCCTGGCTGATGCATGGTAATGGTTGTTATATGCAAATTCTGCTAAATGCAAGTAGTCCTCCCACTTACCAGGCTAGTCCTTAGCATACATCCTTAGCATGTCTTCCAATATCTGATTTACTTTTTCTGTCTGTCCATCCGTTTGTGGATGAAATTCTATGCTGAAGTTTAAGGTTGTATTCAACCCTTTAAACAAAGATCTTTAGAAGTTTCCAGTAAACTTAGAATCACGGTCTGAAATTATCACTTTTGGTATTCCATGTAATCGAAAAATTTGTTTCATGAAAATTTCTGCAATATCTGAAGCCTTATAAGTAGTTTTTACTGGTATAAAATGTGATGCCTTGTTGAGTTTGTCCACTACCACCATGATGGAATCATTTTGTTTCTGATTCTTGGGTAGTCCGGTAATAAAATCTATGCTTATGATCTCCCATTTCTAGCTAGGTATAGGTAATGGCTGTAACAGTCTAGCCAGATGCTGATGTTCAACCTTTACTCTTTGACAGTCAATGCATTTAGCTATATAGTATTCTACTTCATCCTTCATCCTGGGCCAATAATAATCTTTTTGTAACATAGTTATGGTTTTCTGATAACCTGGATGACCAGAATAATGACTTTTGTGCATCTCATCTAAAATCATATTTTTTATCTTTGGTACGTTGGGCACATATAACCTATTCTTGTACAGCAACAATCCATTTTCTTTTAACCTGAAATTTGCCACAGAATTTTCAAAATTACTTTTTGCTATCTTTTCGTGTAGATTTTTGTATTCTTCATCAGTTTTAATCCCTTCAAAAATCTGATTTTCTAAATTTGTTGTGTATGTACTGATGGCTGAAATAAAATTTAACTTTGCATTACGACTTAAGGCATCAGCAACCTTGTTCTCTTTACCCTTTATATGCTTAATTTCAAAATCATATTCACTTAGAAAAGTTATCCATCTAGCTTGTCTAGCATTCAAGTTCGCTTGATCTAGTAAATACTTCAGCCCCATGTTATCTGTCATGAAAGTAAATTTTTTGCCAATAATATGGTGACGCCACATTTTTAAGGCGTGAATTACTGCTAATAATTCCGGATCATATGTAGAATAGTTTTTCTCATGTATTTTCAGCTTTCGAGACTCATATGAAACAGCATGTCCCTCTTGTGTTAGGACTCCACTGAGTCCGTCATTACATGTGTCGATGCATACTATAAAATCTTTATTAGGATCTGCAATTCTCATAATAGGTGCTGTAGTTAGTAATTCCTTCAACTTCTTAAAACTGTCTACACACTTTTGATCCCATACAAACTTCTTCCCCTTCTTCTGTAAGGAGGTTATGGGGTTTGCAATCTTCAAAAAACCTTCTATGAATTTTCTATAATACCCTGTAATCCCCATAAACGATCGTACATCTGACACATCCTTAGGAACCGACCATTCCTTAATGCCTTTTATCTTATCGAGATCAACCAAAATTCCTTCCTTAGAGATTATGTGACCTAAATACTGAATCTTATCCTTGTAAAAGTCACACTTACTAAACTTAGCATATAACTGATGATCTCTCAGAACTTGTAAGATAACATGCATATGTTCGTAATGTTCTTCCTTACTTTTAGAATATACTAGAATGTCATCTATGAATACAATGACGAACTTATCCAAATACTTGTGCAGAATATTATTCATTAAGCACATAAATACTGTCAGGGCATTAGTCAACCCAAATGGCATGACCACGAACTCATAATGTCCATAACGAGTTCTAAAGGTTGTTTTAAAAATATCCTCATCCTTCACATGAACTTGATGAACATTGACAGCGAGCAGATGATCAGTGTAGTAGAAGGAGCAAAACAACAACGCGCGATCCAGACAGCAAGAACAGTTGTAGCACTATAGTTCAGCCATGATAGATTACAGAGTACACCATGTCCATTTGACGTGGCTCGAGCGCGAGCCACAAGATTGTGTTGGGGGCCTGTTGGCAAGCGGTTTGGTAAGGAATAATCACAGCATCGTCGATGCTGCAACACATCAGACGAGGATGCGGAAGGAAGAAGGCTCTATTAGTTTATGTATGTTTTGAGTCGTTTGTACCGCAATAGGCGGGTTTTTGGGTCATTGGACCATATGAGATGTAATTTTGAGTCGTTTGTACTGCAGAATGCAGGTTTTTGGGTCATCCGGACCGTGTCAGTTAGATTTTGGGTCATTTGTCCAGGAGTCAGTTAGGAAGTTGTTAGTAAGTGGATAAACATTGTAAAGGCGAAAGCCTATATATAGAGAGAAAGTGGTAGGTTGGGAGGGATAGATCAGGTAGAGAGCTTTGATATGTTTTTGGTGCATATGTTCTGAGATCCAGAGATATTGCTGAAGTTTGTGATCTGCAAAGGCATTGTATTGGGTTTTTGCAGCAATAATATGATGTGATGAAACTGTTCTGTGCAATCCTGGTGTGTCTTCTGTCTTTTGATGGTAATGCAATGTTTTCTCGATGCAATAGTCATTTTACTGTTATAATCTGCCACAATAATGAATGTTTCTAGTAAATGATGCTATGCGTACAATAATGTCAAAGTGAATGCATAGATTTATCGTTGAATGTTGCAATAATATTAACTAGTTGATGCCTCAACACCCTCCTTCATTTGGCGGAAACATGGTTCCATCCACTCTCCCTTGATCGCCTCAGATGAGACCTCATCTGCTCTGCAGGTGTTGCTGGTCAGGGTAAAACCTGTCTGGGCCGGTGCTCAGGGAGATCACGGTGGGTTGGTGTCGGCAGTGATGGGAACCCCTATCAACTGGGTTTGAGTCAACAACAATCTTCGAAAATATCGTTGCTCCTTGGAGCTGATCAAATAGATCGTCGATGCGGGGCAACGGATATTGATTCTTTATTATCATCTTATTCAATTGGCGATAATCTATGCAAAGCCATCATATGATCAATGTAGCAGAAGGAGCAAGACAACACCGCGCCATCCAGATAGCAAGAACAGTTGCAACACTATAGTTTAGCCATGATAGAGTACAGATTACACCATGTCCAGTTGACATGGCTCGAGGGCGAGCCAGAATATTGTGTTGGGGGCCTGTTGGCGGGCGGTTTGGTAAGGAAGAATCGCAGCATCGTCGATGCTGTGACACGTCAAACGAGGACGCATAAGGAAGAAGACTCTATTAGTTTATGTACTTTTTGAGTCGTTTGTACCGCAATAGGTGGGTTTTTGGGTCATTGGACCATATGAGATGTAATTTTGATTCGTTTGTACCGCAGAATGCGGGTTTTTGGGTCATTCAGACTGTGTCAGTTAGATTTTGGGTGATTTGTCTAGGAGTCAGTTAGGAAGTTGTTAGTAAGTGGACAAACATTGTAAAGGCGAAATCCTATATATAGACAGAAAGTGGTAGGTCGGGAGGGATAGATCAGGCAGAGAGCTTTGATATGTTTTTGGTGCGTATGTTCTGAGATCCAAAGATATTGCTGAAGTCTGTGATCTGCAGAGCCATTGTATTGGGTTTTTGCAGCGATAATATGATGTGATGAAATTGTTCTATGCAATCCAGGTGTGTCTTCTGTCTTTTGATGGTAATGCAATGTTTACTTGATGCAATAGTCGTTTTACTAGTATAACCTACCGCAATAATGAATGTTTCTAGTAAATAATGCTATGAGTACAATAATGTCAAAGTGAATGCATAGATTTATCGTTGAATGTTGCAATAAGATTAACTAGCTGATGCCGCAACACCCTCCATCATTCGGCGGAAACATGGTTCCGTCCACTCTCCCTTGATTGCCTTGGGTGAGACCTCATCTTCTCTCCAGGTGTTGCTGGGCAAGATAAAACCTGTCTGGGCCGGTGCTTAGGGAGATCGCGGTGGGTTGGTGTCGACAGTGATGGGAACCCCTGTCGACTAGGTTTGAGTCAACAACAATCTTCGAAAATATCGTTGCTCCTCGCAGCTGATCAAATAGATCGTTGATGCAGGGAAACGGATATCGGTTCTTGATTGTCATCTTGTTTAGTTGGCGATAATCTATGCAACGCCTTAAAGTGCCATCCTTCTTCTTAACAAAAATAATAGGTGCTCCCCAAGGAGACACGCTAGGTCTTATATAGTTTTTATCAATCAGTTCCTTCAACTGTGATTTTAACTCATTTAATTCTAATATGTTCATCCTATATGGAGCTTTGGAGTTTGGTACCACACCCGGTATCAACTCAATGGTAAAATCTAGATCCCTCTTCGGGGGTAATCCTGGAATCTCTTCTGGAAAAACATCCAGGAATTCTTTTAGGACAGGTATGTCTTCTAGTTTCAGTTTGTCTTCTTTTGTAATTGACTCCTCATGTACTACATTCACTGCAAACATCTTACATCCCTTTCTAACTACTATTTTTACTTGCATAGCTGAAATCTGTCTAAGTGATGTCTTTCTTGGAATACCCTTTACTTCTATTGTTTCTCCTTCATCATTTAGACAGGTAAAACTTTTCTCATAACAATTCAAAATAACATGATGTGTTTCTAACCAGTCCATTCCAATTAAGATGTCATAGGATCCTAAAGGTAAAACATTTAGCTTGGTTCGTGTCTTTAACTAATTCATAGATAAAACACAACTTTCAACAAAATCAGACACTTTTCTTTTTGTTCCTGTTGCTAGTCTAACTAACTAGGATTTATTAAATTTCTCTGTTTTCAGATTAAAATTGTATACAATATTTGGTGATATATAACTCAGGCTAGCGCCTAGATCAATAAAAATAGAAACAGGGTGGTTTTGTAGCATACCTTCAATCGCTACCATAGAGACTTGATGCTCTGCTTGCCTGTTGTCTAGAGATGCATTAATTTTGGGCATCGCTCTTGTCAAGTCTCCGACAGTAGGTTCAGCTTGTATGGAGTGAATATTATTGGTTGTCCACTTCTTATTGGGACAATTTGAAGCATAATGAGGACCTTGACACTCAAAACATTTTATAGGTGCTCTCTGGTCATTAGTTCTGGTAACATTGGGTGTATTTCCAGGAGCTGTAAAATTCTGCTATTGATTATTCCTGGGACTGTTTCCTTGGAAATTTTGATTTGGAAAGTTTTTCTTTTGAAAACCAGAATTTCCATTGAACCTGAACTTTTCTTCTTCAGCTCAAACTTGTTGGGTTTATTATTTTTCCAGTTAGATATCCCTTCTCTTTTCTGATTCTGATCATAGTAGAAAGTTGCTTTCCTCATGGCTTATTCTAAGGTCTTTGGATTGTCATACTCTATTATGTCCTTGATGTTGAAAGGTAGACAACTCAGATACCTCTGAATCTTTGGTTTCTCCTCCACAAGGTATGGCACATACCTTAGCAAATTTAGAAATTTGTTGTTAAGCTCTTTCATGTTCATGCTTCCCAGTCTTAAATCATAGAATTCCTTGGACTTTTATTCGTAATATTGTTCAGATAGGAACTTCTTCTTGAAGTACCGTTTAAAAGTGCTCCAATTCACATCCTTGTCCTTGATTCCCTTCACTCTTTTGATGTCCTGCCAACAAATGTCCGCCTTCCCGATCAGGTTGTATATGGCCATCTTTTCTTTCAATGATTCTGAATAATCATAAATTTGGAAGTATTTCTTCATGCCGGACAACCATGCTTCAGCTGTCTCTCCTTTCTCAGTTTCACCATTGAAGGTTGGGAGTTTCATCTTCTTGAACTCCCCAGAAATCTGCTCATATTGTTTATGGATTTTTCTTTTTGGTTTGTAATCCCCTTCGTTGCTATCACTTGAATAATTACACTTCTTTTTATGTATCTCTATGGCAGCTCTTGATGATGTTGAACTGTTATTCACATCATCAGTTTTCACTTTCTTACTCTTGTCCTGATGAGGTAAGTCTTCAATCTTGGAGGTATTTTCAACCCTTCTATCATGTTCATCAGTTGGGAACTGATCGAACAGTACTTGGTTCAGTTCTTCTTGTGCCTTCAGAATTCTCTCATTATCCTATTTAACAGATCTTATTTCTGCTTTAACTTCCTGAAATGCACGTAACAATTCTGATGAATTGTCATTCAATTCACCATGGACTTCTTCTTCATAATGTTGTCCAATGCTATTGTTGGTATGACTGTTTGGTCGAAATCTGTCTTCCATGTGTTCATCTGATCCTTCCATACCTGTAATTTAGAAAAAAAAAATATGTATAACAAAATAATTTAATTAGTAAAGATTTTAACTGTCATAAAAAATTTTTGTTGCGTGTTCTTTGGACCTTTTCAGACCGAGAGTTTGAACATGAGCTTTGATACCACATGTAACATCCCAAAAATTCGTAAAATTTAAAAAAATTGATAATATCAATAAATATGATATTTAAGTATGCGGAAGTAATTAATTGTTTGATTTGTTTATTTTAACTATAGTAATTCATCTATCTATTTTTTATAAATTTATGAAATACGATTACATTCCTTAACGAAATGTTTGTTAAGAGCGCTACTTAATGTTTGATTATTTTGTTTGTACTAACTATTCATGTCTCTTCTGGCGATGAAGGGGTCCTATGGCACCCCAGGGCTTACTTAGCTGCATGGATAAATTTATTACTCTTGACACAGGTTACAGGTAAACATAATTCCATCCTTTGAAATTATTTAAAGTTTACCAACAATTATTCAACCAACAGTAATTTTATTTGAAGATTGTTTCAGGGTGAGATCCTAGCTTTTAATATGACTTCTGTTGGACAGCTTCAACATGAATATTGATAATTTGAATTATCTTTCTTATGGTGTTTCTAAACGATAGATAAATACATGAAACTTAGATTCTAATTCTGCGATCAAATGTTAATTTTGACATATTGTAATGGCTACAATAGAAGTTATCTAATTATCCAAAACTTAACAACATAATACTATCAAGACTTATCATAAGTATTAGTGTTGCTACATTCATTTGATATTTTTCATGTATCAACAAGAATGAGTTAGCATTCATAATTATGACATAACATTCATATATCTACAAAATTATATAATCATCTATATACCAGGAACTTTACAAAGATTCTACTCATATCATATCATTGTTTAGGATCAAGGTTACAAACCATATCATTCGGGGTTATGGATTTAATGTTTACAAACATTCTAGGGTCATATTGATATACAATAATCAATTGCATAACATCTAACTATATAACAATTCATATATTAAATCAACCTATATATATATATATGGAAACATAACGCAATGGTATTGAATTATTTTACGAGCTTATTACAAAAAACCTGGCACATATATAAGTATGCACTATACGATGATCCTATCATTAGTCAAATGGTATAAGTATTAACATGTAATGATATACAATCTAGATGGAGTTATGGTTACGAGGTAATGTAATGAAAAACTAACGTTATGGTGTGCAGGTTGGCAACCACTATGAAATTAATGAGTATTAACTACGATCCTGGTGGAATGCTCGGTGGCATACAACCTAACTTAAGGCACGTGAAAACTTCTGAGATACTTTGTTACCACACAAGTGATAGTGTTTAACCCTTTACTGTCCAAAACCCTGGTATTCATTGTTATGGTTGTGATTTTGGAGTGAGCCCGACAGGCTGTGAGGTCTTTGGGTTTCAAGGTAGTCGTTCAGGGTTTCGATACCACAACCTCGGTGCATTTTAATGGAGATAGACTGAACCTTGAATTCCATGAGTCTTGAACCTCGGACTTCCAATGATTGATCCATAAAATCGATAACCATGGGTAAAGATTCGTCGTTGCTTGCAATGGTTAAACTTGTAAGTTTTTGTTCTTACTATTATTACGAATCTAATCTAAGGTTTTTATGAAACACTTGCAGGGTTTGGTGGTCTCTCAGCTACGCTTACTGTGGAGGATGAACACTGAGGAATTCAATGTCCTGGTAAGTCTCGGGTTCATCCATATGCCCTGGATTCATCGGAAGATGATTATGTTCTTCTCTCTTGTAAATTAATATTAGATCTCAAGCCGTGGGCAAAAGAATGTATAGTCTGAGTTTTGAGGATTCAAGCCTTTTGTTGTAACCGGTTATTTTGAGCATTTAGCAAACTTGATGTTTGTACAGCCTGTGCATGCTTCCGTTCGATGGTTATTAAGTCATTTGGCAGATAATATTAATACTAGTTTTTTATATTGTATTCACTGTGGTTTTTTTAATGTATTCGTTATTATTGGTGTGGTAACCATTATGGTTCGATACCTAGTCAAGGTGAGTGAAGCACTCGAACCCAAGACCTGGATGACATACGATTGAATTTTCAGATTTATAAAGTAGAGGGTTTCAAAAATGAAAAAGATAAGATACAGGGTTAAGGATTTCATTACTACTCTTACATATTTATACTTATACTTCGTTTTGTTATTGTATATGTATTATGAATCAATAGTTTCGATTTCGCATTTGTGTTTACAATACAATGAGTCAAAGGGTTTGATATCTCTGGTCTTTAGTGAAAGTCACTCAAACCAATCTTGTTATGATGGTTTTTGATATAAACTGGGCAAGTGTGAACTCGATCCCGTGAACTGATATAAGGAATGTTTTTATTTAAATAAAGATATTTATAATTTACTTTAGGTTTGGGTTTGACCAACGTCGATAATGTTTAAACATTTAGTTTCGGGTAGGGTTGCTAGAACCCTTGCCACGATTCTGTACTACTTTGAAAGATTCAAAAATTTGTTTTGGTGAGTGCTGCGTATGTAGGCTTGATTCATGCCTTGGTTTCCAAACCCTTAGGGTTTATCGCAGCAGTTTTGTGTTGGTTAAAAAATGATACTTAGTTTGATATTAAATATCCTAAACCACGACTTGGTTCTGTGCATGATGATTATACTTTTGTTGTGTGATTTCTATTTATCAATAAATATTTTAAAGATTCCTATAGTTATATTTTAATTGCAATCTATAATATATTATGAACTATTAAGATCATTTTTATTTATTTGATTTACAAGGTTACAAAATTATTATATTGCATGTTATGATAATTATAGAACAATGTTTTGATAACAGAAACTATAAGAAGTATATGGACTCTGCTTCTAGCCAACATAGATATTTACAATTACTTGACAGTGAAAACTTAGGGTTACTAAATGACTTAGGAAACAATACATAATTGTGTAATTTCATTTATTGAAAAACATAACTATTCTAACCTATCCTACTTAACATAATATATAGTTCAGCTAAATAATTTATTCAATAAATCTTCATTATCAAACCAAGAAAAAGGGTTAAAGGTTTAAATAAACAACTTCATTCATTCAACTGTAAACAAACAAGACAAAACAGTAGAACCTGATGAATGTAGGAGAAACAAACAACCCAAGGAGCCTGTTCCACCCAACCTACTCCTAAAGACAACCAAATTACTTTCCTTAGGACCCCCGAGCCTGTTCACTGAACCACTAGGAAGAAGAATCTGTAGAAGCTTTAGGTCATCCACTTGCAGCAACAAAGTATACCATCTGTCATCTAGACTTAGCAGTGAAAGAAACCTGCACCAACACCTCTGGTTTCCTTTTCAGAATAATTTCAGCAGAATCACAATGCACATCAACTTAGCCTCCCTATTCGAATCTCTCAGTGATCACCTAATACACTTGAGGAAATATTTCTGCAGAAAATAATTATGGAGCTCCCTCCTCAATTTGAATTGCCTTCTCTAGGCTTCCTAGTCCTTTTTAGTGGTTAACCTAGTCATTAATGAGATAACAAATCTATTCCACCCACCTAGGGGATAATGTCACAAATTTAGGGGTAGTTGTCCCATAACCAACAGCTAGTGTTGGAGTGCAAATGCTTGTTAGGATATTCCTATACTCCATCCTAGTCCCACCAGTATTTTGATCATTTACATTTTCAGTCATGCATGCACCTTTAGGGTTTGCATGCATCCCAGTCATCAGTCCAGCACCTAGCCCTTAGCTAGCCAACGCCCAGGAGCTTCTCACTATTCAGTTTTAGCCCTCCAGTTGCTTAATGCGCCCTTCTTCCTTGATTTTAGGGAGCAACTCACCCTTCTTCACCTACCAGTCCAGTTGTCACTCAGATACAGTCAGTTACACTCAGTTACATTGAGTTACACTCAGTTACACCTACCAGAGTTAGTTTGACTGATGGTTGACAGTTACTTGAGCATTGATGACTCCACTGATGATGATGAAGACTTCCAGTTGCGCTCTGATGATCATGAGGACACCTAGTTGTGCTCCGATGACACTTTATTGATATTATGATCACTCTGAGAGGCTAATTCGAATTGCCACCTTAGGCATTCGAATCCTCTCTACCATTGTACTATTTATTTGTCCATACTGTGATTAATTAATTAGTGTGTGTGAAGTATTATTGCTTCTATCCGAGTTATACTGTACCATATTATTCTGTTGCTCATTATACTGTATTATTCACTCTTCTTCTATTTCCCTACTTAATCATAATTACTCTTGTGAGGTATACATCATCTCTTAGATCTGCTGTGAGGATTTTCACAATGCTGACACCTGTCCCATGCCTTCTAACAGCTTTCATTCCTCCTAGTGGGTCAATGAACACTCATTTAACAGTTTCCTGGGTGTTTTTCTCCTATTTTAATGTATTAAGTAATAATAATATGCCATTACAATTATCCTTGACCAGATTTGGTCATAATTACAAAACTTTGTAATTATAATTTAACATAATGTTTTTGTAATAGAATAAATAGTCTCAACATTTAGGTAGGTGACATTGCATGATCACTCCACCTAGCACTTCAATGCAAGCATCTGTGCACACTACAAAATCCTTCTTTGGATCTTCTATCTTCAAAACAGGAGCGTTGGTAAGTAACTCCTTTAACTGTTGGAAAATTTTCTCACATTTTTCTTACCATACAAACTTGACATTCTTCCTCTGCAATGAAGTCATTGAGTGCACTATCCTGGAGAATCCTTCAATGGACCTTCTGTACTAGCCAGTAAGACCCATGAAATCTCTAACATCTGAAACATTCCTTGGAGTAGACCAATCCATGATGGCATTAATCTTTTCTGGATCAACTGCAATACCCTCTTCAGAAATGACATGACCCAAGTATTGCACCCTCTTTTGATAGAATTCACACTTGCTTAACTTGGCATACAGCTGGTGTTCTCTAAGGACTTGCAACACCATCCTTAGATGTTCCACATGCTCTTCTCCATTCCTTGAATAGACAAGAATGCCATCCAAGAACACAATCACAAACTTATCCAAATATTTGTTGAAGACACTATTCATGAGACACATGAATGTAGCAGGTGCATTGGTAAGACCAAATGTCACCACAGTGAACTCATAATGATCATATCTAGTTCTGAAATTTGTCTTGTGAATGTCTTCTTCTTTAATCCTCACTTGATGGTAGCCAGACCTCAAGTCAATCTTTGAAAACACTTTAGCTTCCTTCGTTTGATCAAATAAGTCATCAATTCTTGGCAATGGATACTTATTCTTGACTGTCACTTTATTTAGATGCCTGTAATCAATACACAGCCTTAAAGTCCCATCCTTCTTCTTGACAAATAGCACCGGTGCTCCCCAAGGAGACAAAGTTGGCTTGATATACCTTTTGTCCATTAACTCTTGTAGCTGCATCTTTAACTCTACCAATTCTCGTGTGCTCATTCTATAAGGAGCTTTGGAATTCGGTGCTTCCCCTGGAACTAGATCAATAGTAAAATCAATATCTCTCTTTGGTGGTAGTCCTAGAACTTCATTCAGAAACACATCTTGGAACTCTTGCAACAATGGGAATTCTTCTATCCTTGGTCCTTTGTCCTCTGATGAATATGACATATGAACTGCATATAATTGACAACCTTTCTTATAAATCGTTTTCAACTGTAAGGCTGAAATCTGTCTTACTAAAACTTGCTTGGGAATTCCTCTTACTAATCTCAGCCTTACCTCTTCATCAATGCACTCAAGTTCTTTCTCATAACAGTCCAACTTGTCTCTATGTCTTTCCAACCATTCCATGCCAATTAAGGCATCATAAGATCCTAATGGTAGTACATTTAATTCTGCATGTGTGTGGAGTCCATTCAATTCTATGGGGCACTCCACCACTACTTCACTTACTTTTCTCTTGGTCCCTATAGCTAATTGAACTATCCAAGACTTATTATGCTTCACTTTTCTAAGAGAGAAACCTTCAACCACTTTTGGAGAAACATAACTATGAGTAGATCCTGGATCAATCAAAATAGAAATAGATTGCTTAGCAATCTTACCTTCAACTTCCACCACTATTGATTGATGGTCTTCTTTATGATTATCCAATGCTGCATAAATTCGAGGCATTTTGTCACAAACCCTCCCATCTGTCCAATTCCAGGAAGGGAACATGGCACTAGAATCTCGGGCTTTTATATAATCTCAGCCCATTCATTCGATTCATACAATTAAATAAATGTGTGCAGATGCAAAATCAAACAGATATGCATAGTGGAATTAAAAACTCATCCACACACATATCATATGCATACAGCATATCAAAAACAGTCATCAATTTAAACATTTCAAAAGTAAATACATAGACAAAAAACACTTATCTTCATTGTGTAATTGTCCCAAACAACTAGCTATGTCGCTGCAACTTTCCACCCAACCATAGGCCAATTGTGTTCATCAATCTCTCAACACAAATGCCACTTCTGAGCTGGGCATGATTCTTACTAGGAAAAGGGGACATTCAAGCTCATGCACAGCCAAAGCAATAGTTACCCATGACCCATACCCCAACATACTCCTACACACAGCAAACTCAGAAATTGGGCATGGATACACAATTCTAGTAATGGGATTTACAAACAGGATGACCATGGGTTTCCCCCAAATCGTGGGCACCAAAATGGACTGTGGAAAGAGGGATTCGACCACAAGGAGCAAACCCGATTTCTCCCACAGGTTATGAGCATTTCAAATTGCCCAAAGTGGCCTCATTGAAACCCCAAATCGAGCTCCCTCTTCTTCCAGTAGCTCTGCAATACAAAAACGCCCTCTTCCCAACTGACCACAAGGAAACACAAGAAAAACATGGAGGAAAAACGCCCAGGCAGATCCAAAAACGTGAGAGAGGTAAAACTGGTTCATGGGTAATGGCTTGGGGATCAAATTGATGGCTCTTTTCTTGCCAAGGAAGCCAAACATGATTTTCCATTTAGGGTGGTTTCCCATACTCGAATTTGGACAGCCATACCTCTCATTCCCCAAGGCATTAACTACCCCAACCAACTCTTGGGAGAAATGAATGATTGGGTACAAAAGTCAACATGGGTAGTTGAGGGTTTGATGGTTTATCTCATTGACACTTAGCTTGACTTGATTGGCTCAAGGGTTTGAATATTTCCCTCCCAATTCCTTGTAAAATCATGCCCCCATCTCTTGTTGCTTTGCATAGCTAGTTGTGGGTATTTTATTAAAAATGCATATTTACATAATATTCGCAATTCCATTGTGCATGGCTAGCATGTAAACCATATGCATCAATAAATCGATGGCAGGGCCTTGGCCGTGAGCTCCTCACCACGATTTTATAACAATATTACATCATTTACAATTTATTATAATGGGGCCAAAATGGGGATGTTACACATTTCCCTTGCCATATCATCCACTGTAGGTGCTCCCTTTAAGTTGTGCAAGCTCCAGGTATTCCCCCTCCGATGTGGGCAATCCTTAAGCATGTGATTTTCTCCACATCCCCAACATTGAAGTGGCCCTTTTGATGTATTTTCTACTTCTACTGTTGGCTTGAATCCACTCCTTGCTTGTTGCTCCTGTGGAAGGTTATGGGTTGATTTTTAAATGGTGGCTTGAAGCCACTTTTCTTTTGATCAAACCTCCCTCGTGGCTTCCCTTTCCATGCGAGGTGAACCTCCGATTTTCCTTTATTCTGCTCATAGCAATGCATTGTCATTCTAATGGCTTCATCCAAACTTGGTGGATTAACAAACTCAATTCTATCTTTGAAACTTTGAGGTAGACTTCCAAGGAAACATTGGATCTTTATCCTCTCATCTTTGATATAGTCCACATACCCCAACAATTCTAAAAAATTGTGGACATGCTCTTCCATAGATTTATGTCCCAACCTAAGTTCATTGGACTCTTTTCTCTTACTGTCATAATACCTAGCAGAAAGGTATTTTTCCTTGAATTACTTCTTAAATCTTTCCCAGTTCATCTTCCTTTCATTGATCCCTTTAACTTCCAAAAGGTTATCCCACCAAATTGAAGCTCTTCCATTTAGATTGTTAATGGAAATTATGGCCTTTTCATTTCCTGAGTAATCATGAATACTGAAATATTTCTTCATCCCAAGAAGCCATGCCTCTGCCTCTTGGCCCGTCTTACCCTCTCCATAAAATGTGGGAGGTCTTGCCTTCCTGAATTCTCCCTGTGGAATGCCTTTGAATTTCTTCCTTCCCTCAAATATGTTAGACGTATGACTTGGACTTCTTTGAGAACCTCTGGATTCACATGACTTGCTGGAATAAGATCTTGAGGAAGGTGTTCTATGCTTCTTGCTCACAGGACTCTTCCTTGGGCTTGGAGTCCTCCTCCTAGAACGACCTCTAGAGTGACTCCCTGCATCTCTTCCTTCTTCACCTACAATGCTTGGGTTG
Source organism: Larix kaempferi (assembly GCA_027924585.1). Classification (NCBI taxonomy): domain Eukaryota; kingdom Viridiplantae; phylum Streptophyta; class Pinopsida; order Pinales; family Pinaceae; genus Larix; species Larix kaempferi. The sequence goes on from BSBM01000036.1 coordinate 2,903,392, forward strand.
GATCCAAGGTTTATCATTTGTTTCATATCAGTGGGGCTCTGCAAAAAAGAAACATTGAGCTAGTTTTGTTCTTCTTGAGCCTTCATCAACCTTTCATTGAAGCTTACCATGGTCTCAACCAAATTATGAGGATTTATTTGCTCTCTTCTCCCATTAGACTCAGTCTCAACATTCCCTTCTTGCACATTTTCTCCTAGCACATATTCCTCATGCTCATAAGGATCTTGAGCATCATTTATGGTCACTATTTCCTTTTGAGACCCTTTTCCTTGTATGTTGCTTCTGCTACAAGTATTTAAATCTTATTAGCTGCAAGCATTGTGCATTATGAAAATATTTGTTAGACATCTCAGGAATGCTTATAGAAACATAAACATCAATATTTTAACATAATTAACTCATGGAATAATTCTCAAAGATATTATGCATTCATCTCTTTTTCCCATTCATGCAATTATGGAAATTGTCCATTTGTCAACAATTTGTCACAACAATCGCTGGCACTTTTCTTCTCTAAATATCTATGGTGTATGATGGCTTCATTCAAATTCAGGTCATACACCATTATTCCCTAGTGGATAATATTTCCAATGCCTATCCACATGTTGCATTCCGAATTTGGGCATGGAATTACATTACTCCAAAAATGACAATTTTTTTACCAAAATTCTGCACATTTACATAATTGCAAAATATCCTGAACTACCAACTTCAGCCACCTATGGAAGCAAATCTAGAAAGATTCAAGAAATATTTTCTATCAGGAAAAGCTAGTCCATACAACAAGGAACACTCAGCAACTTGTGGATCTCTGTTTCGATGCACCCGTTCATCTTCTATAAAATTATGGGTTTGACTACTTTTCACTTTTAACTTTTTCCGAAATTTCAAATTTTGGACCAAAAATGGCCATTTGCCAAATGGTGCATTTCTGGAAAATCTGTGTCTAACGTGAATTGTCTGTTTTAATGAGAATAAGAAATGTTGAGTTCAGTAAATTTCTTGAATCCTTCATCTAAGGTCACATTCATCCACTGCAAGCTTTTCAAATTCTCCAAAAAGTAGCCCGGAATAGTGCTTTTTAACGTTCTCACTCACCCCGACTGCACATCCTTTGGATTTTGGCTCCAATATTCCAAAATTAACATTGTGCCTTCTCCATGGCTACTCCATATCAGTTTCAGCTCGATCTGACCTTCTGTCAAGCATCAGGACATCGATTTGTAAAAGTCATTAATCCCAATTTTATGCCAAATTTGAGCATAATGGGCTCAGGATCTTCACTGGACCTTCCATGGCCTTCGTTAATGGCCTTAGAACACCACTGAACTCATCCAATTCTGACTCCACATGCTCTTGCAATCCAATCCGCAGGTTCTGCAACCCGCAATCCGCAGGTTCTGCAACCAATCTCGCAATTCCGTAATCCGCAATCCTGCAATCCGCAATCTGTACTACAGGTGCGGAGATGCCAACTTTCCAACCCGCAAATACTCCTTTCCGCAATCCCGCAATCCGTATTGCGGGTGCGTAAATGCCAACTTTCCAACCCGAAAATACTCCTTTCCGCAATCCCGCAATCCATACTGCGGGTGCGGAAATGACAACTTTCCAACCCATAAATACTCATTTTCGCAATCCCGCAATCCATACTGCGGGTGCGGAAAATTCAACTTTCCAACCCAGAAATATTTCTTTCCGCAATCCTACAATCCACAATTGCAGGTGCATAAATCCATATTGAAAATCTGAAATTTTAATGTTCTCACAATCCGCAATTGCGGGTGCGGAAAGCCAGAATGCAAGTTCAAAATCTTAACGTTTTAGCAATCACGCAATCCGTACTACGGGTGCGGAAATGCCAACTTTCCAACCCGAAAATACACCCTCCCACAATCCATACTATGGGTGCGGAAATGCCAACTCGAAAATCCGAAACTTTAACGTTCCCGCAATCCCACAATCTCGCAATCCACAATTGCGGGTGTGGAAATGTGGAAATCCAAAATGCAAAGTTTGGAAATCCTCGTTTCCACAATCCGCAATTGTGGGAACACGTCTGTTCCGGCAACTTGTGAGGCTCATATCTCCTTCGTGCCTTAACCAAATGAGACGAGTTTGGTACCATTGGAAATATATTGGAGAGATCTATGCAATGGTGTGATCCTTAGCCATACCTGAGAACTCTGATCCCGACATTTTTCCAAATCAAAATGTCTCCCAAAACTTCATCAATACCACGCTAAAACACTCTGATATCTTCCTGCAAACCCAGAGTTTGGCCCAAGCAGCCCCAGTGCTGCAATATGGATTCTGATGCCACTCCGTCACATCCCCTCTCGTCGATCCGATGCAAGGGAGGAAACATGACTAACACTCCAAGGATTCTTTGGAAAGAACTCATCCCCATTCATTTAATAGAATTCACAATTGATAAAAACTTATGTGTGTAGATTCATTTTCAATATAAACACAGCGGAAATAAACATTATTCACACACAAATACATCATGCATTCAGCTTCCAATAACAGTCATCAAATTAAACATTGCAGAGCACAGAATGAACATAATTTAAACCACCTAGAATACTTATCTTTAAGATGAAACTATCCAACAACTGGTTATGTGAGAGCAACGTTCCACCCAACCATAGGTCTTTGTCCAGCCTGTATTCTTTCAGCTGAGAGACCACCCTTGAGCTGGGATGTGTATCCACTAAGGAGGAACTAAACAGGCTCACTCACAGCCATGGTTTCACACAAACAGTCATACTAAGACAACACACAGTTGGGTTTATCAAGCATGCAAGAGGCCAAAGAGGAGGATGTTAAGCTAGTGAGCTCAACCATAGAGCTACAGGCATCTCAATTAAACTCAACAGTGATGGCACCCACAATACCTACCACACCCAACACAAGGAAGGTCCCCTTCTCTACTGCACAATCCCTCAGGCACCCCTTCACTTCCGTGCTATTCAGGGTGGGCATAGAAATGTCCAGCTGCTAATTCCTTGAGATTCCATCCTTCACTGGGTTTATCAAGCAAACCCAACCTCTGTTCAAACAATCACACTTGGATTTTCACAATTCGGTGACCAAATAACTCAATCCCGTAATTGGATTTAAGGGCTATAAAAACTAGGTTTTCCAATGGATTTCGGGGTATCTAATACTCTCAATTTCGCCCCAAGGTTCATATCTATGGATCTCCCATTGGATTTCACTGTCAATACCAAATTCTTGGCACTTATGGCACTTCAAAACGTGGGTTAATTCACAGTTGCGATTTATGGTTTTTCTCACTGTTAGGCATGTGTAATGGATGAAAACTTATGCTTGGATGTTCCACAATGGAATGGGAATGAGGAAAAACGGATTCCCATGAGGTAGAGTGACTTGTGGTTCAAGGAAACATAGCCTATACTTTGCCATACGAATTTATGGGCTTCCCATGCTCCATTGAAGCCATGGACCGATTTCTCAACAACTTTCTTACAACTGAATTAAATGTCAGGAAGAAAAGTCAAATGGGTTCTCAAAATGACATTTGGCAGCCTATTGTTCAATCCCAGAACCCCCTCACCACTCCCTAGTGGAATACACATGGCCCCTTCTCATTAGTTGCTTCCATAGCCAGTTTTTGTATTTTATTGAAATATTAATATTTACATCAGTTTACAATGTTCCATGGCTTAATAGCACATGGATACCATAATATCAAGTACTTGCCTTTTAATAAAATCCGAGCATACACTAGCGGGGCCTTGGCCTTGATCTCCACGCCAGGAAAACACATATCGCATGTACACAATATGTACATAAAAGCCAATATACCATAAGGGTCAGAATGGGGTATTACAAAGCACAAAGGATAGAGGATGCAATTATGTCTAAAAATAAGACTAGTGACATGGATGTGCAGAAGAAAGAGAAACCATTGAGTATGAAACCATATTGACATCCTCATTACCAAGAAAGATTCCAAGAAAGGAAAGAAGAGATACAATGACACTATCAATGAAATAGATGGAATACTCAACAATATTCATGGATCAACGAACCAAAAAATTATGATTCAACAATATATTATAGAGACCAGAAACTACAACAAATTGGAGAACTCACAATGACAACACATGGAATCGAAATTATGCAAAAAACTGCTATCGAAGATTGAGACCGAAAATAATCAAATTTGGATGGATGGATCATCATCAGCTACAATAAGAAAGCAATAATATAAGGAAATCCTATTACTTGGTCTCATCACATGTAAAGCCATTAACCATAAATTTTTTAGGACAAAGCTTTTCAAAGGATGGTACTATGATACGACCCAAGGGGGGTCATACATGGGGTTAAAGGTACATGATATTACCCCAATGGGGGAATATATGGAGCTATATGGAGTTAAATGTATATGCGTTGATGTAAATGTATATATAATAGTGGTCGTCCCTACTGAAGGGACCACATAAGCAATGAGTGAATAGGTATATATAGAGTTAATGTAGTCCTTGTTGATAAAAGGTGAAAGGATTATGTGAATGTCTTGGGGTAAAATGAGAGAGATATCCATTGGAGTTGTGCTCCATTCTCACATTGTTGTACATTGCGTGTACTTATTGTCTCTTATGATATTTATGGGAATTTAGTGCATAACAATATATGTTGACTAGAATATTCAATGATAACTATTGTTTTTACTTATTAATTCCCCGAGGGGGGGAATACTTGAAATTGTTGATACGCAATCCCAACTGATGTATTATTGTTTTTGGTTAAATCAACTTGAATTTGTTGAGACTGAACCATGTTCAACTGTTGTTGGAGATGTACTACTGGTTATGTTGGATATAGAGACTGTCTATATTGAAAGAGATAAATTATATTGGATTGTTGGTGGTAGTACTTTATACATCAAGATAGTAGGAGAAAATCAATTGATTGTTGTGATTTATTTAGATGAAATTAATTTTGGGGACAACATGAACAAAATGCTCCAAAATAGAAATGCAAAAGGATTTTGAGATGTATATGCTTGGTGAATTTTCATTCCCTCTTGGTTTAAAGATTTTTCAATTCGACAAAGGCATAATAATTTCACAAACCAAGTATACCAAGGAAATGTTGAAGAAGTTCATAATAGAATATTGTGCACCATTCAACACACTAATGGTCATAGTTTGTAAATTGAGCAAAGATGATGAATTTATAGAAGCAAATTAGATGTTGTACAGGTCAATGCACTTGTTTTTCTATGTTCAATTTCATTAACAAGTACGGCATATCAGCCTTTCTCTCTGTGAGAGAAGCCCATCAAAATCGAAGACACTTATTATATTTACTTCCACCCCAAGCTTTGAAAATGGTCCATTGACTACATTTCATTGATTTAACCAATGGTTTTTGTATGTTATGTTAGAATATGATTTGTGATTATTATGAAATGATAGGATTATACATTCTTCGAATACGATGAAACTGTATATTTATATTGATGAGGTTGATGATGATAGATATTAATATCTAGTGAGACCAACTTTAGTCTATGGGATTTTTAAAATGAAAGAATCATTTGTTTTTTTTTAGAACTTTATTTCTATCCTGAAAAAAATTTAAGAGAAGCATTCCTAAATGTGACTACTATTGGGATGTGAAGCCTTATTTAGAGAACGTTTATAGTTCTCAGGTTTTTTCATGAACAATTGCGAAATAATTGGTAAAAGATCATTCTTGGAAATGAGTGGTTTGGTGTAAAGATATGTGTTGGTAAGAACTCTTTCTTGGGAATGGGTGGATTATGCCCATTGTATTCCAATACCACTTGATGGTTTAGGTTTTATTGATACTATGACATCACATACATATAGGAAAATTTGAATATTCCTCTTGTAACACTTAAAAAATGGATACGATTTAAGAAGGGCATGGAGAAAACATGCCTTCTTGTGGTGTAGCCATATGTAGTATGGTGATTCACCTTAATTCTGTGTCTCTATGTGTGTTGTTTTTTCTCTTGATTTATCTCCTTTTATTTAAGTGCAATGCATTTGTCTTTGTTATTATTTCTAATAACTGGTATTACAACAAATTTTTATGTGAGCACTTGCAGAATGGAGGAGACAGACAAATGGAGAATAAATTCTCATGACATAATTTTGGAATGTGGAAGGTGCAGTTAGAGGCCTTTCAATCCATTTAAAGGACATTTTGGTCATGCAAGAAGGGAAATAAAAAATTCCAACCACAATGTTAGATGAAGACTGGGACAAACTGATTTGAAAGGAAGCAGCTACGATCATTCTCTCTTTATCAAGCAATTTCTTGTTCAAATTCTCAACACAAAAGATGACAAAGGGATTGTGGGATCGTCTATCAAACGTGTATGAGATTCCCTCTACATCAAACAAGGTATTTTTAATGAAGAAATTTTTCAATTTAAAAATGCAGGAAAGTGGTCTAATCACAAATCACCTAAATGAGTTCAATACATTGATTAGTCAGTTATTGTTAGTAAGCATCACACTAAAAGATGATATCAAGTATATCTTATTGTGTTCATGGCCTAAAAGTTGGGAAGGATTTGTTATGGTTGTTAGCAACTCGCTATCCAGGTCAAGTCCTGGATATGGTAAGAAGGGAAGCATACTAAAATTTGATTATGTTGTTGGGGCTCCTCTCAATGAGTATATGAGAAGGAAAAATCAAGTTACATCATCTGGAGATGGTTTGGTAGCTAGTGGTAGAGGGAGAACCCAATAAAAAGGGAATAATAATCAAAGGGGAAGATAAAAATCTAGCAAAAGATAAAAATCCATAGGCCGAAAAGGAAGTTGTTGGCATTATGGTAAGGAAGGCTAGAAGAAGAAAAAATGTTGGTCATTGAAAGACCACATGGATGAAAACCAATCTATGGAGAATGAGGCATATACAACTTGTGAATAATATACAAGTGCTATTATCCTATCTATAGGAGACACCACTACATATTTTTGGGTACTTGACTCATGAGCATCATTTAATGCAACAACATGCATAGGTTGCTTCCGAAATTATCAAGTCGATAATTTCAGCAAATTTTATCTCATTGATGATGAGCCTTGTAATATCATTGGAAAAGGAGATGTTCTACTAAAGATGAAAAAGGGAAACACTTGGTTGCTAAAGGATGTGATACATGTTCCTCAACTTATAAAAACTTGATATCTATTGGGTAGTTGGATACTCTTGGGTACAGTGTTACATTTGGAGCAGGTGCATGGAAGGTAACAAAAATAGATTCGATGATTGCCAAAGGAAATCGGTACATTGTATGTGCTATAGGACCATATAGAATTATGATCTATATTAGAAGTCACAAATAGCGGAATAGAGCTTTACCATAAAAGGCTTGGGGCTCGGGCACATGATCAAGAATGGTATTGAGATATTGCACAAGAATAATCAAATTCCAAGTCTAAAAGCAATGGATATGGAGTTATGTGGGCATTGCATACACGAAAAATAGAAGAGGACAATATTCTCTACCAATGAACATATGAAGAAAACAAGATCATTGGAACTAGTGCATTTGGATGTCTTCAACCCCTCAAAGATAGCTTCTATTGGTGGATCTACTTATAATTTTGTTACATTTATGGATGATTGCACTAGGAAGGTTTGGATTTACATGATGAAAAAGAAATATGAAGTTTTTTGGCATATTTAAAAACTTCAACACACTTGTACAAAATAAAACTGGTAATAAAATTAAATGCTTGAAATATGATAATGGGTGTGAGTATTTTTCGAAAGAATTAGACCAATATTGTGTAGAGAATGGGAATTAGAGAATCACGATAGTTCCTATTATGCCACAAGAGAAAAATGTGGTATAAAGGATGAATAGAACTATTTTGGAGAGAGCACACAACATGCTCTCAAATGTAGGACTAGGAAAACATCTCTGGGCAGAGGTTGTAAATACATTAGTGTTTGTGATCAATAGGGGACCATATTCTCTATTAGATTTTGAAGTTCCAAAAGAGAAGTGGTTGGGTAGGAATATTTCTTATGAACATCTATGAGTGTTTGGATGTGGTTTGGATGTTAATCTTTCATTCATGTTCCAAAAGCAAAAAGAACAAAGATTGACATGAAATATAGAAAGTGCATTTTCATTCGATATGGAGACAAAAAATATGGTTATCGGTTATGGGATCCAGTTTCCAAGAAAGTAATATGAAGAAAGGACATGATGTCACATACCCAAAATTTCGTAAAATTTAAAACTTTTCTAAGTGCCTAAAATGCCACTAAAATATATGCGGAAATATAAAATGTATATATGACATCTATAATTTTCACATCATTATAGCATCTCATAACTTCTTAACATTAACTATTCAATTGTACTACTAACTTGATTATAAAATGAGTAAAACATATTCATGGAAAGATATAAATAACAACCATCATAATAGTAAAATACTTAAGATACATAAATTGGAAGTAAACAAAACTGAAGAAATAACTGAGATGCACCATCAAGGAAATATATGGACGAGATACACAAGTACAGCCACAATTATCAAGAGAGATATATACAAGAAATACACCCCAAGAGAACAAAGACAAACATAAGAGACCAAGGTAACGTGGTTCACCCGTACACGGGCTAGTCCACAAAGGTGTGTGCATTTTTTATTATTAGGCAAAAATAATAGGATTACAACTAGCAACATGGTTGCTGCAACAAGATTTCCTTCTCCTTCCGTCAAGCCTCTATCACATAGAGCTTTTCATGAATCAACTAAATATATTAGGTATCCTAAATTGGATCCTTATTAACTTCACAGTGGCGAAAAAACCGTAACCAATAAAAGAGGTAGAAGAAAAACACTTCTATTTACATTAATTTAAGAATATTCATAAATTAGCACCTAGACATCCTATCTAGCATAAATAGTAAGGATAACTATCATTATCTCCCTAACTTCTTCTTAGTATCCTCAACTATTATACTATAAAATACTATTAACTATGACCCTCATAGTCTATCATACACACAAGGATATTTATAAAAGGAATCATACCATAGATATAATATTCATTCACTTTTAGTATTCCTTTTTATAATATATATGTCTTTTCACCTAATACTTAATATTTTTTTTTGGTATAAATGCATTTTTTATAATACTTAACTTCTTAACTTTGTAAAGAACATTTACCATATGATCTTATCTAAATTAATATACCCCAAATTATCATAGGTGTACATATTAACTCTAACCTATACATTTAAGTTTCCTTATAAGGTCAAAAGGACTTTAAGTACTAAACGACTCTACTTACCTTTTGTAGTTTAAAATCTCATGCATGTATTTGAGTTTACATTTGTTGATACTAAAAATATATGTATTGAACCTATAAAATCTAACTACTCATACGCATTAGGTACTTTTATTGTTTCCAGTATGTTTTCCTCTAAAAGTAAATACTCAAATACAATTACGTATGGTGATTATAACAAGTGTTTAAACATTCATATATATGAAGATATTTATATATATTTCGTTCAAAACTTTCTTCGTCTAAACAGGTATTAATTGGGTTCCAAAGTAAACTGGACGACCGTGTTTATCTATACTACAAACGGATTGTTATGTTAAAAATTTAAGTATTGTTATGTTAAAAATTTAAGTATTGATGTTGCATGGATATTTTCCCAAAGTACTCCTACTAACTTATATTTAAAACACTATTCAAAAGTCTTTGAGCTAATAACTTTTATTACCCTGATCATTACCTTTTTGCAGACAGAAGCATATTGCTATAATTAAAAATATAAGTACTTTTCATGCACATGTTTCCTTTAATGACTAAGCCTAAGCTATCATGTTTTATTCGTTTAATAACTTCACACCTTATAACTACTATCTAGGTGTGAGATACCTTTAAATGGAAACATATAAGTAAAATTGTTTAAACATATGTATTTAAGGGAGTCAGTTACTTGTATAAAGTTAAATTATTTTTCCATGGTGATTAAAATATATATGACTCCTTTTACTTTACGGAGGTCGATTAATGTGGCAAAAAAAATTGTTTATTTCATTTATTACTAAGAACGTAGAGTATGTAAGAGTTTTTAAACTAACCCTATGCATTCCTTAAACTTAAACGGAGCTGGGAAACCGAGTCCTATGAGACTGTTTCAAGCTCATTTGAAACTCGTAAAAGAAGGAATAATAGCATGGTAGCAAGTATATCTTGAGGGCAAACAAACAGGAAAACAGTATACAAAGATTCACGTAGAGGTTCAACTGCGATTCTAAACAAAATAAGGATGAGTTTTGTTGTTTTCATGCAGTGCTCTCTACTCTATACAAGGACAACAGGGTTCCCTCACAACCTCAGAAATTTAGAGTGGAAAGGGGTCGACCCTCACTAAGGAGGTATCGCCCAACCTAATCTATCTGTGCAGCCAAAACCTTTTATAATTCTAACAAAATACAATGCATAAATAACAGCCTTATGTTAGAGCGAAATAATGAACGTTTTCCCAATAAATAACAAACTTATTACTTGTGATTGGATCCGTAAGAGTTGTCCCAAAACTTGCTAAGTCGCAATAGGAACTATTTGGGTCGGGTAGCTTTAGATGCTATTTCCAGCCATCACAAAAAGGGAAAAACAACTTCAAGACTAAAGAAATGAAACTTTTCCATCAAACAACTTTTCTAGTACAGTAATAAATCAACGCCTATCACTATCTTAGACAGAGGTTTAATAGAACTATGTTAACACAATTACGAAATCAAGATACTACTAAATAGTGAGATGCACATTTTCCTTCAATTGTCTAAACGCCTACACGCACGGGTTTAGTGAGAATCAAAGTAACAAAACCGTTTCAAGGTAATGTAATGGAGGAATTATTCTTTGGAGAGAATGCTAAGATGCAAACTTCATAAATTCCAAGACTTAGTTTCAGTCCTGAGCAACCTATCTCCACGCAGGTCGTAATTAGAAAACCACAGCAACGTTTATTAAAACGAAGATGACTTAACTCTGTGATTCACGCTCAAGAACACCGATCCCGATCCATAAACATTCTAGGCATTTAACTAAAGTAGGAACTGCAGCGATAATAACTTAAAACTTAACTACCGCGAATTCCCCAAACATACCATCAAATACGAGCAAGATATAACAACTCCAGACATTCGAAATGCAATGATAATATTAGTTGAACCTACGAAGACAATTATGAGTACTGCACAAAGGATTGAGATTACTAACCAAAGTAGATACAAGGAAAAACGTATCGGATCCTTCCACACAGCTTTCCACCTCCATTGTAGCGCATGCCAAAATACAGTTCATCTTTCCTCTGGTTCGAGGCTGAGCTTAAGAATGGGATCGAACTCTTTTCTCGTCTCCCCCGATGACGAAATACCATCAGATAAATAAAATAAAGGTTTCAACAGAATCCCTAAGATTCATGATAGCCTTCCCCCATGACAGGTAACTCTCCCCCCTTTTTTCGAGGGCAGGAGGAGGATCGCAGGGTTAAGGTGGTAGTGCCGAACCCTAACTGGGGTCTCACATTAAATGGAACTTCTAGATCACTCTCGGCTGAGTGAGTGGTGGCGTAAAACAATTAAAGTTGTCTACTTCTTTTTGTTCACTTAAGAACTAACAGTCCGTCCTCTCAACGGCTCTCACGTTAGCCCTACCCGTGAGTTAAGTTGGGGCTGTGTTCTCGGTAAGCTTCATGCCATAGTCTTGAGTTCTAAAAACTAATTTATACAATATCCACGATACTTCCTCCTTAAATCGGAAGGTGGATAATTATTATGGTGTTTTTTTCAAATAGTTAAAGTCTTGTTAATCAAGCCTTGTTATGAAACGTAATAATATAACTACTTCCATATATAAAAAAAAAAAAACTTATATAATATATATATAAGTAAATTACATGTATACTTATAATATATCGATACATGCACTAATATCTTAACTTATAAATATATCATATATATTGTCCTTAGCAAAAATCTTCATAACTTAAATTCATTTTCATATGTGTATAATATCACATATTAATTCATTTTATACAATTAAATACTTTATAAAAGTAACTTCATCTTTTATATTTTCAATACCTTAAGTATGTGATTTGATATGAAGCAAGATAATAAGGATGACTACTTAGTCTTGATTTAAAATAGTAGCTAGCTTTGACCATAAAAGGTAATAGGGGTTAGAATACTCACTTTGTGATTAATAATCACTAACGTTTACTTAAGACGAGAATAAGAATAACTTAAGGTGATTGATTAGTTATACTGAGGATTATCTACTAAAAGTTTAACTTTTTCTTTAACCTAGAGAATACGTCATTTTAAGAGTTCTTCAACCCTTGCGACGAGTTAATTATTAATTTTAGGATAACCCATCTAAAGTCGACTAAATAGGTCGTTACTTTCCTCTAAGTTCCTACGGCACCAAGATGATCAATATCTTCATCCTTCATGGCTTCTTTAGCCAGTCAACCACTTTCCCCTAGTGGAATAATATTTATTTAGTGGATAACTAAATCAAAAACTTTCAAGGTCCACTGGTGGGGCCTTGGCCTTGAGCTCCTCACCATGGCCATTTACATAATTCATAATTATATTTACAAGAGTAATAACAATTAGGGTCGAATTTTAGGGATGTTACACATGATATTCAATGGAAAAGTAATGAAAACTATACAAGAACAATGCGTATTATCCAAGGAGAATGTTTCTTCAGAAGACATCACAAATGGAAGTGGTCTGCTCAAACATAAGGTGATTATAAATCAACCACAACCACCACTGCATATTCATCCACAAATACAACCACATGCTCATCCCCATAAATTACATGATGATGAAGAGAAGGATCACGCCAATAGTAATTCCGAGGAGGGTACACCCCAAGAGCTGATCCCTTAGGTCAGAAGGTCTACAAGAGAGTGTAGGCCTCTAACAAGGTACAAATATTTCCTTCAATACTTGTTACTTTCTAATGAATGTGAAAATATATACATTTGAATAACATGTGTGTATAAAGACAAAAACCAATGGATGGAGTCCATGATATATGAGATTAGATATTTGATGGCTAATCACACATGGGATTTGTGGGAAGAAGCGATACAAGGCCATATTAGTGGTCAAAGGTTATACTCATCAATGGGCATTAATTTCACCTATACTTTTTCACCAGTTATAAAAATTACCTCTATCATAACAGTGTTGGGTTTAGTAGTTGTTCATGATCTAGAGTTGGAACATCTTGATGTCAAGACAACTTTTCTATACCGTAGTTTGGACGAAGAGTTGTACATGAAGCAACCAGAAGGCTTTGAGGAAAAGGGTAAAGAGGACCTAATGTGCAGATTAAATCAAAGTTTGTGTGGGATGAAACAAGCTCCAAGGAAATGGTATTTCAATTTTTATTCATTTATGGTTGAAAAAATTTTCTCTAGATGTGAATATGACCATTGTGTCTATTATAAGTCATTTGATAATGAATTTGTACTATTTTTAATATATGTTGATGATATTCTAGTTGCAAGATATCGTAAGGTTGAAATTAACAAGTTAAAAATCAATTAGGTATGAGTTTTTCAATGAAAGGATTTGGGTAATGCAAAGCAAATCCTTGGGATAGAAATTAATAGAGATGGGGAAAATGGAGAATTAAAATTATCACAAGAAAAATATATTAGAAAGGTGTTGAATAGGTTTAGCATGAAGGATGTTAAGGTAGTGAGTACACCTTTAGCAAATAATTTCAAATTATCTTCTGAGATGTGTCCCAATACATTTTAAATTATCTTTTGAGATGTGTCCCAATACACTTGAAGAGAAAGAATACATGGAAAGAGTACATTATTCTACGGCAGTTGGGAGCATATGTATACAATGGTTTATACAAGACCAAACATTTCCCAAGCAGTGGGAGTGGTCAGTAGATATATGATTAATCCAAGAAAAATTCATTGGCAAGAAATGAAATGGATTCTGAGATATCTAAGAGGCACATTAGATCATGTATTGAAATTTAGAGGAGCAGATGCACAAGGATATGTAGACTCAAACATGGTTGGTGACTTAGATCAAAGACACTAGATAATCAGGTATGTGTTCACATTGGCAAGAGCAATGGTCAACTAGATTTCCAGGTTACAAAAGGTGGTGGTTCTTTCCACTACTGAAGTAGAGTATATTTCAATCATAGAAGGATATAGGAAATGTTGTGGTTGTAGAGGTTATTGAATTAATTGGGTTGTAAACAAAATTACTTCGTGTTATATACTGATATAAAAAGCACTATACATTTGCAAAAAAAATGCAACATTTCATTCATGGATGAAGCACATGGAGCTACGATATCACTTTATTCAAATTGTCCTAAAAAAATGTAAGCTAAGATTGGAGAAGATACATACTAGTTTGAATCTTGCATATGCATTTACCAAGTTTATTCCAAAAGAGAAGTTTGAGTTCTACAAAGCTTCTCTTGGTCTTGTAAAATTGTGACAATAGGCCATGGAAAGCAACTAAAATCTATGAGCATTGTTGGAGGTACCATGAATCAGAATTCAAGTGGGAGATTGTTGGGATGTGAAGCCTAATTTAGAGGGTAGTTATAGTTCCTATGTTTTTTCATGGACAATTGTGTAACAGTTAGTAACAACTCATTCTTGGAAATGGGTGGTTGTAGCCATATGTACTATGGTGAACCATGTTAATATTTCATTTAACTGCAATACATCTGTTTTGTTATTATTTCTAACAACAAGTTATGATGAGTTAAAAGGTTAGGAAGGTCACTATTGTAGCAAATATTTTGATATTTCGCTCTAATCTAGGTGTATGCATGGCATTCTATGATAAAGTGATTTTAGTTTTCAACCATCTTTGTGTCACAAAGATGATAGATTATTTCACCCCACGACAACATTTCACTATGGAGCTATTGAGATTTTATATGATGTATATTATTGATTGATATGTGTAATTATTATTATTTTTGAAAAATTAGTATAAAAAATATATAATGTAGATTCAGATTAAAATTTAGAAAATAGATTTATTAAATTGAAAAAATATAAATATACAAATACTAAATAGTTTCATAGTAACTTTTATATTTTAGTATTAAAAATATGGTAAGATATATGTTGGTAAAGTACAATATTTAAATAATAATAATAATAATCGAAAATAAAAAAATATTTTAATTTCATTGATACTTTTCTTTGTTATTTATAGTTAATGAATTTGAACATCATAACAATAAATTATTATGCGCATTTACAACTATATATCTTAAATAATAATCAATTGTATCTATAAATATATGTTAAACCAATAAGTCAATTTAAATTAAACATAAAATGAGTGACATAAGTAAACATAAAAATATTGAAAGAAAAAAAAAACATAGATCAGTCTTAATTTTCTATTGATGCAGTTTTTAAAGAGATTAAATATTTTGAGGTACGAACATATTTTAAAATAAAAAATTTTAATAAGAAATTATTAAATTAAAATATATTTATAATGATATAATAACAAGAACCATGAGGTGGCAATGTCCCAACATTGCCACTTGCTCTTGCAACAGAAGGGA
Organism: Larix kaempferi; assembly: GCA_027924585.1. NCBI lineage: Eukaryota > Viridiplantae > Streptophyta > Pinopsida > Pinales > Pinaceae > Larix > Larix kaempferi. The sequence goes on from BSBM01000036.1 coordinate 2,919,055, forward strand.
TGTTGGAGGGGGGACGCCAAGAAGTCACCAACCAAGGGAAGAGCTATTTGCTCAAGGCCGTGAGCAATTATTAGAAGTCTACATAAATGGGTAAAACCATGCTTTCTATCATTGAAGAACACATAGGAAAATAATGACTTTGAATCAATCTTATAAGAATTACAAAACTCTTGGATATTACTCTATGACCACGTCTCTAAAAAAATTAATAAAATATTTTCACTTCAAAATATCATGAGATGGATTCCCATGAAAATAAAACTGAATCCAAGCAATAAAAAGAAACATATATGGAAGAACAAGAGCATGCTAGAAGACCCATGTTTATCAATTTCTCACACGCACTCCAGGATTTCATAACGTTCTCCAATTAATTATCCCGACAAAATCCTAACAAGTCTATTGAATGCAATGGAACAATATATGTAGCAATGGAAATTTATTAGTGAAGCATACTTGAGTTAGTGGAGCAAGAAATAAGTATCTATCAGGCGGATTCCTGTTGTAACCGATGAGTGCTTTCGAGTATGGCTGTCAAAGATCATAAGGGTCTCATAAATTACAAGAGTCTCCTACCACATGAAAACAACCCCTTTGGAGTCAATATACGACATTCATAGTGATGATAGACTGACAGTTGTATCCTTCTATTCTAGAAAATCTCTCCATGCAATCACATGGAAGAAACCTCCCACCACGTCCACACATGGAAGGCACAATCAAAGTATTTCGTAACAATTTTAACACTTAAATATATTCCAGCTTCTACTTTATTGATCTCAGTTTGACCCTAAGATTATGGCATGGTGGTTATTATGAAGTAATTTTATTGTAAAACATGATTAACACTTATTACTCCCTGCCTTGGCTGCAGGGACTATAGGAATCAGTTCAACCAAGTTGTATTACCTTGCACATTTTTCAACACTTAATATCCTAATTTGTTTTCATACTTTTGGGTTCCAGCCAATGAGCACATTGCAGGCCTTATATCCACCCTAATGCATATACTTGGGCCTTCACTACCTCCATATTGAATAAGGTTGATCCTGTAAACTATGGTCAAAACTGAAGGATGGAGGTAGAAATAAACACAAAGATTATGCAGAATGAGCTACGGCTCTTCAATATTTATTGATAAAGGAAGATGAACTAATGCATTACAAACCAAATCTGAATGTGTATTTAAACACTTATGGAAACCCAAAAAGTCTATCCTAGCTTTTGCATGCATACAAAGCATGTCGTTGCATGTTTTATTAACTGAACTTCTAAATAGTAAATAAAGCTAAAGAAGTAATTACTATTTATAACACTCCCTCTTAATTACTACTGTTGACTACTGCAGCTTTTACAATGCCTAAATTATCTCTATGGGTTTCAAAAAAAAAAATTGCCAATGGTTTTGTGAATATGTCAGCCAATTGGTCAATCGATTTACAATGCTCAACATGAACTTCACCATTGTTCACAAGTTCTCATATGAAGTGATATCTGGTATCAATGTGCTTGCTTTTCTAGTGAAAAATATGGTTCTTGGATAGAGCAATTGTTGAATTGTTGTCACAATAGATTGTTGTTGGTCCTTCTTGTCTCTATTGAAGACCTTCTAAAACTATGCGTAACCAGACTCCTTGACATGATGTTGATGTTGTTGCTACATACTCTGCTTCTGCTGATGAAAGTATCACAATGGGATGCTTCTTGGATGCCCATGAAATCACCCCTGATCCAAGATGAAAAACATGACCGGAAGTGCTCTTCCTTTCATCCAAAATTCTTGCAAAATAACTATTAGTGAAACCTGTCAAAACATCATACTCAGTGCTTGAGTATAAAATTCCATAGCTTGAAGTCCCTGCAATATATCGTAAGATCCGTTTGCCAACTTGTCAATGCGAATCTTTAGGAGACTCCATGAACCTAGAAATCAAGCTGACAACATACATAATATTTGGTCTTGTAGCTGTGAGATACATGCATGAGGGCTTCACTCAATAAACCGCTATCATAGCATGTTCATTCGTGGCATATGAAACAATACCCCTAATTTCACTAAATATTGGAAAATACCTTCCAAATTTTTTTTTTTAACCCCCTCCCAATTTTAAAAAACCCTTATTTTCACTATATATTGTATGTATCAGTTTTTTCATTAACAATTTGTATACCCCTTTATATTTATACCTAGTATATTGATATGATACCCCTCTTATGACCCCACATGCATTCTACAATGCACCTTTCTTCTTTCGATGTATATTGTGGATGCACATTACTTAACCCACAATGCAATTACTCAGCCACATATCATTATGATTTTCAACACTTAATGGTCTAATGAAGATATAGGAGATCACTTCTTGTATGTCGCTAGAGCCAATGCACATAGTACAACATTTAGATTGCATGTTGCAGTTCCCCAATCGCTGACTAAGCTTGTTGTGGGCTAGGTATCCAAGCCTCTAGGGCCTGTAACAAGCTCTAGGAGGCTGACTAAACCTCTCAAGGCCTATAATAGGCACGAATGGTTGGGTATTCAAGCCCCCAAGGCCTATCGAGGGCCTATAACAATCCCTGGAGGCTTAGAGCGTCCCAAGGCTATTGGTAACAACTAGTTGAGTGTTATTGGTAACAATTGGCTGTCAATGACCACTATCTCTCGACTATGATCGACTGGAAACCCACTTCACCATGAAACCCCTGGCCTCAAGCATGCCTCAAGAGGCGATTTCCCTGTGTATTGGTAAGCCCAAGCCTTGCCTCAACCTGATTTCTCATCTGCCCGTGATCCTGCCATGTCCATTTGGTGGATATTTGTCAACCCACCCATATAAAAAAGACCACAAAGTATTTTTGTATTGTTACATTAAATAAAAAAAACTCTTTGCCCCTGAATATATAAGCAATATAATTTTTAGGTTTTCATGAATATTTAATACTGCAATATGAATGAACATGATATTATATTGCCTTCTAGTGAAGCCCCCGTGGATACATGAGACTTCCTACAAGTCTCTTAAACAATGTTGGATCTACTTTGGGGCTATCATCTTCTTTTCTCAACTTTGTACCTGTTTCCACTGCTGTAGGTGTCGATTTGCAAGCAAGCATTCTGAATCGCTTAAGAACTTCATTAGCATATTTACTTTGAGAAATAAATATACCTTTTTCTGATTGTTCTATTTCTAAGCCAAGAAATAACTTCATTAATCCGAAGTCTGTCATCTCGAACTCTTTCTTCATAGCTTCCTTGAACTCATCTACTAATAGGTCACCTATAAAAATCATATCATCAAGATATAAACAAACTATCAAAATTTGTCCTTGTTGATTTACCTTTGTGTAAAGTGTTGGTTCGTTGTTGCTTCTGCTAAAACCATTTTTTATTAGATAAGAATCAATTCTGCTATACCAAGCTCTTGGAGCTTGCTTGAGCCCATATAAAGATTTATTCAACTTGTAAAATTTCTTTTCATGTTCTTTGATTTCATACCCATGTGGCTGCTCCACATAAATTTCTTCTTCAAGAATACCACCTTGACATCCATCTGATACATTTTCCATCTGCTTTGGGATGCTATTGCTAGGACTCCTCTTATTGTGTCCAATCTTGCCACTGGTGCAAAATTTTCTCCAAAATAAATTCCTGGTTGCTGCGAGAAACCTTTTGCTACTAACCTTGCCTTGTACCTATCAATCTCACCTTTTTCATTGAGTTTGGTCTTATAGACCCACTTCACACCAATGGGTTTCTTATTATTTGGCAGATCAACTAGATCCCATGTACCATTTCTCTCAATGGAATCTATCTCTTCGTCCATATATTTTACCCAATGCTCTTCTTTTACTGCCTCTTCATAAAACATAGGTTCACTAGCAATAAAAGAATAATTGGTATTTGCATCCAATTCATCATAAATATCTTCCAATCTTCTAGTCTTTCGATTACTGTGCTCAGATTCATTACCTGATTGTGGACTAGATGCTTCACCTCGAACTGAGTTCCTAGGTGTTCTTGTTGGAGTATTTGCTACTGGTGAAGATGCTACTGGACCATGTTGTCCAATCATCTCCTCTTCTTCTTCATCTTCTAGTTGGGGTATTGCATCTCCCACAACCTTGTCTATGGTTCCATTCCACGACTCTTCCTCCTTGAACAACACATCTCTTTTGAAGATAACCTTTTTGGTAATAGGGTTATACAGTTTGTAGGCTTTAGATTCTTCACCTTATCCAAGAAAGATACATTTCTCACTCCTATCATCTAGATTTTTTCTTAGTTGTTTAGGAACATGAGCATAAGCAACACAACCAAATATTCTGAAATGAGAAATATTACAACTCATACCTATCCATGCTTCCTCTGGTACTCTCTTATTCACAATTTTGGTGGGAGATCTATTTATCACATGAATAGCACAAGCCACTGCGTCTCCCCAAAAATAATGGGACAAGTTTCTTCCTTTCAACATGCTCCTTGCCATATTCATGATGGTTATGTTCTTGCTTTCCGCAACATCGTTCTGGTGAGGTGTATATCTTGTAGTAAATTGCCTCTTGATTCCATGATATTTGCAGTAATCATGAAATTCCTTTGAGTCATACTCTCCCCCTCCATTTGATCTCAATACTTTGAGTTGATAACCACTCTATTTTTCAACCAGAGCCTTAAATTCCTTGAACTTGCCAAAAGTTTCAGACTTCTGATGAAGAAAATACACCCATGTTTTTCTACTGAAATCATCAATAAATGTAAGAAAATAATAGCTTCCACCAATTGACTATTTCTACATTGGACCACACAGATCAGTATGAATAATTTCTAGAGGTGCATGTGCCCTTCGAGACATACCTTTAGGAAAGCTATCCCTGTGTTGCTTTGCAATGATGCAACACTCACAACTATTTGTTGGCTCCTTCATAGGGGGTAATCCTTTTACCATCTCTTTCTACTGCAACAACTTGAGACCACCAAAGTGAAGATGTCCATATCTGAAATGCCATAACCAATAATCATCCATGCATGTGGCTTTGTGAGCAAAAGAGCTTACCTTGCTGCTGCAATTCATGATTAGTGGATACATCTTGTTCCTAGTCACTTGTACTTTGATGATCAACTGTCTATTTGGGGGTTTTTCATAAATTTCACAGTCTGATCCATCAAAGACAAGTCTTTATTTTTTTTTTGTAAGTTTTTCAATGCTAAGAAGATTATGCTTCAATCCTAGAGCATAATATACATCTGTGATTGTCTTTTGTTGGCCTTGTTTGGTCAGAATATTGGCCACTCCTTTTCCAAGAACTAGAACTACCGCATCTGTGTCGACTTTGACCTCTGTCTTCACTGATACATCTAGGTCTGCAATTAGACCTCTATCACCTATCATATGGTTACTACAGCCACTATCTAAAAGCCAAATTCCCTTTGGGATTTTGTGTGCAGCATGACAAGTAAGAAATAACATATCTTTTTTATTCTCAAAGGTATTAGTAGTTCATTAGCATTATGTTTTTCCTTATAAGACTTTTTCTTTCTACATTCATGAGCATAATGGCCAAATTTACTGCAATAATAACACTTAATATTAAATTTATCTCACCTTTTTTTGTCGCAGTTCTTGCCTTCATGGTTATGATCGTGATCTTGATATTCCTTGCCATTACTTTGGCCACCTCTACCTCTGCCTCTTGATCCTCCTCTACCTCTACGTCTTCCTCTACCTTTTGAGATTGAGACTTGTGCTTTGAAAGCACTCTCCAGAGAGGACTCTTCATTCCTGTTGATTCTGGATTCATATGATAATAGTGATCCAGTCAACTTGTCTATAGAAAGAATACTCAGATCCTTTTCTTCTTCAACCACTGCAACTTTCGGATCAAATTTGTGGGGTAGGGATCTGAGAACCCTTTCAACCACCCTTTGATCTTTGATCTTTTCACCATAGGTATTCAGCTGATTAACAATCCCCATGACTTGGGTCATGAAAGAATCTACTAAGTCTGATTCTTTCATCTTCAGATCTTCAAAATCTCTTCTTAGGTTTTGAAGTGTAGCTGTTTGTACCTTACCAACACCCTGATAACTAGTCGTCCAAGTTTCCCATGCTGCTTTGGCATGCAATGAAGCGGATATCTTTGAAAATACATTGTTATCCAAAGCGTTCATTATGTGATGCAATGCCTTTGCATCCTTCTTCTTGTGAATTCTTAGAGTATCTTTTTCTCTGTTTGTTAGGGCTTGATAGGCTGCATCATCTGCTGGTTCGGAATAGCCATTCACGACATATTACCACACATCTTCTGATCTAAGATAAACTGCCATCCTCGTGGCCGGGACATCATAGACCTTTTTCCTTGTAAGAGGAGAAATATGAGGCTGATTGTTGCTGCTAGAAGCCATAGATGCTGCAAAGTCTTTCACTGGATTTTTTTAAAAAAATCCCCTTCCCCTTTTTTTAATGACTCCTCTTCACTTTCTTAAAAAAGAATTTTGTAAAAAAAAATCTCTTCTACTCTTGTAAAACTCCACCTTTTTTTTAACTTAAAAAAATTCTTACTTGAAGTAAAAACAAGGTTTTTTTTTTCTCGTGGGCCTAATGAAGGTTGGAACACAAAAATATTATATTTTCGCGCTCTGGGCTATAGTGAGGCTGCGAAAATTTTCACCTTTTTTTTATTTCGAAAGTTTGCCAAATATTTTCGTGCATTCATGCAAGAGAGGGGCGCGAAAATTTCTACACTTTTTTTTTTTCAAAAATCTTCGATGCTACGACTTCTCCTTGCTCCGATCAATCGATCTTCTTCCAAGCTAAGATACCAAACTGAAGGATGAAGGCATAAATAAACACAAAGATTATGTAAAATGAGCTATGACTCTTCAATCTTTATTGATAAAGGAAGATCAACTAATGCATTACAAACCAAATGCGAATGTGTATTTACACACTTATGGAAACCCTAAAAATTTTAACCTAGCTTTTGCATGCATGCAAAGCATGCTGTTGCATATTTTATTAACTGAACTTCTAAATAGTAAATAAAGCAAAAGCAAAATCTAAAGCTAAGCTAAAGAAATAATTACTATTTCTAACAAAAACACCTTCGAGCTTAGTAAGGAGGGAAGATTGAAATATTTACTTAGCCTTACGATTATGTGTAATGTATAATTGGATAGGTAAATTATTAATGCGATGTGCTATGGAAATGATTAATGGGACGTGGTTTACCATAACCAGTTGTTGGGTGTTATTATCATGTAAATGATTAATGCGACGTGGTTTACCATAAACAGTTGTTGGGTGTTATTATCATGGCATGTTTACGAGCTTCGTGACATAGTTTCGCTAATATATTGGTACACCTAACAACATCTACACCGTGGTCGGTTTTATGATTGCTCGGGAAGCTGTAACAGCTCAGATAGCTGGACCTTAGCAATAACCAGCTAAGTGGGGAGCTTAGTGCTGAAATTGGTTCGTGCAAGCAGCTTGGGGAGATCAATCTTTCAAAAATTCAAATCTTTGGTTCGATACTGCATATCTTGGTAATTTTTCAATGCTTAATTATTAAGACCTCTCAAACAATATTCTCACTTGGTCGAATCCTTCTAAGCTTGTGAGTCTATATCTAAATACCTTCAATGTCCTGGCGTAGTTCCTTCCAAGTTTGCAAATCCGGTGTATGAAAAGAGTTTTTGGGGAAATACTGAGTTGTGTATCCAAGTGGCCTTTAAGAACACAATGTCCTTTTCTTAAGAACACAATTAAAAATAAAAGCAATGGAAATGGTGGTGGCTGCTTCATTGCTTGTTTGCGTTGTCTTTCATAATTTTCGTCCTTGGACTCACGTGGTTTTATAGAAGGCATCGAAGCTTTGCAAATGAAGAGAGAAAAAATTCCATGGACAAATATTCATGGATGTTGACTTCATTTAAAAGGTCGGGGTTCAGTGAATATGATATTTTTGGTTGTAATTTCATTGAGAGTGACAAAGCGAGTAAGGTTTACAAGGCCAGGCTACGTTGAGCAATGGTGAATTAGTGGCCATCAAGAGGCTTTGCAGCAATGGTAAAAGCGATGCTTCCAATGACAATGGTTTCAAAGAAGAGGATTATGGGGCTCGTGTTGTAGATTTTGTCTTTTCCAAAATTCTACAAGGCGATGGCAAGGGGATTGATTATGTCTGCAAATGTCGGTTTTTATGGCTCCATAGCTCCAGCTGTGCACTGTTACAATACTGTAAAATAATTTTGTATGGTGTTTGAATTACATTCTTATATTGACCTCTTTTCATTTAGAATGATCTTGCTTTGCTTTGATCTTGATCTTCACATGGTGAGACTCAAAGTTGAACCATGGTTTGCTCCCTTAAATAGGGATGCTAGTCTTTTTTTTCTCACCAGTTCTACAAGACTTGATGCAAATCTTGTGTATTTTCTCATCGGTTCTGCATGACTTGATGCAAATGCTTTGTTTTTCCAATTTTCGGGGGATGATCTCGATGGTCTCCTCATTTAAAAACTGTACAGGACAGTTCCAATTTGCTTCCACATATGACACATTGTTGTTTTCACATAGAATTCACACATGCATTATGCATTAAGAGGAGTCTCTTCGAAGCTCGCATTCTGATGACGTCAATGTACCTAAAGCCCCCTATTCCCTATTTCATGCACATGGAGTTTGAAAGAGCACGATGTGGTCCCGTACTTTTCTGGTGAAGGATTTGAATGAACACATGTTTTCTATGTATTTAAAATTTAAACAAAAAGTAAACCTTTTCCATTTACTTCTCCCTTATCTGGCTTACCTTCTCAATCTATTTTCAAATGGATTTCTTCGAGCCATAGTTGGACCACACTTTGCAGCAAATCCTTCACGATTACCTCCAAGCATGCTAAGAGTGCACTTAGAGAGGGTTCTTTTCGTCCATATGCGAACCCTTACATATGAAACATTTTGTTGTTGCTTCCACATGTGACATGAATTTTACCTATGCCATGTAGATGGAAAAAGCACCAATGACGACCATTACGCCACAAGCTTCACTATGATGATTGGTTCAAATACAATTCGGTTACATTTTTTAGTTTTCTCACAAACTGTGATGGCAAGGTTTAATTAATTTATAGCCAAAACATTGAATTGATGTCAATGAATTAATGGAGAATGACCTAAGCCCACCACTTTCTCCTCGGAAGGGAAAATTGAGGCAGGTGTCACCAAAACCAAAGCCTATAAGAAATTAAATAAATACAAAAATTACATACCATAGTCTTGTCCTTCGAAATGCCAAAAATCACTCCCGTCAATGCGAACTAATACCATTTTCATCAAATATAAATGTCCCCCAGACAAATGTTGTTAAACAATAGAAGATGCATATTTATTTCATTTATTGCATTGATTTTCCAGTTTAACAATTTACTCATACTTATTACTTACATTATTATAATCATCATAATTCTTTCTTTGTTTTCAATTTAACCTATTCCTTACAATATTGAAATTTTTTATTGCATATATTTCAGTGTAGATGTTATTCTGTGGACGCATAGATTTCAGTGTATGGACGCATTGATTTCAGTGAATGGACACATAGATTTTAGTGTATGGGGTTTTTATTGCATATTTTTCAATGTAGATGTTATTCTGTGAACGCATTGATTTCAGTGTATGGATGCATTGATTTCAATGTATGGACGCATTGATTTCAGTGACAATAAAAGAACGAGAAGAAGAATTGAAACGAAAAGTAGACGAACAAAAAGAATTTCGAAAAAGGAAGTTGGACGAAATGATAGTAGAAGAACTAGAAGAACGAAGAAAGCGAAATGCAGATTGACAAAAACAATATCGAAAAAGAAAGTTAGACGAATTGACAGCAGAAGAACGAGAGGAACAAGGAAAATGAAATGTTGATTGACAAAAAGTGTATCGAGAGAGAAAGTTGAAGCAGTTGGAAGAACAAAGAAATCAAGTTGCAGAACAACAAATAAATCAAAATGTACGAAATGACGAAAGAAGAAGGAGAAGAACAAACAAAACAAAATGCAGATCAATAAAAAGAAAATCGAAAAAAAAAATTAGGCGAATTGACAGCAGAAGAATGAGAAGAACAAAGAAAAATAAACGTTGATCGACAAAGAGCGTATCGAGAGAGAAAGTTGAAGCAATTGGAAGAAGAAAAAAATCAGGTTGCAGAACAACAAATAAATCAAAATGTACGAAATGACGGAAGAAGAAGGATAAGAACAAACAAAACAAAACGTAGATCAACAAAAAGAAAATCGAAAAAAAAAGTTAGGCTAATTGTCTCTATTTTCCAGTTTAACAATTTACTCAATCCTTAATACTTATTACTTACATTATGATAATCCTCGTAAATGTATCTATGTTTTCAACTTAACCCGTTCCTTACAATGCTGATCAAACTCCAGTTTTGTGTCACCGCCCATGACTGGAACCAACCTAGATCCAAATCCTAGGCTCTATCAAGCGCCGAGATGGATCAAATCTCCCAAGGTACAAACCTCTCCTTGAGTGCAATACTGAGCCGAGGTTTACATCTCGGGATATTTGATCACTCTTGGTGCTTAATAGAGCCTAGGATTTGGATCTAGGCTGGTTTAACCCAAAGATTATGAAAAATGAGCTAGAACTCTTCAATATTTATTGATAAACAAATATCTAATTGATGCTAATATAATGAAACTCTAAATGTGTATTTAAACACTTATTGGAAATGCTAAAACTCTAACCTAGCTCATGCATGCATGCCTTATTATTTTGTAGGTTTTATTAACTGAACTGAAATTTACTTCTAATAATAGAACTAAATCTAAAGCAGGAGTTAATTACTATTTCTAACACTCCCTCTTAATTACGACCGCTGACTACTGTACCTTTTACAATTCCTAAATTATCTCTACGAGTTTCAAAAATATCTTTTTTCAATGGATTTGTGAATATGTCATCCAACTGATCAATCGTACAATGCTCTACATGAACTTCAACATTGTTTAGAAGTTCTCTTATGAAGTGATATCCGGTATCAATGTGCTTTCTCTTTTGGTGAAATACATGGTTCTTGGACAAAGCGATTGTTGAATTGTTGTCATAGTATATTGTTGTTGGTCCTTCTTGTTTTTGCTGAAGACCATCCAAAACTCTGCATAACCAGACTGCTTGACATGTCGTTCATGTTGTTGCTACATATTCTACTTTTGCTGATGAAATAGTGACAATGGAATACTTCTTGGATGCCCATGAAATTACCCTTGATCCAAGATGAAAAACATGACCTGAAGTTAACTTCCTGTCATCCAAAATTCGTGCAAAATCAATGTCAATAAATCCTGTCAAAACATCATACTCAATGCTTGAGTATAAAATACCCTATCTTGTATAAAATACCCTAGCTTGAAGTCCCTACAACATATCGTAAGATCCGTAAAATTAGTCACAGCAGATCTAATGAACAAGTAAATCAATCACAACAGATGAACATAGAAAATATGGTGTAAAACTGTGCAAAACATGCAGCAGTGCTCAATATCCCAATAAGGGTGAATAATTACAATATAATCTGACAATGTGAGTGAGCAATTCGAATTGACTAAGTAGGCCATTCGAATCACTGAATGGAGTAGCTTGACTCCAACTAGGAGTCCTCATCATCAATCGGTGGTGCTCCTCAATGCACAAGAACCAGTCATCCAGGTGTCAATCTGAGTCTAACTGAGTGTAACAAGTGTAACTGAAGTGTGTAGCACTGATTAAGGGAAAGAGGCTCAGTGGGGGGTGCATGGGAGGCTAACTGAAGTCAGAACAAGTCATCTAGTCAATCTGGAGGTCCAACGGAAGTGAAACAGTCAGTCGGGAGTGAAACTAGCCTCAAATCAGGGAGAATCGGAGCTAACTGAATGTAACTGAAGTGGAACTGCAGTGGTAGGTGAGAAAGTGCACCCTTCTCTGGCAGTAGGTGAGAAGTGGGCGCCTTTCAGACTAGGAAGGCTAAAGAACTGAAGTAAGTGGCTCCCGGGTGCTAGAAAGAGGTGGCTAAGGTGCTGGAGGCATCAACCTGGTGACTGGGATGCATGCAAAGTGCATGCAAACCCTAGAATTTGCATGCAAATTCTAATTGCATGCAAGATCCTGAAAAAGATGATGTGGATATCCGAACACCCCCCCTTAAGCTAGACTATGATGTGCAAAAAATAATGTGGGTCCCTAGTAACTAAGACCAAAGGTCACCCCAATACAATAATCCAAAAAAATGCTGAAAATAAACTAAGTGAGGAAAGAGGGAAAACCCAGTGGGAAGAAATCCCCCCCCTCAAGCTAAAGAATAATAATGAATCAATCTGTCTCCACCATGATCGAACTCACCCCCAACAGTGAACGGAGGTAAGAGAACTTCTTCTCAGTGAAGCTCTTGGTGAAGATGTCTGCAATTTGCTCATCAGTAGGGCAATATTGCAGAATGATGGTGTGGTCATGCACCAACTGTCGAATGTAATGCATATGAATCTCAATGTGTTTGGTCCTCTGCCGCTGAATTGGATCTGTGGATATCTTGATAGCACTTTGATTGTCACAAAATAGGACAATCGAAGTAGTTCCACCAAAACCAAACTCGGAAAGAATACCTTGCAACCAAACTGCCTGAATGCAGGCATTGACTGCCCCTCGATACTCTGCCTCTGCTGAAGAAAGTGCAATGGCTGCTTGCTTTTTGCTGGACCAGCAAATAGCACCATGACCAATCATGAAAACATAACCGGAAGTGGACTTCCGATCAATGCTATCACCTACCCAATCTGAATCAGTAAAACCAATGAAATCAAGGTCAGAATCTGCAGCATAATGTATGCCAAACTGTCTCATACCTTGCACATACTGCAAGATCCGCTTGGCTACTCGCCAATGAAGCTCATGTGGCTGCTCCATATATCTTGACACGGCACTCACGGCATATGAGATATCAGGCCTTGAGTGTGTCAAATAAAGTAGTGAACCAATCAACTGTCGATACATACTGCAATCTGCAAGCGGTGTAGAATCTCCCTCCTCAAGACTGATTCCTGAGAGGAATGGGAATGGGGCTTCCTTACATTCAGCCATATTAAACTTCAATAATAGGTCGGAAGCATATTTTTGCTGAGATATAGTGATCCCATCAAAATTTTGAGCTATCTCCAAGCCCAAAAAGTGACTCAGCAAGCCCAAATCGCTCATGTCAAAAGCTAGATTTAAGGCAGTTTTTAGCTTGTTTATTGAAGTAAGAGTGCTACCAGTAATGAGAAGATCATCAACATAAAGTACAATAACCAACAAATTACCTTTAACTCGCTGAAGATACACATTTGGATCAGATTTGCATCTTTGGAAATTCTGAGAAAGAAGGAAGGAGTCCATCTTTGCGTACCAAGCTCTTGGGGCCTGTTTTAACCCATACAAAGATTTCTTCAATCTACAAACCAATGATGGATCTGATGTATAACCCTCTGGCTGCTACATATATACCTCTTCAGCAAGGTCTCCATGTAAAAATGCACTCTTCACATCCATGTGGTGCACTTCCCAGTGCTTGGGTGCGGAAATAGCTAAAACAAGGCGGATGGAATCCATCTTTGCAACCAGTGCAAAGGTCTCAGTGTAGTCCACTCCTTGGACTTGGGAGAAACCTTTTGCCACCAACCTTGCTTTATATTTGCTGATAGTGCCATCAGCAGCAACTTTAGTACGGTAGACCCATTTACACTTCACTAATTTTCTTCTAGGTGGAAGAGAAACTAGCTCCCATGTGTTGTTCTTTTGAAGAGAACTGTACTCTTCATCCATGGCACTTTTCCATCTTGGATCTCGATGAGCAGAATAGTATGATGTAGGATCTGAACCAGCCATCAAATAACAAATCTCAGGAAGAAATGGATCAGCAATAGAAAGAGCCATACCTGCTCTTTGAAAGTCTACTCTTGTTCGTCTCGGATCAGCAGGATTTCCAAGGTTCGAACCAGCAGATTGTAGAGTGTTTTGGGCCCACTTTCGTAACTGAGGAAGATCATAATGGTCGGATTCCGAACCTGATATGTCATGATCATCATATGCTTCTACAATATCAGAAATATCAGAACTCATACCTTCATTATCGCTGCACGGATCTTCTTCTGGTGAAGGTGGTGAATCGGCAATCTTCTCCTCGACTAGTTGCAATTCTTGAAGCGGTTCTTCAAATTGCACACTGCGCTCTATGAATATCATTTTAGATATGATATCCATGAGTTTATATGCTTTTGATTCTTCCCCATATCCTATCCATATGCACTCGGTACTTTGTGGATCCAAAGCTCATCTCTTCTCGGTAGGAATTCTAGCCCATGCAGTAGAGCCAAAAACTCTCAAATTTGACAGATCCAGTTTGTGACCAAAGAATGCTTTGAAAGGAGTCATACCTTTCACGGATGAATGCGGAACACAGTTCTGTATATATGCAGCAACATTGATTGCTTCAGCCCAAAGATTTGCAGCCAAACCTTTTGATTCAATCATGCATGTAGCCATCTCTTTCAGTGACCGATTTTTCCTTTCCGCTACACCGTTCTGCTGGGGTGTGTAGGGAACTGTATGTTGGATCTGAATTCCTCTTTGGGCACAAAGTTGCAGCAACTCAGATTTAATATATTCTCCACCATTATCAGATCTAAGAGCTTTGATCTTGCTCTCAGTGGCGGTCTCAACAGAAGCCTTAAAATCCTTGAATTTTCCAAGCACTTCTGACTTGTTTTTGAGAAAGAATACCTATGTAAAGCGGGAAAAATCATCAATAAATGTCAAAACATAACTTGAACCATTTAATGACATATGGGGCAACGGACCACTGATATCAGAATGGATCAACCCCAAAATAGTAGAAGCTCTGCTAGCTTTGCCGCGGTCGAATCTGTGCTCGGGGTGTTTCCCCATGATGCAACCAATGCATATTCCCTTCGAGGAACGAAGTTGTGGAAGACCATCTACCATGGATTTGTTTGATAGCAGCAGCAAATACTTATAATTAAGATGTCCAAATCTTTCATGCCAAAGTCTACTAACCTCATTACCATGTGTGCGAAGAGCAGTGGGCTTTACAAGCGGAATAAAGTGTGAAAACTCATAGCATTTTGCAGTGTGGTTTGCCTTTCCGACTGCAACTAGTCTTCCACTTTTGATATCAGAAACTTCAACTGTATTAGGGCTGAATGTAACTTGCTTTGGTTCACCAGTGTGTGTCATTTGATACACAGAAAGAAGATTTGAAGCCAAGGAAGGCACATAGAGAACATTCTGAAAGCTTCCATGATCTACATGAATCGTACCTTTTCCCTTCAAATAAATTTTTGAGTCATCTCCCAAATGGATGGGGATGGAGCTGTTTGGATCGAATGAGGAAAAAGAATCAATATTTTCAGCCATATGATTCGATGCACCCGAATCTATCAAGAGAGTAGTGGGCTTCGAAACAGTTGCCATGAGTGCTTGTCCTCTTTCATGATCATCATTCCTATCCTTCTTCCTTGCACCGTCAGGAAGGTTTATGTTGTTCTTTTCCAAAAGGAGGGCCATTTGATCTATAGTCTTCTTCATACATGAACTTTCAGGATGAAAGCCACGATTACAATAAGTACATTTAGATTTTTGGTTACCTTCTTTGCCCTTTTGCTTGAACTTCGAACTGGATGGTGCATCCATTTGTTTGCCTTTCTCTCTTTGCTTGTGAGGCTCGAATTTGGGCTTCTCCTTCTTTTGTTTTCCTTTACCATTCGGGATCTTGGGTCCTTGAACATATAGGGCTGAATCTTTGGAGCTTATGGACCCCATTTGAATCAACTTGTCATGCTCTTTTGTGACAGACTCAATGAAGGCATTCAAGGTAGGCATCTTCCAATTCGGGGTAGTTAGCCTACCGGAATTGAAAGTAGAGACAAATACCGAATAATCTTTACCAAGCTTGCTTAGAATGGAGAGGATCAATTGTTTATCCTCTTTGATAACTCCACTGTTCTTCAACTGCAAGTTCAAGTTCTTGAATTTTGTGAAGAATTCATTGATGGTCTCGAAATTCTCAGGACTAAGGGCAATCAATTCATTCTCTAATTGAAAAGCCCTAAGCTCATCCTGCTTGCCAAATAGTGTTTCAAGTTGCTCCCATATAGCTTTTGGAGTCTTCAATCCGCTGAGATGGAAGTGAAGATCTTTGGAGATGGAGAGACAGAGAAGATCATAAGATTCATCAAGCTTGTTGTATTGTTTGGTTCTATCTGATAGATTGTTTGGCTCCAATTCAACACCAACAGTGACTCGGTAGTAACCTTTTGAACGTAATATGATCTCCATATCATCTTTCCAATCAAAATAATTGAATGGGGTGAGGATAGGCTTTGAAGAAGAGTATTCCATTGCTAGGAGCGAGTGCACACTGATGTAGAGGAGCTTGCATGCACAGTGTAGCGAATGCAATTGATGGAGACAATAAACCTGCAAATCACAATAAACCAAGAACAATGAGGTCGAACAATCCACCCTTTTAGAGTTGCATCACACCTAGGATTGGAGATCAAACAATGTTGAATGGGTCCAATGTATCAGATCCAGGAATTATGTGGAAACTCAAGCTTCTGGAGTGGTATTGGAAGTATTTTCAAGCTTTGCATGCACAGGAGCGAATGCCCTTGAGATATTTCATGCCAAAAAATTTTGCAATTTTTGAGCAATTCACTCAAATCTTCTTGTAGAACCACCTGTAGAAAAGAGATCTTGTCCCTGCAATGGCTCTGATACCATGTAAAATTAGTCACAGCAGATCTAATGAACAAGTAAATCAATCACAACAGATGAACATAGAAAATATGGTGTAAAACTGTGCAAAACATGCAGCAGTGCTCAATATCCCAATAAGGGTGAATAATTACAATACAATCTGACAATGTGAGTGAGCAATTCGAATTGACTAAGTAGGCCATTCGAATCACTGAATGGAGTATCTTGACTCCAACTAGGAGTCCTCATCATCAATCGGTGGTGCTCATCAATGCACAAGAACCAGTCATCCAGGTGTCAATCTGAGTCTAACTGAGTGTAACAAGTGTAACTGAAGTGTGTAGCACTGATTAAGGGAAGGAGGCTCAGTGGGCGGCGCATGGGATGCTAACTGAAGTTAGAACAAGTCATCTAGTCAATCTGGAGGTCCAACGAAAGTGAAACAGTCAGTCGGGAGTGAAACTAGCCTCAAATCAGGGAGAATCGGAGCTAACTGAATGTAACTGAAGTGGAACTGCAGTGGTAGGTGAGAAAGTGTGCCCTTCTCTGGCAGTAGGTGAGAAGTGGGCGCCTTTCAGACTAGGAGGGCTAAAGAACTGAAGTAAGTGGCTCCCGGGTGCTAGAAAGAGGTGGCTAAGGTGCTGGAGGCATCAACCTAGTGACTGGGATGCATGCAAAGTGCATGCAAACCCTAGAATTTGCATGCAAACCCTAATTGCATGCAAGATCCTGAAAAAGATGATGTGTATATCTGAACAGTTGCTACATATTCTACTTTTGCTGATGAAATAGTGACAATGGAATACTTCTTGGATGCCCATGAAATTACCCTTGATCCAAGATGAAAAACATGACCTGAAGTTAACTTCCTGTCATCCAAAATTCGTGCAAAATCAATGTCAATAAATCCTGTCAAAACATCATACTCAATGCTTGAGTATAAAATACCCTAGCTTGAAGTCCCTACAACATATCGTAAGATCCTTTTTCCAACTTGCCAATGCGAGTCTTTGGGAAACTCCATGAACCTAGAAATCAAGCTGACTGCATACATAATATCAGGTCTTGTAGTTGTGAGATACATAAGACTTCCTACAAGTCTCTTATACAATGTTGGATGTACTTTGGGACTATCATCTTCTTTACTCAACTTTGTACTTGTTTCCACTTGTGTAGGTGTTGGTTTGCAATTAAGCATTATGGATCGCTTAAGCACATCATTAGTATATTTACTTTGAGAAATAAATATACATTTTTCCATCATCTCAAATTGTTTCTTCATCACTTCCTTGAATTCATCTACTGACAAATTACATGTAAAAATAATATCATCAACATATAAACAAACTATCAAAATATGTCCATGATGATTTACCTTTGTGTAAGGTGTTGGTTCGTTGTTGCTTATGCTAAAACCATTGTAGATCATATAAGAATCAATTATGTTGTACCAAGCTCTTGGAGCTTGCTTGAGCCCATATAGAGATTTCTTCAACTTGTAAACTTTCTCTTTATGTTCTTAGATTCAATACCCTCGTGGTTGCTGCACATAAGTTTATTCTTTAAGAATGCCAACTTGGCATTCATCTGATACACTTTCCATTTTTCATGATTTTCTATTACTAAGACTGCTCTAACTATGTCCAATCTATCCACTGGTGCAAACGTTTCTCCAAAATCAATTCTTGGTTGCTACGAGAAACCTTTTTCTACTAACCTTGCCTGATACCTATCAATCTCACCTTTTTCATTGAGTTTTGTCTTATAGACCCACTTCACACTAATAGGTTTCTTATATTTAGGAAAGTCAACAATATTCGATGTGCCATTTCTTTCAATGAAATCTATATCTTCATCCATAGATTTTACCCAATGCTCATCTTTTACTACCTCTTCAAAAAACATAGGTTGACTAGCAATAAAAGCAAAATTGGTATTTGCATCCAATTCATCATAAATATATTCTAATCTTCTATTCTTTCTATTATTTTGATCAGATTCATTACCTGATTGTGGACTAGGTGTATATCGATCTACTGATCTTGATGCTTCACCTCGAACTAAATTTCTCGGTGTCCTTGCTAGAGTACTTGCTATTGGTGATGATGCTACTGGACCTTGTTGTCCAATATGCTCATTTTCTTCTTCATCTTCTGGTTAGGGTATTGCAGTTCCCAAAACCTTATCTATGGTTTCATCCCATGACTCTTCCTCTTTGAACAATACATCTCTATTGATGATAATATTTTTGGTCATAGGGTTATACAACTTGTAACCTTTAGAGTCTTCACCGTATCCAAGAAAGATACATTTCTCACTCCTGTCATCTAGATTTTTTCTTAGTTGTTTAGGTACATGAGCATAAGTAGTGCAACCAAATATTATAAGATGAGAAACAGTACAAAGTGTACCTATCCATGCTTCTTGTGGTACTTTGTTCTTCACAATTTTGGTGGGGGATCTATTCAACACATGAACAATGCAAGCTACTGCCTCTCCCCAAAAATCATGAGACAAATTTCTTCCCTTCGGCATGCTCCTTTCCATATTCACGGTGGTTCGGTTCTTGTGTTCTGCTACACCATTCTGCTGAGGTGTATGTCTTGTAGTGAAATGCCTTTTGATTCCATGATATTTGCAGTAAGCATGGAAATCCTTTGAATGATACTCTCCCTCTCTATCTGATCTCAATACTTTAAATTGATGTCCACTTTGGTTTTCAACCAAAGCCTTAAATTCCTTGAACTTTCCAAAAGTTTATGACTTCTGACGAAGTAAATACACCCATTTTTTTCTACTGAAATCATCGTCAAAGAATGTAAGAAAATAATAGCTGCCACCAAGTGATTGATTATGCATTGGACCACACAGATCAATATGAACAAATTCTAGAGGTGCATGTTCTCTTCGATACATACCTTTAGGGAATCTATCCATGTGCTTCTTTACAAGGATGCAACACTCACATGTGCTTGTTGGATCCTTAATCGGGGGTAATCCTTTAACCATCTATTTGTGTTGCAACAACTTCAAACCAACAAAGTGAAGATGTCCATATCTAAAATGCCATAGCCAATAATCATCCATGCATTTTGGTTTTTTAGCAAAAGATATTACCTGCTTGCTGTAATTCATGACTAGAGGATACATTATGTTCCTAGTCACTTGTACCTTGATGATCAATTGTTTTCTATGAGGCTTGTCATATATGGCATAATCTGATCCCTCAAAGACAAGTCTGTATTTCTTTTCAGTGAGTTTCCCAACGTTGAGAAAATTATGCTTCAACCCTGGAGCATAATATACATCTATGATGGTCTTCTAAAGGCCTTGTTTGCTCAATATGTTGACCACTCCTTTTCCAACGACTAGAACTATCTGATCGATGCCTACGTTGACCTCTTCCTTCACTTATTCATCTAGATCTGCCACTAGATTTATATCATTTGTCATATGATTGTTGCAGCCACTATCTAAAATCTAAAGACCCTTTGAGATTTTTTGTGTAGCATGACATGTAAGAAATAACAAATTTCATTATTCTCAGAGGTGTTAGTAACATTGGCATTTTGTTTTTCCTGATCAACCTTTTTTCTTTTTACATTCATTAGCATAATGGCCAAATTTATTGCAATAATAACACTTAACATTGGTTTTACCTGACCTCTTTTTGTTATAGTTCCCATCTTCATGTTGATGATCATGATCTTGATCTTCCTTTCCATTGCTTCGGTCACCTATGCCTCTTCCTCTTGATCTGCCTCTTCCTCTTCCTTTTGAGAATGAGACTTGGGATTTGAAAGCATTCTCCAAAGAGGACTCCTCGTTCCCAATGATTCTAGATTCATATGATAGGAGTGATCCTGTCAACTCATCTATGGACAGTTGGATCAGATCCTTCACTTCCTCAATATTTGCAACTTTTGGATCAAATTTACTAGGTATGGATCTCAACACCCTTTCAATAACCCTTTGATCTTCAATATTTTCACCATAAATATTCAGCTGATTAACTATCCCCATGACTTGGGTCAGAAAAGAATCAATTATGCCTGATTCTTTCATCTTCAGATCTTCAAAATCTCTTCTTAAGTTTTGAAGTTTAGCAGTTTGTACCTTACTAGCGCTCTGATAACTCGCCGCCAAGGTTTCCATGCATCTTTGGCGTGCAATAAATCCAATGCCTTTGGAAATACATTATTATCCAAGGCGTTTATTATATGATGCACTGCTTTCACATCCTTCTTCTTGTAAATTCTCAGGATATATTTTTCTTCTTTTGATAGGGCTTGTTCAGTTGCATCATCTGCTGGTTCAGAGTAACCACACACAACATATTCCCACACATCTTCTGATCTTAAGTAAACTGCCATCCTTGTGGCCCATACATCATAATCCTTTTTCCCTATAAGAGGCGAAATCTGAGATTGGTTGTAATTGATAGAGACCATGTAGACGTTGCAAAGTCTTTCTGGCTTTTAAAAAAAATGTCCTCTTTTTTCAAATTCCACCCTTTCAGAAAACCCTTTAAAAAGTTTTTTATAAAAAAAAATTATGTATAAAAATGTCTTTTTTTTTAAATAAACTTTTAAATAATATAGTCTTTCACTATGTGACTTGTTAAAAGCATATTTCCAAAGTCCAATAGTCAAGTGGACTTTCACATTCGCATGATAAAATAATAGCACATTAAAAAACTCACGAGCACATTCTCATGAATTAAAATACTCACACACATATTTTGAGAAAAACTTTCGCTCCTCTCGTAAGGGTCTCCATGCGATAAGAATTATCACTCATGTTGTTATCGTTCCTTTGAACACTTCGAGGGAGCTATAATTTCCCAACAAAAATTGTTTATGGCTCCATCTTAGAGAAGATAGGGGCAAAAAGTTTCTCTTGTACTTGAGGGATTTTTTCATTTCTTTGATTGGCTCTAATATCAATATGAAGGTTAGAGGAAGAGAATTTAATATAAAAATTATGCAAAATGAGCTAAAGTTCTTCAGTCTTTATTGATCAACCAAAAAATTTAATTGATACTAATACAATGAAAGTGTGAAGGTGTATTTAAATACTTATTGGAAAAGCTAAAACCCTAAAACCCTAACCTACTTATGAATGCATGCATACTTTATGCTTTTGTATGTTTTATTAATTAAATTAAACTTTACTTGTTCCAAATTCGCTAGAATCGAGATAATCAATATGTAAATTCGATTTTTCCATTCGTGTTACTAATTGTTTGGGTTAATTCGGTTCGTTGGGTTTTGCGTCACAGTTGAAAGCTTCTCCAGTCTTCGGTCTGTCTCCCAGTCAAGGTAACGGATAAAATATCAGTTTGTTGTTTCCTTCCTGGTTAGAATGAGTAAACTTGGACCTGCAATCTATGTGTTCGTGATTTTTTACTGATTTAAGAAGTATATACAGATAGATATATAAAAAGTATATAGATGGAATTTTTCCCGAATCAAACATTTATCTTTTGAACTTTTTGATATCCTATTAAATTCGAATCCGTATTCTAATTATGGTTTGTACATTGATTGTAATGAATTATGAACTTCATTTGCGTTGTGGGCTCGTGAGCAAATCGAGTCATTGAGGGAGAACACCAATATAACGAGAGGACCTCCGAAGTAAACATTACATTGTAGAATACAATGTAACTGTGATCGATAAGTTTGCAGTTGCAATTGTAGTGTCCCTTTTTTGAAAAATTGTACAAATTAGGAAAAATTGCAATTTTTAACCAATTCAACCCTTAGACTAATGTTGACACTAGTGCTTCCAAATGACTCTAAATGCTTCCAAATTGGTTCTGAAAGTATTTGAAAGGTGTTAAAACATATAATTGATGTTGATGGATGCTTAACAACCCTTAAAACACTTCTGCAACATTCATTTACAATCTGGACAAAGTAGGGAAAGTTACTAGCAATTTCGAGCTTCAAAACCCTCAAGGGTAATGGACAAAGATGAATTCCCAAATGCTATTGAACCCTTCCAAATTTCTTAACATAGGTATGGTACTGATAAGTGGCTTTAATGAGATCCCCAATGTATCCTTAATTAGTTATTATGGTCTTCTGAAACTCAATTAAATCATATGTTTATATGCAAGATTTCACATAGGGGGGAAAGCTAGTAATTTTCACCATGTTTTATGAAATTCGAATTTTAGGTGCCAAGGACTTGTGCACTAATAATGAAACTTCTTCAAAACTTTAGTAACACTCCATACATCAACAAATAACTGATACAACTCGAAATAATTTCTCTTCAAACTACAATAACAAGATCTAGGTGAAATGGCATCATTTATGCATTATTTGGTATTTTTACATAACTTCACTTGGTATTTCGACCTGAGAGTCTTATGAGCAGTAAATACAGAGTATATATATCATAATACAAAGAAATGGAGATTCTTGGACTCTCAAAAAGAGATCATCATTTCATCAAGGGTGCAATTCCTCCAGGAGCCCAAATATGCAATAAAATGTGAAAGAGATGCAAGAATGAGTTGTATCTGAATGAACCACGAGCTCTCCTATAGTTTCAACCTGTAACTAAAGACTCCATTGCAACTCCAAATGAAAATTCTGAGTGGCCTCTCCAATTTCCAATTAGTATGGGAATCTTTCACCCTCGAAATTGGTGTTAAGGCAAGTAGACTAGCTCTCTACTAGCTCTTCTCTCCAAATGCAAAATGTAAAATGATCAAAATCCACCATCCTTCTTTGTTATTGTCTTTTATAAACTTCTAAGGTCCTCCATGGGTTGAATTCCTTCCAAGAGCTTCATGCCAACTCAAATTGGGAAGAGATTCCAATGTGTTCCATTTGTCCCTCCAATTCTAGCCTCCTCCTCCACCAAATTCGAATAGGTGTCTCTTTAGCTTCCCTAACTCCCTGGAGTGCCCTCTTGGAGGCTATTTTTAGCCCTGGCATGTCATATATGTCAGATGCCAGCCGTCAGGTCTGATTTTGTCATAAGTGTCATAGGCATCTTCATCATTGGTCTCATAGAAGCTAGGGAATCTAGCCCAAGTGTCCCACTAGCTCCAAAATGCCTCTTTTTCTCTCATGGGAGTTACTCTTCCCCTACAATTCGACCTCTTTGAGTCATGCCAAATAATATGACCTTCCAACTACCCCAACAATAGTGGACTCCACCTTGGATTCAAATGTGTGAGAGTGGAATGCCATGTGGCATGGGGAATCTAGTTTTTTGGGGGTCCCACACCACCAATGTGTCTCCTTGACCAAGTGCCATCTTATTTTCTCATCATAAATATTTATTTATCCCCTCATAAATATATTTATGTCAATGCTAAAGTCCATTTGGTTTTATTAGTCTCCTTATTCCAAATTTAATGTCTCCACCCAACCTATGAAACTAGTAGATTGGTGAAATTTTCTCCGTTTGGAATTTATTTGAGTGAGGACATTACAACAACTTATTTACTGTAGCTTAGATATGCATCCAAATGTACCGTATCTATTTTAATTTGATTTAGTATATGTATTATTAGATCTTTAATACTTTTCAAAACTGTTGCAACACATGTATCATTATATGCAAGTTTATGTCACTTTCATGCCTATGCATTTAAACTGGATTCACTTCATTAACACAAACCCTGCTTCTGTATTAATATCACATTCATTTGCTTTGTGAACTCGTGAGTTGTATGGTGCAAACAAAATCGAGTGAGTGACGGAGAACACCAATTTAATGAGATACCTCCGAAGTAAACATTAGAATCTAGAAAAAAAACAAAACCATGAAAGGGTGAGTAATAAGTTTGCAGTTACAACCTTCTTACTGTAGTATAGATAATCATCCATTCAGTGTTGTATTTATTTTAAATTGATATAGTTAATGTATGATTAGATATTTAACACTGTCGGGGTGATCCAAAATTGTTGCAACACATATCATGATATTCCTGTTATATATATATATATATATAATATGTCAATTATAACAATACACTGGAACTTTATGTTACAATAATGCCTTCGCATTTAAAATGGATTCACTTCATTAACAACCCAAACCCTACTTCTGTACTAAACATAAACTAATATCATAAAAAATATAATAAATACACTGCCACTTGATGCATAATGTTTGCCGAAAGCAAGACCTTGGAGAGGTGAGCTTTAATGAATTTCAATAGATGTTGACGGGCAGGATGTGATTGATTCTAATCGTATCAATCACATATCCTGCTTTTAATATGTGCCTCACTTCTGTTGAAAACTTGGCATCTTAAATTTATTGTCTTGCTATGTGTCTCACTTTTCTTGAAAACTTGGGTTTTTGAAATTTTAAGACAGTTGCTAAAAAGTCTCATAACAATGTAAACGTAAGGATGATTAATAAATATGAAGCCGCAGTACATTTTGTATAGTTACACACTCCTTATCGATATACTATTTGTATTGTCGATAGGTGTGGGTTAAACACATACACTGCATGATATGTATTTGCTATATTTTTGTGCAAATATTTTAAAAAAACTTCAACTACCATAAATACTGTGCAGCATGATGCGTAAAATATGTATTATTATATTTTTATTCAGAGATCTAAAAGCAGTTAAACAGTGCAGGGTGATGCAAGATATTACACAAACGGACATTCTGCCTTGCCAGCAATTTGCATAATATTTAGCATGCTGTTTGTCCATAGGTGAGGTGAGGTGAGGTTTAATAAATCTGAACAGATGTTGACGCAGAGGATGTGATTGAACTGCAAGTACTCTAATTACACCATCTTTTATTTTGGATGAATGCCGTCATTTCATGTGCATCACTTTTGTTGAAAATTTCTGAATGACTGCCATGATTTCGGGAGCTTTGCAAGTGCATCACTTTTGTTGAAAACTTGGTTTTTGAATTCGCTGTCTGCTCGAAAGTCTTCATCTACTTCTGATTTGGCATCAAGGGTCTCCATTGGTTTAAAATAATCCTCCATGCACGTGGCTTATCAAGTTTTTAGTTGAAGGGTTTCTAGAGAATCAAGAAAATCCATAAATTTTTTATCATTGCAATATTAAACTAAAAATATTTTCTATGGTTTCATTTTTATAAAAGTTGA
Source organism: Larix kaempferi (assembly GCA_027924585.1). Lineage (NCBI taxonomy): Eukaryota > Viridiplantae > Streptophyta > Pinopsida > Pinales > Pinaceae > Larix > Larix kaempferi. The sequence continues at coordinate 2,944,968 of BSBM01000036.1, forward strand.
TTAATTTGATTATGATTACATTAAATAAATAATTAATATGAAAGATAAGAGGTTTTCTAAGATTAAGAAGTTATCATCTTTGTGATACTAAAAAAATGGTAGAGGAAAAATTCAATTTCTAATGTTTTTGTAGATGCTCATATTTAACCTCAATTTCAAAATATTTATAACCATACCCAACTTCCTAAATTATTAACTAATCAAACTATGAAAATTTAGAAAAACTTATCACCAATCTTTTAAAATATAAAAATAAAATTCTACAAAAGTCTCAAAACTCAAATAGATCTACTCTTCTAAGCACTCCACTGACACTAATTTAAGTCAATAGTTTCCACTTTATCACAACAATGAAGTGATCTCCAAGACAACAACAATTAACAAGGCAACAATAACAAACTCAAGAACTACATTTTTCCTAACAAGTCAACAATAACAAACTTAAGAACTACATTTTTCCTAAACTTTTCAAAGGCCACGAAATAAAGCAATCTAACTTATCGTTCAATGCACAACAACCATCTACCTTATCTTTTAAAAGGAAGACGAATGTCATGTGTGACAATAATTACATCAACATTAGAAAATCCAGTGACAACCACATCATAAGGATCTAAAATATTCACTTTGTCACCTTCATTGAGCTATGATTCATGGGAATTTGTAGAATCTAAAATATTCACTTTGTCACCTTGAGTGAGCTACTATTTCATTGGAATTTGTTAAAATCGGAAATAGATACACATATATTATAACTCAGCATGATATACAATTCTAATCTAATTATATCAAGTGTTTTTAATCTACAACTTCAAAGAAGATAGCTTGGATGATATCGGTGTGGATATGAGCAAATGATACATTAAAATAGAGGTAAGGTCCCTATTTCAAACCCTTCACATGACATTCAATTACATTAAGTTTGAAATGGTCGTGAAGCTTAGGTGTCTCATAAAATAAGATGATAATATATATATATATATATATATATATATATATATATATATATTTGGAATTTAATCTGCCTCCACTCTTTATGCACTTGTTGATCGATGTTCAATTGAATCAAGGGTACCATGGTATGTTATTTCAATGCATGTGGTTTATCGTCTCTAGAAATGTGGATTGGATCTACATTTTCTTCTTCATCCCTTGCTCTCTAAGTTTTGCATTACCAAAGTCAGCTATGGGGCATACTCTATTTGTGATTCTAAAGAGAATTGGTGAGGAGTGAAATATAATTTTGGTGAAATGTATCTATGCAATTCTCAAAAGAATTCTTACCTACCTCCTTCTTCTCTCGAGGCTCTCCAGGTTAGAAATGGCTCATTATTGTAGAAGTGATGGGTATATTTTGTGTGATTAGGATAAGGGTAGAAGTGTTGGGTATATTTTGTTTGATTAGGCTAAGGGTAGAAGAAGTGTAAATTGATGTGAACATTGGATAAAAAAGGATCAAAAATTTGTGGTGACTTTGACCTTACAATGGAGTCACTAGCATGAGGAGTGAGGGGGGTATTGTTTATGGAAATGTAAGAGCAAGATTGGTATTTTTTTGAGACAATGATGCAACTAAGGATGCTTCAATATATGTAGTGGGAAATTAGGGTTTTTATGTATATTTATAGAATCGAATTTATGGAATTGGATTTGAAACTGGACTTGGTGATCTTATTGGTGTCATGTATTTCTTGTTTTCTCAACCTCTCTTGGGAGGTTATTCAATCCCCTCTCTATCAATTTTTCCATCAAATATGGATTCCTCCTCCCATGGCTTATTAAGTCCCAAGGATGAAAGCATGGAGGACTAGTGTTATCCCAAGCCAAAATTGGAGGTCATTAGGATGACACTTTCTTGTGCACTAATCAAACAAGGACATGCAACACGAGGATTTTAACATGGAAACCCACATGACAAAAGATGCCCTACATGGACCAAAATTTGTAACTCTTTGCACTTTGTGATGTTTTGTTACTTGTTAAGTTATTATTGAGTTAGTTTGTCTAGGGATACGCCTGTCATGGTTTGGATAGATGTAGCAAAGTCTTTTTGGCCAAGAATAGTAAAATTTTCCATGTGGAATGTGGAACTCTCCTCCTTCATTTGTATTACAATGTATTTGGTAAATCCACAAATTGTTTCTAATACTATGATATATCCATTTTTGTTAAAAGTAAACAACATTTAAAGAATCCTTGGGAATGCATTTGTGAACATTTTTTTATATTTTTATTTGGAATCCATCTATACATCGTCTAATCACTAGTGAAAAAATGGGTAATTAGTGACCAGGTGACCAAGAAAAAGGTCACCATGTGAAATAAATGAATAAACCACCAAAACGTTGGTCACCACAGTGTTTTTAAGTGAAATATGACCAAATTTGAGCAATTTTAAGTGATCACAACTAAAAATGACTAAAATAAATGACTAATTTAGCCATGGGATAAAAAATATGACTAATTTAGTAATGGGATAAAAAATATGACTAGAAATTATAAGTAGTTAATAATTATATCAGATGTCCATCGTTAAAATTTATGAAATTGTATTAATTGTGTTAAAATTTCGTAAATTTTCACATTGCACATGGATTCATAGACCCCCTTTTAAGGGTCTCTGAATCCATCTGCAGCATTAAAATTATGAAATTGTAATAAAATTTTGTCAAATTCACAATTATCCATTGTTCGAACAATGGGTAATTGTAATTTTGACAATAAAATTTTACAATTTCGTAAATTTTAACATTGTACATGGATTCATAGACCCCCTTCACTGAATTCATCTACAACGTTAAAATTTAAAAAATATACAATTATTACAATTTCGTAAATTTTAACAATCGATAATTGCAATTTTGAGAATGAATTTTTATAATTTCATAAATTTTAATGTTGTGTATGGATTAAAATACCCCCTTCTCTGAATCCATCTGCAACACGTGTTAACATTTACAAAATTGTAAAAATTCATTCTCAAAATTGCAATTTATATCCATTGTTGGTGTTAATACCTGGGTATGCACTCTAGATTGTCTACCTCTTAACCCCATAACCATTAATTCAACTTTGTTTCCTTCATGGTTATTCCCATGTCCAATCCAATCAAAGCATTCTTTTTCCATTCTGCCCTATGATATTGTGTTGCTCGGCGTCTTTATTCTGATATTTCAATTATTAGTTTGTAATGCGATGAAGTGGCATACGTTGTTCTTTGTTACATTTTGATTTTGCAGGTATGGACTTTGGTCAAATTAATTAACTTTGGTTAAATTAAGCGTGATGGTCAATTAAGGCTAAAATTTAATAGCATTATAGAACTGCCAAAAGCTACACTACCAAATCAAGTCCGCTACCAAACCGCCTGCTAGCACTTCAGAACTGACATAGTTTGTTAGGTTCATCATTGTAACAACTCCTTATGTAATGCCATTTTTGGGAGACACGTGACTGCAATAAATGAAACCAGGTGGTGAAACATGGATCCAAGTGTTTAGAAATTCCTCAGTTTAACGAATTCATTCAAGTTATTTTTCTCATGATTTTTATAGCTTCCGATGTGAGTTTTTGAAGAAATTACCAACAGATCCTTTTGAATATTGTTAATTGCTCAGTAACACTGAAATATTATGCACATAGATTCACCTAATTCTCCATAGTAATTGAAATAATCCATTATGTTTGCGCATAGAAGCATTTGCATTGTCAGGTATGAGCCCATTGGGGAAGAAATTCTTGAGGCATACCCATAGTTCGGAGTCAAATTTAAAAGAGCTGGTTGGTTTTGTCATTGTGAAAATTTATAGGGTCATCATACAGAGGTATCCAGGGAGTTTGCAAAAGGGTTTGATGGAAAAATTGTTACTATGGGATATGTCACTTTTCCTGTTTCAAAAAACTATATTTCCATAGCAACCAAACTCCCACAAGACGGTGAATAGTGGTTCAAGCTCTAGGATGTTGATATCGCATGGTGTAACCGTTTTCTCCTTGACAAATACAGAAATCTAGATTCGCGAATAGGGATTCCACGAGCTTGGCTTAAGCAAGAATACATTAACCTGTTGAAAATGGTACAAAGATATATCACAAGAGAGGGAAGGTATGCCACTTTCCACCACTATCACATGTGCTTCTTGTTACATTTGGACGGTATTTCAAGGATGAATCTTCCCTTTTATTTCTTAAAGAGTATGTCCAAAATGGCATCTAGGGTTAGAAAGTTTCCTAAGAGCGAGCATAGTATCTTTCATTAGGGCTTGATTAAGCTACTAATAATTCGGGAACTGAATAAATTCAATAGAAATTGGGACCATTTTGTGTTACACTCTCAGTTTGGAACCCTAGGAAATAACTATTTTCTATAAGATATTAATAATACTTCCACAAGCTTGAAAATATATGAGGATTGTGGAGGTGTTGGAATCAATGTAAAACAAATTTTTGAAAAGGAAGAAGGGAAAATAAGGTTAAGAATTAGAGGGCTTGTAAAGCCACCACCAAAACCTGAAGGTATTCCGTCTCACAAGACAAAACATTCAGATGATCCTTTATATGATGAAGAAGAGACTAAAACTCAGAAGAGGAAGTCATAAACCCGCAAGCCCTATTACCTCACAAGACCACATACCAAAGCTACAAAAAAATTGAGGCTCAATTCTCGGGAAAACTTAGACCCTTCTCTGAAAGAAAAAAAGGTTATAGATTTGGACAATTTGACGAATCAAGAATTCAAGAAAACCATTAAGCCAAGAGTCAAAGCTTCAAATTTAAAGCCTACGCAGACAAAGGAGAGTTCCAGAATTAATAAAAAAAAAGAAGTAATGGAATTGGGTTCTATTAAAAAGAATAAGTTTATGGATACAAATGAACAACTTCTAAAACCCAAAGAGGCTTAGGAGAACATTATTGAGGAATCGAATTCATCCATGGAAGTAGAGAAGAAGGTGGCTGAAATGTTAACTAATTTGGATAAATCTATTAATGCAATCCCCTGTTCATATCTCATTCGCCCCAATATACCCATGGCTCATGAAGAAGAACAGAGTACTCAATATGAAGGGTTTGATGGCATTCCAAAAACAGAGATTGTAGTTTCAATATCCCAGGCAAAGAATCAATTGGACGTGACACAACCTGAAAATGCATAGCTTCAAGCTAGTCAAAGGATCAAGAAGAATCTAAAGAAATCTAAGCATTTAATTAAAGAATTGAAACAAGAAAATAAGTAGTTACATGATAGATTGAACAATACCAATAAACAATGGAGTAAGCTGCTTATGAAATACAACAAATTGTGTAGATTTTCTCAGGGGTTAAATAAGGACAATGAAAAACTTCTTAGGAAAACAAAGTATTGGAAGAAAGAATGCATACTCGAGAGAAAGAAACATTAGATTAAAAATGATAAATTGGGCATTCTGACTGAATTAGGAACCCATGTTCTTCAAGATACATTGTAGAGTCAAAGAGCTGAGCCTTCTCAAAATCAAGGAGCTGAACCAAATTGAATGTACCTCCGATGCCACGAGAATCAAGATGCAGTTTCCAATTTATTGAAGACCAATTATGTTTCTATTGTAGAGTATACAAAGTCTTTTTTCCTCATAATGTCCTAAGTATATCTAAGTTCGTTTTGAATAATGATTAAAAAGGACTTTTTAGGCATAGTTATGTTTTGTTAAAGACTATTACTGAATAGTTCAAACATACCTAAAGTAAAGACTTGAGACATACGTATGGTTTCAGACTTGTTTATTTTGATTATAAAGAAAGCTATTTATTAGTTAAAAGGTAGTTTTGAAACCCTAAAAGATCAAGAAAGTATATGTAGAAGGATGTAAAGAAGAAAGGGGTTCGATTTTTTAGATTGGCCTGCATATATCCTGGAGAACCTGTAAGTTCTTTTATACAGTAATAGAAATATATGTTCGTAAATATTTTACAAATGAATACTTTGTGCCCCTTGTTGACTTTATTGCTAATTTCCAATTGAAAGTAATAGTTTGTATGTGCTGCAAAATGGTCTATTTTCAATTTAATGACTCTAAGATTTATTGTTCATTGAATTGAAGATGTTATGTTTCTTTCACCATTTCAGACGATAACACTCTTATGAAATGAAATCCATAAAGGAATGAATGTCTATCTTATTTTATATGTTAAACTTTTGGATGTAAATCAATGAATAAGTTACCTGTATTGGTGTTGTAAAACCTCTGGATGTATGCTATATCATTGCCATTTTCTATTTCTTTTCTTAAATCCTTTCAAGACTAATACAATATACAACCTTTAGAAAACTAAAATTGATTTCCAATCTAAACTTAAACTCAAATTCCCTAGCTTTTCCCTGTAGCATTCCAATGCAAACCTTAGGGACAACAGTTGGATTTCATCAAATAACTTAATAGAAAGGGAAGAATGCTTCATGATATTTAGCTTCCTCCATCTACTTGACTATAGTGTACTCGGTGCTCTAGGTGCAATAACTACACTAGTCAAAACTTGAAGAATCGATTTAATAATATATAGCTATTACATATATTATATTTAATTTGTAATATTAATATATTATAGTTATATATATTAATAGAATCAATATATGTGATATGTTATATATAGGTTAATATTAATATATAGTTTTAAATTCATGCTAGCTCACTTGGTTAAGGTGTGGGTCTCGTCAAGCAAGGATACCCGAGTTCAATTCCCCTTAGGGGTGACTTAGTTGGGAGGTGACACCCAAAAACCCAGTCAAGTTGAGGCTAGCAAGGTACAGGACAAGTGCGATCCCTAGGTTATTTTGACGTCTTAAATGCCCCTGGTTTGTGGTTTCTCAGAACACAATTCATTCCCGCAAGCCAGGGAGATTCGAGCAAACAAAATAATAATAATAATGATAATATAGTTTTTTTTTGTTTGCTAGGATCTCCCAGACTTGCGAGAGTGGCCTTTGCTCTAAGAAACTATGACCTAGGGGAATCTAAGCCGTCAAAATCACTTAGGGATTGCACTCGAACCGGACCACACCAACCCTCAACTGGTTGGATTTTGAGTGTCTCCTCCCAACTAACTTACCCCTAAGGGGAATTAAACCTGGATCGCCCTTCTTACAAGACCCACACCTTAACCAAATGAGCTAGAGGGAATTGACAATACTAATATATAGTTATATAATAACAATGATGATGATGATATATTTTTAAGGTCACTGCCAAGTGAGATACCAACTTGGTGTTTGTGGGACAAGGGACCCCCCTCTATGCAATGATTTAACTGCTAAAGTGTAAATAGGTATACATAACCTACCCCCCTCCATATTTGAACCTATGGCCTCCTAGAAGGAAACATGTGTTCTTAACTATATGTCATGTATAGTTAATATATCAATATACTATATAATGTTAATATAGTATATAATTAATACATTAATATACTATATAATATTAATATAATATAATTAATATATGAGTATAATATAAATATGAAACGTTAATATAATATAGTAACTCTATATAATATGGAATATATATATATATATATATATAATATATAATTATTGTATGTAATGTATTAATATTAATATTAATAAATTTAAAAAAACAAGAATATAAAAAATAAAACAAATATAATAAAAGGAGGGAAAATAAATAAAAACAAGAAAAAATAGGGAATATAGAGAATTTGGAGGGAAGGGTCTTCTTTGAGATAAATGAGGTTTTCATTTGGGGATATAGATTGATTGGATGTTTGTATGGATAAGCCAAGGAAATATGTGCAAGAGAGATTATCTCTAGATCTAGATTAGATCTGAAGCAAGTCATTGTAAATCTTCAATGATATGCAAATCAGAGGAATTAAAAGAGGTTATAATATCCAATGAAGTGTGAGCCACCATTTGTGGTTGTTTAAAGACTAGGTCATAAAGAGATAGTGAGACATGAAGGAGAATCTACCACTCGTTAACTGTTGTTTTGGAGAAGTGGCTCATGGATATCTGAGATATATAAATGGAGACAATGGATTTGGTGAGACAAAACTTAGCATTGGAAGGTCCTGGTGACATGTATCTGGTGATACAAACCAGAGCATTGGAAGGAAGGCTTGGTAAGGTGGATCTGGTGAGGCAAAACCTAGACTTACTTATCGTGTGCTTATTGAGCCCATAAGCACACAACTTCATGGTTGAAAACAAGCCCTTTTCATCGTTTGGGTCTAGATCTCACTAGCATACTGGTGGTAACTTCCTAGCTATTGAGGTGAATTTTAAATGACCGAGCCTTTAATTACATACTAGTTTACAATGTTTTTCTTTTTGTAATATCCCTCTTTGGGAAATTACTCCATTTTTGGCCAATTTTTGAACCTTGGACTAATGAACCCAAACTTCTCCAAAAGCACCCAATTTATTTCGAATTATGTAAGGATGGTATTGGGAGGTATTAATACATCCTAATGAATCTCTGTGACACTTAGGAATTCATTTGAAACATTCAGGGTTTGCATTTCTCAAGGAGGAAGGAAGGGTAAAAATACTAGGTGAATTCGATGGTTGAAAACACTACTAGTATAGTAACTTTTTGGCTTCGCAAAAATTGTACGGCCTTCCCTATTTTCTGAAATGAGACTTGGATTGGATAGAGGACCTCAAGAGAAACCAAAATGCAACATTAAATCAGGTTTTAGGTTCTTCTATAACTCCCATAAAATAGTAGGTTGTGAGACATAGAAATTGTGAGAAAATGGTTAACAGTGGACATAATATTTGTTGCACAATATTTAATGAAAAATAAAAGGTTATGAACATAAAATTTAGGTCATAAATAGTACTTTATATGAATCTTGAAACATAATAAAAAACTAAAAAAAAATCTGATGTCAAACAGATACAAATTCACTCCAAAACACCATTTGAAAATAGGAAGGAAACTAGCTCGAACCTTGAGTTTGCTTGGAAATATTACATGAAAGGTATGGTATTTAGAGCCGTGGATCCAATATGCAGTTCATTACAGTGATATACATCAGAAAAAATAACCATAGATTCAAAATATCATTCCCCACAAACTTTATGCAGCTCTGAGTGCGCCATCACACTTGAGCATGGACATTGAGAGAGTATTGAGAGAGAGATAGTGGAGAAAGAAGGTAGAATATGAACTCAAACTAAAAGGGGACTCGAACCTACATTAAAATATATCCATTAATCACTATTAAGAGGTACGAATGGCCTTATCCAACTTGGACATGTATCTCTCACCTTCGAAATTGGTTCTAAGGCAGGGAGGATGAACATCCACTGTGCAAGGACAAGCTAAGCTCTCCCAAATTGCAAAGATGCAAATGAAAAATTACCAAAAGATGCTCTCATTTTTCAACCTCCTATTTTATTAACCCCATATGGACTCATGATTTCTAATTCCCTCCAAGAGACTTCACTTAACTTGAATTAGTGATACATTCTCTCATGAGAAACTTGTCCACTTATTCCTTGCATTCCTCTTTCCCCCAATTCGAATTGGGAATATTGGTTGACCATAACTCCCTCTATGTGCCCTCTTAGTGGCTATTTTTAGTGTTGATATGTCATATGTGTCATAGTTCTACAATCAGTTCTGAATTTGTCATATTTCTCATAGATTCCTTCATCATTGTTGTCATAGGTGCCATGGAATCTAACTACAACTGTCACATGTTAGGATATTTAGAAACTTAGGAGTTAGTTAAGATCAACTTGTGTAATATATCTGTTAGGGATAGTGTATTTCTTTAGTATGCATTAGTATGCATTTGTAAATAATTAATCCGATGGTCATGATATGTTTCCGACATAGAGTGATCCGACGGCTCAACTTCTCTTAGATCAAACCTAACCTTGATCCGTGGCTTAACACCCAATTGGTCCATGATCTCTATTTAAAGAGCATGGGGGGTCATTGTTTAGTTGATTGATTATGAGAAGATCATTTGAATATTTCTTTCTCAGTCTAAGTATGCTTGTAACCTTCTTCGTCGCTTTCACATGGAAGATTGTACACCAGCACCTTCTCCCTTCCAGTCTGGAGTCAAACTTTCTGCCACTTGTACTTCACCTGAAGTCGATGCCACCTTGTATCGTCAGCTTGTTGGTAGTCTCTTATACTTGACTCATTCCCGTCCTGACCTTTCCTTTGCCGTTGTTCGAGTTGCCCGTTATATGCAGACACCTCATGAAAGTCACTGGAAAGCATCTAAAAGAATACTTCGATATATTCGAGGTACAGTTCAGTTTGGGATTCATTACAGTACAGGGGGGAAACCTTTGTTTGTTGGTTTCATTGATTCAGATTGGGCCCGCGATCCTGATGATCGAAATTCTACTGCAGGTTATGTTTTCATCCTGGGATCTGGACCTATTACTTGGGCTTGTAAGAAACAACAAGCTCTTGCTCTTTCTTCAGCAGAGGCAGAATATCGAGCAGCCGTCAATGCCAGTCAGGAAGCTTTATGGCTTCGACAGATCCTTTCAGAGTTTGGATTCGAGCAGCAGCAGCCTACTCCACTTTGGTGAGACAATCAAAGTGCCATCAAGCTTGCCAAAGATCCAGTTCTACATCAACGCAGCAAACACATTGAACTACATATGCACTTCATCAGAAATCTTGTTCATGATCAGGTTCTTGAAGTGTTCTTTTTCCCTACAGATGATCAAGTTGCAGACATCTTCACCAAGTCTCTTACAGAAGCGAAGTTTTCTAAACTTTGATCTATGTTAGGAGTTCAGGAACTTGTCATTAAGGGGGGATAGGCTCTAATGCCACCTTCCTTCTCCTAATAGTGTCACTTTTGTAAATCCTTCAATCCTATCCCAAGTTGTTCTTAAGGGGGGATGTTAGGATATTTAGACACTTAGGAGTTAGTTAAGATCAACTTGTGTAATATATCCGTTAGGGATAGTGTGTTTCTTTAGTATGCATTAGTATGCATTTGTAAATACTTAATCCGATGGTCACGATATGTTTCCGACATAGAGTGATCCGACGGCTCAACTTCTCTTAGATCAAACCTAACCTTGATCCGTGGCTTAACACCCGATTGGTCCATGATCTCTATTTAAAGAGCATGGAGGGTCATTGTTTAGTTGATCGATTATGAGAAGCTCATTTGTAACTTTCTTTCTTTGCATAATAAATTGTCCCGTAGAAGTGTTTCCCTCAAGAGGGTTTAAACCACGTCAAAACATCGGTGTGTTGATCTGTGATCTGTTTGTGTGAAGTGGTTGCTCTTGGTGTTCGGTCCTTTGGTAGTACCCTGTGTACCCGAACATCACAATCCCTCTTCCTCTTCCTTGGGAGGTACTCTTCCACTCCAATTCGACCTTCCTAGATTATTGACATGAATATTGCCTCTTCATCTCCCCCAATTATGTTATCCTCCACCTTGGACTCAAATTGGTGAGAGAATGATGCCATTATAGTGGGGAATCTTTCCACATGTGGGTCCCGCAACCTATTATGTGCCTTCATGATCCAATGCCACCTTATTTTATTTTTTATTATTATTTATTTGACCCATTTAATGTGAATTTGTAAGTCTAAGGTAATTTTGGGTCTTGTAGCTCCCTTATTCCAAATTTTGATGCTTCCACCCCCAACCTAGGGAACTAGTAAGTCAGTGGAATTTTTCCTCCTTGATAGTTTATTTGGATGGGGACATTACAAACTTTGAATTGAAAATTTTCTCTTCATGTGACCCACCTTGTCCATTTTTCTCTAATTTTACATTATTACTATCTTGGACATCATGCTTGGAAATTATTTGACCCTTAGCACCAATTTGAAAAACTATCATGAACATGGCCAAGTGGCTTAGGCCATTGTGACCCAATGCAAAATTTGGGGACATGAAAAATCCTCCCCTCCCAATATTGCTTGTCCTCAAGCAATTTCAAACATAAATGTTGAAGAACCTACTTTCCTTCCAAAACTTTGAGTAGTGGCACTCATGTACTGCACTTGTGTGTTTCCAAAAGTAAAGAGATGTGGATTTTTTTTAATATTGATATCTCCTATGAAATTACCACTAAACACCAAAATACTAATTAAATCCATCAAAACAAATTTTGCACAATTAATCTTTACCTCTTTCATATTTTGGAAACCTCTTCTGAACTTCAACCCTTTTGCTCACTGTATAATTCTTTGAAGTTTCCACTGAGTTTCCAAACTTTGAGTTTCCAAGATTCCAAGAAAATTTCATAGAGAAACCACCATGCTTGCTACTGCACTACTCTGATTACAATCACCTTCTCACGTGGTGACTCACTCTCCCATACTGCTTGTTGCCCCCAAAAATTGAATCCAATTCAAGACCAAAAATGATTCCAGGGTCCCAAATGATCATGATACATGCAAGGTGTGAAATGTCCACTATGAAATGCCATGAACACCAAAAATGTGAAAACTGAATCCATCTCTCAAAAGGTCTCCCACATAGGAAACTAGAGCACTGCTTTGCAAAGATGAACTCAAACAACTGAAGGTTTTTTTCTCTCAAACCAACAATCAAATTGCTTCTCCAAGTGAGCTAAAACAAGCTACACCAGGATCCCATTGCTTGTATTACATCCTTCAAAAGTACAAAATATAGATCATCAAAGTACATAACAACATCATACAAATTTACATCAAGAAGGTACCTCATCAAAGAATCATGAGAGTGCTTGTACATCCAAGTAAGCATATCATCATGTGCCCCATACACACAAGCATCAATTATTATATCATATCGTCTCCAATGACATAGGTGAGGATCCCATGTCCTATAATTCTGCTCCAAAAGAATGTAAAATGCATCAAAATAATCATCCTTGTGTTCGTTCATTCAAGAAGTGAATGAAGAACCTCCACCAAAATCTGAACCAAGTAAGGAGCAAAGTAAACAATGATCCTTCAAGGGGATCAAAGGTGTACCATATGTGCATCCATGAGTATGTGTATCATCAATAAATAACAAAGGATATTTCTGCCAATAAGAATGTGCTCCAATCATATATCTCTTCACCTATGTATTGGATGAAGTTCCCCCAAAATCAAATGAACTAAGTAAGGAGCAAGGAAAAGCATGAGTCTTCAAGTGACTCAAGTGAACATCATAGGTGAATCCATGTAGATGTGCATCATCATAAGGTAAGAAAGGATGCTGCTGAAAATGTAGAGAATAAGGTTCTATATTCATGTCATCATCAAAAGGAGATATAGGAGTTTCATACTCCTCACATGGAACCATCAAAAAGAACCCTTTCACCCATACTTCATTAGGATGAATGCAACAAAATATGGAAGTGTAGGATGTAGTAGAATGAACCAACTCACCCAAATAATCAAAAAGTGTAGAAGTTTCATCATGTGAAGGCTCCATAGGGGTAGGATCATGCACCTCCCTCAAAAGTGTGAAACTTTCCTCATAGGTTGGTTCCAAGGTGGAAGAATCATGCACTTCTTCGAAAAGTGCATAACCATCATCAAGAGGCAACTCAAGTTCCTCTTACACCACAACAAGTGCTTGGCTCTCATCAAGCTCATCTTCAAACACATCAAGCACATGCAAATTTCCATGTTTCTCATGATACACCATGTCATGAGAATCCTCCAAGCAATCTACCATATGACAATTTGAAACATAGGAGGAAGAACAAGTATCATGCAACCTCTCAATAAGTTGCTCATTTTTAATTGTGAGCTTATGAATATCCTCATTATTATTCAAGTATGCGTCATGTAACCATTCATTAAGCTCAGCCAAATTTTTTCTATCAAAAAGAAAAGACATGAAATTACCTTTAATGTTGCACATTGCTCTTTGAATCTTCTCCATGTCTTCAAGGAAGGATGGCTCCTCTAATGAAGAAACTCTCCAACAAAATTTTGACACCAATGCTTGAGTTTCATGGAGTATTTTAAGGGCCTCATGGATCTTCCTTTCACTCATATTCAAAGACCCTTCAATGAAGCATTATTCATGAGAGGGAACCTCCTCTTCTTCTTTTTTCTTGGGATCAATTTCACATGGGAGCTCAAGTGGTGATGGGGAATTTGATATTGGTTCTTCTTCAACTGCAACAAGGTATTCATATCCATGGTCAATCTAACTTTGTCTTGCACAAACACCTTCAAAAGTGATCTCTATGTCACCAACATAGAGGTGTGAGAACCCATCAGTAGGTGCTCCTTCGTAGTCCAAGCATCCATCAATATATGGTATTTGTTAGATGTCCAAAGTAGAATGTGTCTCAGAATTATATTCATTAGTTTCCATGGAATCTTCTTCATGCTCATGTGATGTTTCTTCATATTTTTCATAGTCACTTGGGAGTGACTTTTGATCGTCTTCATGTAATGGTTCTTCTGCTTCACCACCTACAGAACTAGGTGGCTCATGGGTCTCCTCATTTCACTCCTCCTTTTCACTCAAACATATATGATTCGATCTCCAAGGAATTTTGCAAGAAGTTCATAGACCTTTATTCACTAAATCCACATATTCATTCTCGGTCCTATATCCAAACAAATAATCCACAAAAAATTCAAAAGGAACTACTGGGGATGACTCCATAATAACATTATAGGATTGATATTGTTGGGGAAGGGTTTTGCAAGTTTCCCTCCACCATGCTACTTCATCCAAAGGATATTTCTTTATTGGTGTGATATCCGAGTCTACATATTCATTGTACAAGTGATCATAATAGTAACCATCATCATCTCTAAATGTGAACTGGGTATAGGTACTGCAAGAGGGTTCCTCATCCACATAGCTACCATCATACAACTCAAAATCATCTTCCTCTGAGGCATCAAAAGAATACTCCTCCTCATACTCTGAATATGAATAATGCATGACTTCGATTTCCTTCTTCAATGGATGACCCAATGAACATGTGAAAGGACCATTCCCTGATACCACTGTAATATCCCTCTTTGCAAAATTACTCCATTTTGGACAATTTTTTAACCTTGGACTAGTGAACCCAAACTGCTCCAAAAGCACCCAATTGCTTTTGAATTCTGTATGGAGGGGTGTTGGCTCATATACTATTTTTTAACTTTTCAAGATAGACCTAGGTTCTATGCAGTTCAGAGAACCAACAAAACCCCTTTTCATCAGCCCTTTCGGCAACAGTCTGCAAGTAGATTGAGGTCTCACCCGAGGTGAAGTTATGGGAGGTTGTGGAATTAGGTTTCCACAACCCGGTGATGGGCGGTTCGACAAACTGGGTGACTGCACGAAGTTCCACCTACTTCACGGTTAACGCTTATGCTATCGCACATCCAAGGACTGGGCGCTACAGAATGGATACTCGACAACATGACAGCACAACTGAAGACTGTGCTACCTCTTTAACAATCACACATCTTTGGAAATATTTACTTAGTGTAAACTATGCATTCAACAAGCATACTGAACTGCGTATTCTGCGGACTTATGTAATATAATGAACTACGATGCAACTGCGCACTTCCGGTGCTGCGCTTCGAGGGAATTACACTTACACAGACTACGTTGACTTAATGTTTAACCAATACTCATGCATTCATATTATTCAAAAATGCTTGTACATTCAACATTCACGCATACATGTTCAACACTTAGCATATTATTCCCATCATTCATTCTTATGGAGGAAACATATAAAAGTGAAGGTTCATTTACTCATAAGCAAGAAATTAACCATTCAACAAAAGCAAATACACATTCAATCACACAACACAACGATTTAATGTGGTTCACCCCCAGGATGGGTGCTATGTCCACAGGAACTGATGTTTAATTATAAATGGGAAGGGTTCAGCAGTTCCATTTCACACACTCAGCTGCAGACCCTCTTCTCTTATTCAATGGGTCTCTACTCACACAGCTGCAGATACTATCTACAATAGTCTCTCAACACAGATCAACAAAACTTAGAGATCAATGTCTCAATACAAAATCCCACATAAAATCAACCCTTTCCCTTACAAAAGTTGCCCTTTATATAGATCGTTCCCTTAGGTCATGTCTGTTATAATGCATGAGGGGTAAAGCAAACCCTAAGGTACCCAAAATGGTGCGGTTACCCCGCTAACCCACTCTGTTAGGCTATGATAGTGACTCATCACGGTGTTCATCCTTCTACGTGTGGTCACATCGCTTTCAGCCCCTCTGCCAAGCACATGCCAACAGGTTGCTTTCATCCCGATGTTCCTTCTCTAACGGTTCCATGCACCCGATTCACTTAGTGTTGCCTTTGCTCGTGTGATCGGTCGTTTTCCTTCTTCACCACTACTTAATCGCCTCCTGGGAATCTCGGAGTATCTTCCCCAAAATAGATTGCCGACCGATCTTACTAGAACTTGTACTATTTTCCGTCCAAAATTCTTCCATGCTGGATGTTCGCAGAGCTGGCACTTTTGCAGTACTGGATCTCTGTAGCGCTGTAACTCCGCGGTGCTGGTACTTCGCAGCACTGTAACTTTTAATTTTCCAACGCTATGTTGCGCTGTTAATTCACAGCTCCAAAACTGACTTGTCCAAAAATTTCTTAACTTGGGCTGCGCCCAACAACCCCCTAACACTCACATGTGGCTCGTCCCCGATCCATTCTCAGTAAGTTCAGTGGGATTTTCTTCTCCTTGCTAAGCTATCTTCGCAACAAATTATTCATAAGTTGAGATTAGCTTCGAAACTGTGTCCTTAGCTTCCTGCTCAACTGCTTTGACCATTTCCACCACTTCTAGTGACAAGTCCTCCTTAGCTTGTTCTTGCACTATTGTCTCCAATTCGTGGAGTTCCTGCAATTTCTCTTCAATCGCTTGCGAGATGGAAAGAGCTTATTCCTGGAGGGGATGTGACTTTGCCACGGTATCAGCCTCCTTTTCTCTCAAAACCTAGAGTTCCCTCTTTAGTTCCTTGACTTCTGCAAATCTTTTGAGTCTCTCTATTGTTGGCAGGTTCTTCATCTGCGCATTTAGAGAATCGAACTCTGCTTGTGTTTGTTGTAAATTGTTTTGGACCTGCAACAACTTAGGGTCCTCTTGCAGCGTATTCCATACTCTGGTTGCTTCATCCAGCAAGTTCTAGCACTTAGCTATTTCACTGGATATATTTTCTGCGGCAGCCTTCACTTCTGGTGCTCTAATCTCTGTTTGATCTGGCGGTGTCTTAGGGAGAGTCTGTGCTTCCAAGGTGGAAATATTTTCTTTATAGTCTATCTCCATTTCAGCCTTAAGATTGCTTACTACCGAGCCGATCTTGATGATGGTATATGCGAGTTCTGGCTGCTCATCACACTCTAGTATATCTGTGCAGACCGAAGAAACGGTCTCCTCTATTCTTCGGCACTGCTCATGTGCACTTTCAAGCTCCTTAGCCTTCTGCGCATTTTCTTCTTGCAATTGCTTATAGTTTGATTCTAGATCTTGGTGTTGGCTAAAATTCACCATATTTCTATCATGGATTTCCTCCACAATCTGCAAGTGCATATTATGTAGGCCTTCTAGTGGTAACATGGCGATATCAATATCCACATGTGGTAGGTTCTTCGCGCCTTCAGTTAATTCAACACTTGGAAAAATTACGCTTATCGGGTCCATGAGAACGATGTGCGGTCGTGGTGCCATGGTTAGAGCCAAGGGTTTTTTCTTTTGCTGAGGTGTGGCACCGAATCTTCCTTCTGAATCAGAATTGTGTTCCATCTTCACCGATATGCTCTGTAAGGTGGTCATATTTTCTTTGAGACTTTCTTGAATCTCCTCGTTTTTGTAGTATTTTAGGGCGAGCACGTCATCCAAATATGCGCTGACCCTACCGGCGATGATCTCATAGTCATCATCATGTAACTTTGCTTCTGATGGGAGCTTGTTGGCTTTTTGCTTCTTTTTCTTCCCTTTCTCTGGTACCGAGCTTTCTGGCTCCTTCCTTTTTTCTCCTAGTATGGTCTAAGTTTCGTCGACTTTTTTGTCTTGCTCATCGACGGTTTCTTCAATGACCTTTGTCGAGGTCTGAGTACTTTCCTCTAAGTCTGAGTCAATGACCATCAACCCTTCAACCTTCCATTTGTCTAACCACTCCTTCATGATCAAATCAATACCAGCTTCATCAAGTTGATAGTTTTTTGCAACCACTCTGGATTTTTCTTCTGTACCTTTGGTGAGATATAAATGAAATGCATGTCAGCTTTAAAATTCAAAGTGCATATATATTTTGTTGTTACCTCCTTTGAGATGCGTGGTGTGCGAACGATGACATCGCACAACTATTCGTAATATGTGAATAGTACTTCATTTGAGGCGCGTTGTTGTTCTAACTTCATAATTTCTTAGAGATTTGCATATCTAGGTCCTCGACAATCCTAGATGAGAGATGCGAGACCGACATAATAATTTGGTTCCTTCTATCCCACAAAAGTGATCAAAACCATTATCCAACTATAATGAAAGGCGGTGCCATTGATTTGAGTGTCGCAAACATAGTCCAAGAACTCGTTCAGCAAATACTGAGACCAATTAAACTTTACTCCCTGCACTGTCTTCACAGCGAGGTGAATTGCTCCGGTTGGAACTTCTGTTGGTATTTCCTTCCGCAATACTTTTCCTCCAAGCAGCTGCACTACAAACCGTGTGGCATCATGTTGTAGGTCTTTTGTGATGAAACCTCTTTTTCCTTTGGGGATGTTGAATTCCTCCTTCATCTACGCAGCGATCTCCTAGTCCCTGGTTTTTCCCCCAAATAACTTCTGAGGGTTGTCACCTTGCTCAATTAGTCCCATGATCATATGGATAAAATCTATGCTAATATCAACATTCCATTCCATCCATAGGTAGCCTTGGTGTGTGCATGATATCAATGTGCGCACAACTGCATTAAGTTCGGGACTCCTGTCGAAGTGTGGGATCCGCAGTAGGTTCAGAAGTCTTGATTCCAGGACTTCGGAGAGCCAAATCTGCGCTACCAGCAGTGGATTGTTCTTCACGTCAATTTTTTGGCACATGTATATATCCAGTTGAAACTTAGGGTATTTCATCTCATTAGGATCCTTGATCTGTTGCAGTAAATAATAGTCTTCAAACTTGCAATATGGGAGCTTTCCTAACAAATTTTCTTGTGGTTTGACATGAGAGGGCATCAGTGGAAGTGGTATGTCATACTTGGCATTTTTGGAAATCTTCAAGGATGGTGCATCTGGTGCTCGTGGAGAGATATAGGTTGGTCTTAAGTATATGGGCAGATCTGTGTCTGATGGTGGAGCATCTTGTTTTTCAGATCCCATTACTTCTGGCTTTGACATCTCAACTACAGGTTCCTTTCACTTTTGTTGCATTGCTGGAGGTCAGCATGGCGAACGGCGTGAACCCTGGCCTTTTCCTGGAACAGACTTCTTGGCATGGGTTCTCATCAACCCTATAGTCCCAGTTTGTTTGAATTCATGTAGTACTTTTCTTAGAGTGGATTATTCGGGCCTTCTCTTATAGCGCGACTCTAACACTGAAGAAGGCCTCTGAATGCTCTGTAATACTCAAGCTAGAAAATCATGGTAACCGAATCACTATGCAATTTGCGGTATTTATAGGCACTGGAATCCTTAGGTGCATCCCTTAATGATGAAGTTAGCATTAAAATCTATGACCGTTCTGCCACATCTCAACAGGATCCGTGTACTTTCCTTCCTTAACTACGCCTTCAACGGGCGATTTCTTCTTAAATGCCAAAACAGATAGTTTCCAAAACACGATATAACGGTCACTTTTCAGCTCTAATGGCTATATTGATGTGTTTTGTCGAATTCCGCAGAGGGGATCTCACTACTCCCGCCGCGGTTAACTGTGCTATATTTCTTCATACTGAACTTTGCATCCTTCGTATCTCCTTTGATCTGCGTAGCTGCATTTTGAACTTCACATCTGCGTACTTCTACTTTTTCTCTTTTTTTTCTACGCCGCTTCATTTTACTTAGGGTTCAGCGAAGTAGGACTATCCCGGTAGGGTTTTAGTCTACTTCCATTTATCAAACTCGGTAATTTTTCTCCATCTAACGTGCCTAACTAAGCTGCGCCACCGTTAATAACATGCATAACAATATATGGCCCAAGCCAATGCATTTTAAATTTTCCAGGAAATTTCATGAACTTACTATCATACAGGAGGACAAGGTCTCCTACCTAAAATATTTTGTGCTTGATATGGCGATCATGGCATGCTTTTTATCTGTCCTTCTACACTTGCTGGTGAAATCCTGCAGTGAAGCGATCTTCCTCCAATCCAACCTAGTGTAGAAGCCTTTCTTGCAATGTCTCTTCATCTTCCATGCCTATGAATGTTGCAATCCTCAATCTTGGTACTATATACTCCATTGGCATGACAGCTTCTTGTCCATAGGCTAACCTAAATGGTGTATTGCCTGTCAGTTTCTTACAAGTTGTTCTATATGCCCATAAGATAACTAGTATGCACAGATCCCAATCATCTCTGTTTGTGTTACATACTTTGGTCAGTGCATTCTCCAACACTTTGTTAAATGCTTCGATAGTTCTATTGGCTTGTGGATGGTATGGTGTACTCTTCTGATGATGTATTTGAAATTATTCTGTCATTGCTTCAATGGTTCTGTTCCGGAAGTGAGTTCGTTGATCACTCATTAACATTTTTGAGCATCCAAATCTGGTAAGGATATTCTCAAAGATGAACTGCGCGGTCCTAACTGCGCTATAGTCCTTCACTGATTTAGCTTCAGCCCATCTGGTAATATAATCCGTCGCGGTGATAATATATCTTGCACCAGTTCTCTTCCCTGGTGGGTTAATAGGTGCCACGAAATAAATTTCCCATTTGTCAAATGCTTGCAGAGTCAGTTGCAGTCTTAGTGGCATTTCATCTCTTCGCAGTGGCTTTCCAGTTCTTTGGCACACATCACAACTTCATCAATGTTATTTTGAGTCTTTATGGAGTGTAGGCCACCATATTCCTTCTCTTAATATCTTCTACGCAGTTCATCTTCCTATGTAGTGACCTCTAGACACACCTGAATGTGCCTCGGCCAATATAAATGTTTTTTCTTGTTCTAACACGCATCGGTGCAGCACTTCATCCGGTCCTAACTTGTATAGTTTTCATGCAATGATGGTGAAGTTTGTTTCTTTAACTACTAGCTGCTTCTTCTACTGTGTAGTAAAATATGTGGGAGCCAACCCTGTAGTCATGAAGTCTACAATGTATTTGTAATAATCATTTGTGATCTGGATGGGAAATAACTGCGCGTTAGGTAAATTGTCTTCAATATTTGTGGGTTCTTCACCTAACTCAATTCTTGAAAGGTGGTCAGGTCCTAGATTTAGTCTTCCTGGTTTAACAATAATTTCAAATTCGTACTCCTGAAAGAGTAGCAGCCATCGGCATATTCTCCCCCCTAACATTGGCTTATTGAATAGGTACTTTAAAGATGAATGATCAATGTACATGCAGAAGTGCGCACCCAGCAAATAGTGCTTGAATTTCTATAGTGCATACACCATTGCTAGACCTTCTCTTTCTATGGTGGTGTAATTCTTTTCGGCTGAAGACAGCTTTCTGCTTGAAAATGCAATGGGGTGATCAATGCCTCCTTCTCCTGGTTAAGCAAGCACAATTCCCAACGCTATAGATGAAGCATCAACATGTACATGAAATGGTTTATTCCAATATGGAAAAACTAGAATAGGCACAGTTACCATTTTCTCTTTTAATGTATCCAATCCTGTCTGGCATTCTTCACTCCATACATACTTCGCTCCTTTCTTCAGAAGTTCTCCATCGGTGTGGTTATCTGCGCATAACCCTTCATAAAATTTCTGTAGTATCTTGTATGTCCCAGTGTAGTGTGAATTTTCTTTATTGAGTTTGGTGCCCGTAGATTCACAATGACTGCGATCTTCGTAGGATCAACCATCAGACCTTGCTTGCACACAATGTGGCCTAGTAGGATACCATATGGTACACAGAAAATACATTTCTTTAAGTTCAACGAGATTTGATGTTGCCTACACTTTGCTAACATCATTCTGAGGTTTTCATAATGGTTCTTTAATAAACCAAATACAGTCCAATCATCAAAATAGATTTCTAAGAACTTATGGATAAAATCCTTGAATGCAGCCGCAACAACTATGGAAAATATAGTAGGTGCATTCTTCAGGCCAAATGCCATAACTTTATACTAATATGAGCCCCATTCAGTTGAAAATGTAGTTTTATGTCTGTCTACTGAGTCAATTCTAATCTAATGGTATCCACAAAATCCATCAATAAATGAGTAGGCCTCATTTCCTCCAACATTGTCTAGTACTTCATCTATAAATGGAGTAGGAAATGAGTCATGTAGCGAAGCATCATTGAGCTTCCTGAGGTCCACGCAGATTCTGATTTCCCCTTTTGTTTTCTTTTCCTGGATAACCATAGGGCTTATCCATTTTGATTCTTCGACTGGCTCAATGATCCCTGCATCAAGCATCTTATCAAGTTACACCTTCACTCTTTCCTTGTTTATGGAATTCAATTGATAAGGCCTCTACCTAATGGGATTTGCACCTTGCTTGAGAGGTATCTTCATGACTCCCAAGTCACCCAAAATGCATTTCATTTCAGAGAACTTTGTTGGAAACAAATCATGATACTCATACAGAAGTTATGCGATCTGCGAGACCGTTTCTTCATCCTAGTAATCCCCAATAGATGCGAACTTTGGTTCTTCACTTGTGCCAATGTTAACTTTTCTTGTTTTGATAGTGTTGCTTAGATCTGGAATTTCTAATAGAGGTCCCTCTACATCGCGCGCTCCCTCTAACTCAGGTATATTGATATTGCGCAAATCCTTCTCATCACTCTCCTCCTCATCTTCTTCATCTGGGGAGAGGTTGTAACATTCAAGAGCATATTCTCTCTGTCTTTCCCATTCTGGTTGCTAGTTTACAGTTTCTGGTCTGGCATTAAATATCTTCTCTTTGTTTAACTTTAATGCCTTGTTTATACTTCGGCATTAGTCTTGGAATATCTTTTCTTTGATAATGATTTGCAGAGCCTCATTTATGTTTGGACAATAATCTTCAAAGCTGAAAGTTCTCTCGAAGTTCACAGTCATGATATACCAATCTGTTGTTCCTCTGCGAAGCTCTGCATCTGTATACCACTTCTTTGGGATTTGCTCTAATGTGTGCACAAACAAATTGACCCATTCTGTCTACGGTCTGTTTGTCCATGCTTTTGAACAATTCTCTATGTGATCCCTTGGATTCGTTTTTCCATTATACTTTACTATCGTTAGCACAATTTTATCTAAAAATCTGATTTCCATCATATCCTTGCACTGTTCCCATGTGGTCAGACTCTGCTTGTGCGTGGCCCACCATCTAGAAGGTGTAGCGCGCGGTGCTAAATCTAATGCTGACAGCTTATATTCATCTGGAATTACAGTATATTCTTGAAAAAATGAATGAATGTTGCTTAAGCCATCATAGGTAGGGATTGGACATACCTCTGCTCCAACCCAGCGTAATGATTTTATGATCTGCGCACATTGCCTAGCAGATACTTCATGCATTCTGATTTGCCAATTCTCCAATCCTGCATCGGATTTTGATATACAAGAGTTTTCGCATTTCCAACTCAACAGTCCATCAACCGTAGGATTGATGTAGTCGGCCTAATTCGCAGTCATCTTGTAGATGCGATCAAGGTCTTGTGCTTTTCATTCTTCTTGTATTGGTTCACTATATCTCGGTCCTTGTGAAGGCTCCAAGGGTGCAATGACCCTAATATATGCCCCTTCAAATATCATTTTTTTTCTCTTCATATTGATAATCGCGAGGTTATCCATCGCCCAGTCTATTCCCAGGAATGCAGGATATGGGTTACTGTCGTCGATGATCTCAATAAACTCAAAGTCTGCTGAACTTCTTACTCCATCAATGTCCACAAGTACATTCGAGAGTCTTCCAAATGGGAAAACTTTATGCTGATTAGCTAGTCTTAACTAGATACATGACCATGATAGCCTTGGTTTCCCCATCTGTTCCCATGTTTGTTTGGTCAAGATAATTCACTTCTGATCCCAAGTCAAGGATGATCTGGTCCATTTCATAGTATCCAATTTGTGCACTTAGCCTCATTTCTCGTCTTGTTCTCTTATGACTTTTTATATGGTGAACTGTGCTATGAACAGTACTCGTGCAATTACGTTGTTCATAGTGGTTTAGTAATTTTTTCAATTCCACTAAGGCATCTTCGCTCTTCAGTAACTTCATACAACTCCATAGGAAATGCACAATAGAAGTTATTGTTTCTATTGTGGTACATGTTTTATCATACGCTGCTGACATATCCTTCATATGTGTTGTTTCACTTCTCAGTTTAATTCTTGGTGTTACAGGTTTTGATTCTCTAAAGGTCTCCCTTGCTTCTGCGAAGACTTATTTGTTTCTTTCCAGATTGAAAGCAAGTGCTTTCCCAGTTTATTTTCCTTTCCGTACCCCTTCAGTAGGTGTCTTCTTAGCTTGGTAGTCTTCAGAAGATGAGGCTTCTGGTTGTTTATCTCTTCCTGTTGTGGTGCCACTTTGCATCACAACATTAATGTTTGGATCTTTACCTCTTTTCTCTATTGTGATTATCTATATGTTCGGGTTCTTCCCTTCTTGTCTTCTTTCTTGCATCTTCGCTTGCAATACTAGGCATGCCTCAATGACATGGTCAAAATACTTACTGTATTTACATGTAGTACAAGGATTGGTACAGTCTCTGGATAGATGGCCAAGATGACCACAGTTATAGCATATTGTCTAACCTCTTCCTATTCCTTGGCCAGTATTTATTCCTCTTCCTCGGAATCCACCACGACCTCTATATGCGCCTTGATCATACTGCGCATTATCATTGTGTTGCAGTGTTTCTTCCTGAACCTGGTAAACATCATGCTTCCTTTCCATCATTAGCTCATATGCTCTACAGTTGGAATCACCATGGCCAACTGACTTATAGAATGTGCAGTATAAATTCTTGGGTGTTCGCACATACTTCTGAATTAAGTAACACTCTTCAGGCCGATGTCCTCTACATCGGAAAATTTCACACCATGGTCCTTGCTATTGATTTAGTGGATTTGGTGCTCCACTATCAATGTAATATTTGAAAAATGGATAGTGTTCTTTCGGGTGTCGTTCTCCTTTACATTTTATACACCAGACTTCTTCTCTGATTTCTTTTCCCTTCTTAATGTCTTGTAGTTGTAGTGTTAGGTTTGCTAGTTGGTTCTGGATCTGGACCATGCTTTGGTTGGTCTCTCCTATCGGAGAATACTCTAGCTTCATGGAAATTTACAAGGCTTCTGTCTGTGAAGCCAACTTCTGTTGCATCAACGACAGTATAATATGTGGCAACAACGCAGCTATGAACCACTCTTGGTGTTGTTGCAGTGCGATGTCGAAGCTTACTTGATCTAGGAGTGCTTTGAATTTATGGTCAAATTCCCATACTGTTTCATTAGTTTTTTTCTTAATCTCTTTTAGTTCTATAATACATTGTGACTCAGACTTAGGTTTCTTGAATTCTCTTAAGAGGGAAGCCTTGATATCCACTAGAGTCCTATTCTGTCTGACAGAATATTTCATAAACCAATTCAAGGCTCTGTCCCTGAATGTAGTGACGAGCTGTGCTTGCTTACCAGCATCATCCCAGACTTGCTTGAAGTTCCAGACAGCTTCACACAAAAACTAGTGTTGCTTAGAGTCTTCTAAACCCGTTCCTTTGAATATCGACGGTTTTATATTGTCTGTAATTCTCCTTCTAGGAGGCACAGTGTTCTGTGTTGTGGTAGGGATACTATTGCGCGGAATGTTCTGAGTACTCACACCTGCAGTGTTACTACTATTGACATTCTGTGGATTAGGAGGTGCAGTATTCTCAACTAGAGGATTTTGTTGAGTGATAGGCTGATAGGTAGCTACTGGAGGTTACGTCTGGCTATCAGGCTCAACTTGTAACTCGGTGTCTATGCGAATTTCATGTTCCTTAGATCTCTTTTCTGCGCTAGACTTGTATCTTTTACCACTTATTAGTGTATGAATGTGTTCTTCTGTATCACTGTCGTTAGCTATGAACATTATAGACTCAAAACAACTAGGTATATTACTGCATTCTTAAAACACCTTTCTCAACTAAAAGCATTTTGATATATAGACTCAGATTGTTCAGGTACTTACCTCATAATCCCTTGACCAACTCTGCCTATGCTGTGTTGTAGGACTTCAGGGTGTCCACAATGAACTCTGTAATGTATCCTTCTAGTATGCTATCCAGCTAGAATTCTACTGCTCTTTATATCAGACTATCAACTGCTTTAAGTCTCTGAATGAGATATGGAGTCCACTCTGTAGGTTCTCCTCCCTAAAAAAAAATTTTGCATTCTTCTAACCTTGACAACCAGTCATATAGGTCATTGGTAAAACATGTAAAGAAAATTTCATAAATGTTCACCCATAGGTATCTCTGCAACCACTCTTCGTCAGAGAAACGCAGATGTTTATTCTCCGTTCTTGCAAACTCCCTTTATGTCTTGTCCACCCAGTTCCATATTTATGTCTTGTCTGGATGCCAATTTTCTGAACACATCACCAGTTCAAGCACGACAATGGAAGCATTTGTTGGCTCATATACTATTCTTTAACTTTTCAAGATAGACCCAGGTTCTGCGCGGTTCAGGGAACCAACAAAACCCCTTTTCACCAGCCCTTTCGCCAACAGTCTGCGAGTAGACTGAGGTCTCACCCTAGTTGAAGTTATGGGGAGGTTGCGGAATCAGGTTTCCACAACCTGGTGATGCACGGTTCGACGGACTGGGGGACTGCGTGAAGTTCCACCTACTTCGTAGTTAACGCTTATCCTATCACGCATCTAGGGACTATGTGCTATAGAATGGCTACTCAACAATAGGACAATGCAACTGAAGATTGCGCTACCTCTTTAAAAATCACACATCTTCGGAAATCTTTACTTAGTCTAAATTATGCATTCAACAAGCATACTGAATTGCGTATTCTGTAGACTTATGTAATATAATGAACTACGATGCAATTGTGCACTTCCAGTGCTGCGTTTCAAGGGAATTACACTTACACAGACTGCGTTGACTTAGTGTTTACCCAATAGTCATGCATTCATCTTATTCAAAACTACTTGTACATTCAACATACATGCATACATGTTCAACACTTAGAATATTATTCAAATCATTCATTCTTATGGAGAATACATATAAAAGTGAATCTTCATTTACTCATAAGCAAGAACTTAACCATTCAACAAATGAAAATACACATTCAATCGCACAGCACAGCGATTTAACGTGGTTCACCCCCAAGATGGGAGCTATGTCCACACGAATTGATGTTTTATTATAAATGAGAAGGGTTCAACAGTTCCAGTCTGCGCACTCAACTGCAGAATCTCTTCTCTTCTTCAATGGGTCTCTGCGCACACAGCTGCAGAGCCTCTTTACAACAGTCTCTCAACAAAGATCAACAAAACCTAGAGATCAATGTCTCAATAGAAAATCCCACATAAAATCAACCCTTTCCCTTACAAAAGTTTCCATTTATATAGATCATGCCATTAGGTCATGTCTATTACAATGCATGAGGGATAAAGCAAACCCTAAGGTACCCAAAATGGTGTGGTTACCCCGCTAACCCAATCTGGTAGGATATGATAACGACTCATCGCTGTGGCCGTCCTACTCGTGGTCACGTCCCTTTCAACCCCTCTGCCAAGCACATGCCGACGGGTCGCTTTAATCCTGTTGTTCCTTCTCTAATGGTTTCATGCACCCGATTCACTTAGTGTTTCCTTTGCTTGTGCGACCGGTCACTTTCCTTCTTTGCCACTCCTTACTCGCCTCTTGGGAATCTCGAAGTATCTTCCCCAAAATAGATCTCCAACCGATCTTAATGGAACTTGTAATGTTTTCTGTCCAATATTCTGCCATGCTATATCTTCGCGGAACTGGCACTTCGTAGCACTATATCTCCACAGCGCTGTAACTCCGCGGTGCTGGTACTTCGTAGTGCTGTAACTTTTACTTTGCCGACGTTGCGCTACGCTATTACTTTGCAGCTCCAAAACTGACCTGTCAAAAAATTTATTAACTTGGGCCACACCCAACAAGGGGCTTGGGAGGTCTTAATACATCCTAATGTAGCTCTGATACACTTAGTTATTCATTTTAAACATTCAAGTTTTTCACTTCTCAAGGAGGAAGGAAGGGTAAAAATACTAGGTGAATTCATTGGTTGAAAACGTGACTAATCTAGTAACTTTTTGGATTCCCAAACACTATACAGACTTCCCTATTTTATGATATGATACTTGGATATGATAGAGGACCTCTAGGGAAACCAAAATGAAGCATTAATTCAGGTTTTAGGGTATGCTATAACTCCCATAAAACAACAGGTTGTGAAACATAGAAATTGTATATAGAATATCCATATGTGGAATGTTAATTTAGTTTGTTTGCAAAAGAACTTACATGATTATATGTAAATATCATTTTAGTGATATGGAGTAACACTTGAAAGAGTTGGGTATGTATATACATGAGTTTCATGTTAATGATGAACTATTCCACATGTTGATTGGCTACGAGATAGGTGGATTCCTATAGTGCCAAGGGGCACAAGATGTCTTGGACATCACAAGGATAATGATGTTATACCAAAATTTTCATGCTATTTAATTGTGAATTCCAATATTTCTATGACTTGTAGGTGACTATGAGTTATGACAAGAATTGTGACTTGCCCAAAGTGGTTTTTCGATGACAAGACCCCTTATATCAGTGATGGCATAGTATGGTTGATGTAGGTTGTTGACTCTACTACTATTGGTGGGGTTGGAGGCATTTCCCATTGTTTATCCCCCGAAACCTGGAGTCATGGGAGGGCCGTGCTGCACATGCTCCCCTAGATGTGTGATGACAACTAGCAGATTCATGTTGGGGAAGCTTGGTCAATGTAGTCAATTGACATTTCCGCTTATAGGTTCTATGTGTGGTTAGGTCATGTAGTCGATGCTCATGATAGTATATTGCAACAGAGGATAGGATGGTGAGGTCAGGAGATGGAAGTAATGGTGATTATGGGGTTGTATTACTGATGGGATGGATGGGACTAATGATGGATTGGATGGTGTTATTGATGATCATTAACCATCATGATTATATGCTCAATTTCATCATTATCTTTACCTAATTCTGTTTTATTGCTTATGTATGAATTATTATGAATGATGAATAATGCATTGTTTAATTCTTCTTCTATATGTTGTTTGAAAGCATGTAATAATGATATATTAGGATCACTAAAAGTGATTATTAGTACCCATGGTTAAGACGTGTGCACTGGCCATGCATACACCAATTCGTGATTATGCTATTATGATTGGTTAATCGATCAATAAATTAATATGGTTATATTAGCTATTAGTAACTTGGTTGATTAATTGTTGAAAATATTACTTGTGTGTTGAAATTATTGTTAGGATATCTCATCATTCAGTATGTACTTTTCATGCATCTGCATGTTGCCTAGTCACCAGTTTGATGCCTCTAGCACCTAGTTCCTAGTCTGCCAGCACCCGAGAGCTTCCTTCCACTCAGCTTTAGCCCTCCTAGTGCTTAGTGCACCAAGCATGCACCTACCACCTGAGAGGGGCGCCTTTTCTCACCTACCAGTCCAGTTCACTTGAGTTAGCTAGTTTTCTTTCCTTGATTTGAGGCTAGATTGACTCCTAACTGCTGTTATCACTCCGATGGACCTCCGATGAGACTTGACTACCTATTCTGAGTCCATTTAAATCCTCATGCGCCTTCCACTGAGCCTCCTTCCCTACATTAGTGCCATTAACATCAGTTACACTTATTACACTCAGTTAGACTCAGTTTGACACCTGACTGACAGTTACTTGTGCATTGATGACCACCACTGATTGATGATGAGGACTCCTAATTGGAGCCAAGCTATGCCATGCAGTATATTCGAATGACCTCCTTGGCTAATTTGAATTTCTCACTCATTGTGACAGTATTGTATTGTAATTCTACTATTTTGGATTATAGAGCACTGATGCATCTCTCTTGTACAGTTTTTACTCCAATTTGTTTTACATCATTGTGATTGATTTACTTGTTCAATGGATCTGCTGTGACTAATTTTACATGGTATCAGAGCCATGGCAAGGACAAGATCTCTCTTCTACAGGTGTTCTACATGAAGAATTGAGTGAATTTGCTCAAAAATACTGAAGTTTTGGCATTCAAAATATCATGTGCATGTAAAGTTGAAATATCTCTCTAATACCACTCCAGAAGCTTGAGTTTTCCACATAATTCTTGGAATTGATACATTGGATCTTCAAGCTTGCTTGATATCCAATCCCATGTGTGATGCAACTCTAAAAGGGTGGATTGTTCGACCTTACGGTTCTTGTTTTGATTGTGATTTGCAGGTTAATTATCTTTATGAAGTGCATTCACTATCTTGTGATTTGCAGGTTCTTCTCCACCAATTGCACTCGCTATCATTGAGATGGATTCTTCTTCTTCAAAGCTACTCACTCCTTTCAATTATTTTGAATTGAAGAATGACAAGGAGATTATGTTGCGCTCAAAAGGGTACTACAGAGTCACCATGGGCCTAGAAGTTGAGCCTAATACTCTCATTGAAAAATCCAAGCACTTCAACAAATTGGATGAAGCATATGGTCTTGTTTACCTCAATATTTCCAAGGATCTTCACTTTCACCTTAGTGGATTGACTACTCCAAAGGTAGTATGGGAGCATCTTGAAAATATTTTTGGAAAGCAAGATGACATGCGGTCTTTTCAATTGGAAAATGAATTGATTGCCTTGAATCCTAAGAATTTCGAGACCATCAATTATTTTTTCACAAGATTCAAGCATTTGTCTTTGCAATTGAAGAACAGTGGAGTTGTCAAACAGGATAAACAATTGATACTCTCCATTCTTTCAAAACTTGGTAAATATTTCTTGGTATTTGTCTCTACTTTCAATTCCGGTTGGCTAACTACCCCGAATTGGAATATGCCTTCATTGAGTCCGTTACCAAATAACATGATAAGCTAATCCAAATGATGTCCATAAGCTCCAAAGATTCATCCCTCTTTGTTGGAGGATCCAAGAATTCGAATGGAAAAGGGAAGCAAAAGAAAGAGAAGCCCAAATTTGAACCTACCAAGCAAAGAGAGAAAAGCAAACCATCGGATGCACCATCTGGTTCAAGGAACAAGTAAAAGGGTAAAGAGGGTAAATAAAAATCTAAATGTTCATATTGCAACCGTGGCTTTCATCATGAAAGTTCATGCATGAAGAAAACAATAGATCAAATGGCCCTCCTTTTGGAAAAGAATAACATAACTCTTCCCGATGGTGCACGAAAGAAGGATAGAAATGATGATCATGAAAGAGGTCAAGCACTCATTGCAACTGTTTCGAAACCCACCACTCTACTGATAGATTCTGGTGCCTCGAATCATATGGCTGAAAATATCAACTCCTTTTCTTCATTTGATCCAAATATCTCCATCCCCATCCATGTGGGAGATGACTCAAAAATTTCATCAAAGGGTAAAGGTACCATCCATTTAGAGCATGGAAGTTTTCATAATGTTCTTTATGTGCCTTCCTTGGCTTCGAATCTACTTTCTGTGTATCAAATGACACACACTAGTGCACCGAAGCAAGTTACATTCAGCCCTAACAAAGTTGAAATTTCTGATATTGAAATTGGAAGACTTATTGCGGTCGGAAAGGCAAACCATACTGCAAAATACTATGAGTTTTCACACTTTGTGCCGCTTGAAAAGCCCACTGCTCTTCTCACTCATGGAAATGAGGTTAGTAGGATTTGGCATGAAAGGTTTGGACACCTTAATTACAATTATTTTCTGATGTTACAAAACAAATCCATGGTTGATGGTCTTCCGCACCTCTGTTCCTCGAAGGGATTTTGCCCAAGTTGCATCATTAGGAAGCACCCCGAGCACAAGTTCGACCGCGGAAAAGCTAGCAGAGCTTCTACTATTTTGGGTCTCATACATTCTGATATCAGTGGTCCCTTTCCAAATATTTCCATGAATGGTTCAAGGTATGTTTTGACATTCATCGATGACTTCTCCCACTTTACTTGGGTTTTTTTTCTCAAAAACAAGTCAGAAGTGCTTGGAAAATTCAAGGATTTTAAGGCTTCTGTTGAGACTGCCACTGAGAGAAATATCAAAGCTCTTAGATCTAATAATGGTGGAGAATATATCAAGAATGAGTTGCTGCAACTTTGTTCTGAAAGCGGAATTCAGATCCAACATACAGTTCTCTACACATTCCAGCAGAATGGTGTAGCGGAAAGGAAGAATCAGTCACTGAAAGAGATGGCTACCTGTATGCTTGAGTCTCAAGGTTTGGTTGAAAATATTTGGTCTTAAGCCATGAAGTTTTCTGCATACATTCAGAACTAAGTTCCACATTCATCCGTGAAAGGTAACACTCCTTTCTAAGCATTCACTGGTCACAAACCAGATGTGTCCAATTTGAGGGTTTTTGGCTCCACTGCATGGGATAGAATTCCTATTGAAAAGAGAAAAGCTTTGGATCCACAAAGTACTGAATGTATCCTAATAGGATATAGAGAAGAATCAAAAGCATATAAACTCATGAATATCAGATCCAAAAAGATATTCATAGAGCGAAGTGTGAAGTTTGAAGAATTGCTTCCAGATCTGAAACTAGTCGAGGAAAACACTGTCGATCTGCAGTCTCTACAAGAAGAAGTTTCAAGAGAAGATGAAGAAAGAATTGGATCTCATATTTCTGATATTTAATAAAAATTTGATGGCCATGACATATCAGGTTCAGAATATGACCATAATGATCCTCCTCAGTTACCAAAGTGGGCCCAAAACACTCTACAATCTGCTACTCCAAACATTGGAAATCCTGATGATCCAAGGAGAACAAGAGCAGACTTTCATAGAGCAGGTATGGCTCTTTCATTTTATGATCCATTATTATCTAAGAAATGTTATTTGATGATTGGTTCAGATCCCAAATCATACTATCATGCCCACCGAGGCCCAAGATGGAAAACTGCCATGGATGAAGAGTACAGTTCTCTTCAAAAAAACAATACATGGGAGCTAGTTTCTCTTCCACCTAGAAGAAAATTAGTCCAATGTAAGTGGGTCTACCACACGAAATTTGTTGCTGATGGATCTATTAGAAAATACAAAGCTAGGCTGGTGGAAAAAGGTTTCTCCCAAATCCAAGGAGTGGACTACACTGAGACCTTTGCACGGGTTGCAAAGATGGATTCCATCTGGCTAGTTTTGGCTATTTTCGCATCCAAGCACTGGGAAGTGCACCATATGGATGTGAAGAGTGTTTTTATACATGGAGATATCGATGAAGAAGTATATATGAAGCATCCAGAAGGATACATATTAGATCCATCATTAGTTTGCATATTGAAGAAATCTTTGTATGGATTGAAATAGGCCACAAGAGCTTGGTACGCAAAGATGGATTCCTTCCTTCTTTCTCAGAATTTCAAAAAATGCAAATCTTATCTGAATGTGTACCTACAAAAATTTAAAGGTAATTTTCTGATTGTTGTTCTTTATGTTGATGATCTTCTCATTACTGGTAGCACTCTCCTTACAATCAACAAGCTAAAAATTGCCTTAAATCTAACTTTTGACATGAGCGATTTGAGCTTGCTTAAGCAATTTTTGGGCTTGGAGATAGCTCAAAATTTTGATGGGATCACATTATCTCAGAAAAAGTATGCTTCAAACCCGCTATTAAGTTTTAATATAGCAGAATGTAAGGCTGCTCCATTTCCATTCCTCCCAGGAATTAGTCTTGAGGAAGGAAATTCTACACCGCTTGCAGATTGCACTATGTATCGATAGTTGATTGGTTCACTACTCTACTTGACACACTCAAGGCATGATATTTCTTAGGCCATGAGTGTTGTATCAAGGTATATGCAGCAGCCCCATGAGCTTCATTGGTAGGAAGCCAAGCGGATCTTGCAATATGTGCAAGGTCGAGACATTTTGGCATACACTATGTTGCAGATTCTGAGCTAGATTTCATTGGTTTTACTGATTCAGATTGGGCGGGTGATAGAATTGATCGAAATTCCACTTCTGGTTATGTTTTCA
Organism: Larix kaempferi; assembly: GCA_027924585.1. Lineage (NCBI taxonomy): Eukaryota > Viridiplantae > Streptophyta > Pinopsida > Pinales > Pinaceae > Larix > Larix kaempferi. The sequence continues at coordinate 2,979,244 of BSBM01000036.1, forward strand.
TGATTGGCCATGGCCCTATTTTCTGGTCAAGCAAAAAGTAGGAAGCCATTGCACTTTCTTCAGCAGAGGCAGAGTATCGAGGGGCAGTCAATGCCTGCATTCAGGCAGTTTGGTTGCAGGGTATTCTTTCCGAGTTTGATTTTGGTAGCACTACTTCAACTGTCATATTTTGTGACAATCAAAGTGCTATTAATATCTCCATATCTCCAATTAGACGGCGGAGGACCAAGCACATTGATATTCATATGCACTACATCCGAGAGTTGGTGCATGATCGTACCATCAATCTGCAATATTGCCCTACTGATGAGCAAATTGCAAACATCCTCACCAAGAGCTTCATCGAGAAGAAGTTATCTTACCTCCGTTCAATGTTGGGGGTGAGTTCCATCATGGTGGAGACATATTAGATCCATTTTATGTTTATTTTGAGGGGGGGCTTTCTTCCCACTGGGTTTTCCCTCTTTCCTCACTTAGCTTATTTTCATCATTTTTGGATTATTGTATTGGGGTGACCTTTGGTCTCAGTAACCAGGGCCCTACATTTTATTTTTTACATCATAGTATAGCTTGAGGGGGGGTGTTAGGATATCTCATCATTCAGTATGTACTTTGCATGCACTTTGCATGCATGCATCTGCATGCTTCCCAGTCACCAGTTTGATGCCTCCAGCACCTAGTCCCTAGTCTTCTAGCACCCGGGAGCTTCCTTCCACTCAGTTTTATCCCTCCTAGTGCTTAGTGTGCCTAGAATGCACCTACCACCTGAGAGGGGCACCTTTTCTCACCTACCAATCCAGTTCACTTCAGTTAGCTAGTTGTCTTTCCTTGATTTGAGGCTAGACTGACTCCTAATTGTTGTTATCACTCCGATGGACCTCCGATGAGACTTGACTACCTATTCTAAGTCCAGTAAACTCCTCATGTGAACTCCATTGAGCCTCCTTCCCCACATTAGTGACATTACCATCAGTTACACTTATTACACTCAGTTAGACTTAGTTTGACACCTGGCTGACAGTTACTTGTGCATTGATGACCACCACTGATTGATGATGAGGACTCCTAGTTGGAGCCAAGCTATGCCATGCAGTATATGTTGGCGGGAAAAACTACCCTATAGCAAGGAAACTAATACTGTCAACTCGAATGGGGTGACAGGTAAGTGTATTAACTGTATTACAAAAATATTTATGAAAATAAATGAGTTATAGACCTTGAGAACATACCTTTTAACTTACGTTCGATCCTAGCTTTTATTTGATCTTGCGCTCAATCCTCAAGTCCACCTTTTGTTCAGTAAACCTGCAATACAAATACCTTTCTCAGCGTATCTTGGATAATATATAATGATTGAAAGAAACAAAAACAATTTTAAACATTCGATATTAACCAAAACGGATCCAAATTAATATATTATTTCAAAGAACACTTAATTTGGGACAAGAAAGACACTTCAACCTTTTATTGTCAAAAACAAATTAATGTTACAAATATACCTGACTTTGTGACATGCTCCTGCAACTTGATTCTGGGCTCTTGCTCTTCTCTGACTTGGATATCTTCAGCATAAACTCCTCCAATGCAAGCTTCTCTTTTATATCTCTATGTCTCTAAGTTTCTCCATCTAACCCCTCTCTTTATTCTTCCCTGTATTTATAGGATCAGAGAAGTAGTTCATGTCGAGAGATGGTTATGGAGGAAGTTGGGGAAGTTGAAAAACTACCAGTAACTAATCCTCCTCATGAAATTAATTAATTTTTAATCATCTTTTGAGATGTATGCTACTATTGTTCAGTGAAGTAGCGTTTAGGGCGCTACTTTAGTGCTAGTCAACTAGCACTCATCGATTTTTAAATGTTGAGCGCTACTATGCTGAATAGGAGTAGCGCTTCTAAGGCTTTGAGCGCTACTATTATACACTGGAGTAGCGTACAGGCGCTAGTCTATTGAAGTAGAGTAGTGCTCATATCTCAGAATGATATTTTTAGGGTTTTCTCAGTGTTGTCTGGAGGTGTAGTAAATCAAAGTCTCATCTAAGGTCAACATGCTCCTCCATCCAAGTTGTCCTTTTGTGTGATCAACAGATCAAGGTGATCACGGACGGAGAGGTGCAAGTTTGACTGATAACAGATGCCCCCTAATGTGTGAGGTCAGAGGGAAATGATGGCCGAAATACATAATAATCCAAAACCAGAGGAGGAGAAAAGAACCGCAGAAACAAGTCACAAGAACACCTGCAACAAAGATCAAGGTCAGCTAGCAGTTACATCTTTGACATCATGTAGATGTGCAGTGTGATACAACATGATCTCTGATACATAACAAGGAGATGTATATATATCATGGCCACTTGGAATACAAGCGTGGATCCATGTCAAACTGAGAGATCATAGCCATAACAACAAACTGGATCTATGTCTCGTGGAGAGCCGAATATAAGTGAGGCTCAGTCTTGTGCAAGTTGGGTGATAACATAATGAGTTAATTTCATCCAAAATCCCAAGGTCTTCATCCAAAACCACTCTATGTACAAACCCTATCCATGTGAATAGATGAGCTGATAGTCGAACATGGGGGGTATAGTTTGATTACCTGTCATTGATGTATACCATTAAGAAACGCGAGGACTTCCACCGATAATGATGATGGGGTCCAAGGTACCAAGTACGATCCGCCAAGTGTGAATAGATGGACTTGGAGTCGAACACTTGGGGATCCTATCAAAGAAGAGACATTGATGTATTCTCATCATTCAACAGCGAGGAAAATTGCCACTGGTGTCTGCAATCTCCAAGGTACTAACCGAAACTCTAAACTTCATTCCCAGAGTAAAATGAGTTGATGTCGATGGGAAAAATTTCATTGGAAGGGAGGCCTTAAGGCATCCTCCATCATCCAACTCGAGGAACACTCAACTCGTAAGAGATGATATGGATTAATATGTAACAAGACTGACACTAGGATGGCCGACACATGAGGTCAAGGTAAACTGCAGAATGGCCGACACAGGGTATATCCTTAAACATTGAGCACGACACAAAGTGACTCAGGGAGTTTCTGACATAATGGGGTGAATGATAAGCCTGAAATGTAAGAGACATTATCAGACCCTCCATATGGTTGGAAGAATAACCAACCGTGGGAGTAAATAACTCAGAGGACAGGTTCACCCTGAGGTCAAAACTAAACCCAACTGACAAGATAGACTCAAGTAGGTGCTGTGTTTAAGGATAGAACTGACTGAACTGCCTTTGACAATAAAAATATGATATGTCTTTTCCATCCCTTATTCTTTTTAGATAAAAGAATACCTTTCTTGTTGTTTTAATGAGTCCAAGAAAGAATGAAAACTCAATAGATCCAACCATGTAAAAATTTTAACGAGCCCATGGGAGGAAGACTCAAGACCTTCTTCATTGTTTATAGAGTTCGAAGAAGAGATAGAATATTACTCTATATTACTGATCTCTGGATTTTAATATCGATCCGAGATCTGTTCTTGCTCGCCGATGTTTTCAATTTTAAGGAGTCTAAAAAACTAAACAATAACTGCATATATCTGCTCGTGGATTTTAGTATCGAGCCCAAGCAGATTAATGCTCGCCGGTGTTTTCCTGTTTATAGAGTCTGAAAAACTTAAACAATCCTCTTTTCACCTATCCGTGGATTTTATATCGAGCCCAGATTGGTCTGTGCTCGGCGGTGTTTTCTTGTTTATAGAGTTGAAAAACTTAAACAATCCTCTACTTACCCTCTCGTGCATTTCACATCGAGCCCGAGTAGGTGAATGCTCGCTTGGTATTTTCATGTTTAGAGAGCCTGAAAACCCTAAAGAAAGGCTCCAAAAGGTCCTTTTTCATGCAGTTAGTCTCTTCCCCTGAAAAAGTATAAAACAATGGAAGAAGAACTCTTCTAGCACATACATAAGTATACCTAGAGTATACCTTTTCCGTAGTTAATCCACCTAGGCCCGGAAAAGGGATAATTCTATACCTGAGTGGATGAGTCTTCAATTACTTTAACGAGTTCGAAGAGGATAAGCTTGCTCGACAATATTGTTTAGGTTTAAATAGTCCAACAAGAGCTTAAAATGACTTAAAGGTCAGCTTATAGGATCATAGCTTCATACTCTGCCAAAACTAGGTCTTCAACAAAATATTAGTTGATGCGGCAAAAAATCTCGAATGATATATGAATTTGAACTATTAACTAGTTGACAAGGTCTAACATCAAGAGTTTTTAAACTTAGGAGATTGATCCTACAAAAATTAAAGGAAAATTGAGTTTGGATTAGAATGCACCATATGTGTGTTCCAATTGATTAATTAGGTATTTTTGAAAAATTTTGAAACTATAGAAAATTAAACAATGGTGGGTAAAAATCAAACTCCAATTCATATATATAATTTCATTTTAAAAATTCAATTTCCAAATTGTTTTGTAGGGCAAAGATTGGGGCAACCTTTTGCATTTTCAAATCTCCGTGGCGATCAAACCAAGCATCCAAATGTCGTTCTTCTTCCACCAAGTTAGAATTCACCCTACTTGCATTTTCATGGTTTAGTTTTCATTTTTTGAGCGAAAAATTGCTTGCAATGTGATGCTCACAACTTTTACTGCGCGGGGCGCTACTGTGTAACAATAGCAGTAATGTGTAAACGCGATGAGCGCTACTGTGCTCAAATAGAGTAGCGCCCATACGTGACTGTGTAGTATACACAGTAGCGCTCACTCTTGAAAACCTATAAACAAGCACCGAGACTCAAAGAATTGTCATTTTTTGTGCGGGATGGTTCTTCAATGGAGGGAGAGAGAACATGAGGACATGGATAGGTTGGCCATGCAAGATCCGACCACTCTCCACACTCTCCAAAGATGCGGTTTATTGAAGTTTTACCGAACCGTAAACATGAGGGCCTTAAACAAACTGTTTCGAAGACTTATTCGGTACTGGGATGTGGATACCAATACTTTTGTCATCCGTGGGCAAACTTTGGAGCTTACAGTTGATGACATATATTTCATTACTGGTCTCTCACGGAGAGGAGATGTAATTAATCTGAAAGGGTCTTCTCGTGTGGGTGTAAGATCTGTGCAAGAGTATGTGAATTCATATTGTATTGCCTGAGCTGAGAAATCGGGAAGCCAAGTCTTGATTTCAACCATTGAAGGCCTCCCCTTGAAAGTGATAGTGAGCATGATCAACCGAGTGGCAGGTAGTGCTTCACTACACTTAGCTTCCAGGCACTCTATGCATATTGGTGTACAATGCTTACACGGTCATGTCTATGATTGGTGTACTAGTTTAGTGGCAAGCATGAAATCTCAATTGACAGGTTGCAAATCCGACACAATGAAGAATTTTGGGTATGGTAGCATTTTGTGTACTTTCTTCTTTGAGAGGATGCCTGCTATCATTTTGGGGATGCCTCTACCTCAGGTTAACCCCCGTGAGCCTAGACTAGGCCGTTGGGGTGACATATTCCTCTGCCAGGGTGGTGGGGAAAGTCACTACTGTTATCATACTGATGATTTTTCGGGGTGGTGGGAGAGGAAAGTGCCTGCTTTCGAGCAGTTTCCATATGCTGGATTGGATTTTCGTCATGATCCATAACTGGTGCTTCCCCCAGGTGGAGCCTGGGGAGATATTGGTATGTTTAAATTTTGAGAATTATTTAATTTTTTCAAACTTTTTCAAGTATTTGATTTTTATGAATGAATTTTGAAGTGCTAATCAAGTGTCATATGCAGATCTTGGGACTATTCGTCCTGAGGGACATCCTACCATCTTTGTGAGGCCAACTGATATTACTGCAGCAGATGCTATGTTGGGGACTATAGAGAGAAAAGTGAGTCGGTTGACTCATGAATTTCCTGCATGTCGTATGGATCAGATACCTATGGATATGCAAGAAGATGTAGTTGGAGTGCCCCTGCCATGGCTTAGGGTGCTACGGAAGATAGCTAGGCTAGTCATATGCTATCGCAATGCAGTAGATGATGATGAGGTCCCTCCTTCTCCATAGGAGAGGGATACATTCTATGTACATATTTTTGAGGCTACTATGCCAAGTTTTTGTACTTTTATGACTTGACTTGATAGACTTGTGACCCAAAACTCATATATTTTTTGATACAGTATCGGCTATATACAATATCGGTTATTTACATATGTATGTGTTTGAAATTTATGTGTGCAATGTTGTTTATGAAAGTGTATGATGCAAATTCCAGTCTAATACATAGTTTGCTAAAGAATCAGCTAATGTGTTTAAACTTCTCGGAATGTGTTCATATATAATAGAATCAAATTGTCTTTCCAATAGTCTAAATCGTAGAAATTGACGTAGAAAACCAAGATCTCTAATATAGTAGACACCTGTTAACTGAAATACAATTAATTGTGAGTCGAGTCTTACCTCCAAATGTGAAATGCCATGATTGAGAGCATATCGGAGAAGTTCTATAACTGCACTGTACTCAACCACATTATTCATGGTAGGAGCCAAACAAACCCCCCCCCGAGGAGACAAGTTGGCCAGCGGGTGAATAAATTACCCAAGCTGCTGCAACCAACTGACAGGTGTGGCGACTGGCGCCATCAGCAAATCCTAAGAAATGTTCGGTTGACATTTGGTACATGCAACGAAAAATCACACATAATATTAACTAACAAGCATAACAAAAACTAGCTTTACAAAAATATAAAGCTATGTTACAAGAAAAAGTATGTCAGCCTAAGCGTAATACTTTTTCAAGTAGGGTCAATGCCTAGATCCTCCTCGTGAGGTCGGGAAAAGGTGTCATGGAAATCACGGAAAACATTGGTATACGAAATGATCTCATTGAGATAACAGCCCGTTTCAATAAAAATGTTTTCGGTGAATCCAGTGGAAATGTTCACCAGCAAGGTATTCAATCTATTCTCTTCAACAAAACCAACTTGTGAAGTAGAAGTGAAATTAGTATTTCCGCTGGGTGTTGGAAAAAACTTGCCTCTCTCTATCAAGTTAAGAAAAGGAAACAAGAAGGACCTGGGATCTATATGTTCACGAGGATGGTCTAGGTTGGTCATGACTTCTAACATTTCCTCCTCAGAAGGTAAAGTAGTATCTGAACTGTCAAGAGAGTGGATCGGGTCTGGTGACTGAGTAGCACAATCCATATTTGACTCAACAGACACCAATGGAGTCAACATATATTCTGTTGCAGTTTGATAAGAATCCAAATGGGTAACCTCTGCAACAGGAGTGGGCACAGAGGGGTTTGTATTAGTTGGGAGAAACCCAGAATCAGTTGTTAAACTAATCATGGAAGTTTCAGATGATGAACATCCCTCAGTACCAACAAATAAGGTAGGAACCGGTAGGTCAAAAGTGCCAATTAATGACCCATAAAGTCCTGCTCCTAAACTCTCACCAACCGGGGTGGTTTGATCAATTAATGGAACTATGGTCTCCGAAGAAGTCTGGTTGTTTCTCTGAGTGAAAGAAAGTTGATCGACTGTAATGACCTTACCTTCAAATGGGAACATAACAACTCGAAAAACTGCCGATGCAATAGCTCGCATGGCATATGTCCAGGTCCTGCCTAATAACATATTGTAATCAAGCGGAGCGTCCAGAACTTCTACTTCTACAACAACTGTCTTACCGGCCAATGTGACATCAAATGATGGCAAAACCCCATGTGGACGAAAAGTCCTGCCATCAAATGCAGTAAGTAGTGTGTTAGAAGGGGCTAACTCAGGGGAACCCAAAGCTTTCCAACAAGAAATTGACATTACGCAGGTCGACGCGCCCTCATCTACGACAGCTCGTCTGATGGTCATTGGGCCATGGACGACTTCAATCTGAAGAGCAACATGGTAGGGAAACCGGTATTTGACATCAGTCATATCAAATCGCGCAGACATGTTAGAGGATTCCATACTTCCAATAGCTGCCAGAAGTGCATTCCGTTGTAAAGGACAACTTTGCAAGACTTCTAAAGTAGACATGGCACAAGGGGTCTGGGCTAAATCTTCAACCACATTGTAGTTGGAAGCGGCCCGAGTGTTGGGATTGTGTGATGCCCGTTTCAAGACACCTTTTGGGATCTTGGGCATTGGGTCCACAGGTATGTGGAGTCGAGTGGAGGATTCTAGAATCTTTTTATCCTTTTTCTGTGCGTCTGGGGTATAGTTCCTGGCTCTCATTTGTAAGAGTGCATCCGAATGAACCATGTTAATAAAATTTTGATCAACCGTAGCATGTGTAATGCCCCTAGTGTTGGAGGTGCCAGAAGTTGAGCTCTGCCCTTTAGGGAATGGATCTTTCAATACGGAAGGCTTCTTTTCTCTTAAGAGATTCTGGGCTTCTTCAAGCAGAGGGAATTGGTGAGTAAGGTGGTCCTGCTTGCAAAGTTTACAAGGGAACTTAACCTTCTTTTCTCTTTGTTACCCTCTTCGGCATTCTCTTTTTTGGGATTTTATTGGTTCCCCTCTCCTTTCTTGCCCTTCTTTTTGTTATTGGGCTGCCGAGGGCCCTTTTGATTATTCTGAACCTGGTTGACAGGCTCAGAAGTAGAAGGAGAGGTTGTGACGGACGAAACTTCTGCAGTCGATTGTTTAACAGATAAAGCATGAACCTGTTTGGTCATTGCTTCGAAAGCTGCAGAGTCAACTGAACCCACTATGCCGTTAGCATGTGGTCCAGGTTTAGGTCTACTCAGATCAGTATTCGATCGTGGTGCATCAGGTATGATCTCATACGGTAACCCGGATTGTGCATAAACGAGATCTAACTGCTGAGTCCATAGGATGGCTTCTTCCTCGTTAGACACTCCAGACGTAGCTACTTCCTTAGAAATGTAAGGAAGGAGTGATTTCAAATACCACTCAAGAAGGAATTCTGGAGGTATGTTGGCTTTGATGAGCCTCTTCCATCTTCGCCACTCCTGAATGTGGTCAGATAAATGAGTAGCTTTATTTTGTCTAAATGTAGACAAAAGGTCTGTTTCGGCATCATACCGAACACGAAGCTGGAAGTGATTCAAAAAGACAGTCACAAGATCCCCAAAATTAGAGAATGTAGCTGCAGATAACTCAATGTACCATTTGGCTGCAACATCGGTTAAAGTCCTTTGGAACAGTCTCAATCTAATGGAATCTTCATGTAATGAGTTCGAGGAACACCATAAATGGAAAGTAGTGACATGGTCACCAGGGTCTTCACCTATTTTGCCTTCGAACTTGGGAATGTCCGAAGGTAACTTGGTAGGAACTGGTGGCCATGTAGCGTTATGATACACTAGATCGTTGGTCAGTTTGGAAGGATCTGGAAAATTCAAAGTTGCCAGAAATGGTAAATGAGGCCGGTAAGACGGTACTTGATAAGATGGGGTCGAAAAAGGGGAACCACCCATAGTTTGACCCATGAACTGCTGGTAGGGGTTTCCCCCAGCCGTCTGCTGGTAGGGGTTGCCCCCAACCATCTGTTGATAAGGGTTGCCACTGGCCATCTGTTGATAGGGGTTTCCACCTACCATCTGTTGATAGGGGTTTCCCCCAGCTACTTGTTGGTAGGGGTTGACCCCTGCCATTTGTTGTTGTGCGAAAATATTATTGAAATTTCCCCACCCATATGAGAGCGGGTTAGTGTTCTGTGGGTTTGTCCACTGTGGCTAGGTATTAGCCCCACCATATTGTTGGTTAAAAATATTACCCCCTCCCCCTGAGAATAAGGAAAAAGGGACATTACCTGCAGGCATATTACATTGATTCATGTTGGGACCTTCAAAGGTATTGAAACCAGTGGAAGCTGATGTAGACGGTGCGGTCATGGTACTCATGACAGGCACAGTTGCAGAAGCACTTGGCCCTACAGCGGGTGTGGAAATCCAAGTACTGGGTATCTGATATAACGGATGAAACGCAGGAGGTGTCACTAAATTGGCTGTACTGCTAGGTCCAACAGTAGGTGTAGAGGTAGGTCTCATAGTTGTTGAACTTGGCATACCTAATGTACCAGTATTAAAACTGAAAGATAGAGTAGACACAGAGGTTGTCTGTTCCAAACTCGGTGTAGCAGTAAAAGCAGGATTTACCTTGTTAGTGTTCATACCTATGGTGGGAGTTTGTGGAAATCCCTGTTCACCTCCTAGAGTAGACATCAGATGTCCAAGCAAGGAATTATATGCACTGTAATGGGGCTGCTGGAAACCAATAGGTAAAAGAAGCGGATTTCTAGGATTGGTCAGAGGAGGATTGAAGGGAGTGCTATACTTCGCAGAAGTAAGATCTTCAATCTCAACTGAACTTAAGTGTCGCTGATATAGAGTACCTAGTTGTGGTTCCTCAGGAACCTCTATTTCAGGGTTTTCTATTGTTGTTTGTTGTTCTTCAGGAAACTCAACTTCAAATGGTAGTTCCTTAGGAATTCATATTTCAGGATTTTCCATTGTAAAAATTTCCTCAGGAAATTCTGTTTCAGGAATGGTTTCTAAAGAAACACTGGGGTTTAACCGCTATCTTCTAGCTGGCGGTAAAGGTTTTGTTCTAACTGGTGGAAGGTTTTGAAGCCTTCTCGATCTACGAAGTTCTTGATTCTCCGTGATTATATATATAAAATAACAAACTAGAACCTAGTGGCCACTACGACTAGGGGGAAAATAGCACGCCAACTAAAAAATTCCTAAGTATGCAAACCAGGAAAATGAGATGCCTTCCGGAGAAGAGTCTGGGATGATGAGGGCCCAGAACAGATCAACGAAGGAAGAAAGACAAATACCTGGGGCCCACAATACAATGACTAAGGGTGCAAGCGCTGGAATCACCCAACTTCCCTCCCAAAGACCTGCAAGGGATTTCCTCCCACGTCTGTCTTAGGTACAGTAGATATACCCTCTGCTGTCACCTGTGTGTGAACCTAAAGTCAGATACTAAGGATACCACAACACCGAAAACTCCTGGGGGAACAGTCCCTGGTCGAATTAGAAGGCGTGGGCAGGGTAACTGAGCCCGAAACTCTAAAGAGTCCCCATATGCGATCCAATCCTGGTATATGCTCAAAACAGAAAGTAGGAGGAGTATTCCCAACAATCTGATCTCACAAGACCTACTGCATAAATTCTAGGCAAGCTTTGAGTGAAATGGATTAACCTGTGATAGTTGAACTACGATTTTTGCGTAATGTGTGATCTTGAGTGTTTTAAGGTGATTTAAACTCAAGATCCTAACCAAGACTAGATGGTGTAGTGTATCCCTAAAAAAGAAAAATTGTTTCTATTTCATTTTATTAAAAAAAAAATTAGGGCTGTTATTACTCAAAAGGTAGTGCGTTTGTGTGGCGTGGTTGCAACAGGAAAGCAAAAGTGCATAAATTCTAACTTTCGACAACAAAGCTCTTTTTTTTTATTTTTTCATTTAAACTACTTTTCCAAACTGAAAAAACTGAGCAAATCTACTTAAATCTCTTTTTTGTTTTCTTTTGAAATTGTACACAAAATAACCTACGCTATCTTGTAACAAAAAATTAGCCTTATTAAACTTAAACTACCAAATTTTTTGCTTTTTCTGTTATCATAAATGAAAAAGAACTATAAACATGGAAAGCAAATAAGACTTGTGTTCAATGTGTAAGTATGGCTAAAAATGGTTTTTAAGCTTATAGCTGTCAAGGCACTAGCTCAAAAAAGACTTGACCTACAGATTGTTTTGCAAAGAAAAAGCCTCTATACTCGGAAACAAAGTGGGAGAAAACAAAGGAGATAGATACAAGAGGACTGACCTAAAGCATCCAACCCTAGCAAGACAACTATGCCAAGCAAAAAGTAGGAAAGCAAGCTACCAACTACCCTACTAACACAAGGAACTGAGAAATGAATCAGCCTAAAGCACTTTAAATACACTTGAAACCATAAAAAAGACAAGAAGTCCAAGAAGGTTGGAAATCAACAAGTTCGGAAGACACCCTAGAGGCTCTAAAATGGACCAAACCCTAAAACAAAGGATAGGATAGGTAAAGAGCAGACAAATGTTTCCACAAACAACGGATACAAAAGTATGCAGGTTTGTAAACCAACAACACACAGTCAGGGCCTAAAAAGCGGAAGTGCTTACCACAAAACACAACCTAGTCTTCCAAAAACGTTATAAACAATCCAAACGTTCCACAGGTAAACAAGCGATCTAAAGATGGTAAAAAGACTCAAAGAAAGGTTCTATGAATTAAAAAAAAGGTTTAAAACCTCATACACCATTCAAGGAGATCCAAAAGCAAAGTCAGAAGACCATCAAAAAGGCTAAAAACTCAAGCAGACCACTAACAAAAGGCTTCAGGAAATGTACCCTACTGTGCAGTAGGGAAACTCGCGCTCCTGTAGAGATGGGCACTACTGTATGTATAACACAGTAGCGTATGGGCACTACTATATGTACAACAAAGTAGCGCTCATATCTTAAAATTTTAAAAACTGACTTTGAAAAGATACAATAAAGACTGATTGAAGCAGAGAAAAATAGGCAGGGGGTACCTACAGGGTTTCTCAGCACATAAAAGGAGTCAAAATAGTGCTGGGAAGACAAACAAGAAAAGGTTTCCTAGAGCAAAAACACAACTATCCCCAGTGGAGTCGCCAGTCTGTTGGTGGGCAAAACTAACCTATAGCAAGTAAACTAATACTATCAATTGGAATGGGGTGACAGCTAAGTGTATTAACTGTATTACAGAAATATTTATGAAAATAAATGAGTTATAGACCTTGAGAACATACCTTTTAACCGACGTTCGATCCTAGCTTTTATTTGATCTTGTGCTCAATCCTCAATTCCACCTTCTATTCAGTAAACCTGCAATACAAATACCTTTCTCAGTGTATCTTGGATAATATATAATGATTGAAAGAAACAAAAACAATTTTAAACATTCGATATTAACCAAAATAGATCCAAATTAATATATTATTTCAAAGAACACTTAATTTGGGACAAGAAAGACACTTCAACCTTTTATTGTCAAATACAAATTGATGTTACAAATATACCTGACTTTGTGACATGCTTCTGCAACTTGATTCTAGGCTCTTGCTCTTCTCTGACTTGGATATATTCAGCATAAACTCCTCCAGTGCAAGCTTCTCTTTTATATCTCTATGTCTCTAAGTTTCTCCATCTAACCCCTCTCTTTATTCTTCCCTGTATTTATAGGATCAGAGAAGTAGTTCAGGTCGAGAGATGGTTATGGAGGAAGTTGGGGAAGTTGGGAAACTACCAGCAACTAATCCTCCTCATGAAATTAATTATTTTTTAATCATCTTTTGAGATGTACGTTATTATTGTTTAGTGAAGTAGCGTTTAGGGCGCTACTTTAGTGCTAGTCAACTAGCGCTCATCGATTTTTAAATGTTGAGCGCTTCTATGTTGAATAAGAGTAGTGCTTATAAGGCTTTGAGCACTACTATTATACACTGGAGTAGCGTACAGGCGCTAGTCTATTGAAGTAGAGTAGCGCTCATATCTTAGAATGATATTTTTAGGGTTTTCTCAGTGTTGTCTGGAGGTGTAGTAAATCAAAGTCTCATCTAAGGTCAACATGCTCCTCCATCCAAGTTGTCCTTTTGTGTGATCAACAACTCAAGGTGATCACGGACGGAGAGGTGCAAGTTTGACCGATAATAGTATATTCGAATGACCTCCTTGGCTAATTCGAATTGCTCCTTCATTGTGACAGTATTGTATTGTAATTCTACTATTCTGGATTATAGAGCACTGATGCATCTCTCTTGCACAGTTTTTACTCCAATTTGTTTTATATCATTGTGATTGATTTACTTGTTCAATAGATCTGCTATGACTAATTTTACAAGTATGAGTTGTTGACTTGTTTAAATATGTTTTAGATTTATGTAAATTGATTGGATTATTGAAAGACATATATAATTATATACATATAATATAACATGTCATAGTATAATATAGTATATGAAAATATCTTATTTGACTTATGTATAAGAGGATAATATAAATAAATGGATATAGATAGGATTGCACCAATTTTTAGAAAACAATTGTCATAGTTGCATTTAAGAAAGAAGCATGACAAGTGAGACTTTGCAACCATGTTTATTAATATTTTATTTATTTAAATCAAATTGCTATTTTTTTTATAAAATGAATTTATTGATTGTTGACTATTATGTTATTGGAATTTATTGATGGATGAGGACTTTTGATATAAATAGGAGACTTGAGATTGGAAAGGGGAGGTTTTTATAGGAATGTGAATTTTGGATATTTTGGGGTATGAGAAGTTTGGAAGAGTTGGAAGAGTTTGAGAACTCTTGGCTAATTTGATACATTGCCTATTAGTGCATCATTGTTCTCTTCTTTGGGGATCTCGGGAACGGAGATCTAGGAGGCCATTTGGATGGATTCTTGAGGCTAGGGAGTTGGCTAGGCCCCTAGTTGGTTGGGAGGTAAAACTGTGGTTCCGCTTTGGGAAATGAAGATGGAAGCAAGTCGAGGAAAAGATGGAAGTTTGCTTCAGTTTGGACTTCGTCACCATTCTTATATCGAGGTATTTTCCTTGTGATTTTAAATTGTTTATATGCTATTGTAAAAATTCTTATATGTTGATATGGTTATATGATGCTTTTATGTTGCTCAATAATATAGTTAAGAAATCCACCATTTGATCTTGTATTAACACTCTTATGCATTTCCAGAATGAAAAGAAAATAGACGGTTAATTAGATTAAAATTCATACTTCCTTTAGAGGCATTACATATGGTATCAAAGCGTAGATTCAAACACTTGAGCCAATAGGGCCATCATCCATGTAAAATATAAATAAATAAAATTAGTTTTTGGAGTAGTTAGAACATGTATCCAAGCAAATATAGAAAATTCCTTCCAAGAATTCAATGTTAAATGAGTATGAAATTTGGATTATAAAAATATATATATATAGATTCATAGGATGGAGATCCTTGTGAATGATACATAAAATGACATTGTTTGTTGAATATTTTTAGTTTTCATGTATGTTTCTTTCATTAATGATATTACGATTCTTCAAGCGGAAAAATTCCCAACTAAAACCCACAAAAAGAAAGAGAAAAAAAAACTGAGCAGAAAATATTAAATTGTTTAGAATGCGAGATACCCAACTCAACTCCACAATATCAACAGAAAAAAACTTATTGGATTCCCAATTCAAACCCACGAGTATCAACTACCAAAGGTAGGAAATTCAACAGAAAACCTTGAAATACTCAGATTCAAAAATGTCCAAGTCAATCTCGTAAGTATGAAGAGCAGAAAAGACAAAAAAGAAAATCTCAAATTATTCAGATTGGGAGATTCCCAATTCAAAACAAAAAAAATTACAAGTTTCAAGAGGAGAAAACCTTTTTTTTTTATTGAGAGATGACCGACCAAACCCACAAGTTTCACGAGCAGAAAAACTCTAAAACAAATCTTAAAATCGTCTGAGTAAACAGAAAACCACCGATAAGAAATACAGGGAACGAAGCTAACAAACTTTGAATCCCACCTCATTCCAAAACCCATAATGTGGATCGATTACTAATAGAAAGGGGACGGTTTCTAGCACTTAAAAAAAGGGGTATCTAGATTGACCCACAACAGTTTTTTAACATATGCCTTTAGCTTATTGGGAGGGAGAACTATTTGATAAAAGGGATCCTGGGTGAGTCTTTTATAAACAGAAGGCATGACCGGGTTGGTCAATGTGATTAAAAGGGATATGATAATTTGTCGCAGTAATTCCCACCAGTGCTTGACAAAACAGGAATCAGAATCCCCAAAATGAAAAGTAATCCAAACTAATCCTACTTCTACCGATGCTTCTTATTACCTAAAAACTTCCTTTCGATCAGTTCTTATAAGTGCTCTTCTCTTTAGGTATTGAATATAGAAGATAATATTTTGGACGGATGGATAGATACTAATGGAACTAGGAAAATTGAACCAACTTAAGTTGATGCGTAAGTGGGCACGTTCCATTGTCCTTGTGAAATTGTAAGATGTTGAGAATTTTGGATTTGAGTGGAAATAGCTTACCATACAAATTTCTTGAGTTGATTTAGGATCTACCTACTCGGATAAACTCCAATTTCTTGACTTCGCAATGAAACTTCGTAGTTTCAATACAACCATGACATCTCTATTGAGTAAGGAATATCTAACAAGTTTTTTTCCACTGTTGTTGGATATCAAAATTACTACAAGAATAAGTTGACGTTATGTAAGGGTTATCTAGGAGTAGAGATGAGGGAATGTCTCATTCTATTCACAATTAAAGGTTTCATTTATCTACGAAAAGAGACAATAGAGAGGGCTTATTGTTTATTAACATTAGCAACACTTCCAGGCCACTCCCAATGGTTTCTCTTGAAGGTGAACAGGATTGGGAAAAGACGTATTTCCTGCTATTCATTTTATGTTCAGAAAGTACCATACAATAAAGTGAAGACAATATGCTTATCTTGACCATGATATGTATCTTTGTGCATATAAGATATTAAAAACCATCCGCATTTTTTTTGTTACCATGCATTAAAGAAGGATTCGAGTTAGTTTAGAGCCTGGGACGTACGGTGAAAGGGAACCCCCATGTCTAATAATTCCTATTGACCTTCCCAAATCCAATTCATAGAGACGAGCA
The DNA here is from genome assembly GCA_027924585.1 of Larix kaempferi. NCBI lineage: Eukaryota > Viridiplantae > Streptophyta > Pinopsida > Pinales > Pinaceae > Larix > Larix kaempferi. Next base: position 2,995,915 of record BSBM01000036.1, read on the forward strand.
TCTTACCCAAAGAGGTCCAGTTAGCGTTGACCAATGCCTGGATACATTACAAGTTCTTTAGCCGATATACCTCAATAGGGATAAGTTCTTAACCTGGAGACTCTGAAGGCCCACAAAGTATGTATTATTCTAGGAAGAAAAATGTATTTGACCTTAAGATGGAGTGTCACGTCCCTAGTCACCTCGGTACCCGTTAGAGGCGATGGGAGACAACCTTGAAACCACCTGGTAATTTTTTTTATAACTAATCTGCAACTCTACACTTTTACACAGCCGCAATGATCTTCAGTCCGCAATCCACTAACTATAAGCCACAATTGGAAGTCAGAATTCAGAACTGCAGATCACATCTTCGATGAGAATCACACCTCCGACTTCTGCAATTCGCAATCCACAGTGCAGAAATAATAAATCGGAACACCAATTCTCTGCCCCAAAGAAATCTCCTCTCCGACTTCTGCAATCCACCTTGCGGGATTCAGAAGTCGGGATTCCCAAATGCTCAACACCTAATAAATATGCCTCCGACTTTTGCAATCCCCAATCCACCATCTAAGAGTCGGAAGTCATGATCCCCAAATGAATAGCTCCGAATAAATACACCTCCGACTTCCACAATTTGCAATCCACAATGTGGAAATCGAAAGTAGGAACAGCAAATACTCCACCTCGTCGAATCATGCCTCCGACTTCCGCAATCCATGATGTGGAATTCGGAAGTCGAAACCCTCAAATTCTCAACCTTGAGGAATTTGTTCTTTGACTTCCGCAATGCGGAACTCAGAAGTCGTCAGAAGTCCGCATTGCAGGAGTTGGAAGTCAGAACCCCAAGTTACAATTCCAAGAAATTTTCTCTTCTGAATTCCACAATACACAATCTGTGTTGTGGGAGTCAGAAGTCGGAACCACCAGGCACAACTTCATAGAAAAAACCCTTCTGACTTCCGTAATCTGCAATCCACATGCGGGTTCGGAAAGTCGGAAGCCCAACTACATAACTTCTTAGGCCCATAACTTCTCATCCCAAGTCCATTTTGGGAAAATTTGGTACCGATGGAAATATCGCGGCGAGAACTATGTGACTGTGTGATCCTCTGCAACACTTGAAAACTCTGATCCTATCCATTTTCCAATCAAATTTTTTCATCAAACTCCACCAATGCCTCTTTTCCACTCTTCCATGTCTCCTCCCATCAATCCAGACCCATAGAAGGGTCATGAACACACCATGGGGGTGTCTATTCCTTGGCTCCAAGGCGTTGACTAAACCTTTTGAGCATTCTGTCCTTTACATCACCTAGTCCTATTCATCAAGGCATAAATTCATATAAATAAAAGCATAAGAATTAAGATGTGCAGAAGCATGGAGGTATAACATACACATCAGATATAAACCATATTAACACACAGTGGAATGAAATAATGTACACACACATATATATCATGCATCATTTAGCTTCAACAGTGAAATCACTAATTAAACATTGCAGGATAGAGAATGTGCATGAACCATAGGTATCTGCACATCCTGTATTCCTTCAGCACTCCGAGACCACCCCCTAGATGGGGCTATGTATCCACTAAGGAGGAACTAGCAGGCTCACTCACAGCCATGGGTCACAATCAATCAAGTTCATCTAGCACACACCTAGATTTTTCAACCAATTGGGGAGACAGGTAAGGGGTTTTCTTGGTCAATGAGATCATCCAAAGAGCTATTGTAATAACCAAATGACCTTAGACAATCTAGGCACCCCCATCACCTCCAATCTCATCTTAAGCAAGGTCGCCTTCTTTGTTTTGCACAGTCCCTCGGGTTCCCTTTCCTTCAGCACTAACATGGGAAGGTATGGCTAGACCCGACTACTAAATCAAGGGTAAATGATCCCACACTGGCTCTACCATGCATTATAAACCCTCCTCATCTCTTCCCACTACGATCTGACCTCTGATCTTCCTCAACGTTGCGACCGAATAGCTCTATCCTGCAACAATATTTTGGGATATTAGATCTTGGTTTTCTCATGAACTTCTGGGAATCTCATGCTCTTCGATTCTTCCCATGGTTTAGTTTTGTATATCCCCATCGGATTCCACTTCCCACACCAGTTTTATGGGTGTCTTTGGCTCTGCATATCGTGACCTCCCTCAGGATTGCAATTTGGGTTCCTCCTACTCTGCTAGGTCGCATCCCCTTCCAAAACTAAAGCTCCCCCCATCCCACCATGGGATGGGGTGATGGATTTGTTCTCCCCAGAGGTAGGGTGGTTTATGGGACAAGCAAAACAGAGCCCCATACCCTGCCTTACGGATTTCATGGCTTCCCCATACTCCATCGACCTCATGAACAGTTTTCCTGTAGTACTACCATACAACAACAATAAATGAAAGATAGGATAGTCAAAGGGGTTCTCAAGGTGACATATGGAAGCCTAGGGTACAATCCCACAACCCCCTCACCATTCCCTAGGGGATACACATAGACCCTCATTTAGTTGTATCCATAGACAACCGCTTGGTATTTTTATTTTCATGATATCATTTACATGTTTTTACAATTTCCATGGCTTACTTGCACATGTGTATCATAATACCAAATACTTGCCTCTACAAGGTTGAGCATTCACTAGTGCTGGGGCCTTAGCCTTGAGCTTCACGCTAGGAATATGCATCACTTGCATACAATATTTACATGAACATCCAAAATATACTAAGGGTCAAAATGAGGGATATTACAGGCCCCTCCCCTTAGAATAACATTGTCCTAGGTGTTCCAATACTTAGGAATACTTTCATAGTTTACATATGTCCAAAATTCCCAAAATGTGGAAAGATTGTCCTGCATTTAATCTTTTACTTTGAGTTTTCAGAACCAAGTCCTTTGGCTCCTACAGGCTTCTCCTACTAGCTTTGATCTTCCATCTCCACATGTGGGCATTGTTCCACAACAATCCCTTCCTTTTCTTTACCTTCCAGGTGATCTACAAATCTGGAAACCTCATGGTTACTATCCTTCTTGATGTCTTTTGTTGGGAAGTTACGGAGGCAATGGTTTCCTCCACATTTCCAACATTTCAGTGGTTGATTTTTCTTTACTTGCTCAATATTTTTTTATTCTTCCATCCTTGAGCATTTCTTAATGGACTGATTGGATGAATGCCTCTTCGTTAACCCACTGTCCCTTCCACTGTCGATAGCTTCCAGAACTCCTTTTACTTCATTTTGCAGACAAATAGAGTCCTGCAAAACCTTGTGGTTCATCTCATTATGATGCCTTTGTATCTTGATCATTTCTCCAATATTTTCTTGGGCCTGGGCAATTGTTTGAAGATTATTTTCAGCCAAATCCAATAGCTTTTGGTCTGCTACCATAGCCAATGTGCACAAGTGCCCACACTTTGCTTACTAGCAACACTTGTCTTGTAATAGCGGTTTATTTCTCACCCATGAAATTCATCATTGCAAATCTTGTTAGGCCAAGCATAACATAAGAATTAAAATCAATCAATTACTTTCCCAATTGACATGGAAATTTCATGCTTTATCCATGATACTTCCATACATTTCATGCTTTCCCAACATACAAATGAACTCATTCATGTTCATCCTTTCGTAGGGAATTACTAATTCATCATTCACAATTTATTCCAATCAAAATAACCACAGTCAACTTTCATCCATAACATGCATTCAACAATTTTTGTTTCTAAAATGCATCAATAAAAAAGGAAATAGAAGAGTAAGAGTTTCCCCCTCTTAGTCTTGTTCCAATCCGAAGCCCCCACCACAACTGTGGTTCTATGCTCCTTGGTCTCTTTCACTTCAAATGTGAATGTTTGACTTGCCCTTTCTTATTTTGGAGATGACACTTAGTGTCTAAGGTCTGTCCAAGGCCTCTCAACCATGGAACCCCTCCCCATGGTTTTCCTACAAAACCTTTGGCTGCTAGAACTCACACAAGTCCAGTAGCACCATTTTTCCAATGTTGCTCATACTGAGCTTTCTAGGATAGTTACATGTCCAAATGCATCCTTAGGATTCCTTCAAGGTTCCTGCTTCTCATAATTACTTGGGTTACAACAAAGAAACAACAAAGAAACCACAATGTATCAGCTTGGTTTTTATAATACTTGTACCTGAAATTTTTCATTATTCAGAATAAGAAATAGATGATAATTAAATACTTATCTGTATTGGACGTTTTCACGTTATTCCATAGGTTCCTTCTTTGATTTATAAGCCTTGGATCACCTGTGAATACACTAACGAATGTTTTGTTAGCATGCATCCTGCTCCACAACATTCAAATAGCCAATGCCAAGCAGTACGTTGACTGGTTTTATCAGGAATTCCATTAAACAATATGCTAAGCCAATCCTCTGACTGGTTTTATCAAGCATGTATGGTTCCAAACCAATCCCATACCTGGTTTTCCCTCTCCATTTCCAAGCCAACACTTCTTTCTGGGTCAACAGGCCAATGGAAGGAAACTGCACCATAAAAAAATCAAGGGCTCTACTACGAATCCATAGGCATCTTCAGGGGTTCCAGCCAGTCTCTGTACCCACCTCACCTCCACTCACATCCTAAGTAAGGTCCCCTTCTTCACTTTGCTTCTTTAGTATGAAGCACCAAATTGCATATGTTTTAACTAACAACACAAGATGGGTAAGTAAGTTCACCAGTATCGCTGATAAAAATTGTAAACATATTTCATAAGCATTCCCTCTCTAATATTGAAACACCGAGAATGCGTCCATTCCCTTAGGGTGTAGTGAATATTACAACCATAAAACAACTCAAGACCTAAAAGGTGTGCTCCCATTTTCGATGTGAGCCATGTAGGCCGTAGTCATACTCAAGCAGTCTGAAATAATAATAATAATAAAAAACATGCTTTGCATATTAATTCCAATAACTAGACATGCATATTCTCAGCAAGGGTTACATAATACTTATATGTTTTGTAGATGTATTTTCTCTTTCTTTCGTGAGGAATGGGGGCTCCCTTCTTATGAGTTAACAGTCCCTATGTTTTCCACCCCAATCCCTTTCATGTTCCATAGACAACATATGCCCTATTAGCATAATTTTACCATCTCACTCGCATTGTTTACAAACATGTAGTTTAGATGAGACATCATCAAAATATACAATGGAATTTCACCCGAAACCCATTTCCAAAGCATGGGATCCTTCCCATGGAGTTTGGCTTATGCAGGACATAACACCTGGTATTCCTGCAATGTGTCTTCCTGACATGCTCATCAGTTTTCCCAAACAGTCAGATAAATTAGCAATCAAATTCAAATCTGATTTCCATAACCAATCAATGGCGTTAATAATTAAATTCAAATGTGAATTTACAATTTCTATCTCCTACAAAATTTGATTTATTTACCCATGAGTCCATGCTCATATTGTTTGGCTCTTGTAAGTGGTAGAACTCTGTCAATTATGGTTTTATGCTTGCAACCATACATGAACATCCACCTACAACATGTCCTCCTAACACAATTCTATATAAGTCAAACAACCATTAGTAATTATTAGAAAAATCTCAAATTTGAAATTTACAAATATGTTTTTCCTACATAAATTAGATTTGCAACCCTGAGATCATTCTCATAAACTTAAATCAGAAAATTTTCAAATTTGTTTCATGTAGAAATCATATTTGTGAACCATGAGATCCCTCTCACAATATTTTGGCTTTTGCACATTGTAGATTCCAATCTTTATCATGGACTTACCCACAAGGAAATGCCCAAGACATTCTACCTGAAATCTAAAATTTCAATTAGCCCAAACACTTGTGAGTCTTCATGCATATAATATTTCATTATTACAACAGTCACTGAAGTGATCTCAAAATTATAACACTCCATAATTCAAATACTTTCAGCTGTCAACATATTAAATGCAATGAAATATATATATATATATATATATATATATATATATATATATATATATATCATTATCACAATGAAATTGCAAGATACCATCACATTATCTATGTAATTTAAACACTTCCAAATCTCATCACTTCACAGCCATATCCTTTCATGCAACACTGTCCTTCCAACATATCATTCTGGTAGCCCATCAAACATGAATACCTTCTTCATGCAATCATTCTCCTTCATTCATAGCAGCTCATGAAATGATCCCAGAATTACCATTAATTCATCATTTCATCTATTATCTAATTGCAATGAAACATGCATAACACAACCATGGATTCACACAATGCACCTCAACATGTGCACCCACACCTATGCATTCACATTTACAACATTTACATAATCTTTTAATGTGCATTCACTCAATGCAACCACAAGATTTACAAAATCTTTTAATGCATATCCACTCAATGCCACCTTGCATTGATTCATGAATACTATACTATCATGTCATGCATTCCACCATGATGTTTTGCAAAGGTATGGCTATTGCCTCAACACATCACCCAACCATATCCCCAATCACTTGGTTAACTTAATTGGTGTTTTTACTGCTCCACCCGAACAACACATCAAGAGTTTTCTCACTCATTGGTTGTTGGCAGAGAGGTTTCACCCCAATTTAACACCAATAGGGAGTTCATGGAATACTTGTGTAGTGCCATGGAATCACCATTACAACTACATTATATCCTTAAACATGAATATCTCATATAGCATGCACTACCATAACAGGACCATAAGTCCCCACTTGCTTTGGTTATTAAACTCATAACCAACATAACAATTGTCATGATATATTTTCATATGAATGCAGTCTAAATTTTAAACAATCACATGGTAGGAGGCTCCTTGCACTTGCTACCCCACCCCACCATACCATGGTGGTATGGAATTCACATAAATCTATTCAACCTTATTTTATGATGATTAAAATATGGTTGAAGGGATTCTTACCCATCATTTATCAACACTTATACAATTAGCATAAATAAAACATTTCCTACATGGATTCCATTAATATATTATATGTTGTTACCTGATCAATTTGGCCTCTTACCAAAGGCTACACAGTCCTTCCACCAACCTATTGATCATAGATTTGTTGCACCAACTCTTCTCATAAGGTTGTTGGTCACATGCAACAACACCATGTACATTTTTATCCATGCCTCTATTTCCTTTGGTCAACACCAACACCAATAGCGATTATCAATGACAATAATTATATTAAGTGGCTCATTGTATATGTAAAAATTCATTATTTTCACCAACATGCAATATCATATGTTGAATTTTCTGAATTTACTTCAATCTGATCTAGGATCTTAACTGAGAGAACAACATGTACAGCATATCTACATCATATCAATCATGGAGACAATAATGCAAGCACACACAAGAGACACAAAGATTTACTTGGGGAAAACCATAAAGGTGAAAAACCCCAATAACTTCCTCAGAGATAGATAGAGAAATGATACAACCAACCAATAGAGATAGCCATAACCTAGCAGCAATCCTCCTCCTCCATAAGTGCGCCTCTCCTCCTTGAGAGCATGTGTGTGAAGTGAGTGAGTAAATAGAGTGCCTCCCGCACTCTATTTATACTTGACTTGACTTGCCTTTTTACCTAACTCATGTCGGCTCGAACTTAACCACATAACATAATGCTGAGTGGGCCGACCCCCAATAGGGTGGTCTAATAACCCTTTGACCCACATGGCCGACCCCCAATAGGGTGGTCTAATAACCCTTTGACCCACATGACTTATACAGGGCCGACCCCAAACAAGGTGGTCTAATAACCCATCAAGTATAAGTTACGACACTTACAATATAAATGACGACACTTCCGTGTAGAGGAATAATACCATCTCTATAGGAATACAATATACATATATGTGAAATACATTCCGAAGTTACATATACATCAACACTCCCTCTTAACTAGGAAGGTATTTCTCAGCACAGTTCTTCTAGCACAAGTCATCTTCTCTGGATCATCGTCACTGGATAATCGTCATCGAGTCATCATCATCGTCACTGCTGCTGCTATCTCAATCAATCTCTGAATCTACTCGTCATAGGAAGTTCTACAGAGCCAGTCCTTTTTCATACTGGATGTAGGCCCACCACCTGCAGCTCTTCGTCATCACTGGCCATACTGTGGAATCCTCAGGACTTATTACGTGCGTCACAAAACCTCGAAAGAGCATCCCAGGATGTTACGGGTACACAACTCCGACCTGTAGGATCTCCCAGGGCGCTATTACATGTGACCCCACCACAAAACCTCGCAAGAGCATCTCAGGATGTTACGGGTACACAACTCCGACCTGAAATCTCCCAGGGCACAAATTACATGTGGTCCACCACAAAACCTCGCAAGAGCATCTCAGGATGTTACGGGTACACAACTCCGACCTGAAATCTCCCAGGGCAACGAATTACATGTGGTCATGGCAAAACCTCGCAAGAGCATCCCAGGACTGATTACGGGCACACAGCCCAACCTATCGGATCTCCCAGGGAAACGAATTACATGCCATAGGACAAAACCTCGCAAGAGCATCTGCCAGATATCCCAGGGCGCTATTATATGCCATAGGCAAAACCTCGAAAGACTATCTGCAGATCTCCCAGGGAAACGAATTACATGTCCTCCCAGAGCAAAACCTCGAAAGAGCATTTGCCAGATGTCCCAGGGCACCGAATTACATGCCATAGGCAAAACCTCGAAAGACCATCTGCAAATCTCCCAGGGAAACGAATTACATGCTCATCTGCACAACCTGATCCACGGCCATAGAGTATCAACCTGATACTCACCATACATCATCCTGATGTATCCATGATCATCCTGATCATCATCACTGCAACGTCCTACTGCATGTCATCTGGAGCAACATCCTGAAGCTCATCATCTATGATCATCCTGATCATCACTGCAACATCCTGCTGCATGATCCACCTGATCATCAATGCATCTACCTGATGCATACCAAGTATCATACATGATCCTCCTGATCATCAATGTATCCACCTGATACAAATACATGATACATATCATCATACATGATCCTCCTGATCATCAATGCATCTACCTGATGCATACCAAGTATCATACATGATCCTCCTGATCATCAATGTATCCACCTGATACAAATACATGATACATATCATCATACATGATCCTCCTGATCATCAATGCATCTACCTGATGCATACCAAGTATCTACCTGATACATATCATCATACATGATCCTCCTGATCATCAATGTATCCACCTGATACAAATACAAATACATGATACATATCACCATACATGATCCACCTGATCATACAATGTATCCACCTGATACATATACAGATACATGGTCCAAGCATCCAACATGATGCATACATACATACATAAAATGATCCAACTGATCATATCCAAGCAGAAACCAGAACATCATCCTGATGCTCATCATCCAGCGCTTACATCCACAGCCATGTGAAGGATCCTCCTTCCAACATGCTTGGAATGGCTTCAGCAAATGTGTCCATCACTTCTTCCTCAAAGTATCCTTGATCTGAAGCACACCAAGCCTCTCTCTGAAGTACTCGAACTTCACCCTGGCTAGTGGCTTCATCAGCACATCTGCAATCTGCTCGTCCGTCGCAACATACAGGAGCTTCACAGCTCCTCTCTGCACCATATCCCTGATATAGTGATATTTGATCTCTATGTGTTTCGACCTGTCATGAAACACTGGGTTCTCGAACAGCTTCACACAACTCTGGTTATCACAGAAGATACCAGTAGCCTCCAACGGGAGATCAAATAACTCAGACAGTAGCTTCCGTAGCCATACTGCCTCACAACTAGCTGAACAGGCTGCAACATACTCTGCCTCAGCTGTACTCAGTGCTACGCAGGACTGCTTCCTGCTAAACCAAGAGATCACACCTGATCCCATACTGAAGCAGCACCCAGATGTGCTCTTCCTGTCTGCAGCACTGCCAGCCCAATCTGAATCAACATAACCTTCCAGGTTAAACTTTTGATTCACCTCATACCTGAGCCCATAATCCACTGTACCCTTCAGGTACCTCAGAACATGCTTTACAGTAACCAGGTGAACACTTCTCGGATCCGTCAGGAACTGGCTCAATGTGTTCACAGCAAAGCAAATGTCTGGTCTCGTGTTCGTCAGGTACATCAAGGACCCAATCATCTGACGATACATAGAGACATCAACTGACTCAGATGAAGCATCACATAGAAGCTTCAGATTCGATGCCATAGGTGTGGCCATGGCCTTGCAATCCATCATCCCGAACCTCTTTGGGATCTCTACTGCATACTTCCCTTGTCCAAGGAAGATTCTATCTGCACTTTGCCACACCTCCATGCCAAAAACAAATAGTGCATCATCCCCAAGTTCTTCATCTCGAACTCGGTAGTAAGCTTCCGCTGCGTGTCGGCAATCAATCTATCTTCACCATACCAAGTTCTGGGAGCTTGCTTCAAGCCATACAAGGCTTTCTTCAATCTGCATACATATGACTCCCTGTTAGGTCTTGGGACTGCATCCCAAACATCTTCTTCATGATCTACGGATCATGGCATTCCATTTCTTCATCCCAGATCCTAGGAACTTCAATATCTTCAATAGATATCTTTCTTGCTGGAACAAATGTTGTAGTCCTTTTGTAGGAGATGGCATATGATCTTTCCTACACAACAAGTTAAATTGCATGATTAGAAAACATCTTATAGTTTTCAGAACAAATTCTTACACATAAAGAAATATGCCATACAGTCATGCAATTATCTTAGCCAATGCTTCAATACAACATTTATCCATATCCCGTAACTTTCTAGATGCCTTCCAATCTCTACCAGAACATTGTTAAGAGTGTGCACAACTCCCAACATGTCAGCAAAGAGGTTTCATTCTAGATAAGTAGCAATGGAATGTTGTACAGTGCCATAGGCTACTTACCCATGCATATTAGTAGTATACTGTTCATCAATGCAATTATTCTAATATGCATAATACACAACCTAATTCTAGGAACATCAGTATATACATTATTGAACAGTATTATTTAAGAAATGACAATTCAAATACTTATCTTTGTTTGTTCGTTGGGTGGACTCCCTCTGAGTCTTTGCTTCCTTGCAGGAGCTGCTGGAGTCCTAATCTGAGGTAGCTTCTTATACACCTTTCTGTTGTGAAATGTAGAGAGATGATCAACTCCCTCTGAATATCTGCATCCTTGCAGAAACTACTGAAGTGTGCTCCTTTGCTTTCTTGCAGGAACAACTAGAGTGTGCTCCTTTGGTTTCTGGCAGGAGCAACTGGAGTGTGCTCCCTCTTGATCTTTGCTTCTTGAATTACCTGTTCTTGAACTCATATTCATCCTTGGTCCCTATGCATGCTTATTAGTATCATGAATGTGTTATCCTTGTGATCTCATATAAAATCATACATTCATTAGTATACTATTAAAACACAATAATCTCAAGCATGTATAGTCATGATCATTTCAAACAGAAATAATAAGCATGAGCATTCAAGGATTCTTATGGTTAGTCAAATCATAAGAAACATAACATGTCTAAACCTGTAATTACTCAAGCCTATGACTCTTCAGGTTAGTTGAATCATCAATCAAGATAAGATATAAAATGCATAAAACCTGTGATTATTCAAGCCTATACTTTCATGATTCTTCTGGTTAGTCATATCATCAATTATAATAATATACATCCAACCATGATTATTCAAACCTATGACTTCATGAATAATTATTATCAACAACAGTATAAGATCCTAACACAAGGTAGGATTTTAGCTTGATATAGGAAAAACATACCTGGATTAGCATGCTAGCTATTTTATGTCTAACATACCCGCATAATGTCTTCTGGTTCTCTTTAGTGACTTGTGCTAGTAACCTGCATGTCTCATAAGTTAACCATTATAAAACTAAGTTATACATACCTCGAGAATGGATCTTCTATGAGATCCATGGCAATGGATGAATATTTGTCCTCATGATCATATGTTCTTGAACTAGAACATGATTTGTCTTCTTGGTGTACCTTTCATGTTAGTAGACAACATAAAACTCATACAACATCACAATGTGTTAGTACAAACATAAGTTTCATACTCCTAATAAATGAATGACTTCTATCATAATTTTATTAAGGTGATATGACAAGTCTAAACTCAAGATTGTACTAACCGTGATAATATGAAGACAAGCATACCATAAACTTAATTATGAACAAATCTCAAAACATACCTCGATGAGTCATACCTGTCGAGATCACTTGTAATCTTCTTATGTAAGGCCTTAGCCTCATCTCCCTCTGAAACAGGAACTTCTTCACTTATGCAAGTGATTAACCCAATCCACTTGATTTGCAAGAACTGGACCTTGAGCTGGATATGGGTTTGTCAGAGAAACCCCAAAAATTCAAACTTTGAATTTCAAACTTCTGATAGGATAGAAATATGTGCCTTGATGAGCTGATCAAGTTGGTATATTCAGAATTTGAAAACTGCAAAGTTTCACTCCTCAATTTTGCCTTTGAAACTTCTAGATTCACTGGACGTGACCCTGAACTGGGGTTTGATGAAGCCCACTCTTTTGCCCCATCAAAATGTTTGATCCAAAGCTCTAAGCTTCTATTTTTCTGAGGAGCTTCCAGCCGTGGTCACAGATTTCAAAAATTCCCATTTTTACAGAAGCCCTAATTTTCCAATTTTCTGATCAAAGTCCCGAACTAGGGTCTAATCAAGCCCGGCCTTCTGCCCAACCAAAAATTCTGATCTTGATCTCTAAATTTCTATTTTGATGAGTAGCATCCAGCCGTGGTCTCCGATTACAAAAATTTCAACTTTCTCCAAAGCCCTAAATTCCGGAAGCCATGAATGAAGGTACCAAAAAATAATTATGTTTTGACAGAAATATGTACCTGATTGTTTCTGGTGTAACTCCGAAATTTTTGATCCACAGGGTCTGAAAAAGTTTCCTGAGATAGCCTGACCTGTTATCTTTCCATCCTGATAGGTCTGACCTCAATTGGATTCTCTGAGAGAGAGATATGCCAAATGTCGCAACGTGACCTGTTTTGGGATAAAACAGGAGAGCGAACTTGTACGGCGTGCCACGTGTCACTGTTTTAACTTCAGCCTCTGAAAAAGTTTTCTGAGATATCTCGGCCTGTTAAATTTCCATCCTGACAGGTATGACCTCAATTTGACTCTCTGAGAGAGAGTTATGCCAAATGTCGCAACGTGACCTGTTTATGGGATAATACAGGAGAGCGAACTTGTACGGCGTGCCACGTGTCACTGGTTCGACTTAGGCCTCCGAAAAAGTTTTCTGAGATAGTGCAGACTGTGTACTACCTGTCACTTTTTACGAAATTTCATTTGGAGCTTCCTATCCCAAGATATGACCTTTTTCCCAAGGTCACCTGATTTTGACTCAGATCTGGAAGAGGCAGAAACCCTATATTGTACAAATCATAAATCACAAAGTACAACGAATTAGAGGTTGTCCTTTGGACACAAGATACCTGGAGATCTTAGCTTCATCCTGTAACAATTTCAGATCCGAAAACTTCGCCAAAACGGATTTATAGCGAAAGTGCTACGATGACTAGTTTTTGCTATATCAAGCCCTAGCATCGTAAGTGCAACAAGTGTCATACATGCCATATCATGCCTTCTTTCAGGCTAGCTCTGATACCATGTTGAATTTTCTGAATTTACTTCAATCTGATCTAGGATCTTAACTGAGAGAACAACATGTACAGCATATCTACATCATATCAATCATGGAGACAATAATGCAAGCACACACAAGAGACACAAAGATTTACTTGGGGAAAACCATAAAGGTGAAAAACCCCAATAACTTCCTCAGAGATAGATAGAGAAATGATACAACCAACCAATAGAGATAGCCATAACCTAGCAGCAATCCTCCTCCTCCATAAGTGCGCCTCTCCTCCTTGAGAGCATGTGTGTGAAGTGAGTGAGTAAATAGAGTGCCTCCCGCACTCTATTTATACTTGACTTGACTTGCCTTTTTACCTAACTCATGTCGGCTCGAACTTAACCACATAACATAATGCTGAGTGGGCCAACCCCCAATAGGGTGGTCTAATAACCCTTTGACCCACATGGCCGACCCCCAATAGGGTGGTCTAATAACCCTTTGACCCACATGACTTATACAGGGCCGACCCCAAACAAGGTGGTCTAATAACCCATCAAGTATAAGTTACGACACTTACAATATAAATGACGACACTTCCGTGTAGAGGAATAATACCATCTCTATAGGAATACAATATACATATATGTGAAATACATTCCGAAGTTACATATACATCAACATCATATATATGCACAAACATTCACATGCACTGTGCAATGTTTATTAATATACCAACTAGTGCATATTCATTTTATCCATCTAATCTCTTGCATTTTTAGAATTCCTATGCCATAATTGTTTTGTATGTAAAGCTCCTGAATATAAATACAAGAGAAAGATAGGGGTTAAGGAATCCCCCCTTTCCAATCCCTCATCATAGCATGGAATTCCTCTTCCACATCATAGCTGATCCAATTTCATGCCCTCTCTAGCAAGTACACCAGGAATCATTAGCTATGATTTTCTCATCAAGCAGCAGTTCAATACATAAACTCATGTATAATATTCCTACTTGCTACTTTCCAAGCATACAATTCTTATGCTGTAAAAAAAAATAGTTTAAGGTGAGAAACTTCCCTCTTATCAACATTTCCCTTGCACTTCATTCAGATGTGATACTTTCTTTCCATTCTCATGGAAATATTTGCCACAATTATGAGCCACACAATTGATTCACACATGGGAATGCCTCTTTCCCCCATTAGCATCCCTCCATTCTCCTTACTCAAATATTTCAACTTCTCTAATCATGCATGCACTGGGCCACAAGGATGATTCACCCATCATCTGTACAAGTTACATGTCCCTTACCTAGTAACCTATTCCATTACTTGTTGAGAATTCTTTCATGGAATATAATATCCATCTCGATAATCAAGAGCTCCCATGGCTCCGGTTTGTAATTCAATTTGCATACATTGCTATCAAAAGTACATTGGATGCATTCTTATTTAAGGCACCAACGTCCATTATTGGTCCCTTTCATCGTCCAATAATTAGACATGGATATCACTCCTTCATAAGGCATATTACAACCAATTACTCTTACTAAGGCTTCCACAACCCCTCTATGCAATTCATATTGCACATATTGAGCATAGAAAATGCATTGCATGCATTCTAGATAAGGAACCATCACTTTTCCTTAGTTCCATATTCCATCTCGTGAAAATATGGAAATGGCCCATATTGACACAACAATTTTTTTTTTCAAAACAACCTCTGGCACTTTCTACTCTAAATATCTATAATACTTGAAAACCTAATTCAAATACTCCAATTATCTACCCTAAGCTCCTACTTTGGCCCAAGCAGCCCCAGTGCTCCAACCTTGGGCTCCGATACCATCTGTCACGTGCCCGTTCACCTCGGACTCGTTAGATGCGATGGGAGACAACCTTGAAGCCACCTGCTAATTTTTCTTTAAACTAATCCGCAACTCTACACTTTTACACAGCCGCAATGATCTTCATTCCAGAATCCACAAGCCGCAAGCTGCAATCAGAAGTTGGAATTTAGAACCGTAGATTACAGCTTCGACGAGAATCACACCTCCGACTTCCGCAATCTACAATCCGCAGTGCGGAAATTGGAAATCAGAACACCAATTCTCTACTCCAAAGAAATCTCCTATCTGACTTCCGCAATACACAATCCGCCTTGCGGGAGTCGGAAGTCGAGATCCCCAAATGCACAACACCAAAGAAATACACCTCTAACTTCCGCAATCTGCAATCCGCCTTCCAGGTGTGATGTACCTGCAATAATTAATTAATGCAAATACACGAGATATCAGAAATAATAGAACAAAATCGCTTTTATATTGATCACGGGCCACTTCGAGGGGGCAACCTCCTTTGAGCAAGCTCAATACAATTAACTTCACGGTGCCTTCAATGACCTCAACACACACTTATATACTAAGTCTATGCCCAATACTATGAGTCAAAACCATGGGACATATAATACTACAGGACGACTTACAAAGCATATGCGTCCAATACTATGGGTCAATACTATGGGATAATATAAACTAAGGATCAACAAATACTATGGGACGACTTACAAAGCATATGCGTCCAACAACAATATACTAACATAGTAAAGAGAAGGGTTGACATAGGTTCCTAACATCCCCTCTCCCTTAGAAAAAGCTTTGTCCTCAAAGCTTTGGTTGGAGAAATTGCTGCAGAATCTGAAGGAGTGGTTCCCCGGTAGCATCCTTGGTTTGCATTTCGGGCCACTGACACCTTTGGAGTGTCAAGGAGGATTGCTTGGAAGGCTGTAGATGAAGAAGAACCCTGTCAGCTGCATGGAAAATGCGCTCAGAACGGTGCTGATCGGCTTGTTGTTTCAGGCGAATTCTGGCCATGTGAAGATTGTCCTGCAGAATGAGAAGAATCTGATCACGGTTTCGAAGAACCGAGTCAATTTCCTGAACTGGGGAGCTGCTAAGGGTGTATGGAAGAAGAACTGGCGGTGTTTGTCCATAGACTGCTTCATATGGTGTCCTTTGAGATGTGGTATTGTACCACCAGAGTGCTGCTAGGAAATCCATAGAAATAGTTGGCCAAAGCTGTGTAGTGATGGGAAAGGGTTTGATTAATCCCGAAAGGAGTGTCGGTTCCCCCTTGTTGACTTGGAAAGTATCATCGTTAGCCACCAGCTGTTGAATTGTCATTTTTAGTCCCAGCCAAAAGAAGTTACATTGTTCCTGGTCATACATTTTGCAGAACCCAGAGTGCCCTGTTGATGAAGAAGCATGGAGATCATAGAAGAGATAGCCCTGTTGAACATATGGCAACCAATTTGGAACAAGCAGAGAAAGAGCTGTAAGAGAAACTGGGTCATCAATTGTGCGAGAAGGAGAATCTTTCACCATATTGTCCTTACCCTTCTTGTAAGTGATCACATAGGGATAACCCATGAGTTGGATAACCCATTGCAGGTGTGTTGGGGAGGAGACCCATTGTTCCAGAAAATTTTCCAGACTCGGGAGATCAGTCTTGATGCATAAATAATTGCCTAATAGGTATGGCTGCCACTTCTGTACTGCATGCAAAATAGCCATCATTTCCTGCTGAGAGGTAGATGTGGTTACATTCTTACCAGAAAGGTCTCTTGAAGGCAGCAAGCTCATTGGTTCAGAAAAGATACCTGCATATCTATCCAAGGAAGTAGTGGAGACTGTTGATGGGTGCATCTGAATGGAATTGTGCTGAGTGATGACACCATGTGAATTCTTCTTAAGGATTTTTTCCAGGCGATGTGAACTGATGATGCAGAGAGACCCTGGTTGTAAGCCCCGAAATTTGTGTTGTGCCCCATTGACGTTAAACTGCATCCAGAGTTCAGCAAAATCCCATAAGATGGGGCCAAGTGTGCGTAACCATTGAACACCCAAAACCACATCACATCCGCCTAAGGACAAGGCAAACATGTCGGAGCGTAGGTTATAATCTTCCATAGAGATACGCACATTGTGACACTTCCCCTTGCAAGGTAAGGTGCCCCCATTGGCAACCATGACTTCAAAGTTGGAGCAAGTATGGACAAAACAATCAACCTGTTTGGCAATTCGAGGGTCAATGAAGTTATGAGTGCTACCAAAATCAATGAGTATGGTAAGAGGGAGCTTCTTGAAGTATCCCCTGAACTGCATTGTTTGTGGGGTGGTGACGCCGGTTACAGCATGGAGAGAGATCTCGGGTGGGTCATCCTGAGATGGGGTGTCAACAGGAAGGTGTTGCATGTCGACCAGATCATCTACTGTATCTGTAGCTTCTTCACCAAGTTCTAAGGCAGGAGGAGAATCCACATCCAAGATAGAGAGCTTTTGTTGAACACATCTATGTCCCCGAGTGAATTTCTCATCACTATTATAGCAAAGCCCTTTTTCTCGGCGTGCATGAATTTCTATTTCAGACAAATGCTTGATAGGAGTTGGTTGAGGAGCAGGCGTGATGGGAGGTCGTTGGGAACCCATATTTCTGAAGGGAACAAAGGTGGGTTTGGAGCGTTGTTGAGCTGCGATCTTGTCCTTGGCCAACTTAGCCAACCCTAGGACTTCCATCATTGTGTTGGGACAAAACATTTTGACCTCTGAGCGGATTTCATCCTTGAGACCACTGATAAAACAACTCCTGTAGAATTCATCAGACAATCCTTCTGTGTGATTGGCTAGTTTCTGAAATTCCATCTGATACTCTCTCACTATGCCAGTTTGGTGAAGTTTAGTGAGTGCTCCTATGAAGTCGTCAAAAGCACTAGGACCAAATCGTGGCAAAAATCTGTCCAATTTGGCTCGGGATGAGCTTTGATGTACCAACGGTACCATTGAAGGGCTTCCTGTTCCAAATGAAAGGATGCAAGTGGAACTTTTTGAACATCAAAAGTATTATGCAGACTAAAATATTGTTCTGCTCGGTATATCCATCCAGTCGGATCAGTACCATTGAAGCGAGGAAAATCAAGCTTCGGCCCATGAAAATTGCTAGAAGCAGAGAACCCGGTGGCTGCAAAAGATTCTGGCTGTCTGGTATTGTTCATGGCTGAATGCTGAAGATGGAGGCTGAGAAATTTTTCATCCAGATCTTGGAGTTTGGTTTGGATTGCTGCAAGTGCTTCCTCCATGGTGTGTGCTCCTACACGGGTGACAACCGTAACCAGGTTTTTTTTTTTTTTTTTTAGACTGGAGCGGCTACGGCTCAGTTTTTTTTTTTGACAGACTGGAGCGGTTACGGCTCAGAAGGAATCTGGAACAACGCTGAAAGGCTGGATCTGGAACGGCTTGCAAAATGGATCTGAAACGGCGCAGCAGTGATCGGCAATAGTTCAGCTGAAAGTAGATATGGACCCCAGGTATGTGCGGCTTCCTAACATTTCAGGGTTTTCACTCGGCCACCAATGCTGTTTGACGCCTTGCGTATTGGGGCAGTACCCCTCACTCCACGGCTCAGGTAAAACTGATAATCGCTTTGCCACAAACGACAACTCTTGGTTTACCTCACGGGTGGGAACTAGTCAATCAGGTAGGGGTCGTTGCCCTTTTCGCTTGGCAGGTCCTCTCAATGGACAGCTACTTCGGGGTTCCTGTGGTACTCCTCACAATGAGTTTTAGGGCTTATGCCCAAGTACTTCCCACAGTTAAGCGGATAGGGATTATTCCCAGATCCGAACCTGCAACAGAAAAAAATTTGGGCAGAAATTCCACCCAATGTTCAAAAACCGGATCTATAATGCTCAGAATCGCTATTATAGCATGTTTCCGGAACTAGAACAACCACTCTGCTTCTACCCCACGAAAGCGGAATAGAAATCTGGGCACTCGATCAAAAGATTTTCTCACCGCAATTTCCGCGGTCGTCACCGAAATTTTGAAAAATTGTTGATTTTAAATCCGCGATATCTCCACTTTTAGAACTCCAAATGAGATGTTTTTTTTTTGAAACTGTGTATTTTTGAAAGAGGAATTCAGATATGCAATCGGTTTCTTCTGATTTTTTGCAGAAAGTTTCAGAAATTGATATGAAAGTCGCCACCCAAAAAACGAAAAAAAAAATTCCGACTTGTGCCAAGGAAAGTGCTCCGATACCAGATGTGATGTACCTGCAATAATTAATTAATGCAAATACACGAGATATCAGAAATAATAGAACAAAATCGCTTTTATATTGATCACGGGCCACTTCGAGGGGGCAACCTCCTTTGAGCAAGCTCAATACAATTAACTTTACGGTGCCTTCAATGATCTCAACACACACTTATATACTAAGTCTATGCCCAATACTATGAGTCAAAACCATGGGACATATAATACTACAGGACGACTTACAAAGCATATGCGTCTAATACTATGGGTCAATACTATGGGCTAATATAAACTACGGATCAACAAACACTACGGGACGACTTACAAAGCATATGCGTCCAACAACAATATACTAACATAGTAAAGAGAAGGGTTGACATAGGTTCCTAACACCAGGAGTCGGAATTCGGTATCTCCAAATGCATAGCCCCAAAGAAATACGCCTCTGACTTCCGCAATCCGCAATCTGTAGTGTGGAAATCGGAAGTTGGAACACCAAATACTCCACCTCGTCGAATCACACCTTAGACTTCCACAATCCACAATCCCTGATGCGGAAGTTAGAAGTCGGAACCCTCAACTTCTAAACCTCGAAGAATTACTCCTCTGACTTCCGAAATCCGCAATCTGCAATGCGGAACTTGGAAGTTGGAACTCCAAATTCACCAATCCAAAAATTTTACTTGTCTGAATTTCGCATTCCACAGTCCGTGTTGCAGGAGTCAGAAGTAAGAACCCCAAGTGGGAAATTTTCTCTTCCGAATTCCACAATCCACAATATGCGTTGCGGGAATTGCAATTGGAACGACCTTGCGCAACTCTGTAGAAAAAACCCTTCCGACTTTTGCAATCCGCAATCCACATGTGTGTTTGGAAAGATGGAAGCCCAACTGCACAGCTTCTCAGGCCCATAACTTTCTCATCCCAAGTCCATTTTTATAAAATTTGGTACCATTGGAAAGCTCTCGGCGAAAACTATGTGACTGCATGATCCTATGCAACTCCCAAGAAATTTGATCCTATCCATTTTCCAATCAAATTGTTTCTCCAAACTCCATCAATGCCTCTTTACCAATCTACCATGTCTCCTCCCATCAATCCAGACCCATAGAAGGGTCATGAACACACCAAGGGGTGTTTATTCCTTTCCTAAGCCCTTGAATAAACATTATGAGCATTCTGGCTTTAAAATCACCTAGTCCTATTCATCAAGGCGTAAATTCATATAAATAAAAGAATAAGAATGCATATGTGTAGAAGCATGGAGGTATAACATACACAACAGAACTAAACCATATTAACACACAGTGGAATGAAATAATGTCCACACACATATCTATCATGCACCATTTAGATTCCACAATGCATTCAATAATTAAACATTGCAGGACAAAGAATGGGCATGATTCAAAGCACATAGAACACTTATCTTTGAGATGAAATCACCAAGCAAATTGGCTATGGACTGCAACGTTCGAACCCAACCATAGGTCTCTTCCCAACCTGTATTCCTTCAGCACTCAAAGACAACCCTCAAGATGGGGCTATGTATCCACTAAGGAGGAACTAACAAGCTCACTCACAGCCATAGTTCACAGTCAATCAGGGTCATCCAGCACACAACTGGCTTTGTCAAGCAAGTGGAGAGACAAGTAAGGGGTTTTCTGGGTCAATGAGCTCATCCACAGAGCTATAGGCATAACCAAATGACCTTAGATAGTCCAGGAACCCCCATCACCTCCACTCTCATCCTAAGTAAGGTCCCATTCTCTGCTGCATAGTCCCTTGAGAGCTCCTTCCCTCGGCGCTGACCTGGGCAGGTATGGATGTACCCAACTTCTAAATCAAGGGTAAATGAGCCCACACTAACTCTGCCATGTAGTCTAAACCCTCCTGGTCTCTTCCCACTGCAATCCTCACTCGAATCTTCCTCAACATTGCGGACGAATAGCTTTGTCCCACAACAATATTTTGGGATATTAGATATGGTTTTTCTCATGAACTTGTGGGCATATCACGCTCTTGGATTTGCCCCATGGTTTGGATCTGTAGATCCCCATCGGATTCCACTTCCCACATGAGTTTTTCTTTGGATCTGCAAATCGCGGCCTCCCTTAGGTTCGTGATTTAGGTTCCTCCTGCTCTGCTAGGTCATGTTCCCTTCCAAAAATGAAGCTCCCCCCCCCTCCCACCATGGGATGGGATGAGGTATATGTTCTCCTCAAAGGTAGGGTGGCTTATGGGACAAGAAAAACATAGCCCCATACCCTGCGTTATGGATTTTAGGGCTGTCCGATACTCCATCGACGTCATGAACATGTTTCCTCTATTATTACCTTAAAACAACAATAAATGACAGCTAGGACAGTCAAAGGGGTTCTCAAGGTGACATATTGAATCCTAGGGTTCAATCCCATAACCCACTCACCACTCCCTAGTGGATACACATAGACCCCTCATTTAGTTTTATCCATAGCCAAACCCTTGGTATTTTTATTTGCATGATATCATTTACATGTTTTTACAAGTTCCATGGCTTACTAGCACATGGGTAGCATAATACCAAATACTTGTCTCTGCAAGGCTGAGCATTCACTAGCAGGGTGTTGGCCTTGAGCTCCACACTAGGAATCATACATCACTTACATACAATATTTACATTAACAACCAAAATATCCTAAGGGTCAAAATGAGGGATATTACACAAAGGATTAAGGACCAAGAATTGCTAGTCTTTCACCTTGAGACTAGAATAAGTGTTAGCCTTTTCCATTAAACTAACAGAGGGATTACGGAGTTGATATCTTGGATGAGAAATTCTATCAATATTACTCCACCATAAAAGAGAGGAATATTTTATTTTTCTATTGATTAAGAAGGGGACTTATAAAATAACATCAGTAAATAAGTTGTTCCAGCTCAACCTCTGAATACAAGGAAGAAGGAGGGAAGAAGCAGACGTTCATTCCATCTACGATGTCGGCAACATAATGAGGTTAGAATGGGTTTCAATTCCCAGATCTTTGTGGTAAAATGAGTTGTAGGAGTCTATTGTTTGAATTTTTATTCCTACTCCCGATCCAATAAGGGAAGGATGGCAACATTAAACCACTCCAAATATCTCTTCTCCACGTACAAAAAATGCAGGTGATTTTCTAGCCATGATAGCCTCACCTATTTTCGCTGAATTTTCTCTTCGCATGCACCTTCCTCTCCAAATATGCCAATGTTTCCATACTTTGCAGTTCTGGAACAGCTTAACCCCTAGAGGACCGGCCTTGTGGAAAAATAAATAAATATATATAAGGGAACCCGTCAGAACGTTCTCAAGTCTTCAACCATGTAGAACTGTAAATGGCATAGATGAGACGTTCATCGAAGGATGGGTGAGAGTTGTAAACCCAAAAAGTCTCAGTATTCGCTATCTTTCTTGAGAACCACAGTTCATCTTCTGAATTTTTCGCTTGTCTGTGTATGAATATGCATACTTGGCATACAACCTATAGAAAAGATCTTGTTCAAGCAGGGTCATAACTAACCTAAATCAAACTTAATGTATACATGAGTCGACGGTGGGATCATAACTGCAAGGACAATTGGATGTTCCTGAACAAAGGTATCCAGTTCCCTTCGTAACACTTCCGAAAATCAATCTTTTCTTCTCTGACAAAAATATTATTTCTCTTCGTAACATCCCCGACAATCAATCTACAATGGAAATGCTACCAACCAACACATGCAAACACAACTTTGCATTACTACATATATATGCATTTGTTTAATATAAATAGAAAGAAGTGCGAAGCAAGAGAAAGCGATGCAGATTTACTAAGGTTGAGAATCCAGAAAGCAAAGGAGGGCTACAAAATCCTGGAGAAAGTGAGAGAATACAGATGAAATATGCATTACTTGATGAAAGCAATTACTTGTATTAATAGGATGAAAGAATCACTAGCACGCCCACACACCATATGAACTACAACCATACATGCATAATATTTATATATCATATATCAGTCATTGTTACATTCCTTTAGAAGACGATAAGTTATCAGTATAATATAAAATTTGAAGATGGAAGTGCCTCACAGATATGAGACCAAGAGGAAGGGACGTGGAGGCAAGGAAAAGGGGGTGGATGGCAGTGGGAAGGGATAATAGATAGAATAAAATTAAATATGGCATCCAGATAGAATCATGGGAAATCATATCACTCAGAGGGTATTGCCATATTGGTAACGACCATGTTGATGGAAACTTCTGGATGAAAGGTTAGAGTGAATTGAGGGTTGTGCAACGAAAGTATTGATATTTATCAAGGTACATCACAAGTTTTCTGTGCATTTACTTACAATTTATTGTAACTTAAAGTTTAGGTTACCTTGGGCAGTGTGAGGAATGCTTTAAAGTTTAGAAGTATTCTTTTTTCTTTTTTAAAGTCTATAAATTCTTTATGTAAAGGAAACGAAAGGCTTCTGGACCATCAAGTTGAGAATCATATGAGATTTTACAAAATAAGAATCATAGAAATATTTAATGCAATCAAACAATACTGTATGATTTCCATTGAAAGGGCATGCGGTCACTCTGGTCCATCAAAAGGCATGCTTTTCAAGATTTAAAAAAAAACAACAACAAATGATACCAGGATGCATGTATTCCAATGAGGAGATGCTTAAAATGGTAGCTAGAGACTCGAGAGTATTTTACAACTATCGACGAAGTGTTGAAAGTGGATACAAAAGAGAGGATTAAGTGGTTCTTATGAAGTTTTTATTGATAGAAATTGAATATTGGGAGGAACCTCTAGCAATTAAATAATGAAAATGCACGATATATTATAAATAATAGAACATAGAAGAGATTTATTGATCATAGGTCATTTTGAGGGGAAAACCTCCTTTGAGAAATATCAATACAACTAACTCGTAGATGCCTTCATTGGCTTCAAAACGTACTTATATACTAAGTCTATGCGTCCAATACTATGGATCAATACCATGGAACATATAATACTACATGACGACTTACAAAGCATATATGTCCAATACTATGGCTCAATACCATGGAACATAAAATACTATGGGACGACTTACAAAGTATATGCGTCCAACAAAAATATACTAACAATTAAAGAAAAGGGTTGACATGGGTTCCTAACATCCCCTCCCTCTTAGAATAATCTTTGTCCTCAAAGATTTAGATGTGGAAATTGTTGCTGAATTTGAATGAATGGTTCCCATGTAGCATCCTCTGGTTGCACTGCGTGCCACTGAATTAATACCTATGTGAGAGATCGAGAGAAAAGATGACGACTGTGCCTATTGAGGATGGCCTCTGGCTCCAAAAGGATGGATCCTTCGTTATCCAGTTTTGGTAAAATATTTTTCCTCTGATGTTGGTGGCAAGAAATTTCTTTAGGCAAGAGACATGAAATACTGGATGAATGCGGGAAGGAGGAAGTTCCAATTTATAAGCAACGGATCCAATATTCTGAAGAATCTTATATGGCCCATAGTAATTTGGAGAGAGCTTATGACTCCCTTTGAGTTTCAAGGAGGATTGCTTGTAGGGATGTAGATGAAGGAAAACCATATCACCTGCTTGAAAGTGCACTCATAACGATTTTGAACGGCTTGTTGTTTCATTCGATTTATTGCCATGTGAATATTGTCCTCCAAAATGCGAAGAATATGATCGCGGTTTTGAAGAACCATGTCAACTTCCTAAACTGGTGAACTGTTGGGGGTGTATGGAAGAAGCAATGGCGGTGCCTGACCATAGACGGCTTCATATGGAGTCAGTTTAGATGCAGTATGGTAGGAGGTATTGTACCACCATTCAGCGAGAGGGAGCCACTTTTCCCATTGATGTTGTTGTTTGTAGGTGAAGCAATGAAGATAAGTTTCCAAACATTTAATGATAATTTCATTCTGACCATCTGTTTGTGGGTGATACCCTGAACTCATCTTCAATTTGGTGCCAGTGTGGTGAAATAGTTCTGTCCAAAAATTATTGGTGAAAGTTGCATCACGATCCGAGACAATGGAAGAAGGGATTTCATGAAGACGAAATATCTAGTCCAGGAAAATTTGTGCAACTGAGGAGGCGGTATAGGGATGGATGAGGGCACAAAAATGACTATATTTGGAGAGGCGATCAACCACAACAAAAATCATTGTCTTCTCTCAAGATTTAGGGATCCCTTCAATGAAATCCATAGAAATATCTTTCCAAATCCATGTAGGGATGGTCAAGAGTTCAAGCAATCCCAGAAGGAGTGTTGTTTCACCCTTGTTGCACTGGAAGGTATCACATTCATCCACCATCTGTTGAATTTTCATTTTCATTCCCTGCCAAAAGAAGTTACACCGTGCTCGCTCATACGTTTTGAGGAATCCAGAGTGCCCTATCGATGGAGAAGCATGGAGTTAATAGAAGACATCATGTTGAATATCTATGCTCTGGGGAAGCGCCAGAAGACCCTTTTATCTCAGGGACCGCCATCCCAAGAGTAATGAGGTACAACAGAAGGGTTTTTTTCCAAACGTTGGATGATTTGAGATAATGAGGATTCATTGACATAGCTCTGTTGAACAAATTGCAACCAATTTGGAACAGGCATAGAAATAAATGAAAGAGAAACGTGGTCATCAAATGTGAGAGAAAAAGCATCCACCACAAGATTGTCCTTACCCTTCTTGTAAGTGATCTCATAGTCATAACCCATGTGTTTTCTAACCCATTTTTGTTGTGTTGGGGAGGAGAGTCATTGTTCCAGGAAATATTTCAGACTCTGGTGATCAGCCTTGATGTAGAAATTATTCCCTAATAGGTATGGCCGCCACTTCTGTACTGC
This sequence comes from Larix kaempferi, assembly GCA_027924585.1. NCBI lineage: Eukaryota > Viridiplantae > Streptophyta > Pinopsida > Pinales > Pinaceae > Larix > Larix kaempferi. Next base: position 3,022,565 of record BSBM01000036.1, read on the forward strand.
ATGTAAAATAGCAATCATTTCCTTCTCATATGTAGAGGCGGCTAAATTATTATCGGAGAGGGATTTGCTGGTGAAATCAATGGGATGTTCATATTGACGGAGAACAACACCAAGTCCATTGTCGCAAGCATCACTCTCAATAGTGAAGGGCTTTGAAAAATCAGGCATAGCTAGAACAGGTGTAGTACACATAGCTTGTTTCAGTTTTTCAAATGCACACTCAGTAGCATGTGTCCATGTAAAAGCATCCTTTTTCAATAGAGTGGTTAATGGAATTTCAATATTCCCATAATCCTTGACAAACTTGCGGTATTAGCCAGTCAATCCCAAAAAAACACAAAGGCTTTTGAGTGTTTGAGGATGCGTCCAATTTTTCATGGCATCTATTTTGGCAGGATCCACATGAACCCCTTGTGCTGAAATAATATGCCCGAGATACTCTACTTCCTCTTGTCCAAAAACACATTTAGACTGTTTGGCATGGAGATGATGATCATAGAAACGTTGCAGTACAAGACCCAGATGCTGGAGATGCTCAACCCATGTTTTACTATAGATGAGGATATCATCAAAGAAGACCAAAATGAATTTCCGCAAGTAGGGCCAGAATATTTTATTTATCAATGCTTGGAATGTGGAAGGAGTATCAGTGAGGCCAAAGGGCATGACCAAAAACTCATAGTGGCCATCATGTGTGTGGAAAGCTGTTTTAGGGATACCATCCTCATGGACCCGAATTTGATGATACCCAGAATGAAGATCCAACTTGAAGAAAAAATGAGCACCATGAAGCTCATCAAGAAGCTGATCAACAACAGAAATTGGAAAATTATCCTTGATTGTGAGGTGATTAAGTGCTCGAAATTCAATGCAGATGCCCCATGACCCATATTTTTTTCAGACAAGAAGACCTGGTGAAGAAAAGGAACTAGTACTAGGGTGAATATACCTTGCTTCAGTAAGTCCCGAATGAGCATCTCAATCTCATTTTTTGGTAAAATGGGTAGCGATGGGGCCTAATGTTTGGAGGAACGCTTCTAGGAAGAAGCTGAATATGATGGTCCTCTAGTCTTGAAGGTGGAAATTCCATTCGTTCCTCAAAGACACCTGCATATCTATCCAAAAATTGTTGTAGATCCAAAGCAGTAGTGGAGACCGTTGATGGGTGTATCTGAATGGAATGGTGTTGAGCGAAGAAACCATGTGAATTATTCTTAAGAATATTTTCCATGTGATGTGAACTGATGATGCGGAGAGACCCTAGTTGTAAGCCCATCAATGTGTGTTTTTCTCCATGGATTGAAAACTGCATCCAAAGTTCAGGAAAATACCATAAGATGGGGCCAAGTGTGTGTAACCATTGAGCGCCCAAAACACATCACATCTACCTAAGGCCAAGGAAAACATGTCGGAGCATAGGTTATAATATCCCATAGAGATACGCACATTGCGACACTTCCCCTTGCAAGGTAAGGTGCCCCCATTGGAAATCATGAATTCAAAGTTAGAGCAAGGATGGATAAAACAATCAGCCTGTTTGGTGATCCAAGGGTTAATGAAGTTATGAGTGCTACCAGAATCAATGAGTATTGTAAGAGGGAGATTCTTGAAGTAATCCCTGACCCACATTGTTTGTGGGGTGGTGACTCTAGCTAAAGCATGGAGAGATATCTCTAGGTGGCCATCCTGAGACAGAGGTTCAACAGGAAGTTGTTGACTGTTGACCTGATCATCTATTGTATCTAGAGCTTCTTCACCAATTTCAGAGGCAGGTGGAGAATCCACATCCAAGAGATAGATATTTTTCTCAACACATCTATGTCCCCACGTGAATTTTTCATCACAATTATAACAAATCCCTTTTTCTCTACATGCCCACATCTCTACTTCAGACAAATGCTTGATAGGAATTGGTCGAGGAGCCAGCATTATGGGAGGTCATTGGGAAACCATATTTCTGAATGGAACAAAATTTGATTTGGAGCGATGTTGAGTTGCGAGCTTGTCCTCTTCCAACTTAGCCAACCCTAGGGCTTCCATCATTGTTTTGGGACAAAACATTTTAACCTCAAATCGGATTGCATCCTTTAGACCATTGATAAAACAACTCCTATGGAATTCATCAGGAAATCCTTCTATGTGGTTGGCCAGTTTCTCAAATTCTGTCTGATACTCTCTCATAGTGCCAATTTGGAAAATTTTAGTGAGTGCTCTTGTGAATTCATCAAAAGCACTAGGACCAAATCGTTGCAAAAGGAGTTGGAAAAAATATGTCCATTTTGGCTCTTCATGAGCCTTGATGTTCCAACGGTACCATTGAAGGGTTTCATGTTCCAAATGAAAGGATGCAAGTGGAACTTTGTTGACATAAAAAGTATTATCTAGACTGAAATATTGTTATGCCCGGTATATCCATCTAGTCGGATCATCACCATTGAAGCAAGGAAATTCAAGCTTTGGCCCACGAAAATTGTTGGAAGAAGAGATCCTAGTGTCTGCAGAAGACTCTAGTTGTCGTTTATTGTTCATGGTTGAATGTCGAAGATGGATGCCAAGAAATGTTTAATCCATATATTGGAGTTTGGTTTTGAGGGCTACAAGTTCTTCCTCCATGTTGTTTTCTCCTGCACGGGTGACAACCATAACCAGGAGTGTTTTTTTTTTAATAGGTAGAAAAACTAAAACTAAAACTTATTTAGTACAGGAAATTTTGGATTTGGGAAAAACTTTGATGGGTAAAACCCGATCCCCAATTTTTTTATAAAATTGTAGGGCCTCTCCTTTAGTTTTAATTTACTCGGAGTTTGTGTCATATTTGATCTACTTACTTTTCTTGACACTTATATTTTTCTTGAAAAACAAAAGAAAACGCATTTTTCTGGATCAAGAGATTTTTCAGTTTTCCACCGAAATGGTTGGAGAACAATCCGAAGTTGCGCCGAAATGGTTGGAGAGGTTTTAAATTAATGCTCAGTTTTTGGGAAGAATTGTGTTTCAAATCCAAATAGAATGTTCCGCCGAAATGATTGGATAACAAAGGAAACAAGACTTATCGGAGGACATTTCAATTTCACGCCGAAACTGATTGGTGAAGTTTATTATTTATCACCGAATCGGTCGGAGCAGAATTCTGTTTGGAACCGACACAATCAAAAGGTGTGTTGCTTCGAAATTGGACCTAACACTTTTCAACGTAGATTGGGAAGTTCTGTTGACCAAAGAGATGGATTGAATCAGCGTCAAACAAATGTCTTCCCTGAAGTTGATCGACGTAAACTTGGTTTTCACTCTGAAACATTTCAATGAAGAATCGGCGTAAAAGGGTTTCCTTGCCCGAACAGTTCCAACATAGAATTGAAGTCGCTCCGAAACGAGATCGGTGACAAATGATAAAGTGATATTAAACACATCAGTGCCAAAAGAAACTTTTGTTAGAAAAGGGATCGGTGACGAAGGAGAATTGCTCCAAAACATGCCCAAACGTTGTTAGACGTAAATTAAAAAGTGGTCCGAAACATTTGCTGCGTAAGATGAAAAGTGACCCGAAAAGCATGATTTGACCCCCTTAAGGCATTTAATGCTAGGGTTATTTTTGGTATATATATAAGGTTTCAAATTCTTGCTCGTCACATTATTTGTAACTGCATTTTGGAGCACTCACCGACTGATAGGAAAGCGCGTATAACTCCATTGGAGAGCTTATTCAGACAGCTTATGCATTTCCAAGTAGGTCGTTCTCTCACAGTTTACCTTTTATCCGTAAACGACGTTTTTTCCATTGTATTTTAGGTTTTGCAAAGCATTTTACCGCTTCATTAGAATTCAATTAGAATAAGAGTATAAATCCATACCTTCTATTGTGCTTTTCTCCAACCTAGGGATTTTGTTCTTCATAGAGTAACCTGGTGCTCTCATTTCCATAGCCTAGCAATCTTAGGGTTTATAAGGCCATTTTCAGGTCCATCACTTGGTTACTATGCTTACTCTTAGTAATGCTATGCTATCAGTATAATGTTAGGTTTTTTCGGTTCGATGCGCTCATTTTGTTTTCTGTCCCTTCAACTACTGTCATTTGATCATGCCTATCATTAAGTGATAAATTATCTCCCTGTTGCTTCATCAAAGTTATGTTACACGCACCTCGAACGGGATTCCTTACCTAGGGACCAACACCATAACTTAGCTGGGTGGGAATTTTAGTGAAATAGTCTATTGACTGCATGCGAGTCAGATTAACTTCCATTTTTTCACCTCAGGTATTGGCTATTTGCATTAACAAGACCAATTAAACGATAGTCTCCCAAAATGAGCCAGCATCAGTACTTGGATGCTCGCTATCTTGGAAGCTTGATGCACTTACATTGGCCCTAGGGTTTTGGGAATGCTTAGGTTTGATCGAGTGATCATTTGTTTTAGGGTGTAGTTTTCCATTTATTATTTATGCGACTTGTTCCAATCTGTCGATAATCATGCAACTTGTTCCAGAACCTATATACATTGACTACTTTTGTTTAGTATTCCAACATGGCCACGGCCTACTTGATTGCCTCATATAATTAATAGGAATAAGATGGTTACAATGATGAACAGGATAATACATATCAATAAGTCACAACGCTTTGGTCATGGATGATGCTCTGATGATTTTCCTCAAATAAATTAATGAGCAAACATCTATATAAGTCTTGAGGAGTAGATCTTTGTGATTTTGGTAGATCAGATATTCTACTTAAAGAGTGGACAGGAGTGTTTAAATGCCAAGAGTAAGATAATAGTTGCATTCCAAAATCCACGCATATCTAGCCCTAAGTGAAATAAAATTTTAAGTTTTGACTAAGAATTCGATTACTAAGGCTAGTGAAAGAATGAAGAAATCTATGTGATAGTGCATTAGGGAGTCCTCATGACAATTCATTCAGAACCAAACACACTTGAATTCATGGAAGTGTGAATCCTTTGTTTTAATAAACAATATTGACAAATCATACATCTGCAATGTGTTAGGATATTCCTATACTCCATCCTAGTCCCACCAGTATTTTGATCATTTACATTTTCAGTCATGCATGCACCTTTTTGGGTTTGCATGCATTCTAGGGTTTGCATGCATTTTGCATGCATCCCAGTCATCAGTCCAGCACCTAGCCCTCAGTTAGCCAACCCCCAGGAGCTTCTCACTATTCAGTTTTAGCCCTCCAGTTGCTTAGTGCGCCCTTCTTCCTTGATTTTAGGGTGCAACTCGCCCTTCTTCACCTACCAGTTCAGTTACACTCAGTTACAGTCAGTTACAGTCAGTTACACTCAGTTACATTGAGTTACACTCAGTTACACTCAGTTACATTCAGTTACAGTTAGTTACAGTCAGTTACACTCAGTTACATTGAGTTACACTCAGTTACATTCAGTTACTCTTAGTTACATTGAGTTACACTTAGTTACATTGAGTTACACTCAGTTACACTCAGTTACACTTAGTTACACTGAGTTACACTTAGTTACACTGAGTTACACCTACCAGAGTTAGTTTGACTGATGGTTGACAGTTACTTGAGCATTGATGACTCCACTGATGATGATGAAGACTTCCAGTTGCGCTCCGATGATCATGAGGACACCTAGTTGTGCTCCGATGACACTCCAGTGATCCTTTGATCACTCCATGAAGGCTAATTCGAATTGCCACCTTAGGCATTCGAATTCCTCATGCATTGTATTATTTATATGTCCATTTGTGATTAATAATCTAGTATGACCGAAGTATTATTGCTTCTATCTGAGTTCTACTGTACCATATTATTCTGTTGCTCATTATACTGCATGTATCACTCTTCTTCTATTTTCTTGCTTAATCATAATTATTCTCTTGTGAGATACATCATCTCTTAGATCTGCTGTGAGGATTTTCACATGGTATCAGAGCATGTTGAGAGTATTGTTTATCTCCATTCTTGAGAGTTTTTTGCAGGTTATTACCAAGATTTCGAGTGCAGCAGTTGCATCAGTTTCTGCATTTTTGCAGCAGTAGCAGTTGCAGTTATTCTATATTGTTTTTGCAGGTCTTCTACAGCTTCAATGTATCCTGAATTAGAAGAAATCACTCCTCTTTCTCTATTCAACTATGATGAATGGAAACCAAAAATAATAGCATATTTAAAGAGCCATGATCTCTTTGATTGCTATTTTGAAAGAGAGTTCGAATCCTCTACAAAGAAGATTAAATGGTTGAATAAAGGTGACATGCACATTGGAAGAATGAAGCTTACTATGACTGATTACATATTGTACCCGACCATCTTTGATATTGAAACTCCAAAAGAGTTATGGGCTCATCTAGATGAAAGATTCGGCAAAAAGAATGATGGTTTTGGTCCAAATCCCTTCAAAAGCAAGCAAGTTGATGCATTCGCTCCACTTGATGGTCTCTCAGATCATGATGCATTCGCTCCTCCTGATGGTCTCTCAGATCATGTTGCATTCGCTCCCCTTGATGATCTCTCAGATCATGAACCAGTATCATCTCATATTGAAGTTGTTGACAAAGAACTTGCAGATTCTCCGCTCATGCTCAAACTTTCTTCTCTTTCTGTGCCAGCTCACACTCTAGATATTGCAGAAGGTCCTAAATCCTGTCTTGCACCAGAGTTTGTTGGTTTGCACCATGATCACATGATTATTTCGGAGGTAACATCAGCTATTGGAGGTAATGCATTCGCTCCTCTTCAGCAAACATCTCTTATTTACTACTATATGATCATTAGCACATGCTTTCAGAAGGTTATTGAAGAATATGGCCATTGCCACCCGCTTGAGATAATTTCTCATGCATCATATGATAGTTTTGATCTCACCCCTGCTGGTTCAAAGGAGATCTCAAGAAACTGTTTTGAAAGTCTTAAATCTGATTTTGATTTCAAGCAAACATGTAATAGTTCTTTTTGGCATAATCTCACCCATGGTGGTTCGAAGGAGAAGACAAAGGACTATATGCACATTCAAAAATTTGATCCTACCTCAGCTGATTCGAATCACAGGTTCAAGGATCATTCTAATACTGTTGGATTTGTTCTCATCACATTCGATCTGAAGAGCAAGTACAAGCACATGCTTTTTGAGCATGATCCACTTCTTCCCAAGAAGAAGATACCTCCAGACATATGACCAAGCATCACACATGCTTGAGTTTGGAGCTTTTATTTTTTATGTGTGCCTTACAGTCTATTTTTTGAGGAGGGGGTATGTTTCCCATGAAATTTTCCCACTTCCTTGGTTTATTGATTGTTATTATTCATTGTATTGGGTGACCTTTGGTCTTAGTTACCAGGGCCCAGGATGGATTAAGGGGGGGTGTTAGGATATTCCTATACTCCATCCTAGTCCCACCAGTATTTTGATCATTTACATTTTCAGTCATGCATGCACCTTTTTGGGTTTGCATGCATTCTAGGGTTTGCATGCATTTTGCATGCATCCCAGTCATCAGTCCAGCACCTAGCCCTCAGTTAGCCAGCCCCCAGGAGCTTCTCACTATTCAGTTTTAGCCCTCCAGTTGCTTAGTGCGCCCTTCTTCCTTGATTTTAGGGAGCAACTCGCCCTTCTTCACCTACCAGTTTAGTTACACTCAGTTACAGTCAGTTACAGTCAGTTACACTCAGTTACATTGAGTTACACTCAGTTACACTCAGTTACATTCAGTTACAGTTAGTTACAGTCAGTTACACTCAGTTACATTGAGTTACATTCAGTTACTCTTAGTTACATTGAGTTACACTTAGTTACATTGAGTTACACTCAGTTACACTCAGTTACACTCAGTTACACTTAGTTACACTGAGTTACACTTAGTTACACTGAGTTACACCTACCAGAGTTAGTTTGACTGATGGTTGACAGTTACTTGAGCATTGATGACTCCACTGATGATGATGAAGACTTCCAGTTGCGCTCCGATGATCATGAGGACACCTAGTTGTGCTCCGATGACACTCCAGTGATCCTTTGATCACTCCATGAAGGCTAATTCGAATTGCCACCTTAGGCATTCGAATTCCTCATGCATTGTATTATTTATATGTCCATTTGTGATTAATAATCTAGTATGACCGAAGTATTATTGCTTCTATCTGAGTTCTACTGTACCATATTATTCTGTTGCTCATTATACTGCATGTATCACTCTTCTTCTATTTTCTTGCTTAATCATAATTATTCTCTTGTGAGATACATCATCTCTTAGATCTGCTGTGAGGATTTTCACACAATGTATTTTCATAATATTATGTTCATTATCATTTTGCTTGGAAGTATTGTATTCACATTTGATTTATGCACATTAAATTTATGTTCACCTCAGGACCCAAAGATGAAAAGAAGAGATGCTAAGCATAAGGGCAAGGTGGCAGAATCGTATTCTGATATTGAAGTTGTTCCAGAAACCCCGATGGAAACCTTATATGAGGATACCAGAGCGATGACCGTGATCCTCCCTGAATATAAGTGGGGTGAACTATATCACCTCATTTGATATATAAACGTGCCAGATGCATCCATTGAAGAGATGATAGTGTATCAGAATATCAAAAGATCAAGTCTTCATAAAGATGCCACATGTACGGATATTTTCTCGTGTTCAAAAGTAATTGGCCCGATTCTACCTCATATAGATGTTGGAACACGGATCATAGCTGGGGAGGGTGGAGAAGGATTCGCTTCATTTCAACCCGGTCATATTGGCGCAACATGCAAGTTATCCTCTCCTAAATTTATGATGGCAGATGACTGGATAAGGGGAGTCAACATAGATCACTTTGAGTATGCTAAGAAAATGTTGATTCCTAGAAATTAGATGAGGCAAAGGGAAAGTGGGGAACATGACACTCAGAATTTGAAAAGACTATTCAGAATCATAAATTTAAAGTTGAGAGGGATATTTGGCAGGGTGAATGTGAATATCTATATGCTTAGTTGGGTGCCTCTCATGTATTCAAATATCCTCCGATGGTACCATATTCAATTGGGAGGACATTATCTCAGAGAGTATGGAATCAACGTTAGCAGCAACCCAAGGAGGGATGGCCCAGAAGAAAGTTGATTTCTTTATGTCTTCCTACCTTATTGACTGCATCTTGATTAGACACCCATTCCACAAGTTGGGGTTCTATTGGATCTCGGATGAGACCCCACTTTATGTAGCTTACCAAATAATGTGGGCTCATAAATACACAAGCTTATATGTGAGGAATTCATAATTCCTTTATATTAGTTAATATTTAAGGAAGAGCCCAATTGCTTGTTGGACAACGTGATGGTAGTGATATTCGAATATGGAGTTTTCTACTTTACCCCGGAAGGAACGTATATCAGAATGTATGGGTGTACTAAATCCCCGTCTCTAATGCCAAAGTACATTACGAATTATGTAGTACACAAAGAGGTAGTAAAACAAGTATTCATCAATGGAGTAGGAAATTTTTTAAATGAACATAAGAAGGATTCCTATCCACCACTTCCTTTTATCATCGGGGCATATAAATTACCTAAGGTGAAAGGAGCAAAGGTTTTGGTAAAAGACTTAGAAGAATTAAATTTTGGGGAGAATATTTTTGTCAGAAATGAAAAACTACAAAAGGTCACCCAACACTTTGCATCGTGTAAAATTCACTTTGAATACACGGACCACTTCCTTAAGGATGACGAAGTATATCGGAGGGAAAATAACATGATAGATTTGAATAAAATATTTGGATGTAAAGATGCAGTGGGTGTTATCCAAACCAAAGACACTGCTAAAGAAGCAAAGAAACAGAAGGCCCGAGAAGAATCCATAGTTGCAGAAGAGGCAAGGCTAAAACGAGAGGAGGAGGAGAGACAAAAGGAAGAAGCAGAGACGAAACAGAAAGAAGAAGAACCCAAAGCAGAAGAAGGACCAAAGCGAAGGCAAGAGGAAGAAAAAAAGAAGAAAGAATAAGAGGAAAACCAGGAGAGACTCAGAAAGGAAATGCAAGAAGCAACGGATAAAGAAGCAGAATTGGAGAGAGAAAAGGAAGAAGAAGATAATATCAAGAAAGTTGTGGAGGACAAAGAAGTCCAAGAAAGAGACTATAGTCTTCAATACATGGACATAGATCCATCCAACATATCTGGAATTCTGCTTACGGGAGGCCATCTTCCATTTCTTGAGCTCAGGATCACCCCCTTCACTCCTTCAAATAAGCATTCAGCAGCAAAGTTGGATACTATAGTCTTCGATCCCAAGCGGAAGATTATCTTGAGAAGAACAGAGAAAAGGCTGAAAATGGGTGCACAACTAGATGTGGTAACAATTCAGGAAAATACCTTAGTGGAAGGTACTCACAAGGATCCCAAATTTACCGCATCAGTAAAGATAGCAGTTGCTCAGGTGAATGCTGAGAATGTTGATAAATTGGTGAACAACCTAGAGCAGAGCAAGGAAAACATGTTAAAGCTGAAAGATAACTTGGTGAAAGCAAGAGGAGAAGGAATTGACCTGAAAAAGAAACTGGATGCAGTAAAATATGAAAAGAATAAATTATTGTTGGATTATCAGAGCATGGAGAATGAAAAGGATGTTTTGAATGTACAACTTGTAATTATGGAAGGAGAGCGAAGCGACTTCTATTCTCGCATCAATGAGTTGGAGGTAAAAGAAATGAAGTTAAATGAACAAGTGGAATCTTTGATCAATGAAAAAGAATCTTTACAAGAACGCATAGACGAGATGATAGTCGAATGAGAAACTTTGCAGTCTCAGGTGAGTGAGTTGGTTAGAGATAATGAATCTCTCTTGGAACAGGTCGGCATGGCTCAAAATTAGAAGCACAAGGTGACCCCATTCCACGAGCAGGCCTGCAAAATACAGGAACAAATTTTCCACTCACAAGAATTGTTGATTGAAGAAATTTATAAAATGAAATAGATGATAGCTAGAACGAAGGAGATATTTGCTGTCGCTTTCTCTGTAAGACAAAATTTAGTTGATACTTTTAAAAAATTGAAAAGGTTGATGATATGGAAGGAAAATAATCCAAACTTCCTTGATCAGCTACCGAACAAAACTGTTGCGGAGCTTAATTTGGATATAGCACTTATAGAAAGTTGCAGGAGAGCTTCTAGGAAGATACAGGTAGAAGTACCAAAATCCATCACAAAATGTGAAGAATTTTACAAAAACAATTATCAAATACATGAGAAATTTCATATTGCAATAATTCTAGATATGTACGAGTTTCCCACCAAGGATTAGCGCTTGAGGGAATTGAAAAATGGCCTAAAAGATTACCTGGAATACATCAGGAAACTAGATGTGCTGAATAAAGAAGATATCAAGCATCACATTGGACAAGCATCTATAAATGCTTATTTCCTAGAAGAGAGCTATAAAGAAGCTACTGAAGAAGTGATAAGTGTGGAAAAGGAATTATATGTTCATAAAGTATCTTTAAAATGATTAGAACCTATACAATGTAATATAATATTTCAGGAAACGAACTTGTGGGACAATTATAATTCCATCCTGGAGGTCCCACCGAAAGGTTAATTTAATTTGTAATTAATTGTCTATTTTTGATGTGCAAACACAAAAGACAAATTTTGGAAATCCAAAGGTCAGGGGTAGTTGAAGCGATTAGTCATGTAAATAAAAATTCTCTTATAATATAAATAGAGGGGGAATGGTACTAGAAAGGGACTTTTGCTAGTGTAGTAGAGGTTGGAGACATTTTGTAAGAGAATTATTTTTCTGCTATTGAGAAATACCTATTTGCTGGGAAAAGCTTGCACAGATTTTTGCGTAGAATGTTGTGAATAAAAAATAAGAATTATTTATTCTTCTATTCATGCTCATGTAGTGAGATATTTCTAACTTTGTTAAATTATTTCGGTGGTGATGAATGATTTTACTTGTCTGTGGAAATGTCTATGTGATATTAGAGTAATAAATTGATTTAAATGAATCAAAGCTATCTTTGTAATTTTCTACTGTGAGTATGCATAATTTATATTAATAGCTATCTATTAGATTTGTATAAGCATTCTCACATTATAACTCTTATTAAAACTCTCTCCTTGAAATGATATATTAGTTATTTTAGAGTAGAGTTAGGTAATTGATAAGGTAGAAGTGATAAGATGAGAGGTAAGAACATGCGCATCACTTGTGAGGATTCTGCTTGTCAATTATATCTTAAATGCATTAGTTAGATTAGAAGCACTTGCATACTCATATCTTAAACATAAAATATAAACGGTGGTTTGAGGCGCAACTGGTATATAATGTAAACAAACATACCTACGGTATCTGGACCGTTAACTGGACAGATTCCCCATACCAAACAGTGAATGATATAATTGAGATTATTCATTGGGTAGAATCCTTGTTGTTGATGCTAGTATTTTCCGGGAATCAACAGTTTTGGCACTAGAAGGAGGGCCATCAGTGCATGCCTAGAAGAGGAAATCCGAGTTCACAAGGAAATTTCTCTGGGTCTCCATTGGAAACAACCCAACCATAAGAATTAAATTTTGAAACTCATTATCAAGAAAAGTTCGATTCTTAAACTGATCATGCTGAACATTTGTATGATGTTCCTCACACAAAAGTAGATAATGTTAGGATACATACTAGATCATCCATCAGGAAACTTGGTGGATTATCAGTAGTACCTTTAATTCTTAGAAGGAAAGCTCCTAGAATACAATTTGTGCAAACTAGGGATTTTGTGCTTGTGGAATCTTTGGAGGAATTAGCTGATTTATCATTACAAGATATCCCAGATACCATCAATCAATTGAGGCCTAATTCTCTGGAGTCAATCACTTCTCCACACATACAGACTCTGACACCACCTCATATGCCTCCACATTCTCTTGGGTGTATTTCTAACATGGCTAGCAATGCCAATAAACCACCTGCGTGGAGAGCTAGGGGACCACTCAACCTAGATATTCCTTTGCATGATTTAACTAAGCATCTAGAGCGAGTGCTACCTAAGTTTGATCCTGGAAAAGGGATATCTCTTGAGGATCACCTAAAGAGATTTTACTTAGCATTGAATCTGTTAAATGTGGAACATGAGGATGTAGTGTGCAGGTTATTTCCTTATACTTTTGAACCTAGAGCATCATCCTAGTATTTTAGCTTGCAGACTAATTCTATTGTAGATTGGGAAAATTTTGAGAAGGTCTTTCTGAATAAGTTTGGTTACGAAAAAACGGTGGCTTCACTTATGAAAGAATTATTGTCCATGTGGATGGAAACGAAGGAGAAGGTACAATAATTTAATTAGATATTTACTATGATTTTGAATAGTTTCAGTGCCACAACAAAACCTGTCAAAGAGTCATTGGTAGAATATTATACCACAGTGCTTCTCCCATCCATATCCATGTTTGTCAAAAGATTTGTTAAAACTACTTGAGCAGAAAATTTTGAAGAGGCGAAGAAAGTAGAAGTAGACATAGATAATATCATCAAACATTATCTGGATTTGGAAGTAAAACCTACAGTAAATAAGAATCCTTTGATATTGACCAGACATAAAGAAGATTCTTCAAATGAATTAGAAAATGTGGTCAAAATGGTTCAAAATTTGTCTAATAAAATAGTAGATTTGGAAAAGGAAAAGGGTGCTAGTTCTTCAGTAAGAAAACTATTTAAACCTTTCTATAAAAAAAAGGAAGAAAGCACACAACCACAACCATGATCAAATAATTCTGTTGTTTTTAATTTGAATGAAGTTGGCATAGATCACTTTTGCACATTTCATCAAGAGCATCATTCCGAAAAAATATTCCTACAGTGGATTAATTCAATGAATCTGGTAATGAATCAATTATTGGATACACCACTAATAGATCATGAAGATCAGGAAGAAGACCAATCTAATGAACCAGAAGATTAAAATGAAGAAACCACATTGGTATTATGTGATTGGGAGCCAACTTTGGGTTTAGATGAAGAAGAAAAGGTGGAAGAAATACAAATATTTGTTGGCACGGGATAGATCCGCAAGAAGTGCGGAAGCCGACAGGTGCGGAAGGGTCACTCAGCAGAAGAAGGACCTTTCGCCACATTTTGCGGAAGTATAAGTATTGATAAAGGGTTGAATCGGTCATATGGACCATTTTTTGTAGAATGATGTAAGCATATAAATAAAGCAATTTTGTAAGCCTAAGGGCATCGATCAATTGATGATCAAGGAAGTCTTTTAAGTTCGATTGTAACTACGATATCATGTTTTGAATATCTCTGCGACGGGTTTTCCGCAGATGTTAATGAATGAAGATGTTCAATTGTAAATTATGGTGTTATGTTATGATGCGATAATGGGTTATTTAGATATTCTCTATTAGTTTATGTGAAACATATTGTTGGTTAATGCTAAAATGTCTTGATGCGAATAATCGGTTAGCAAACTATAGTAAATGTCTGCGATCTCTGGTTAATGCACACACATCTTCTTTGTAACTATGGAAGCTTGGTTCCTGCAGCACCCTTATCTGCCTCGGGTGAGACCTCACCTGATTCGCAGGTGTTGCTAGAAAGGAATAACTCCTTTCCGGGTCGGTGAATAAGGGGTTGTTGGTATTGTTGACGACAGAGTGAAACCCTGTCGAAAGACCCTGTGTCAACAAATGGTTCCGTTGCCGAGACCTTAATAAGAAAAAGAAGATATGCTGTGGCATCCAACGAAACTAGAGATCCAAGAGTGGTTTAGTAAGAAAGAGGAAGAGTTTGCAAAAGAAGAAAGGAGGAACCCAGTAGAAACAATAGAAAGTTGGTTACAAAAGCACATATACTCAGATATCCATGAGATATTCTTCGCCAAATTTCTTGTAATACTACAGGAGTGGCTTGCGCAGTTGACATTGAGAGGACATACCAACTAGAATATCAGATTAGATCAATGGACTCCATAACTAATTCGATAGCTGAAGCAAGTCGAAAATACAGTATCAAGGGCTGTTGAATTATGGATCGATAGTATCCTAGAGGGATACATCACTGAGTTCGCGTTAGATACCAACAGTTCATACAACGACGTGGAAAAAAGATTTTTCAAATGACCAAGGGGTAGGTTTGTGCTGTCGCTAAACCTGTGGATTAAGATGCTAGTGTGCGAAAACGGTATGATGAAAATGACCTCCGATGAGTAGACAGATCGGCGTGCAGGGGTTGTAGGTATCGCATAGTTACACATCCGCTAGGAAAGATGAAGGGTAGATGGACATGAGTGACGATGAATTTCTAAGGGAAGTTGAGGAAGACTGTGGCACCTTGAGAAGTGGAATGATATTCCGGCATCCTGATAAGAGGAGGAGGACTGAGGAAGAGTCCCCTGAGAGGACCGGAAGGGAAGACTACGCGACAAGGCCACAGAGGACAGAGCTCCCTTACTACAAGGAGGAAGGCAGTGACTAGGCTACCCCAGAAGAAGGGAGGATTGTATACTATCACATACCTTCGACCCCGCACACCACCTATCAATATAAAGGAAACACCACAAATAATTCACAGAGTTGTCCAACATGTAGTGGAAAAAGTAGTGCATCAGTAAGTAGCAATAGTAGGAACATCGCGATGGCGGATGATACAAAGATGCCGATTTTTGTAGGAAGAGGGATGGAGGATCCCAAACAGTTTTGGTTTTTATGCGAAGCAGTGTGAACTATGAAGCAGGTCCAGAATGAAGACATAAAAAAAGGACAGTTAGTGACGACCTTTCGGGGTCATGTGCTGGATTGGTTCATAAAATATACTAAGGTTCCAGGAAAAACATTGGCAGAAATCAAAGCAGCAAGGATTCAGGAATTTTAAAAACCCAAGTTGGAAGCACAGTACATTACTGAGCTAAAAGAGATTAGGCAATATCCAAATGAACTAGTATGGGAGTTTGATCAGAGATACAAGACACTGATAGTGAAAGTTAGTTTTCCAATAAATGACCTCTGGCATAAAGAGTGGTTTATCGCCGGGCTGGTACCACATATTAGAGGAACATTGATGCAGTAGAAAGTTGTAGATCAAGCCGAAGCACTAGAAATTGCGATGAAACTAGAGGCTTCACCGATCGGAGAAACTGGGGCTGGAATGGATAAGATTCAAGCACAACTGGCTACATTGACGCTCCAATTGGAGGACATGAAGCAAGGGAAAAATAACCGTGTATACGTATGGTGCACCAGGTGTAGGACAGAAGGCCATCATAAGGATAACTGTTCAGTGTTTCAGTAGTATTTGAACTCAGTGGCATCAAACCCCCTTCGCCAGGAAAGTCTACCTTGGTTCCCCATTTGTCAGGCCAGGGGACATCGACCAGAGGACTGCATCTAATTACAGAAAATAGTGTTGAAACCGGTGAATCTGTACTGTAAATTCTATCGATCAGTGGGGCTTGAAAAAAAGGACTGTAGGGCACACGATTTGCTGCAAGAACAGAACATGGACGCATACCTGGTAAAAGGAGAAGAGCAACAACTAGGACTATAGCAGCTGCAGTATGCCCAGCAACAACCACAGTTTATGTAGGGGCCGCAATTTGACCAAGGACAATACAAACAACTACAGTATGGCACATCGCAATATTCGCAACCACAGTACCAACAACCGTTGTATCAACAATACCCACAACTACAGTATCAGCAGCCACAGTACCAGCAGGCGCAGTATGGACCACCATGCAGAGGATTTGGCGGAGGATTCCGGGGAGGACGTGGTGGTGGCGCTGGACGAGATTGAGGACCTCCTACATGTTATAATTGTGGGCAACAAGGACATTTCGCAAGAGATTTCCCAAATCAGGCCTCGCAATGCACGTATTGCCGTGAAATAGACCACGTGGTAGAATATTTCCCACAGCTCATCGCTAAATGGAAAATGAAGAACCTGTCGACCCCGTCGAATCAAAACCAAAATCAAAACCAACCAGCGGTACAAAAAATATCGGCATAACATAGGAGGCACTCCACGGCAGTAGGAATAGTAACGCGAGGAGGAGCAGTAATGGGAGTTGATAGACCACAGCCCATTGTTCGACCAACTGGAAAGAAAAACGTTATGTTTCACACGGGGGCAGAAAAAGACACCTTCCTAAAGGCCCAACAAGAGGTGCTGCTATGGATGAGGAACATACCTCTTCAAGAAGTAATCTACGATATGCCACCGACATTCGACCAGACGAAGTCGCAAGGAAAGGCCACTTCCTTAAGAGCCTTCTTAGAGAGCTTCTTAGCATTGGCATGAGACAAAGAGGCATTGGAGGAACTATCCAAGCTATTAAGTCAATGGGAGGATGAAAGTTAGGAACCCAGGGTTAATCCAATACATAAGAGAAGGAAGTCGGGCAGAGAAATGAGGATGTTGGCCCAAATCGAAGCATACGATGTTGACTCCATCATTTTGGATTTAGGATCAGACGGGAACATCCTGACAAAACAAACATGGGAAACAATGGGAAAGCCACAAATGACCTGGTCACTAGTATAGTTGTGATTAGCAACCAGAGCAAGGTCACCCCTCTTAGCCGAGTGTGTCAACTTCTCGTCGAAATTGAAGGACTCCGAACATATGTCGATTTTGATGTGATAGAGATATTAGATAATACAAGTCCATATCCAGCATTATTGGGAATCGACTGGGTGATGGAAAATCAGGCTATCATCAATTTCAAAAAATGGATCATGTAATTCGAAGACTGGAAAATAAGGGTTGTAGCACCACTCGACCCTACGGAAGGACGACGATACGTGGAACCCATTAAAGATGAAGATAGGGAAGGATGGTATAGCCTATGTAACATTTCTGAACATTACATCAATCCAAACGATGGAGGGGAGGTGGAATGGCATAGCCCTAGCTTAGCATCTTTGGACTCAAATGAGGCACTGGAAAATTGGCAAAACCGACTTCATGAAGTTTCATTTCATAGATGCGCAAGGATTACACATTCTGTACGATGGGTGGCTACTGAGGAACGCACATTACCAACATACGAAGGGTTACCAAACTTGAGCACCTTCTTAACAGAATTCGAAGGAAAGGTAGCGGAACCACAAAGACTCTTGGCCTTGGAGGAATCCTTGAAGGCTACTCCTGCGCACTGATCGGTAGCGCACAAGTCAAGGATATCAAATTGGCCACTATGTCGACTCCTCTTGGAGGTACATTTCGGCAACACCACGACATGGAACAGACAAAGATACGATGGCTAGGGAAACCCAAACAAACATTTAAAGGCTTGTCAACACCAATGGGTAGAGCGACCGGAGCAGGAGTGGGTGCATGCCTTCATGCATACATTGGATGAAGTACCGCGGAATTGGTATGTCGTGATGGAGCTACGACTCGGTACACTTTCTTGGGATCAATTAACACTTGGCTTTAGCCAAACATTCTCCTTCTCAGATAAGAATCCCTTCATCCATAATGCACTTCAGATAAGCAAGAAGAAGATTTTCAAGACATAACCAACAAGGCAGCTATCAGAACTCCGATGGACCAGAACACCCAAAATAAGGAGGAACTTCTATAAACCGAATAACAACAACGACGGGATAGTACCTAAACTATCTGTCAACTAGTACAATCAGTCGCTAAAAACTATGAAGGTAACCATTAATTTGACAAAAATCCTGAATGTCGCGGATGTTGAAAAGCATTGCGAGGAATCAATTAGCACGCAGATAGCAGACCTGCTGCATGAATTTCAAGACATATTCCCGACAAGACCCTTAGAAAGACAAGGGACTCACACCTTGATGGATGAATTCGAAATAGACGAATACACAATCGCAAGAAAATTGAAACCACAAACAGCATCTTCCAGCGCGAAGACCAAACCCCGCGATACGGTGTCGACAATATGGCACCACCTCTTACCGCAGTAAATATATATATATATATAAACACATTGGAATAATTGGAATAATAAAGAAGGGAGGTATCACACGAATCATAATAAAGAGAGCAATGGGGAAGGAGATCCAGTTACTATAAGTATTTTGACGAATCCTGACTAAAATTGACAGTAATGACCTCGAACGGATGGACATTACCAACTGCTATATATAGAGAAATGGGGAAGCAGATCCAGTTACTGTAGTACTCTAGAAGCAGAATGGAAGTGTATGTGTCTAGCACCAGTACTGAAAGACCGTAGGCCACACCAATCGTTCAGGAGCAACCTGAAGTAATGTCATCAATTCCACATAAGAAGAAGAGAATGCGACGCGACCTCCTAATAGCGGTCAGGAGGCAAAGAAAGCCACCCGGGCATCTACCCAGAACAAGAACGGCGCCGAAGGATCCTCCATGGTGGAAGAGGTGCAGGAGGGATATGACGGTCCCATGCTTTCAGAATATGTTCCACCTCGACGGGCCGGGGCGCCTGTACTGCGGATCAACAAAAACAATAGATACACCATTGCAGTCGCACTGGTACCTCCAGGGGTTCAAACGAGTGGGGACATAACCACCAAGTTGCAAAGACTACAATACATTGACCATGACCTCACCAAGTTCAAAGAATACGTAGAAGCCTACGAGGACATTCCTCATGCGAGTGTCCCAACCAAAAAGGAACTGAGGAAATGGGCACAGGGCTTGGCACAATCAAGGTTGCTTGGCATCACCCTTCCACCACATTTTGGGAACTTATCACAAGTTAATGCATGCGTCAAGCAACTCTTGGCATGCTTCCATGACTGATCCCTGTGGCTATAGGAGAGAATCCTAGTTACTGTCGACCCCATTGCCAGAGTCACCGGCCTACCACAAGATGGAGCCAACCCGTCAAAATTTTTCCAGGGAAATGATAACGATAAGAAAGTAGCTGAGCAGTTGGCCATAACATACGATGTATAGAAAAACTTCTGGGGGTACCTGATTCACACCATTAAAAACCAAGCAGTTTGAGTCACAGCAA
This sequence comes from Larix kaempferi, assembly GCA_027924585.1. Classification (NCBI taxonomy): domain Eukaryota; kingdom Viridiplantae; phylum Streptophyta; class Pinopsida; order Pinales; family Pinaceae; genus Larix; species Larix kaempferi. The sequence continues at coordinate 3,042,502 of BSBM01000036.1, forward strand.
AAATATTAGCGGTCAAAGTAACAAGGAAAAACCGATCAACGCAATGCAATTCAGGGGTCATCGCAGCAGCAGAACAATGCACTGCAGGAGAAAGGCTGAACTGGGCCCAATTCCTGCTGCATGAACTCACCAAGGATGCATATGATGCCCAGGAACATGGACGACCCTTCACGTATTCATGGTTACTCCTCCTGATTTCCTTCAAAGCATGGAGGGAACCAGATGACTACCAAGGGGTGGACCTTGCGGAACCTCGAATATGCGATGGTGTCAGGTATCAAAACCTATGGACAACGACCAAAAAGATGCGCCAGCAAGAGATCGTTATCCAGTTCTACATTTGGCTCAACAGGATGTGGATGGACGCAATAATGATACCGCGGATCACACTGCAGGCCGCGATAAAGTATTAGTCCATCTCCCCGTTATCTATTGAGATGCACACGATTTACATCCGAGCACACGCAGATCCAACCAAGCAATGGATAAGAACATAGTACAAGCTCACTGAAGCTGAGCTTAAGAACATCATCTCCCACTGGCCTGAGGAATGGAAAGTCCTTGCAGATCTGAAGGAGATTGCAATAGCCCAGGAAGCTGGTTGACAGAACCCAGCCAGGAATGATGGAGCTTCCGCCAACCAGTAGGAGGAACAGGAGATTGACGCAAAGGATCAAACAGTCGGCTCTAGTCACAATGGAGCCTCAACAGCCAACACCCCAATGGACCCAGAGCTTGACCTTTAGCAAGAGGAATGACGAACAAAAAACCACATGGACCACTATGATGGTAGTACAAGAGCCGGCCTCACAGCGCAGGAGGCCGATAGTCTGTTGGATAGCATCACGAAAATCATAGAGCACAACCACCGGAATGTCACATGGCACTCCGCAGACAATTTCCAGTACATAGGGGACTTATTAAATACAATGTCCAATACAATAATCAACATTCAGGTACCACACGACAATATTCAGCAAAATCTGTCGACTCCTAGAGTTGAGGTAGACGTAGGAAACCAACAATGTATAGTACAAGTCGACTCACATGCCCTCTTTACGGGCGACGATAACTTGAACCTGGAGCTCCAGAAGGATCCCCTGACAATGGTCGACTTCAACCTACTACCAATGTTGACACTACATTGGGTCCAAGCTGTAGCAAGCGTAGAAATTCAGGACCGCGAGGCTCCAATGCACAATAAGATGGTCGATTGCATGAAACGACTACAATGTAGGGAGATAGAGGCCAAGCAACTTCAGGAGGATTATACTCTGGAACGAGCTACGCAGATACAGGCCCTGGAGGAGAAAGTGAATTAGAGAAAGCCATGGCTGACAATGAAGCAGTCATCGCAGACCAAACCAGAGTGCTCAATGAAAAGGAAGAAGTTGCAATGGAATGAACAAAGCTTGAAAGAGCGCTAGCAAAAGCATGTGAAGCAGCAGCGCTGAACATGGAGGTTGACCTGGAAGCCCAAGATATTATGTTAGGAGTTGTCGTGATTGAGATCTGAAGAGAAAATGCAGAACTCCAAGCTCGGGTAATACCCAGCACACCACCGGCACAAGTCCAAAGTCGAAAGACAATGATAGATGAGGCAGTGATGGAAATCCAGGAGTTGGAACAGGCTGCGCAGAAGGCAGCCATAAGTCTTATAGAATTTTGGGATAGGTTGGTCGAAGATGACCAGTTAGCAGAACTAAAGAATATGCATCACGAAGCTGAAGAGCAACTAGAAATGTTTAAATGATCATTTAAAGAAATGCCCACCATGACCAGGATGACAAAGACCGCAGAATTACAGAATATGAAGCAGTGAGCTGAGAAAGCCCACGAAAGGAAGCAATGGCGGGCGACGCATTTGGATGAACTTTAGACAAAAGTAGAAGCACTGATATCCAATATGGTTCCAAAATTGAAACAAGTACAAGAGCGACTACAGGAAGTGCGACAAAAAGTGAGCAACCACCCAATGGAGCAGCAAGTGATGGAGAGTACACAGATCCGCACAATGATAAAGGAGATAGTTGACCGGATCCGGATCGCTTATGAAGACTTTCAAAAGTTGTATAACAAACCAGCAGTATCCAGCTGAAGTGGCTCGGGATGAGCTACAAGTTTGTGTTGGGGGCATGTTGGCATGGGATAGATCCACAGGAAGTGCGGAAGCTGACAGGTGCGGAAGGGTCACTCAACGGAAGAAGGATCTTTCTCCACGTTTTGCAGAAGTATAAGTATTGATAAAGGGTTGAGTCAGTCATATGGACCATTTTTTGTAGAAGTATGTAAGCATATAAATAAAGCAATTTTGTAAGCCTAAGGGCATCGATCAATTGATGATCAAGGTAGTCTTTTAAGTTCGATTGTAACTGCGATATCATGTTTTGAATATCTCTGTGACGGGTTTTCCGCAAATGTTAATGAATGAAGATGTTCGGTTGTAAATTCTAGTGTTATGTTATGATACGATAATGGGTTATTTAGAGATTCTCTGTTGGTTTATGTGAAACATATTGTTGGTTAATGCTAAAATGTCTTGATGCGAATAATCGATTAGTAAACTATAGTAAATGTTTGTGATCTCTGTTTAATGCACACACATCTTCTTTGTAACTGCGGAAGCTTGGTTCCTGCAGTACCCTTATCCGCCTCAGGTGAGACCTCACTTTCTTCGCAGGTGTTGCTGGAAAGGAATAACTCCTTTCCGGGATGATGAATAAGGGGTTGTTGGTATTGTTGACGACAGAGTGAACCCCTGTTGAAAGACCCTGTGTCAACAATATCATCCATGGATTATTCTACCAGAATTAAGGGACCAGTAGAAGAGCAAAGTATGGTATTGCCCAAAATGAAGACAACTAAAGAAAACATAAAAAGAATAATGCTATAAATCATTCATAACCAAAAGTAAAATCTGGGGTTGTAAAGGAAACAAATACGTTAATCAATAAGCAAGCAAACCTTGTAGTCAGAAAATATGATACTGGTGAAAAGGTTGGGGGAAATCAAAATATGGGATATGATATTGTAGAAGATATCAAGAAAACAAAGGAAAACATATCTATGTTCGAAATGTGTAACTTGCCACAACAGAGGAAAAAATTATTAGAATATTTTGAGGTAAAATCAAGCAGTACAATAGAAAAACAGTCAGAAAGGATTGAGTCTGATACCGAGATTAACGAAGCAAGTATCGATGGAAAATCGAAATATCAAACTCTTCCTTTCCTTTTGACTTTTGAAATATTCAATTATAATGTGCATAAGTTTTTGGTAGACTCTGGGGCCTCATCTAACATCACGCCACTATCTATTTGCAAAAGGATTAATCGACAACCCACAGCATCCCCTTCTCGTATTATACAACTAGATAGATCTGATGTTAAATTTATTAGGGAAATGAAAAATGTATTGATCATATTGGCCGCAGACCCAAGAGTGTGTCAATTTATTGATATTATGGTAGTAGACATATCAGAAGCTTATGGTTTAATACTGAGTAGAGATTGGTCAAATAAGTTGAATGATTGTTTTGCAACTAATTGGTATCATTTATGGTTTCCATATCAGAATAAGCATAACAAAATCAAGGTGTGTTGGGCCTGGCCCAACAGGGCCATTTTTTATAACATTTTTGAGGCTAGATGGAGCTGAGCTAAGCGCAGCTCAGAAAAGAAGTAAATTTTGGCTAAGTAACGGGAGTACTATGACGCTGTGCACAGTACTGAGTTTTGAAGGATGCTGCGAAGATTAGCACTGCGCAGGTTCAATGCTGCAAAGGTAGTAGGCCACGTGGAGCCAGTAAAGTTATGTACTGGATGAAGGATGGCCAGATATAGTGGATAGACCAGCCATGGTCTACTTTTGGTAAGGCTTCTGGAAAGATGTCGAGTTGAGGGCATAAGCAGATCAGGAAGGTGGCCAACTGTACGAGTCCATTAAGCAGATGATGGGTTGGGAAAGTGACAGTTTGGCATGCAGCCAGGTACATGACCATTAAGAGGAAAATGACGGACGGATAATGACTGGAGCTGAGCCAGTTGTATGCGGTTGTTAGAGGATAGACGGCCTACAGGGAAAGCGACTGGGAGCTAAGCCAGTCGCACGAGTCCGTTAGTGGAAGGGCAGCTCAAAGTGGATGACTTGCTGGTGTGCGCACAATAGGAAGGCTAAAAGCAATGGATCTAAGGCATGGAGGACTGCCACGATAGCAGAATCGCTACCAGAAGCCTGCATGATAGTTCAGAGGGACCGTAGTGGTTTGGAAACCCTAAGGGTTTCGGTCTTCAATGTTGTAAAGACACAACCTTTGGGCATGATCTATATTAAGAAGACAATTATGTATAGGAAGGGTTGGTTAGTTGCTCCAAATGAGAGAGGCTAGTCACTATGACCATTTTGTATTGTAATATATTTAGAGCCAAGAAAACATTGTAAAGGCTCTACAGCCGAGTGCACAGAGACCTATCTGAGCAAGAAGAGAGCCGCAACTGAGTGCGCGGCTAAGAACTGTGAACCCTTCCTTAAAATAAATATCAAACACAGTTCTTGTGGATGTAGCTTCCCATCCGGGGGAGTGAACCACGTTAAATAGTCTGTTGAGTCACTGAATGTTTATATGAGTGCTTATATTTATCTGTTTATGTAGTTGGATGTCTGAATATTGGCTTGCAGTCTGTTATGAGAAGGCTTTTATATGCATTCACCATCAAGAGAGTATGGAATGATATGTTAGTTCTGCATGAATGGATGTATGGTTAATATTAGCTTTGCTTCTAGGAATAGTGAATCTATCATCTGCTTGAGCATGGGGAGAGTTGTTTACGTGTTTGAATGGATGCAGTGGATGAATGTATAACAGTTATTTCGCACCTGAGGGTTATGCTTAAAATAGTAACATTCTAAGTGTGTGTTATGAGCATTAAGTAGTAAGTTAGTTTAGTGTACGACTGGGTGGATAAGTGGTATTCAGCTCACTGCCTTAATCATTTTGCACTTAGTCTGAGTGTCGGAATTCAAGTGGTAGTTTCCGCAGTGTAGTGTTAAATCTCGTAGTAAGGAAGAAGGTAGTGGTGCGGAACGCGGTATTGACCATCGCCGCGTAGTCCGACCTTCGCAGCACACAACTGGTGCACTGCCGCGAACTTCGTCACAGTCATCAACTCATCACTCACTGTGGACATCTGAGTCCACAGTGCCCCATTAGAAACACCTTGGGTGAGACCTCATCCTGCTCGCAGGTTGTTGCCGAAAGGGCCGGTGCGAAGGGGTTTTGTTGGTTTAAGGTAACCGCGCAGAACTTGGGTCTTCATAAAACCTCTGGTCAACATTGTATAGCCAACAAATGGTTTCGTTGCCGTGCTAGAATCCGTGATGAGTTCCAGTCGTGATGAGTGACTAAGAGTCTGAGTTACCGGAAAGTTCATTGAACTGGCATCCTGAGAAGACAGAAATCCGGGCTTGGTGGGATAAGACCATAAGAGACTTTAAAAGACAAGAGAATAGACATTCACGTCTAAGTGACACACAGTGGTCGGATAGATATCTCTTGGATGACATTCACGAGATTTTATGGGCTACATTTCCGAACGAGCTGCACGTGTGGATCTCGCGGCTCATAGAAAAGAAAACTTGTTTTCAAGGAGGCGTTCCTACAAAGTGGAATCCTGAGCTCATATCACAGCTCAAAGCAATAGACAGTGCATTGACGCATGCCGTGGAATTTTGGGTCGATCATATGGTAGAAGGCTTTGTCACAGATTTTGTTGTGGATATGCTCAAATCCTACAGTCAAGCAGAGGCACACTTTTTCGGAGGTTGTTAACACCCAAAAAATGTTCACTACCTCATCTACCACAGTATATGTCTCATTTGTCCATTTTCCTACCATATTTCCCTTAAAATCCCAAAAAAGCCCATTAAAAAGCCTCCAAAAGGCCTAAAATGCCCCCAAAAGGCCACAAAACCATCAAAATAGCCTCAAAAAGGCTAAAAAACCCCCTTTTTCCTCTAAAAATAGCAAAAACCCCTAAAAAGGGAAGAAAAAATATAAAATAATGAGGAAAAGGAGGGAAAAACCCTATACAGCTGCACAAAACCATGTGTTTCCCAAAACCATGGGTCAGCACTCCACCACCAAAAAACTATAAATAGGTGATGGAGATCCCTTATTCCATATCCACAATCACAAGCACCCTTACTCTGCCAAAATCTCTCTCGAAACCCTAGTTCACCATTGAACTACTTTCACCTTGAGAGCCACTTTTGGCCCATTCCCACCATTGGAGAAGGAGAAGGAGCATATTGAAGCTTGGAGCATCCTCTCGGACATTGCAAAGGGCTTCATCAAACCTTCACATTGAAGGTAATATCAATACAAAAAAGCCATTCTTTAAATTTGATGTTTATGTTTCATGCATGTTTTAGAAGTAATTTAATTTCTATTTTAACTTAATTATTTACATTTACTGAACTGCTACTAAGGAGTCCATTCTCCTTAGTAGGTGCTCATTTGCACAAGCTAGGGGTAAAACCCTAGCTACAGTTTTGGCGACTCCCCTAGATTTTGAATTTCTGGTTTCGTTTTTAATTTTTTCTTTTCGGCTGTCCCTTTCGGCCGCCGCATACCGCGTCTTTTCTCTCTGCAGTCGCGTCCCGACCGCGCCTTTCAGGCCTTTACCTGCGATCCGACCGCGGCTCTCAGACTGCTTCCGACGCCCTGCCGATGGATTCAAGTCTGTTACCTGCGATCCGACCGTGGCTAATCAGCCTGTTTGCCGCGATTTGACTGCGCCTGTCGGCCATTTTCCCGCGTCCCGACTGCGGCTATCTGCCTCTTTCGGGCGTCCCGACTGCGTCTGTTAGCCCTTTTGCCGCGACCCGACTGCGTCTTTTTCCCTATTTTCTGCGTCCCGACTGCGTCTGTTGGCCCGAAAGCCGCGACCTGACCGCCACTGTTGCCCTCAAACCCGCGGTCTGCCTGTTCTGTTTCGCCACAGACCCGCGGTCTGATTTCTGCATTTTTCCTGTTTTGAGCCCAGCCCCTTTTGCTGCAATATTTTCTACATCTGAATAGCCCCCTGTCTTACCTGTAGCTCACTTCCTTACAGCCTTTCTGCAACATAATTTCTGTTCCCTTTACAGAATCTTTTTAAAATTTCAGTATTTTTAATTCAGAAAATTTTGCAAGTTAAAAGTTTCAATTTCAGCATTATTGATAGTTAGAAGTTGCCCCCCTTGTGGCACTTCTATTTTGGGTTCATAACCTCACGAGCACACACTTTGTCACATAAATCAAGTGAGCCTTAAAAAAAGTACCTAACTGAACCAACATTCTAACCCCACTTGGGGAACACAAAAGAATCATTGTAGTTAGGTAGGATCGGGGGGATAGGCTTCCAATAACACCCCTCGGTTACTTTCACTTGAGACATAGTTGTTGTCCAAATAGGGAACCAAAATCCCCTAGTACTTTTTGGCACGGTCACGACCAGTTTATGAGAGGGCCTCTCCCTTCGGAGGGTTGAAGTCGGGAGACTGGTTCCGGAGGCCTGAGTGGAATACCGCACTCCATTCAGTAACCGAAGGGCTACCTTTCGCGGTTCGCGGGATATCCCTGTATAGGGGTATTGCGGTCAACGAACTAAACGGCAGATTCACCTTTCTGGACGTGTCATGAACGGGGTATCTTAGTTGCCATTCTTCTAGGATTGACTACCCGGTGTCCCTCCCGGTAGGGGGATATCATAGCCACTTGGCTTTCCTACTCATATTGTCTGACTTGGATTTCATCACCTTGCAGAGGATATGTTTAGTTGAGTCAGAATACTTTTAGTTAGGTGTTTGCATGCTCCTTTACCTCCCTTTGGTCTAGTGAGTCCACCATTTTTTTTTCTTTTTAGGAAACCTGCTGCTTGTTGGTATTCTGACCATCTTTGTTGACACTCCACCTATTGTAGCACAGCTGTTGCAGTGGGTGTTTTGAGTTGGTTGTTGGCCTGAGTGCCTTGTTTTTTAGCTCTCCTTATGCACACTCGGTTGCATTAGGCCTTTTTGAGTTGTTTTTATACTCACCTCAACCCACAGATATTTGACACCATCCGTCACCATTGAGTCCCCGAGACATTCTCGGCGCCTCAGGGGCGAGCCCCCACAGCACGGTTCTCTTGACACCACACGTCATAGATTTCGATCATTATCCGTTGATACCACTCATCACAGATCTAGAGCCTTGTCACTTGACTCCACTCGTCAGCGACGTAGGACTCCGTCACCAGATCGTGACGCCCCTTACTTTACCTCTGATTCTGACGAAGAGTCTGAGAACCCTATTTACACTGCCCCTACTAGCCCCATGGCTGGCACGACTTCCACTCCGTTTGTGATAGGGACCATTGGTGGCACATCCACCATTACACCAGTTACTACACCTATTTTGGGTATGCCCTCCATGGGACCCTCATCTATTGTTCCCCTCACAGTACCTATTCCCGCAGCGGGAATACCTATCCCCACTACATCAGTGGCTCACACTACCCATGGTGGTGCTGGACCATCCTCCACCACCTTAGTTCCCCCACTTGGGGGAACCATCCCAAATCCTGTCCCTCCACTTGGGGGCATTGGCCCCAACTTGGTCCAACCCACTACTGTGTCACATCCTTCTTCCAGTTTGCCGTTCATGGCTAGCCTCAACCTACCTGACCTGGCCAGATTGACCTACGACCCTATTCGACACGACCCTACGTGGCCTCATATGCCCACCAAGCTCCCCTCTGACATCCCTAAGTTCGAGGGCAAGGCCGGTGAGGACCCACAAAACCATATCATGTCTTTCCACCTATGGTGTTCCTCTAACTCCATAGTGGATGACTCTGTTCGCCTCCGTCTCTTACAGCGCACCTTCACTGCCTCTGCAGCCAAATGGTATATCGAGCAACCTCATGGGACCCATGCCACCTTTGCTTCCCTTGCCTCGACATTCCTGCAGTTCTTCCAGTTGCCTGTCCGCTATGACGCGGGCGTTGAGATCCTTCTATCTTGTAGACAAAACATGGCTACCCATATCACGGACCACATCCATGAGTGGCGTCGACGCCATAGCTTATGCAAGATCAAACTAGACGACCGTATCTTCCTAGATTGGTTCCTCAAGTCCCTTCTTCCTGTTATCGCTAAGGATGTAGCTTCAGAAAGACCCCAGTCTGAAGAAGAGGCCATCCTTAAGGCACAACAGTTCGACCTCATTTACGCCCAGTCGGGTTACCTTTATACCATTATACCTGACGCCCCTCGCGGCGAGTCCTCCCATCACGATGCACCGGGGGCATCCCACGCCGCAGACGGCATCATCGGTCGTGTTTCTTCGCATCCTCAACCATTTTCTATTGCACGTCCTACCTCTGGCCCCGACCTTTCGCGGGCTACCTCACAGTCTGGAGCAACCAACTGGTATGCTCCCGTGACACATCACCATGGACCCTCATGTCCACCTCAGTGCTTCGGTTATGCGACTCCTGCTTATGCTCCCCCAGTCGCACCTTAGCCTTCCTACCATCAGCAGGCTGCCCCATCTCCTGCGCCTTCACAAGCCCAACCCGCTTATTATCCGCCACAGGCAGCCCCTGCGGCACACCCACAACCCGCTCCGCAGCCATATCAGCAACCCCATCAGGTTGCTGCACCTGCTCAGCCTCAACCTGCATATCATCCACCGCAGCCTGCTCCAGCACCTGCGCAACCTCAAAATCCACCTGCTGCCCAAGGGCAAGTTTACGCCCAGCAAAACCCGCAACAAAACCAGAACAACCTACGTAACCAGGGCCAACAGAACCGCGGCAAGGGCCGTAATCGGGGGAACAACCAACCCGCAGACCAAGCTGGTCAACCGGCGAATCCCCCCGACAACAACAATGCAGCCCCCGCTAATCAAAACCCTGATCGCCCGCCCAAGCAGGCTAAAAACCCCAATTTGCGAACGAACCACCCTTGTTCTATTTGCGGGGTCTATGGCCACTACACACATACTTTCCCACATTTAGAGCGAGCTCGGCAGCTCTGGGTTGACGATGCCCATCGCCAAGGGCATGGGGCTCCTCAAGCACCGCCCAATCCCCCACAACCTCAGCAGCAACCTTTGGTGCTGCAAAACCCCTTACCAACCCAAGGCGTGGTGAACACTCAGCCGTTGGCCCCTCAAGCTAACACGCAACCCCAACAACAACAGATCACATACGCCGCTCCTGATCAACCCATGTTTGACTCAGGTACCCATCACTTGTTGATGATGTCTTCCAATGATGTCAACCTACAGACCCGTCGGAACCAATATGGCTCCACCTCTGAAGCCCTTCCAACTGATAAAACCGCTAACGCTCATCCCACTGATCAAGCATTACGTATCCCTCCCCCGCCGGTCGATGGCGCTCCCAAAGCAGCTCGTTTCCCACTTCGTCGTATCAACAACAACCCCAATGCGCGTGCTGCGTCAAACTACAACATTGTAGACGACCTAGCCCAATCTCCCGCAGCCATGTCTGCATTAGAAGTCTTGAAGCACTGCCCTTCCCAACGCAAGACTTTACTCTCCGCCATTGGGGGGATTGACCCAAATGATTCGAATTTGATGGCATTTGATTTGGACCAGTCCGAACCACGCCTGCCTTCCACCTTAGCATTCCAAGTTTCTGTTTCCGTTCGGAATCTTGTCATCCATCGATGCATCATCGATGAGGGTGCCTCCACATGCGTTATGTCTACATTCGTATGGCAGAAGTTGGGATCCCCTACACTCCAGCAGTCAACCATTGCGTTACGCGCCTACGACGGACGTTCGGCTCAGCCCCAAGGTCTCCTAGCCAATGTCCCTGTCCAGTTAGGTGGTAAAACCGTCCTCATCGATATCGAGGTCATCAATGCCCAGCTTGATTACAACCTCTTACTCGGTCGCAGCTACATGTATGCTATGCGGGCGGTCGCTTCCTCGGTCTTTCGTACCATGATGTTCCCCCATGATGGACGCGTGGTCAAGATTGACCAACTTACTTACTATGATCCCAGTGCTCCCGCGGCACCTGAAAATGTTCTCCCCATGGTTGAACAACCTGTTTCTCATGCCACCACCTCGTTTATTTCCTCTACGGGGCGTGGAGTCTACTCAGACGCGCCGATGACTTCCACCTTCCAATCTATTCCGCCTCCCTCGGCCCCCACGGACGTGTCTGACTTATGTACCTTGTCCCACGACAACCAACCACCTAACAATCAACCACCCTTGTTGCCTAAACCACCATTGGTACCTAGCCACATTGGTGTTACACCTATCCATACGATCCCCTTCCTAGTTCCTCCATCGGGAGTAGTAAGCGCCCCGGTCATGGCTACCCTTAGCCTCCCTGGGTTGACTTTGGGATTACCCGTATGGTATCTTTCGCCTCCCGTTCGCCCGTCGACACCAGACGTCGTCCTCCAACCGGTGCAACCCATGGCTACTACCACTCAGCCACCTCCCGGTGTCTCTACCCCTTCGTCCTCCACGACTCCTCCTCCTACTCCCAAACCCACTGGGGGCAGAGGTCCACAACCTTACACTGCTGTATCACCTCCCAAGACAGTAAAAAACCCCCCAGTATTTCGTGCTCCTCCCAAATGCTCACTGTGCGACGAGTTGGGCCATGCAACCCACCAATGCCCACAGTTACCAGCATTGCAGAAGCATATGCAGATGCTCGATGATGACCCCAACATCCCAACTGTCGAACTAAACCCCACTCCCAAGCCTAAAGATAAGTCCCTACGTACCAACCACTCCTGCGCCATATGCAGTATTTACGGGCATTATTCACATCATTGTCCCGATCTCCCGGATTACAGAGCAGCTCTCTATGAGATGAACAATCTAGATCTTGAGACGGCACCAACCACCATTGAGGAGATCCACCCCCCGGTTTCTCCCCCTTCTGGAGAGGTTAATATCATCTATATGATCTCTTCAACCACTACCCCCTCATCAACCGAGTTGACGACGCAAACTTTCCGTACCGATGAGGAGATTCTTGAGGCCCTGACTGCCCCGGATTATCCCTGGGATGATATGCATCATCGTTCCTACTTCATCCCAGAAGCGTCTTCCTCTAGCTCCGCTACCGAATACGCGGTTGAATCCAAAGACTTCCTCCCCACCAAGGTCGACTGGTTCAAGGACCCTATTCCTACTCCTGATGCCTTCGAGGAAGGTAACATGGCCAACATCTCACCTGTCATCCAAGTTGATATCCCTGCCCCAGGATGTGCCCCTGAACTCATCACTTTAGGAGCATTCTGCAGTAAACAAGAGATTGAGGACTACATAAACCTTTTCAGAGAATTCCATGATGTCTTTGCCTAGTCCTATACCGAAATGCCTGGTCTTGACCCTGCCATTATAGAGCACCACATTGACACATGGCCTGATGTACCCCCCATCCGTCAGAAACAACGTCCTCTTCCTCCCTCAAAGTTCCTAGGACGTGCCCCTGAACTCATCACTTTAGGAGCCTCCTGCAGCGAGCAGGAGATTGAGGATTATAAACAGCTCTTCCAAGAGTTCCGTGATGTCTTTGCTTGGCCCTCTACCAGAATGCCTGGGTTCAACCCCGCCATTCTCAAACATCACATGGACACACGGCCAGAGGAACTTCCTGTTCGTACTGAAACCGACTCTAAAGGCCTTCCTTTTCGCAACCCCCATGTTGGGTTGTATCCTAAGGAGTCTCTATCCCTAGAATAACTGACGACCTCATTGGTCCGCATTGTACAGTTTGCTCTCTTTTTGTTTTTTACTTTTTTACCATCATCTTACATTCATCATTTTTGCATAATTACAGATGGACCATCTTCCACCTTGTTACACTGGCTTCGCTGATGGGGCAAGCCGCTGGTCTCCCAACCTGGCTTCTGCAGCATGGGTCTTGTACTCCCCTTCCAACGAGATCATTCACCTTGACGGAATATGTATAGGCGCTGCTACCAATAACCAGGCGGAGTATGATGCTGTGACCGGTCTCTTGACTGCCGCCCTCCAAATGGGCATATGTCACCTTCATGTGTTCCTTGACTCCCAGCTACTTGTCTCCCAGCTCAACAATTGCTACCAGGTGCGTGATCCCTGCCTTTATAGAAAATTCCTGCGCGCAAAACAACTCAGCCGACAATTTGAATCCATCACATTCACACATGTCCCCAGAGCCCAAAATAGTGTCGCAGACCAAATGGCCAACAACATCCTAGATTGGCATATCAATCACACCATGTAACATCATGCATCACAAACCCATAGCATCTCATAAAAATATATAAAAGACCAAAAAGATTGCATCGCATTCACATTTTGCATCAATGTACATTAAACCACATGCATATCCATAGGGGCATCTACGTGCCTAATCATACATACATCATGTCGCATCACATAAAATACACAAGGGGCATCCACGTGCCTAACCTCCTAAGCTACTTGCATCCATGTGCAATATAAACATATCACAACTCATAAAGCGCATCCACGTGCGTGCAAATAAAACAACATCATACAAAAAGGTGCATCCATGTGCATATATATATATATCAAAAAATATACATGTTCAAGTGTTGTACATGTCCTGAGTACCCCTGTACTCAGCTATACAAAAAATGGATATACATGCCGTAGCTACAAAACTCGGGGGGAGTCCCCTGTACTCCCTAATGAGAGTCGTATCCTGCATCACTGCCTGCATCGGCTACCTCTGAGTCCTCCCCTCGCTCCTCCTCCGACAAGTCCTCATCTCCTCCGGCCTCCTGTGCCCGTACCCGATCCACCAAGATCGCCACCCGGATCGCGATGGATCTAAACTCTCGGGGTGCCCTCATGCAATCCTGAACCACGTCTGGATCGACGTCCCGCCATCCCTCGTCGGTCACCCCTATCAGCAACCGGTCTAATAGTGCCCGGACAGACTCTAGGGTCACCTCTGGATCCCGGCGCCGCACCTCTCCTCGCCCAGGCAGAGTTGGAACAGCCACAATCCCCCTCCGTGCCACATGTCCTGGAGGTGGTCTCGGGCCCACATCTGCAAGATCACCCATATGTCAATCACAGTATATCAATCTACTATCATATAAATAAAACCTGACATACATAACATATAACAAAAACACATACGTACCGTCGGGTCCCCATGCCTGTCCCGGTGCTCGTGGCGCCTCCGGATCTCCCGTGAAGTCCATGTCCCGATACGGGAAGTCGTCCAGTGTCAGTGGTATCTGGAGCCACTGCAGGTATAACTCCTGCGTGAAGTACCTTCCCACATCGCCTCCACCACGGCGGCGCATCATCTCACCCCACCGCACCATCCGCGACTCCATCATCCCTCCTGGCCTGATCGGCACCCGTGGCCGCAGTGTGGGTACCCTCTCCATAAAGAAGGCACATAAGAAGGAACCAAAACAAAAGCCCTTGCCAGCTTCCTTTGTTGACGTCAGTTGCCGCTGCACGCAGGTCAGGAACATCTGGCCCCACGCGTAGTACACCCCATCCAGTACGCGCTCTACCATCTGCATCTGGCCCCCAGACACCTTTTCAGGTGACTGAGAACCCAATACCAGCACTACACATGCCGCTATAGCCTGCACGGCCGGCTCCTGTAGGTCCCTCACCAGGAGTGCATTCCTATGCACCCTCGCGTCCGGACCGCAGTATCTATCCAACATGTCCTCCATGTCGACATCCGCGGCAACCCGCAGCTGTGTGTCTGCTACCCTGCCTAGACAAGGTAACCCCGTCAGAAAATATACATCAGTCAGGGTGAGGTCCACCCTCTCACCCTGTACCCGGAACGCCTGTATGTCCGACTCCCAGAAGATGATCATCCGGTTCAGCAACAATGTTGCTGAACGTATCATGGGTATCTGTGCGAACTTCAGTAGTCCGCACAATCCCAACACAGATCGCACATGGCGCTCCTCTCGGATGACGGTCATGATCTCGTCGGGAATCTCTCCCTCTCTCCATAGAGCCTGCGGCATCCTGTCAATCACACAAAGGAAACTCATCAGACTCATGTCCCATAAATAAGTCCTTGCCCCTCTCCCGGAAGACCCTCATAGCTCGGCCCAAAACCGCGGCTTTCGGGCTTCCTGCCGCGGTTTTCGACCGCGGCTGTCAGGCCCATGGTCGCGGTTCCTAACCGCGCCTGTCAGCCCTAAACCCGCGGTCTGGAGCCGCGTGTTCCTCCTTAGAACTCGCGGTTGGAGAGCGCGTATCCATCAAGGAAACACGCGGTCTCCCACCGCGTGGTTCACCCCGAAACTTGCTGTGAAAATCCTCACAGCAGATCTAAGAGATGATGTATCTCACAAGAGAATAATTATGATTAAGCAAGAAAATAGAAGAAGAGTGATACATGCAGTATAATGAGCAACAGAATAATATGGTACAGTAGAACTCAGATAGAAGCAATAATACTTCGGTCATACTAAATTATTAATCACAAATGGACATATAAATAATACAATGCATGAGGAATTCGAATGCCTAAGGTGGCAATTCGAATTAGCCTTCATGGAGTGATCAAAGGATCACTGGAGTGTCATCGGAGCACAACTAGGTGTCCTCATGATCATCGGAGCGCAACTGGAAGTCTTCATCATCATCAGTGGAGTCATCAATGCTCAAGTAACTGTCAACCATCAGTCAAACTAACTCTGGTAGGTGTAACTCAGTGTAACTAAGTGTAACTCAGTGTAACTAAGTGTAACTCAGTGTAACTAAGTGTAACTGAGTGTAACTCAATGTAACTAAGTGTAACTCAATGTAACTAAGAGTAACTGAGTGTAACTGAGTGTAACTCAATGTAACTGAGTGTAACTGACTGTAACTGAATGTAACTGAGTGTAACTGAGTGTAACTCAATGTAACTGAGTGTAACTGACTGTAACTGACTGTAACTGAGTGTAACTGAACTGGTAGGTGAAGAAGGGCGAGTTGCTCCCTAAAATCAAGGAAGAAGGGCGCACTAAGCAACTGGAGGGCTAAAACTGAATAGTGATAAGCTCCTGGGGGCTGGCTAACTGAGGGCTAGGTTCTGGACTGATGACTGGGATGCATGCAAAATGCATGCAAACCCTAGAATGCATGCAAACCCTAAAAGGTGCATGCATGACTGAAAATGTAAATGATCAAAATACTGGTGGGACTAGGATGGAGTATAGGAATATCCTAACACTCACGGTAGCTAACCGCGGTTTCGATCCCCTAACCCGTGGTCCACCCCACGTGGACCGTACAAATCAGCCCTGGGACCCACTACCCAACCCCCGACCCTAAAAAACAGGCAGGTATAAGTTTAACGGAATACCTGTATCTCCCGGATCTGAAACCAGCCAGACGGATCGTCCAGAAATGCCACCTAAGCTCTGGTCCACTCTGATCACAAGTCAAAGTCCAACCGTACAAATGACACATGTCATGTTGGACCCACCACTATTTATAGTCAGTTGACTTTTTCTTGTTTTGGCCATTCTGACCCCATCCGGAGTCCGTTTTCCAAACCATTTCCACCATTGGAATCAGCACGACGAGACCGTCATGATGGTCACCTCGTTGCATTATTTCTGTTCCGTCATTTTTTGCCCATTTTTCAGACACCACTAGTCACCTCGGTTTGCGTGCCACATCGGCCGTTATCCATTTTTCACATGTTTTATATCATCGGATTCATTTTTCCGAGCTGGTGATGATGCTTGAGATCATTTTTCGCTCTCACCTCCAGATGTTTTGGGCATTTTTCCAAAATGCCCCCGTCACCTTGGTTTGCATGCCACATCGGCCGTTACCCGTTTTTGACATCCTTTATATCGCCGGATTCATTTTTCCGAGCTCGTGATGATGCTTGAGACCATTTCTCGCTCTCACTTGGTACAATTTCAACATTGTGTCCCAACACCTTGCTGCCTTGGTTTGCGTGCCACATCGGTCGCTATCAGATTGTTCCACATTTTTACATGAGCCATTCACTCCTGTCATACTGCAAATGTCTCGTTATTTTGCCACCATTTCATTCACCCCGCAAGGAGGCCCATCAGTGTTCCCCCCTACCCTCGTTCTTGGTCATCATTACTGATCCTTGATTGAACACTTCCTCCTTGCCTGGCCATTCCTTTTGTTCGGTATACTTTTATCCCTTTTTCGGGTCTGACAAGTCCTTTACGAAAAAGGCACTTAGGTAGTTTCCGTTAAGCTCTTTTCTGACTCCTAAAAGAATGAAAAGATCGCCGAGCAATCTTGCTTCCTTTCATGCTCGTTAAAGTACCTGAAAGGGCGTCTATCTGGTATAAGTTTACCCCTTTTCCGGACCCGGTAGACTAATTACGAAAAAGGAATACTCTAGTCACACCGGCTAGAAGAGTTCTTCATTGCATCCTTTTATGCTTCTTTGGGCCTTGGAGACTAAATCTACGAAAAAGCAACCCCCTGGAGTCTTCTTATTTGCTTTCAGACTCTCTAAAATTGAAAGTAACCACGAGCATGCGCTGTCCTGGGCTCGTTAAATCCACACGACAGTACCATTCCATCACTTCAGAGTCTTCTTATCGCTTTCAGACTCCTTAAAATTGAAAGCAACCACGAGCATGAACTGTCCTGGGCTCGTAAAATCCACACGACAGTACCATTTTACACACACTTCTTCTAGTTCATTAACCCATGAAGAAGTCTCCTCTCGTGCCTCCTGGCCCTATGATCGATCATCTCGGCAGCACCCCCAATCAGGTCGCCTTTGTTCAGAGTATTCTGCAGTCTCCTGCCATTTTATACCAGCTTGAGTCTCCCTCAGCCCAGTTACCCTCCCAGATCCATTACAGCTATGATCCCTTTCCCCTCAGTCAGTTTCATATGCTGCCAGATCATTCCCATTATCATACTCTGAACAAAGGAAGTTTGAGTCCACCCACTCTACTTGCCCAGTTGTCACCCCCAGTTTGTCAGTCCTGCCCCCAGTACTATCACATTTCGGTTCTTCACCTCGCGCTCCTGTCAAGGAAACATCATTGCCTTGATAGTTGCAGGTCTCCCTCTGTCGACGACAGCCCCTCTATTCCAGAGGATAGGCCCAGAGGTCCCTACGCCTTGGACTTATCACCATCTGTGGTAAGTGCCTACGGACCATTCTGAGAGGAGTCATCATTGCCTCTCCGCGTGGTTGTTCCTCACATGCTCGACTTCAGCACCTTGATCGCATCGTTGAGGATCGCGTAGGATTATATCCCATCAGTTTTTAGTCGAAGACCCCAGATTTCCCCTGACTCTAGCACATTGGTGAGTCACTTCGGAACGACCAGTTATATGTTCCTGTGGATGTCCGGGCTGCGTTGGCGTTTGTATTCGGAAGCCATCCAGTTACCTGCTTCCTTGAGTACCCAGTTTCAGTCCCAGATCAGTTCCAGTTCAGTGTACCATTACGAGTGTACCCCTTGTCACTCTGATCCAGCAGCTCATCAGCCCCTTTGGTACCACACTCAGTAGCATTGTTGATTATTCCAGTGTATCAGCTCTTCAGCACAGACATGGTCAGCCCAGCAGTATGTCCCAGATTTGTGTCCCCTCTGGACCCTTATGATGTACACAGTGGTTCTCTATGTATCTTTCAGGTCCCTCTTTTCGGGCCTCACAGTTTTTTATGTATCTTGATACAAGCATGGGTATGCCCGCCTCGTCCATATATTGAGATTCCTCCTCAGTCAGTATTTGAGGTCATGTATATTTCAGGTCCCCATTTTTGGACCCCATTGTTATTGTTATGTTATATCCTGATACGAGCATGGGTATGCCCGCCTCGTCCATATGATCAGATGATTCCTCATCCATTATTGAGGCTATGTACTTTTAGTTCTTGCAGTTGTTTGGGATCGTTGTTCCAGGCTTCAGTTTGTTTCTTCTCTTCTCATCACTCCCCAGGAAAACCATTCATGACTTATGATGTCCATCGGCCATACGATGAGCTCCTGCCCTCGCACATCAGGGGGCAATCTGTTAACACCCAAAAAGTGTTCACTACCTCATCTACCACAGTATATGGCTCATTTGTCCATTTTCCTACCATATTTCCCTTAAAATCCCAAAAAATCCCATTAAAAAGCCTCCAAAAGGCCTAAAATGCCTCCAAAAGGCCACAAAACCATCAAAATAGCCTCAAAAAGGCTAAAAAATCCCCTCTTTCCTCTAAAAATAGCAAAAACCCCTAAAAAGGGAAGAAAAAATATAAAATAATGAGGAAAAGGAGGGAAAAACCCTATACAGCTGCACAAAACCATGGGTCAGCACTCCACCACCAAAAAACTATAAATAGGTGATGGAGATCCCTTATTCCATATCCACAATCACAAGCACCCTTACTCTGCCAAAATCTCTCTCGAAACCCTAGTTCACCATTGAACTACTTTCACCTTGAGAGCCACTTTTGGCCCATTCCCACCATTGGATAAGGAGAAGGAGCATATTGAAGCTTGGAGCATCCTCTCGGACATTGCAAAGGGCTTCATCAAACCTTCACATTGAAGGTAATATCAATACAAAAAAGCCATTCTTTAAATTTGATGTTTATGTTTCATGCATGTTTTAGAAGTAATTTAATTTCTGTTTTAACTTAATTATTTACATTTACTGAACTGCTACTAAGGAGTCCATTCTCCTTAGTAGGTGCTCATTTGCACAAGCTAGGGGTAAAACCCTAGCTACAGAGGTTTCCAAGGTAAATTCTTGAACAATCTCAGTCTATACATTAAGATGCTGTTAGCTGAGAAAGGCATTTTAAGAATGCAGTAATCTTTTCAAGTTGTCATGGTAAATAGAATTTATAACGATTTCGACGAAGATAATCACAACTTAAGAAGTGGGAAAAGATACAAGTTCAATAAGAATCCTGGAGGCTATGGACTCCACATAGATACTGAGATTCCTTCTAATATTGAAAATGAAGCTGCACCCCCATTTACCCCTCAGAATCCTCCACTTGTAGATCCAACCCCGCCGAATACATAGCATAGTACATCTACCCCTATACACCCATTTGTTTTTACTACGTAGAGTCCTTTACGACACCCTAGCACCCCTCAAGGCACACCTCAAGGTGCCCCTTCGAGTGCTACACCTCCCCCTAGAGCCATGGCCCATACGGATATGAAGCTGCCTATTTTCAAAGGGACGGGTCTAGAAGATCCTGATCAGCACTGGTTCCTTTGTGAAGCTATCTGGAGTGTCACACAGATTTGGGATGATGATAAGAAATCCCAGCTTATTACAACATTTAGAGATAGAGTGCTGCACTGGTTCATGAAGTATTCTACCACGCAGCCTAGAACCCTGGCAGAGATTAAAGATGCGCTGATAGTAGAGTTCAAGAAACCAAAGTCTAAATCTCAGTGTATAACTGAGCTGAAGGAAATCAAGCAGAGACCGACTGAATTGGTCTGGGAGTTTGATCAGAAGTTCAAGACCCTATGAGACCAGGTAAGCTTTGTTATAGCTCCGGATCAGCACAAGGAATGGTTCATTGCTGCGCTATTACCCCACATTAGATTACCATTGATGCAACAGAAGGTTATGTCGCAAGAAGAGGCCTTAGAGATCGCGATGAAGTTGGGGGCTTTGTCGATCAGTGAGTCTAGTTTTGGAATGACGCAGATTCAGAACCAGCTTACCACCGTGAAACTCGAGCTACAGAGCATGAAGAATGGAAAAGAGCACCGATATGAACCTCGTCATGAGATCTGGTGCATGAGTTGCAAAGGAGAAGGGCATGACTTCGAACATTGTCCCCTATACCGCGACTATCTCGGTAGTGGTGTGCCTAACCACATCAATCAGAACCAGGCACCCTAGTGTGAGATCTGTAGAACTACCAATCATAAACCTGAAGATTGTTACCTAATATAGAAATATGTGAAGACGCCTAAGAATCTATATTGTAATTTCTGTAAATTAGTTGGACATGATGAATCCAACTGCCACGCCTATGAACTAATGAATTAAAGAAAGCGCGACATGGATTCAATGAGAGGTGCTGGCATGTACAAAGTGCAAGAAGATAACCAACCAAAGCAAGAAAACACACATTATGATCAATCTGTCTACAGAGGCCGTGGTGGTGGATATCGCGGTAGAGGAAGAAATACCGGCCTGGCACAAGGAAGAGGCCATGGCGGGGTCATCTGCTATAACTGTGCCCAGCCAGGTCACGTATCCAGATACTGTGTAAACCCCTGCACCACCTGTAATTATTGTAAATCATTTGAGCATGTTATAGAAGATTACCCAGTACTAGAGGTAGAGATGCAGAAAAGAAGAAGGACAGACGCACCAGCCCTGAACATCCAGTGGATTGCAGCAGAGAACAAACCTGCAGATCCTAGCATTAAAGTAGTCACACGCAGTGGCATGGAGACAGGCCGTGATAGGGGAGCAGAGGCTTCCACTTTAGGAGAGGCTCATGTGAAGCAAGGCCCTCTTGAAACAATATGGGTAAGAAAAGCTCCAGGAAAGACGCCTGCTCTGGATCTGAAGAAGAACAAAGAAGGCTTTGTTGACGTGCGAGATACCTTCAGAGAACCAGCACCTAAATCACCAAGGACCCCGCTGCGCACCAAAGTACCATGTGTAGAAGACAAATCTGCTGCGTATGACAAGACAAGACACACAGCAGATGTTAGCACCTCTGTTGCGTAGTTCCTAAGAAGCTGCATGAAGCTGCTGAAAAATGAAAACGCGATAGCAGAGCTGGAGAAGCTCATAAATCTATACGAACCACAGATAGAAGCAGAAACTTCTAATGGAGCACTACATCATATAAAGAAACAGAAGAGGTCGGGCCGAGAGATGAGGCTCACTGCTCAGATAGGAGACTTTGAGATGGATGAAGCTATCCTTGATCTGGGATTAGAAGTAAATGTCTTGACCAAGCAGACATGGCAGCAGATGGGTCGACCAAACCTGTTGTGGTCACCTATCCAGCTGAGAATGGCCAACCAAGAGAAAGCTATACCATTTGGCCGCTTAGCTAATGTTGTGGTTGATATTGATGGAGTACAAAGCCATGCGGACTTTGAAGTCATCGAGATTGTTGATGATAGCCAACCCTTTCCTACACTGTTAGGAATTGACTGGGCTATTGACAATTTGGCCATTATAAATTTGAAAACAAAGAAGATGGTATTCGAAGGAAAGCATCTGCGGTTTATCGCACCATTGGATCCTGCAGATGGGGACAGATATAGCGAGTCGATTCAGGAGGAATCTAAGGACCAGGACTTGGACCTGCTGTACCAGATGATTGTGAACCAGGAGGATTACATTAATCCTACTACGGACGGTGCACTCAGCTGGAGATGCGATAGTTCCTGCATTTCTGACTCGGACGCTGGACTAGAAAACTGGCAGAATCGCATGCACGAAGTGTCAACTAGAAGGTGCACGCAGGTCACGAAATCACTGCACTAGATTGGAAAGGAGGTAAGCCCGATCCCTACATATGATGGTTATACTAGCGTTTATACTTTTCTTCAAGACCATACTGCAGCAGTTCCAGAAGAGCACAAGTTACCAGCATTGGATATGGCGCTGCATGGCATACCCGCCAGATGGTGGGTTTCACACAAATAGATATTGATCACTTGGGATCAATGTAGAACAAAGATGCAAATTCGGTTCGTAGAAAGGGTTACCTTACCCTTTGAGAAGTTCAACGGGAAGACAGATCCTAGTCAACATTTGGAAGTCTGTTCACAGGCATGGGAAGAAAGGCCACCTGAAGAGTGGGTGCACTTGTTCGTGCATACTTTGGAAGAGGATATTCCAAAGAAATGGTATCTAGACCTAGAGTTACGCAGGGAGACCTCAGATTGGGATACATTAACTGCGAACTTCCAGAGAGATTTCAACTTCGAGGATGAGAACCCTTTGATACATGAGGCACTGCAGACAATCAAGGAATGAGTATTCAAAGTAGATTATCCTCGCAAAGATATGTCATGGGAAGAATTCTTCAGCACAGATGACAGTCCTGCAAACATACACTCAGAATGGAAAGAACATGAAGAACATCCGATAGAGTGTTATAATCTAGCTGAAGATGATGAACATGGAAGAGAAAAAGATGAAGATGATCCGCGCAATATCAATATACCAGAGTTAAAAGGTGCATGTGATATAGAAGGATCACCATTGGAAATCCCGGACATGAGTGGACCGGTTAAGACATAGAAGGTGAACATCGGCACGAGTGAAGAGACGAAGTTCGCATCTATCGGAGACTACTAGGATGATCAGACTGTCGCGGAGATTGCAGACACTTCGCACGAATATCAAGAGCTATTTCCGACCAAGTTTACAGAGATGAAAGGAATATTGGGTGACTTAGGAGTCATGAAAATCCCTTTGAAGCCAGGCGCTAAGCCTGTGAAGCAGCGACCGTATAGACTGAATCCACAGTATAAAGAGAGAGTCCCCGCAGAGTTGGACAAAATGTTAGAGGCAGGAATCATTGAACTCGTCGAGGAATCTGAATGGATCAATCCTATGGTTGTCCAAGACAAGAAGACGAAGGGCAAGATCAGGATTTGTGTCGATCTCAGAAAACTTAATGATGCCTCTATGCATGACCCATTCCCTACTCCATTTACAGATGAGGTACTTGACAATGTTGGAGGGAATGAGGCCTATTCCTTTACTGATGGGTTCTCCGGTTATCATCAGATCAGGTTTGATCCCACAGATAGGCATAAGACGAGATTTGCTACAGAATGGGGGTCGTTCTAGTATACAGTCATGCCGTTTGGTCTGAAGAACGCGCCTGCCATCTTCTCTAGAGTTGTCGTCGCGGCATTCAAATATTTCATGCATAAGTTTCTGGAAGCATATTTTGATGACTGGACTGTCTTTGGATTGCTGAAGAACCATTGTGCAAACCTGATCATGATGCTTGACAAGTGCCGACAACATCAAATATCATTGAATTTAAAGAAGTGCATCTTCTGTGTGCCCTATGGAATTTTACTGGGACATATTGTTTGCAAATAGGGATTAATGGTGGACCCTGGGAAGATTGCCATCATCGTAAATTTTCCTACACCAACTTTAGTTAAAATGCTGCGCTCTACCTTGGGCCATATAGGCTATTACAGGAAGTTCATTAAAGGTTACGCGCAGATCACCGTAGTAATGGAGAAGCTGTTGAAGAAGGACGTGTCGTTCGTTTGGAATGAGGAATGCGAACAGGGTCTTGACACCCTAAAAGAAAAGATGGTTACCGCGCCGATCCTAGTCTTTTTAGACTAGTCAAAGCCGTTTCATGTTCATGTGGACGCATCATGCATTGCCCTGTGCATTGTGTTAGCTCAACTAGGAGAAGGGGTATTGACCACCCCATAATATTTTCTAGTAGAAAGCTATCGACAACAGAGAAGAACTATACCACTACTGAGCAGGAAGGACTTGCGATGGTATATGCCCTTCAGAAGTTTAGACATTATCTACTTGGTGCGCACTTCCTTATGTTCACTGATCATTCTGCATTGAAATACTTGGTCAATAAGCCAGTGTTAGGGGGGCATATATGTAGATGGTTGTTTCTATTCTAGGAGTAAGACTTCGAGATCATTGTTAAACCCAGCAGGCTGAATTTGGGACCTGACCACCTATCTCGAATTGAGTCGAGAGAGGAGCCGACGAACATCGAAGAAAGTCTACCTGACGCGTAGATGTTCGCTATATAGTTTGTAGATGATTACTATAAGGATATCATTGATTTTCTGACAACAGGGATGACACCGCAAGAATTTTATGTTCAGTAGAAGAAGTAGCTAGTAGTGCGCACCGCAGATTTCACTATCATTGCAGGTCAGTTATACAAACTTGGACCAGATGAAGTCCTGCGCAGATGTGTACTCGACCATGAGAAACCACATATACTAGCAGATGCGCATTCAGGGATCACAGGAGGTCATTACGCAGGAAGGGCTACTGCGCAGAAGATATTGCGCGTAGGGCTGTGGTGGCCTACCATCCACAAAGATTCTAAGGAATACTGCAGGAACAATGATGTCTGTCAGAGGACGGGGAAGCCATCGTGGAGAGACGAAATGCCATTGAACCCGTAGTTGACCTTACAGGCCTTTAAGAAGTGGGAAATTGATTTTGTGGGACCTATAAACCCACCAGGGAAGAGAACTAGTGTGAGGTATATCATTACTGCCACGGGTTACCTCACCAGATGGGAAGAAGCTAAACCAGTGAAGGATTGCAGCGCAGGTACTGCCGCGCAGTTCATTTTTGAGGAAATTTTGTCAAGATTTGGCTGTCTGAAAATTTTGATGAGTGACCAGGGCACTCACTTTCTGAATAAGACCATTGAATCCCTCACAGAGGAGTTCTACATTCGACATCACCACAGTACGCCATATCATCCGCAGGAAAATGGAACTGTAGAAGCTTTCAATAAGATACTGGAAAACGTGTTGACGAAGGTGTGCAATGTCAACAGGGATGATTGGGACTTGCGCATCTCGTCTGTACTATGGGCATACAGAACAACTTGTAAGAAGTTGACAGGACAGACACCCTTCCGGTTGGCTTATGGGCAGGAGGCCATAATGCCAATGGAGTACATTGTCCCTAGTCTGAGGATTGCTGCGTTCACCGGAATGGAATACCGCGAAGCATTGGATGAAAGACTGCTACATTTAGTCGGCTTGGAGGAGGATCATTTCATTGCAAGCTTTCAACAGCAAGTCTAGAAGAATCGTGAAAAGGCATGGCATGATCGCCATATCAGGAACAAATGCTTTCAAGTAGGTGACTTAGTCCTCCTCTATGATAGCAAGTTCATGAAATTTCCTGGCAAGTTTAAAATGCATTGGCTTGGCCCATACATCGTTATGTATGTCCCTAACAGTGGTGCAGTCCAGTTAGCCACTTTAGACGATGATACTCTGCCCACTATGATAAATGAAAGCAGACTTAAATTGTACCGCGATAGTCCTGCTTCGCAGCATACAGAAAGATAAACACAGGGAGAAATTTCCAAATGTTAGGTACATTTGAAATTAGACACTGTAAATGTCAAGGATCCTGTACATGTATGTTAAATAGAGCAATGTGTGTACCGCGCAACACTACTGAAGCTACGCAGAAAGGAAAAAAAAAAGAAAAATAAAGAAGTAAGAAAAGAAAAAGGAAAGTCGTGCAGTTGAAATTTTTTGGCACTGCGAAGTAACTGCACAGGATCTCAGACAACTTACCGCGCAGCTCGGCACAACACTCAGAAAAATAGTCATTACACAGTCGTTGGAAAAATATAGCTATTATGTGACTGTTGCAACAAACTGCTCCAACATTTAAAGGAAAGATAGTCGTTCTGGACACGCTGATGACGGAAGAAACGGAAGGATCTGCTCAAATTGGCCAATGGACAACTCATTAAATGCGGATATAGCCATTGGGAGGCACAGAGGGGACCCAGCTGCACCTATAAATAACACCACTACAAGACGCACGGGCGTTACTCAGCACTTAGAATTTTCCTGCGATCACTCCCTGAGCGAGTATTCTTCTATCATCTGATCATTATCATAGCCTTTAGCTAACCAGTGAATGTCCGAACCCTGCTATAGAGAAGAAGAGCTGACCGTTGAAGAAGCACTTGAAGTCTTTCAGTACAGGGGAATTGCAGAGTTAATGAAAACCCCTTCCAAGAAGGTTGTAATCGAGCTAGGGAAAGCATCTAGAAGATCACCTCGTCATAATCCCGTTATGCAGGAAAAAGGGAAAGATAAAGGGAAAGACATGACTACACCATGAAGCAAGATCATAAAGATGGGTTCATCGGCACAAAAATCATCAGTCCTTCTGAAATAACTATTGAAACTCACACAAGAGTATATATCACCACGGGCGTTGGACGCTCCAGTCTTGAAATTGGTCAAGAACCTACTTGGAAAGATTCTGGATTGCAAGTGGGAAGATTTTGACCTCCTAGGCGTACAAAAGGAAGAGCCCCACAGGCCTAAGTACCCACAATTCCAGCCGGACCAGTACATGTGCTGGAAGAAAGATGCAAAGGGTACACCTAACTTGTTTGCCGAAAGCTGGCTAACACCGATAGTTCCGTCAGGCTTGTTAAACCTCCTCAGACTGCCACATTTTGATCGTTCAGCGGAATTTAATGCTGTGTTTCACATGCTGATGGCGCGAACCCACCAGAGATACCTGTGGCTAGATAAAAACATTGATGTCAATATTGCCTTGATCCACCGCATAACAGGTATCAGTAAGCGCGGTAAGGATCCCAAGCAGTTCTTCCAAGGGAAGAGCAAAGAAAAAGAAGCTATCGAGAAAATGAAGAAAATCCAGTCATTGGTGAAGGGGAAAAGGGATTTTCCCACAAAAGACATTGAGGACAGAACGACAAAATTTGTCACCCAGTTACTCACAGGAAAAATCCTCACAACGGCTAGGCCTTTGGAGGTGCCTGCGGGCGCAGTATTACTTGGTGCTGCAGGAGCTTAAGGTACCGAGTTCAGTTGGTGTCAATTTCTTCTGAATGAGTTCTTGGATGAACTCAATGATATCCAGGAAAACGGTGGACAGTTCCACTTCACATGGCTCATCATCCTCATCGCCTTTTGTGGATGGAAGGAGCCAAGGGACTATGTGGGAATCAACATAAAAACCAATGATCCCAGAGGATTCCAGTATGCCAACCTCTGGGAAAATGTCATCGTAGAGCAACAAATGAGGTGTTCTACCAATATTACACTCAGCTGCACGATGCGATTGTCCATACACCCTGCATCACAAAGCAGATAATTTCAAAGTACATTCGTGTTCTGTACTTCAGCGCAGACATGCGATGTATCTTCATCTCACCAAAGGAAAGAATGAAGAAACCAGAGTGGTTCCCAGGTAACTACCACATGTATGAGGAGGACATTGAAGCCCTCATGAAGGATTGGCCTGCCGACTTCCGTGTGGAAGTCATGGATGTTGAGACATAATCTGAAGAGGATGATCCAATCCCACTGGCATGCCCAATTGTTGAAGAAACTGGGAAGCGGAAAGAGCCAGAGACTCTGCAGAAGCCGAAGGCAAGGAAGAAGATGAAGGCTACAAAGACTCAATCTGAGGCAGTCCTGAATGAAGATGATTATGATATGATAGCTGAAACAGTCTCAGAACAAATGAAGGAGCTCATGGGGGATAAAGATAAGAAGGATATGGTCATCCAGAAGACCTGCAGAAGACTTGGCTCGCAATACAAGGCATGATGAAGAAAATGGACGATGTCCATAAAAGCCTTACCTTGCCACGCGACATAGGAGCTGAAGGGAGGTCGGTAGGGACCTCGCAACAAGAACCTCCGTAGCTAGCAATAATGTTGCCGTCGAAGACTAGAATTTTCCACGTGGACCCATTGGCTATTTCACTACCAATGACAGGGCAGTTGGTCTTGGACACAAAGGGAGTCGAGCGGGTAGAGCTCGACTTGGCAAAAATCCCCTTACCAACATTGCACTTCATCCACACATAGATCGTCGAGGAGATGCATGAATGGATAGTGGAGTCGATAAAGTCACAAGCTGAGCTCACTGCAACAAACAGGAAGCTCGAGTTGTGCGCAGAAATGCAGCTACGAAATGAGCAGGACCGTCGACAAAACTTGGAGACTACCATATCTAATGTTGCGAAGAATATTGAAGGCATAGAAATCCAAGATGATCCTGCAGGCACGGTTCTGAGGATCAGAGATAAGGTGAAATATTTACAGTCGGAGATGCAGGATAAAGAAATTTTTTATGATGTCGGTATTGCCTTGTTGAAGGAAAAAATGAACATACAAGCGCCATTAACTGAGCAGCAGTTGAGAGAGCAAGCCGTCAATACCGCCATGCAGAACATAATGAGTGGCATGTCTCAGTTCCAATATCTGTTGGAACAAGTTTCCAAGGCATTCACTGCCCTTGAAGAGGATCAGGGGCTGCTACAGGTAAAGACTGCAGTAAAATAAAAGCAGACCATGCTAGAAAAGTTAGACGTAGAACTCAAGGCTCTGCCACCAAGGGAGAGGTTGTCCAGGTATAAGGAAGTATCAGGCTTGAAGAAGCAAGTACAGGAATTAAGAGAGAAAGAGACTGAGATGGACAATCAGTCACAACAACTCCTAGAGGATGCTACAGAAGTGTCGTAGCAGATAGAGGACAAGCTGAAGGAAATGCACGACAACCAGGAGCAGGTACAGGGACAAATTGGAGCAGAGATAACTCCAGCGCTGCTTAAAACAGTACAGCAAGTTGAGCAGGATACCAAAGAAGCAGTGGAGCAGTTGCTCGGTGTATATAATGAGTTTGCGACCATTTTTGATAATATTTTTGAAGCTAGATGGAGCTGAGCTGAGTGCAGCTCAAAAAAGAAGTAAATTTTGGCTAAGTATTGGGAGTACTGCAAAGCAGTGCATAGTTGTAGCTAGGGTTTTACTCCTAGCTTGTGCAAATGAGCACCTACTAAGGAGAATGGACTCCTTAGTAGCAGTTCAGTAAATGTAAATAATTAAGCTAAAACATAAATTAAATTACTTCTAAAACATGCATGAAACATAAACAACAAATTTGAAGAATGGCTTTTTTGTATTGATATTACCTTCAATGTGAAGGTTTGATGAAGCCCTTTGCAATGTCCGAGAGGATGCTCCAAGCTTCAATATGCTCCTTCTCCTTCTCCAATGGTGGGAATGGGCCAAAGGTGGCTCTCAAAGTGAAAGTAGTTCAATGGTGAACTAGGGTTTCGAGAGAGATTTTTGCAGAGTAAGGGTGCTTGTGATTGTGGATATGAAATAAGGGATCTCCATCACCTATTTATAGTTTTTTGGTGGTGGAGTGCTGACCCATGGTTTTAGGAAACACATGGTTTTAGGCAGCTGTATAGGGTTTTTTCCTCCATTTCCTCATTATTTTATATTTTTTTATTCCCTTTTTAGGGGATTTTTGCTATTTTTGGAGGAAAAGGGGGTTTTTTAGCCTTTTTTAGGCTATTTTGAGGGTTTTGTGGCCTTTTGGAGGCATTTTAGGCCTTTTGGAGGCATTTTAGGCCTTTTGGAGGCATTTTAGGCCTTTTGGAGGCTTTTTAATGGGATTTTTTGGGATTTTAAGGGAAATATGGTAGGAAAATGGACAAATGAGCCATATAATGTGGTAGATGAGGTAGTGAACACTTTTTGGGTGTTAACAGTAGTACCGAGTTGTGAAGGATGTTGTGAATATCAACACTGCGTAGGTTCAGTGCTGCGAAGTTAGTAGGCCACGTGGAGCCAGTAAAGTTGTGTACTGGACGAAGGATGGCCAGATATAGTGGATAGACCAGCGGTGGTCTACTTTTGGTAAGGCTGCTGGAAAGATGTTGAGTTGAGGGCATAAGTAGATCAGGAAGGCGACCAACTGTACGAGTCCGTTAAGCAGAGGACGGGTCAGGAAAGTGACAGTTTGGCGTGCAGCAAGGTACATGACTATTATGATGAAAATGGCAGACGGACAATGACTGGAGCTGAGCTAGTTGTACGCGGCCGTTAGAGGATGGACAACCTGTAAGGAAAGTGACTGGGAGTTGAGCCAGTCGCACGAGTCCGTTAGTGGAAGGGAGGCTCGAAGTGGATGACTTGTTGGTGTGCGCACAACAGGAAGGTTGAAATCGATGGATCTAAGGCGTGGAGGATTGCCACGACAGCATAATCACTACCATAAGCCTGCATGATGGTTTAGAGGGACCGTAGTGGTTTGGAAACCCTAAGGGTTTCAGTCTTCAATGTTGTAAAGACACGACCTTCAGGCGTGATCTATATTAAGAAGACAATTTTGTATAGGAAGGGTTTTTTAGTTGCTCCAGACGAGAGAGGCTGGTCACTATGACCATTTTGTATTGTAATATCTTTAGAGCCAAGAAAACATTGTAAAGGATCTACAGCCGAGTGCGCAAAGACCTATCTGAGCAAGAAGAGAGCCGCAGCTGAGTGTGCGGCTAAGAACTGTCAAGCCTTCCTTAAAAGAAATATCAAACACAGTTCTTGTGGACGTAGCTTCCCATCCGGGGGAGTGAACCACGTTAAATAGTCTGTTGAGTGACTAAATGTTTATATGAGTGCTTATATTTATATGTTTCTATAGTTGGATGTCTGAATATTGGCTTGCAGTCTATTATGAGAAGGCTTTTATATGCATTCGCCATCAAGAGAGTATGGAATGATATGTTAGGTCTGCATGAATGGATGTATGGTTAAGATTAAATTTTCTTCTAGGAACAGTGAATCTATCGTCTGCTTGAGCATGGGGAGAGTTGTTTACGTGTTTGAATGGATGCAACCGATGAATGTATAACAGTTATTTTGCACCTGAGGGTTATGCTTAAAACAGTAAGATTCTAAGTGTGTGTTATGAGCATTAAGTAGTAAGTTTGTTAAGTGTATGACTGGGTGGATAAGTGGTATTCAGCTCACTGCCTTAAGCATTTTGCACTTAGTCCGAGTGTAGGAAGTCAAGTGGTAGTGTCCACAGTGTAGTGTTAAATCTCACAGTAAGGAAGAAGGTAGTAGTGCGGACCGCGGTATTGACCATCGCCATGTAGTCCGACCTTCACAACACACAACCGGTGTGCTGCCGCGAACTTCGTCACAGTCATCAACTCATCACTCACTGTGGACATCTAAGTCCACAATGCCCCATTATAAACACCTCGGATGAGACCTCAGCCTGCTCGCAGGCTGTTTCCGAAAGGGCCGGTGCAAAGGGGTTTTGTTGGTTTAAGGTAACCGCGTAGAACTTGGGTCTTCATAAAACCTCTGGTCAGCATTGTATAGCCAACAAGGTGTTTAGGGAACCCCATATGAAGCATAATGTGACTCAATTAGAATAAAAAATGAACTAGTGAAATTTTCATCTTTAGTTTTGGGAAATTATTTTTTAGAAATCGAGCCATGGAACTATCAGGCAAAAAATGTTGGCCATGATTCAGAAAACTAGTCCGATCTCCTTCAATTTGCACGGGCTGATGATATTGACTGTAACGTAGTAGAGTTAGTTACTAAC
Organism: Larix kaempferi; assembly: GCA_027924585.1. Lineage (NCBI taxonomy): Eukaryota > Viridiplantae > Streptophyta > Pinopsida > Pinales > Pinaceae > Larix > Larix kaempferi. Next base: position 3,074,638 of record BSBM01000036.1, read on the forward strand.
ATAGGTGATCTTACTAACATAGTTGAGTCAGATGATAAGTTTTGGGCATTGTACTTCGATGGTTCTAAGACACAAGAGGGAGTAGGAGTCGGTTGTGTTCTTGTTGATGCTCAAGGAAATAAACAGTTTCTCTCTTGTAGACTAGATTTTGAATGCACGAATAATACTGCTGAATATGAAGCTTTAGTTCAAGGTCTGAAAAAATCCATTGATCTAAATGTTAAGAATTTAAATTTTTTTGGTGATTCAAAGATAGTTGTTAGGCAGATAAGGAATACCATTCATTGTTTATATCCACACTTGAAAGGGTATCAATCCAAGGTATGGAATTTAATATCAAACTTTAATGCTTTTAACATAAATTCTGTTCCTAGGTTACAAAATGTTGTTGTTGATTTACTAGCCACTTCTGCCTCCCGGTTAGTACCAACAAATAAAAAATGTTCCATTGAATTGATTTTCAGGCCCTCTATTCCTGATAGAATCACAAATTGGAGAGTGTTCGATGACGATGAACAAGTTATCCATTTTTTGACAGATGAAGATACATTCAAATGATCTATTATTGAGAAGGACGAACACCAGTCAGAATTGCAAAAAAAGGATATCAGTAAGGGAAATTTTATGCCAAAAGGAGTACGAACTTTAGAAATGTTATTTGATCTACAACATAAATTCAGGAAGCCAACAAATGTCAAAACAAGAAGCTCCTCAATGCAATATGAGTTGGTGAACTTAGGAACCTAAATATGTTAATTTGGGACAATGTTGCTCACATGGCGAGAGATGCAAATTTATTAAACTTTTTCAGCAATACAAGGATATTTTTGCATGGACATATGAAGATTTGAAAAATTATGATACACACATCATACAACATGTGATACCTATCAAACAAGGTTCAAAACCATTCCAGGAACAGCTCCGGAAGATGCATCATACGCTTGAACCTTTAATACAAAAGGAATTAAAGAAGCTGCTTGATGCTAAAATTATTTTTAAAGTTCGACATTCTGAATGGGTGGCAAATTTTGTACCTGTACGAAAAAAATCAGGAGAAATAAGACTGTGTGTTGACTTTCAAAATTTAAACAAAGCATCAAATAAAGACAACTATTTGGTGCCACCAATGGAACAAATCGTACAGTGGGTGTCAGGCTCAGAGATGTTCTCCCTATTGGATGGATTTTTAGGTTACAATCGAGTATTAGTGGCCGAAAAGGATCGAATCAAGACTACCTTTCACACAAAATGGGGAACATTCTCTTATAGAATAATGTATTTTGGCCTTATGAAAGATGGAGCCACATTTCAAAGGGCCATGGAAATCGCATTCTGAGGTTTAGTCGGCCACTGTGTTGTTAATTATTTAGATGATGTGACAGTTTTTTCTAAGAAAAGAGAGGATCATGCTTTCCATTTAAAACAGATTTTTGAACGTTGTAGGAAGTATGGCATATCTTTGAATCCTAAGAAAAGTATTTTTTCTATCCTCGAAGGAAGACTGTTAGGACACATCATCTCTAAAAAGGGAATCTCTATAGACCCATAAAGAATTCAATCCATAACCCAGATTCCCATGCCCCATAATAAGAAGACTATGAAATCATTTATGGCCACAATAAACTTTGTTCGAAGGTTTGTTCTATATTTTGCACAGATTTTAAAACCTCTGCAACAAATGGTGAAGCAAAGTGTGCAGTTCAAATGGAATGATATTGAGATGAACGCATTTAAGGATATAAAAAATGCCATTGCTCATGCACCTTCATTAAGTAGTCCATATTTTGAAAAGGATTTCATTATATATACATTTGCTTCAGATCATTCTCTTGCAGTAGTGCTCACATAGAAAGGAGAGCAAGGAGACGAATATCCAATATCTTTTATGAGCACTGGGTTACAGGGAGATGTACTGAAGTACCTAGTTGTAGACAAACAAACATATGCAATATTTAAGTCCGTAAAACATTTCATACCTTATATTCTAAAAAATAGAACAAAGTTTATAATACCTCATCCTGCTGTCAGATCTTTGTTTGTACAAAAGGAGTTGGGAGAAAGACATGTAAATTGGGTGACTGCATTACAAGAATATGACTTAGAATTTAAACCAGCTATTATCATCAAAGGTCGGGGGTTATGCAAGTTTCTTACTGAAAATACAACTAACGGATATCATGCACTACTACATATGGCTCAAAAGTCCCACGAACGTTTGCCACGAAACAGTTAAAATCTATGTTTTCGTGGAAAAACAGTTTAAATTTTTGGAAAATAATGAAAACTCCCCCGATGTTCGTCGCTATAGCAACGTCATGGACATTTAGTCGCTATAGATACAACAGTTCGTTGCTATAGCAACGAACTGTCCATACCATCGCTAGAGCGACGAAAGACAAAAATAAAAGCTTGTTTTTGTTTTCTTTTTTAACGGTCATTGAATTTTTGTTTTTTTGAAATTTGACCATTGTGCATTTTTTCCAGAACCGCGACCCTCATTGATCTATAAATACATGTTCTTAAGTCATATTTTCATAATCATTTGCTAGAGTTGCAACGATCTTTCTATTGGTTATTCGTTCTACGATTTCAAGAGTCCAGTACTGGTTTGACACATCAATTTATTTATCTCATTCTTTTTCCAGGTTAGTTTGACTGCAATGCACTAGTATTTTTTTGTTGCTCCCTTTATGTTCCAATTAGTTCCTCTTCTTCTAGGAGATATTATTTGTTTTTTATTTTCCCTTCAAGGAAAAATGAAAATATTATTCATGAAAAATTAGTTTCATTCTTGAGGTATCATACCCACATAGCATCGTGGTTCTTTATCTAGGTGTTTGTGAACTTTATATTCTAATATCCCTAGGTTATATGTGAGGCTTGAAAGCTAAAATAGTTTTTACGATTTAGGAAGTCGGTTAGGATCTTGGATGGCTAGAGACCTAAGGACTAACCATAACTCCGAGATGGATTTTCCTAAAGGGTGGGTGTATGTAATGTCTACACTTTTATTTACTAACTAAAATAAGTTTCAAAATGGTAGTATATTATCTATCAATTCAATCACAAATTACAAGGGGTTAACTAGAGAAACTAATCAAACATATGAAATCATTTGATGATGTGATGTTTATGGAAATGTGCTAATTGAAAAAGAGGTTATGTCTATGTAAATACGTTTTTATGTCATTATGCATGATGTTGTTATAATTTTATCCATAGGAGCATGATTGATGTTATGTATGTTTTATTGGATTATTTGACACATGGCGACATGTGTAGTGAGAGAGTTGATTCTCCACAATTTCAACAATTGGTTAGGAGATGTGTATGCAATTCTAGAGAGGTTTGGGATGATATTGTATATAAATGTATTTTAAACTAATTTGTAGATTGATATTTTGTGATAATATTGAGATAATAACACCATGCTCTAATTTAATATCAAGGAGGATATTAGGACTCTGCATTGTTTCATAATTTTAAATTCTTATATGCTTGATGTTTTGGCAAGTTTGTGTATCATGCAAGACAGATGAGACTTTCCCAAGTTACTTATTATATGGACATGGACCGATGTAAGAGAATTGCGTAAGGGAAATAGGTCCTTTGGGAGAGAAGGTTGGGTTAGTAAATATAGACTGGTATGAGCATAATCTACAACATGATGCAATACCCAAAGTTGGTTACTCAAATACTTGAAACTATCTAGACCATGAATTAATAAAAGAATAAGAATGAAATGGGATAAATTAAAATATAAGAAGATATAAAAAGGAAATCAAATCGGATTTTATTGAAGAAAAGTCCATGTGAGGATAAGGAGATATGGTTAGGTGACATCTTAGTTAAAAATATAATTATCATGCAAGTAGGGTCCAATATCTACAACGAGGAGGAAGGATAAGTAGGGTCCAAGACCTACAAGGAGGAGGAAGGAGAAGAGTAGAAGATGAGGAAGGAAGAGGAAAATGTAATCTTTTATCTACTTTTTTTCACTTTTTAATATTATATGCAAAATCCCATCTCCCATATCCAAAAACCATCATATTTATTGACTCAAGTTCCACATTCAAAAAATCAAACTCCATATCCAAAACCCAATTCACATATTGATTTATATGTAGAAATTAAAAAAAACAGGAGTTGCATGGTAAAAAGTTACTTGGAAGCCAATATTTTTGAGGATGCTCCATAGATATCCCTTCCCTTATCTTGTTGAGTGCCCCCACAAATTCCTTTCTCCTCCAAGAAGCTACACCCAACAACTTGAAGTTAAAATGAAATGGTTCATTTTTTAGAAATACATAGAGTTTGATGCAATATATCATTTAGTGTCATATGTTTTTATTTAGCATCATGGTTGATTTCCCAATCATAGGTTCTTATAAGCTGGATTCCATGAGATTGGGTAGGAACCTGAGATAGATAGTTTTTCATTTTCCAAGAGTTGGCCCTAGTGGCCATGGCAATAAATTATCTACCATACCTATACCTTCTCCTCTGGTGGACTTCATCCCTCGTAGTCTATATCAATTCCTCCTTATCACCTATTTTCCAAGAAAAAACTAAACGATCATACTTAGAAAATAAATTCCCATGAAATAAGATCATAGGTATCCCATGGAATCATTTTAGCCTAACAGTTAGACCCAAAGACACTACTTTGTTGGATACAACTCAATCATCACATTCAATTAGTGAAAAAATAATTCACAACACATCCATTGTTGTCAAACCCATCTCAATGGATGACAATAAAATAACTAGTTTAGATATTGAAGATTACGAGGCTTGATTTGGAATACAAAGAGTATTCAATTGGATGCACATATGGGGAAGTTGATTGTATATGTGTTGGCAGGTGGTTTGATAGAGTGAGATCGCAGCATCTCCGATGCTGGGACAAGGCAAAAGATGGCGCAAATGGCGAGAAGGTGACGCAAATGGCGATGAGCGGAAGATTAGTTATGTATTTTGGGTCAATTGTACCACGGAATGTGGGTTTTGGGTCGTTTGGACCACATATTATGTAATGTTGAGTCAGTTATACCACAGAATGCAGGTTTTGGTTGGTTTTGTAACAAGTTAGTTAGATATTGGGTCACTTGTCCAAATGTTGGTTACAAAGTTGTTAGTAAGTGGACAAGCATTGTAATGACGGAAGCCTATATATAGATAGGAGTCGTAGGTATTGGAGGAGTGGAATCAAGGATGAAGGGAAGCGCAGGTTTGGGTTGTTTCTGCGCATCTGTGAGATATTGTCGAGACCTGATCTTTGAGGAGATATTGTATCTAAGGTTTTGTAGTGATAATATGATATGATGAAACTGTTCTGGTGCAATTCCTGGGTTCTTTCTGTTTGTTTATGGTAATACAATGTTGCACTTCATGAATAATGCTATGTTTCCTTGATGCAATGTTGCTTTACTGTTACTACTGCTATGATAATGAATCCTGCGATCAAATAATGCGTTATGAACACATGTCAAATGTTTGAGATCCCTATTTAGTGTTGCAATAGAGTTAGTTCATATAGCCGCAACCCTCCTCATTCCTCGGCGGAAACATGGTTCCGTCTGCTCTTCCTGGACACCTTGGGTGAGACCTCATCTGCTCTACAGGTGTTGCTATGCAGGATAAAACCTACCCGGACTGGTGCCCAAGGAGACTGCAGCATGTGTCGACGGTGAAGTGGAACCCCTATCGACTGGAGTCGCGTTGGTCAACAATTGGTTCCATTGCCGGGACTGTGTGAAGAGTGAAAGGAGGACATGTTGTGGCACCCGACGAAGCCGGACATACAGAGATGGTTTGATCAGAAGTTGCAGGAATTTGCTGAAGAAGAAAGCCGGAACACGTGACTAACAGTAGATCACTGGGTGGGAAAATATATTCACAACAGTCCACACGAATGGTTTTTCTGTGAATTCCCAGTCATCCTGTACGAATGGTTGTCAAAGCTGACCTTCCAGAAGAAGAATTTCCAGGGTGGTGAGATGACGGCTTGGACCTCGGAATTGGTTCAGGAGCTGCAGGAAGTCAATAATAAGGCATCGCGGGCTGTCGAAGTTTGGCTTGATAGCATCCTGGAGGGATATATCACTGAATTTGTGATTGACATGCAGAAATCCTATAGTGAAGCTAAAATATATTTCTTCCACGGACCAAGGGGAAGGTTTCTGATGTCGATTAAGATGCTAATCTGTGAAAAGGGTATATTAAAGATGCATCTTGATCAGTAGATAGACTGGTGGGCAGAGGCCATGGGTACTGCGACTGTTGGGGGACGGTACATGGAATGGTAAGGAGTAGATGGGTGCAAACCATGAGAAGACTGTGAGCGAAGCAGAGGAAGAAAGTGGTCTTACAAGAGGAGGAGCGAGGTTTCGACAGAGAAGAGGCAGAGGACAGGAGAAGGTCCTGCTGCGATCGAACCGCAAAACTGTGAAGGAAGACCACACGGGACGAAGTGACCTAACAGTCCTGACAGGTACAGCTAGGCTACACCCAGGATAGAAGCAGCACCAAACCCTGGCACCAACGTACCCACACCTCCTCTCACTATCTCACAAATAGTAAGGAATACCACTTCGATACCCCTGAGTTCATTAATTCGACAAAAGTTACTTGCTAGTAGTTCAGCAACTAGAGGAAGGAAGCCAAATATGGTGGGCGATGATACTAAGTTACTGTTGTTCCATGGTAATGGAACCGACAACCCTGAATAGTACTGGTTTTTATGTGACGTTGTATGGATAGTAAAACACGTCAGTGATGATAATGAGAAGAAAGGGAAACTGGAAACAACTCTTCGGGGTCATGCCTTGGATTGGTTTATGAAGTTTACACAGGTTCCTGTCGGTACCCCTGACAAGGTCATTGGATGAAATCCGCATGGAACTGATCATGGAATTCCGAAAGCCTAAATATGAAGCACAGTACATCATAGAGCTTAAGGAAATTAAGCAGTATCCCAATGAGTCTATGTGGGACTTCGATCAACGTTTCAAGATGCTAATGGAATGAGTTAGTTTTGATATGAGAAATATCCAACATAAAGAGTGGTTTATTGCAGCATTGCTCCAGCACATTCGGCTACCGCTGATGCAACAAAACATATCGATGCCCAATGAAGCTCTAGAGATTACAATGAGATTGGAGGCGTCACCGATTGGGGATAATGCAGCCGGGATGTCGCAGATACAGACACGGGTCGCTAACTTGACTATACAGTTGCAAGATTTGAAGAAGAACAAGGAACAACGCGATGAAATATGGTGTACACGATGCCGAGGAGAAGGGAATATGAAGGACAATTTCCTGGATTTCTGCAATTATTTGGTGTCAAGTGCGCCAAACCCGTTGAATGGTGGTAGCATGTCATGGTGTCGCATTTTCCAGGTGTGTGGGCACAGTCACGACAATTGCCCTTATATGCAGAAAATGGTCATAACCCCGAGAAATATTTATTGCACATTTTGCAAGTCGGTGGGTCACAATGACAAAGATTGTTGTGCATATGGGTTGCTACAAGAAAGAATGTGTGATGCATTCTACGTCAAGGATGATCAGCGAGCTGTACAATAGCCACAACTGCAACTGCAGGTAGCCCAGCCACTACCTCAACCGCAAATGCAGTTTGTACCGCAGCAGTTCGTGCCGCAATACACTCCAATGCAAGTGGCTCCACACCAGCCACAGTACGTCCAACAACCGTAGTATGCACCGCAGGGGCAAGGCATGCAACAAAATCCTATGCAGCCGCAGTACCAACAGCAGGGCAGATTTCGAGGAGGATACCGAGGCAGACGTGGTGGAGGATTTGGTCGAAGACGAGGTGGTCGTGGACCTGTTCAATGCTATCACTGTGCGGTGTGGGGGCATTATCAACGAGACTGTCCACTACTATAGAATCAATGTACATTATGTTTTGTTAATGATCATATAGTTGAGAATTGTCCATAGTTGATTGCTCGATGGCAGGCTGGGAACGCTCCGCAGATACCGAATCAGACCCAACCGCAGCAACCAGCCCAGAACCAAGTACAACAACCAGTCTAGAACCAAGTACAGCAACCAGTCCAGAACCAAGTACAACAACCAGTACAACAACCAGCCCCCACGACCGAATCAGAACGCAAATACAAATGTGAACCCATAGGGGAATCTGCAGCAGACTCAGATGCAGGGTGCAAATATTGCGACAATTTTTGCAGAACCGTAACCACAAGATGCTTCGGTGTATTTTCTAACTCATGGAGGCAAAATGACTAGGGAATATAGCTTGCAACCGCTGATTAGGTTGGCAGGACAGAAGACGGTACCATTTGAAATTGATGCTGAATGGAAGGCATTCCTTCAAGCGCATCGCACCTTGGAGAAAGACTGCGTAAGGTTGTTATTTGCGATATGCCACCTGTCTTTGACACTACATCGGAGGGCGGTCCATTGACATCATTGACGGGAACATTGCAAAGGTTTCTAGAGAGTTGTCTGTTACTGGCCCGGGATCCGGCTGCCCTAGTTGATATTGAGGGATGTTTGCAACGATTTTCAAAAGGACGGCAGGAGTCGGCAGTAAACTCCCTACATCGATGGAAGACTAGCAAGGAGATGAGAATGGACATCCAGATTGGTGACTATGATGTCGATTAAGTTATTCTTGATCTTGGTTCGGATGTTAACATCTTAACCAAGTAGGCGTGGTAGAAAATGGGGAGTCCCCCATTGAGCTAGTCTCCTGTGCAACTCCAGTTGGCTAACCATGCGAAAGTAACACCCATTGGGCGAGTTCCGTGGCTAACGATCGATATTAAGTGCATGAAGACTTATGCTGACTTTGATGTCATTGAAGTGGTTGAGGGAGGAAGCTCCTATCCTGCGCTATTGGGGATTGGATGGGCTAACGATAGTGGAGCTGTAATCAACTTCAAGAGGTGCATAATGACCTTTGAGAATCGCGATTTCAGAGTCATATCCCCGTTGGATCCGGCTGAAGGATGCCGATACATTGAGCCTGTAAAATATGACAATCCCACTGGATGGGACCATGCATTCAATATTTCTAAAGACTATATTCACCCTATTGCCAACAGTGAGCTGGGATGGCGTAGCGAGAGCTCTGCATCTTCCGACTCTGATGATGCATTAGAACATTGGCAGAACCACTTGCATGAGGTGTCGCTCCAAAAATGTGTCTTAATTACGCAATCTTTATGTCGTGTTGCAACATAAACATTCACACTTCCAGTCTATGAGGGGTTTCCTGTCTTAACCAAATTTTTGACGAAATTTGAAGAACGAGTCTTAGAACCACAATGATTGCTGGCATTGGAGGAAGCACTAAAGGCTGCTCCAGCACCCTAGTGGGTGACACATAAGAAATCCATTGATTGTTGGTCACAGTGTTGAAGGTTGATGATGGTTCAGTTCAGCAATACTGAGGTTTATCACATTGGCAAGTATGATGGCTGAAATAATACCAGTAATCATGTGATGGAATGCCAACGGTTATGGGTAGCGCGACCCAGATATGAGTGGGTCAATGCTTTTATCCTTACCTTAGATGCGATGCCACGCTCATGGTACACTGCAGCCGAGTTTCCCAGAGAAATTACAACATGGGGGGAGTTGACGGTCTGTTTCACTCATACGTTCACTTTTGCGGATGCCAACCCTAACGTCAATAAAGCCTTACAGCTCATCTGCAATGTGGTACTTCAAGTTGTTCCAGCGGCCTACCCTGTCGATCCGCACACATACTATCAGATGCAATCTCTCATGGAGTGCTTCAACATCACCGGTGGGCCGGAGGATGAGGACGATCCTCAGAATGTCAACATTCCAGTATCTGAAGGAAGTCGTGATGCAGTACCACCTGCCGCGCCAAGTAATCTGTTCAACCATTGAAGCTTCGTAAGCTCAATATCGACACAGAGGCCACTCCCATGTTTGCAAATGTTGGGGACTATTGGGATGATGAGATGATGAGTAAGGTCACTGATTTACTCCATGAGTTTCAAGACTTGTTTCCTACGAAGTTTTTCGATATGAAGGGGATCCTGCGTGATTTAGGGGAGATGAGGATTCCTTTAAAACCAGATGCTAAGCTCGTTCGACGGCGACCTTATCGGCTGAATCCGTGACATAAGGAAAAGGTCAAGGCAAAAATTGATCGCATGTTGGATGCTGGTATTATTGAACCAGTGGAAGAGTCCGAATGGATCAGTCCTATGGTAGTGCAGGACAAGAAAACCGGTGAGGTGCGCATTTGTGTTGACTTGTGGAAGTTAAATGATGCCTGCTTGCATGACCCTTTTCCGACCATGTTTACTGACAAAGTAATTGAAGGGGTGGGTGGCCAGGAGATGTACTCATTCACCGATGGGTTCTCTGGCTACCATCAGATTCGCATTACTAAAGAAGATCACCACAAGACAAATTTCGTTACTGAATGGGGCTGCTTTTAGTACACTGTAATGCCGTTTGGTTTGAAGAATGCACCTGCGATATTCTCCTGAGTCGTTGTTGCTGCATTTAAAGACTTTATTCATAATGTTTTGCAAGTATACATGGATGATTGGACAGTTTGTGGGTTGATCTGCGATCATTTGGCCAATCTGCGGTTAATGCTTGAGCGCTGCCGACAGCACCAAACATCGCTGAAGTTGAAGAAATGTATTTTTTGTGAACCATTTGAGATATTGTTGGGTCATATCGTGTGTAAGCAAGGGTTGTTGGTCGATCCGGCTAAGATTGCGCTTATTTTGAGTTTGCAACCACCGACCACTGTTAAGTAGTTACGAGCGACTCTGGGGCATATGGGGTATTATCGCAAGTTCATCAAGGGATATGCAGCGATTACCACCCCTATGGAGAAATTGTTGAAGAAAGATGCCTTATTTGAATGGACTTCGGAATGTCAAGACAGTTTCGACACACTAAAGACGAAGATGGCTTCGGCACCAATACTGGTATTTCTGGATAGGAGTAAGGCATTCCATGTACATGTCAATGCCTCATCAATCGCATTGGGAGTAGTATTGGCTCAGCTCGAGGAAGGAGATCTTGATCACCCCATTGCTTTTGCTAGTTAGAAGTTGTCGTCCACTGAACTCAGCTACACCACCACTGAGCGGGAAGGTTTGGCAATGGTCTATGCACTGCAAAAGTTCAGGCACTATTTGTAAGGTGGGCACTTTAAAATGTTCACTGACCATTCTGCATTGAAATACCTAGTCAATAAGCCTATGTTGGGGGGGAAGATATGCCGATGGCTACTTCTTTTTCAGGAGTTCGATTTTTAAGTCATTATGAAGCCAGGCCGGTTGAATGCCAGTCCTGATCATCTATCGCAGATTGATACAGGGGAGGAACCAACCGATATTGAACATGGATTGCCAAATGCAACACTATTTCAGGTTGGCATCGCTAATAAATATTTTGATGACATCCTCCAGTTTCTGACAACGGGTATTGCACCAGACGAGCTCACCACTAGTCAGAAGAAGCAATTGGTAGTCAAGGCCGCAAACTTCCAGCTAATCGCAGGAGAGTTGTATAAAATGGGCACTGATGAGATATTACGCAGATGTGTATTGCCGCATGAGCAAGCGTCGATACTGGCTGAAGCACATGGAGGAGTAGCAGGAGGACACTATGGCGGTTGACCAACGGCTAGGAAGGTGTTGCATGCGAGGCTCTGGTGGTCTACAGTGCATAATGATGCGAGAGACTATGCGCGGTCCTGCGATGTTTGTCAGCGAATTGGAAAACCGTCCAAATGTGATGAGATGCCGCTGATGCCTCAAATAACATTGCAACCATTCAACAAATGGGCCGTGGATTTTGTAGGACTGATCAATACACCAGGGAAATGCACGGGTGTGCGGTATATCATCACGACGACTGATTATTTGACCCGATGGGCCGAGGTAGCACCTATAGTTGATTGTTCCACGGCTATGGCAGCGTGATTTTTGTTTGATAACATTATCACTTGCTTCGGCTGCCCCAATATATTGTTGAGTGATCAAGTTAGCCACTTTCTTAATCGCACCATCAACGCATTGATGGAGGAGTTGCAGATACAGCATAAGAAGAGTACACCCTATCATCCACAAGCGAATGGAACGGTGGAGGATTTTAACAAGGTATTGGAACATGTGCTGACAAAGGTGTGCAATGCGAACCGCGATGATTGGGATCTCAAAATCCCAGCAGTGTTTTGGGTCTATCGCACCACATGTAAACGGATGACAGGACAGACACCATTTAAGTTGGTGTATGGACAATAAGCAATTATGCCAATGGAGTATATTGTTCCGAGTCTATGAATTGCGGCTGTCACAGGAATGGATGATGTCGCAGCATTAAAAGACCATCTGGCGCAATTGGTGCAGCTGGAAGAAGATCGGTTCATTGCTGGGTTCCACCAGGGGGTCGAGAAGGATCAATAGAAGGCATGGCATGATCTCCACATAAAAAATAAACAGTTTCAGTAGGGAAACTTGGTGTTGTTGTATGACAGCAAGTTTATGAAACATCCAGGGAAGTTGCATATGCATTGGCTTGGTCCCTATCGCATCAGCAGTATTACTTTCAAAGGAGCGGTTCAGTTGCAGCAGTTGGATGGGGCGATGCTCCCCAAGCTAGTAAATGGTCATAGGTTGAAGCGCTATCGCACGGGCTTGGAACACCACGATGCCTGATTCGCATCGGAAAATGAAAAAAAATAAAAATAAAATAAATGATGTGTTGCAGGATGATTGGTGGCAGGATGTCACACCACCATGGATGGAATGTGGAAGCAGGGAGGATTCTGTTGCAAGGATGAAGTTGTTAGCAACACCTAGGAACATTGCGCTTGGGTCATATCTGAAATCACGACGACAATGGGAAATTTTCCTATTTTGATGGATATGCTCGTTAATTGAGTCAATCGTGACAGATGACAGCCTGGTTGGGATTAGGGATACACCGAGGCAGTATGGCTGATTGTACTTACCAGGATGGTCCACTGTGAAATTGCCCACATAAGATCCAAAGAGATGATGTAAACCTCACTATGAAAGAATTTAGGAAGAAGAGAGAAGCAATAGAACATAGATCCAATAGAGGCAGAATAATTACACACATTCCATTAATCAGAATAGTGACCAGGTAAATATACAATGCTGAGTATGAGGATTCGAATTCACTAGGTGTAATTCGAATTATCCTTCATGCACAGATCCATAATCAGTGGAGAGTTATCAGTGCCAAACTAGGAGTCTATCTCATCATCGATGAAGTCATCAATTCACAAGTAGTGATCAACCGGGAGTCAAACTGAGTCTAACTGAGTGTGGTTGGTGTAACTGGCACATGGAAGCACTGATATAGTGAAGGAGACTCAGTGGGGGGCGCTCATGGAGCTAACTGGAGTCAAAACAGTCTATCTAGTCACACTGGAGGTCCAAAAGAGTGATAAGGTCAGTTAGGAGTCAGTTAATCCTTAAATCAAGGAAAAACTGAAGATAACTGAACTAAACTGGACTGGTAGGTGAAGAAGGGCGCCCTTATCATGCAATAACTGAAAAGAGGGCGCACTAAGCTCTAGGAGAGCTAAGACTGATCCGAGAGAAGCTCCTGGGGCTAGTTTGGCAAGGGCTAGGTGCTGGTGCTGCAAACCCTAATTGCATGCAAAACCCTAATTGCATGCAAAACCCTAATTTTGCATGCAGGACTGAAAATGTCAGAAATGTTAGAAGGAATAGGATGGAGTATAGGAATATCCTAACACCCCCCCTTAATCCATCCTGGGCCCTGGTAACTAGGACCAAAGGTCACCCATACAATCAATGAAATGATAAAAAGAATACTGCCTCAATTTTTCTTTTTTTCTTTTTTTTTTTCTTTTTTTTTGTTTTTATATTTTTGAATAACTCAAGGAGCCATTACTCTAAGCAGAAAAGAAGCAAGCTTTCATCAGTGAAAACTTTGCAAAGAGACTTGGTAAGCTAATCCTCTGTAAAGTGCGAATGCAAGTGCTAGAGAATGTGTTGAATGTAGCAAGTCTTTCAGGAACCTTTTCTGTCACTGGAGCGAATGTATCATGATGAGTTTTCCCAAGGAATGGAAGAGTAAACCCCATCATCATGCTGAATCTCTCATGGAGAGGTGGATGGCATAATGCAAGGTTAGCATGCTGCTGAAGTCTAGTAGTTCTGTAAGCAAATACATCATCAACTGTGTTCTTAGTAGTAGCAAGGACTGTGTGAGAACATATTTCTCTTGAATCTGGACTAAGAATAGGTGTTGGTTCTGAATCTTCTTGAACTATGATCTCAACATCAAAATCTTGATCTTCTTCCTCACTAGAATAGAAGTCACTGGAAGAGAAGTCACTGTGATCCTCATCAGAATCTGAAGGGATAGTTGGAGAGAAGGGCATGAAGTGGGAGAACTCATATGCCTTTGAGGCATGATTAGCAATCCCATTCGCTATAACCTTTCCAGTGGAGATTTCTGTAATCTCTACTGTGTCTGGACCAAAAATCACTTGTTTTGGAGATCCTGTATGAGTCATTTGATATACTGATAACAAATTAGCTGTAAGAGAAGGAACAAATAAGACATTTTTGAACTTACCATGCTCCATATGAACTGTACCCAAACCTTTGGCAGAAATCTGAGAGTTGTCTCCCATGTGAATGGTAGGCCCATCTTGGAGATCCAAAGAGGAGAAGGATTCTTCTTGTGCCATCATGTGGTTGGAAGCTCCAGAATCTATGAGGAGAGCTTTTGTCTTTGAAAAACCAGCCATCAATGCATGACAATCATCAGATCCACTTCCAGAATCAGACATCTTTGCTTCTTTTGGAACAACAATTTGGTTTTGTTCAAGAAGCTTGGTTAGAAGATCAATCTTCTTATGCATGCAGACATGCTCAGGATGGTTTCCTCTCTTGCAGTAGGTACAATTTGGTCTCTTTTGTTTGTCATTCTTGGATCTTGAAGGTTTCTTTCCTTTGCCTTTTTGTCCCCCTTTATCATTCGCTCCACTTGATTCACCAGCCAACAGAGCTAGATCTCTGGAGGTTTTGATGGCACCCATTTGAAACAGTTTGTTCTCTTCTTGAGTGAGAGCCTCAATGAAGTCACTTAAGGTGGGAAACTTCCATCCAGGGATGGACATTCGAACAGAATGAAAGGTAGATACAAAGACAGAAAATTGAGATCCAAGTTTGCTCAATATAGAGAGTATCAATTGCTCATCACTTTTAGTGATGCCACATTGCTTGCAATGCAAAAACAAATTCTGAAATTTGGAGAAGAAATCTTGAATGCTCTCGAAATTGCTAGGTTGAAGGGCAACCAATTCATTCTCAAGAATGTAGCCTCTCAGTTCGTCTTGTTTGCCAAAAAGACTCCTCAATTTTATCCATAAATCATATGGAGACTTCAATCCATTAGCATGAAACAATAGATCATCAGAAATATGAAGGCATATGAATCCAAAGGCTTCATCCATTTTGTTTAGGTGCTTGACTCTGTTTTCAGCTTGATGTGGTATGGCATCTTTTTCTTCAACTATTCTAGTAAACCCTCTTGATTGCAAGAGTATTATCATCTTCCTCTTCCATTCGAAATAATTGAAAGGAGTGAGAAGTATAGAAGAAGGATCATTCGAATTGCTCATCTTGATTGCTTGAACAAGTGCAAAAATAGAAGCTACTGAATCTGCTGCTGCAACTGCTGGAACTTCAAAATACCTGCAAAAAACTCTCAAGAATGGAGGTAGAATATACTCTCAAGGCTCTGATACCATGTGAAATTGCCCACATAAGATCCAAAGAGATGATGTAAACCTCACTATGAAAGAATTTAGGAAGAAGAGAGAAGCAATAGAACATAGATCCAATAGAGGCAGAATAATTACACACATTCCATTAATCAGAATAGTGACCGGGTAAATATACAATGCTGAGTATGAGGATTCGAATTCACTAGGTGTAATTCGAATTATCCTTCATGCACAGATCCATAATCAGTGGAGAGTTATCAGTGCCAAACTAGGAGTCTATCTCATCATCGGTGAAGTCATCAATGCACAAGTAGTGATCAACCGGGAGTCAAACTGAGTCTAACTGAGTGTGGTTGGTGTAACTGGCACATGGAAGCACTGATATAGTGAAGGAGACTCAGTGGGGGGCGCTCATGGAGCTAACTGGAGTCAAAACAGTCTATCTAGTCACACTGGAGGTCCAAAAGAGTGATAAGGTCAGTTAGGAGTCAGTTAATCCTTAAATCAAGGAAGAACTGAAGATAACTGAACTAAACTGGACTGGTAGGTGAAGAAGGGCGCCCTTATCATGCAATAACTGAAAAGAGGGTGCACTAAGCTCTAGGAGAGCTAAGACTGATCCGAGAGAAGCTCCTGGGGCTAGTTTGGCAAGGGCTAGGTGCTGGTGCTGCAAACCCTAATTGCATGCAATCCCTAATTGCATGCAAAACCCTAATTGCATGCAAAACCCTAATTTTGCATGCAGGACTGAAAATGTCAGAAATGTTAGAAGGACTAGGATGGAGTATAGGAATATCCTAACATCCACATGGTTGGCACGAAGTATCCACCGTGCCGACATGGCCCAAGAAATGCTTCGCACGTTTCTGCATGAAGGGAACCAGGAAAAGGTACGATTCATCCAACTTTCAGATAATCGACACACAATGACCTATGATTATCTTGGGGTGCGAGATGGTGGTGCAACGGCTTGCTGAGGCCGATGGATAACAGAGTGCATTGTATAAATAGAGGACCTGTGGGGAGTAAGCACACAGAGATTTTTTTAGTTAAGAAGGGTTATGCTATTCAAGGTTCTGGCATTTTGTTAAGTTAGGAATTCCAAGGAGGCTATGGAAATGATCCATTTCATTTCGTGTGGTAGCACACCAGTTGCGTTGAGGGCCCGAACGACGAGTGTGCATGAGCGCCTGGAGCAGGCGGTGCCTCAGATACCCTGGGGTTACAAGCATGAAGTTTCGTCCGAGATGTCTAGGTAGTTGGTGATGGTTTGAAGTCTTGTGGTCCCTGTGACCACACAAAACGGGGGTTTCATCGCCCCCGGGTCCCTGTAACTTGTGCTTACTGATGCAAAACAAATGTGCCAGAGTTCTTGTCCTAGTGCACACCTCGGCGTTGTTCATAAACTTCTCCTTAGTCTACATCAGATTCCTCGAGACTGGAGGATGAGTTTGAGACATACATGATAGCAAGTCGGGGAATGCCCACTTTCGGGTAAGACTTACATAATAGCGAGACGATGATCAGTGTAGCAGAAAGAGCAAGACAACACCACGTGATACCGACAACAAGAACAGTTGAACAGCCGTATGAGGAATTCAAAGTAAAAACGACAGCATGTACTATGTCTAGCAGTTGACGTGGCTCTAGGGTGAGCCACAAGATTGTGTTGGGGGCCTATTGGCAGGCAGTTTGGTAGAGTGCTATCATAGCATCTTCGATGCTGCGACAAGGAAAAATATGGCACGAATTGTGAGAAGCTGACGCGAATGGCGATGAGCGGAAGATTAGTTATGTATTTTGGGTCAATTGTACCGCGGAATGCGGGTTTTAGGTCATTTGGACCACATATTATGTAATGTTGAGTCAGTTATACCGCAGAATGCGTGTTTTTGGTCGGTTTTGTAACAAGTTAGTTAGATAGGGTCACTTGTCCAAATGTTGGTTAGGAAGTTGTTAGTAAGTGGACAAGCATTGTAATGGCGGAAGCCTATATATAGATAGAAGTCATAGGTATTGGAGGAGAGTGGAATCAGGGATGAAGGGAAGCACATGTTTGGGTTGTTTCTGCGCATCTATGAGATATTGCCAAGACCTGATCTTTGAGAAGATATTGTATCTAAGGTTTTGCAGTGATAATATGATATGATGGAACTGTTCTGGTGCAATTGCTAGGTTCTTTCTGTTTGTTTATGGTAATGCAATGTCGCACTTCATGAATAATGCTATGTTTCCTTGATGCAATGTTTCTTTACTGTTACTACTACTGTGATAATGAATGCTGCGATCGAATAATGCATTATGAATACATGTCAAATGTTTGAGATCCCTGTTTAGTGTTGCAATAGATTTAGTTCATATAGCTGCAACCCTCCTCCTTCCTCGGCGGAAACATGGTTCCGTCTGCTCTTCCTGGATGCCTCGAGTGAGACCTCATCTACTCTGCAGGTGTTGTTGGGCAAGATAAAACCTACCCGCGACGGTGCCTAGGGAGATTGCGGCATGTGTCGACAGTGAAGTGGAATCCCTGTCGACTGGAGTCGCGTTGGTCAACAATATGATTAAATGATTATATTTAGGAATAGAATAAAATTAATTATTATAAATATGCATTATCTCTAGGTAGACAATTTGCTTGTAAGGCTCTGAAATAACTGCTTTATTTTATTTTGTTCATTGTGAGATGCACTTAATTATAGGTAATAACTTATGATCCATAAACATTATGATTATTGTGTACCTATTATATAAAAATGTTGAAAATATATTTTTTCATCAATACGGTTGTTGGGTTCCAATCTACTATTGTAAATCAAAGTTTATATTTATGTCAATCCAGAATTTGTAAGACTTAGAGGCATATCCAAAATATAGATATTCAGACCTAGACTT
Source organism: Larix kaempferi (assembly GCA_027924585.1). Taxonomy (NCBI): domain Eukaryota; kingdom Viridiplantae; phylum Streptophyta; class Pinopsida; order Pinales; family Pinaceae; genus Larix; species Larix kaempferi. The sequence continues at coordinate 3,093,323 of BSBM01000036.1, forward strand.
AGCTGAGAATTTAGTTTCCTATGAAATCAATCTAATGGATACTTGAATGCTATAAATAAGAAACACAAAACTTTCCTTACAGAAGTACCTTCATTTGATTTCTTAATCTCATCAGCAATTCATTTATGGAATACTCTGAAACTATTTCTAAAAATGAATCTAAAACTACTTAAGATATGGAAATGAACCTAAAGCGACTTAAATACTGTAAAATTAAGGAATGCAAAAACTCCCTTACAGACTTGTACTCATTTGGATCCTTCAATCTTTCATCACTTAAATATTTGCATTAACAGAATCATTAAATTAAATTATAGCACTAAAAACTCTGTTTTTGAGTGCAGGAATACGTTGAGTTCTTTTACAAGAAGTCAACTCACAAAGTATTTGGATTTCCTCAACAATTCAAGGTATGTTCTAATGAAAAATGAAACTAAAAACCATCTACAGTGATTGATCAATCAGAATAAAAACACTTAACCCTGTTCTAGAGTGAAACCCTACTTGCAGCATGTGAGAAAGAATTCGATTTAAAACACAGATTGATAATTAAGTTGAATTCTACAGAAACTAAAAAGCACATACTAATACGTATCGGTAAGGAAATTAGGTGTGCAGGATCGGCAGAGGGGGCCCTCCACTGCTTCACTCACACACGCAGAAGTAATCACGAAGTTCTCAACACTAGAATCGCATTCGCAGCATAAGAATGAACAAACACAAAGATATTTGGAATTCAAAGTCCTTATTTCTTTAGCATAAGTTCACCATCCGGGGTTGGTTACATCTAAATTCAAATACTTATACAAATTGTTTTTAGAACTGAAAACGCTAAAATCCTTAGAGATTCATAATGACATCCCCTAATATCTATACTATCCTCGAGATTGTCCATCAGATCCATAAAAATAGACCATAACGATATAAAATCGAAACTGTCATGTTTTTGTGCTAAGTGGCAGCGCTGGAGGCTCGCTTTGACTTGCATTGACTAGACACTTGTAGAACCTGCTTTATGAATTTGTTAGAAATTTATCCATCCTTGGACATCGAGTATCCTATTCCATCTTTCAGTTCATGGCCAGCTGGCCTGCAAGTATCCAATGTAGGAGCAATTACGGGAAGTCAATTAATCCTGTAATTTATTTAAAATCTCAATTTAAATGCTTTAAAAACTGCATAATTCAATTTATTTAAAAACAACAACAATTTATACCATAGACTATTGAATTTCAAGGTTCTATGGATGAGAATGAGGATTTATGGAAAAATATGAAGGATAATGGGGATATCTTGAAGGATTTATAAGGAAAAATAGGTATCAAAATAGTGACCAACATCTCCCCCAAGAGGAAGCTATTGCATGTCCTCATGCACAAAACTATCTCCAAAACTGACTCTGCATATTCCCATGCACAAAATTGTTGTTGTACTGCTACCACTAATCCTCTGACATATCCCCTGTCTGTGAAGATGCATCTGTACTAGCTCGAGCTGGAAAAAGGACCTTCAACTTTTGATATTTTGTCTTGAACACTTTCTTCTGCTGATACCATTTGTATGAATGTTTAGAGATTTTTGTCTTTTGAACTTCAAGTTTTCTATTTTTCTTCTTTAATTTCTCATTCTCAAGCTCTAATTCCTTCACCTTCAATTTTAACCTCTTAATCTTTTTGCTATTCTTGGAAGATTTATTCTTTTCTTTTATCTCTATTGAAGGCTGCTCAGAGACAGTGTCCCCTCCAACTTCCTCTTCTTCATTCTCCTGCCCTGGATACTCTTTTCCTTCTTTTTCTGTAACTTGTTGTTCAAAGACTGGAGAAATGATGGTTGCATCCTCATCTTTATCTGTGACTTGCTGCTCAAAGACTAAAGAAATGATGGCTACATCCTCATTATCTTGCTCTTCTCTGTCAGTTGGAGTCTTTTCAATTGTTTGAACATTTTTCTCCATAATTTCTTCTATAGTTTGTTGTTCAGAGATGATATTTACCTCATCATCATGTTGTCTGTCACGTCCCCTCCCATCCTACCAGCTAGGTGGAGAGGATCGTAACGTTAAGCCGAGCAATTAGCCCCATATCCATTAAATTAAACTCATTGATACAACACATGTATAAGGGCATGCAATAGAAACACAACAGAAATTAAGAAAAATGTTGTTGATATCTAATCATACACTCAAGATTTCTGTGACAGCCAAATAAAGACCTTTGCAGAATTATAAAAGATCATATGGACATGCATAAACTTGTAAAAGCTCAGCGGAAGTAAATTCAATAGCACATCCAATGATAATTGTCAATTTAACACACGAGAGAATACTTATCTTATACAGAAGTAGTCCCACACAACTGGCTATGCAACTGCAACGTTCCACCCAACCGTAGGCCAGTGTGCTCCTCAATCTCTCAGCACCACTGCCACCCCCGAGCTGGGCACGATCTCCACAAGGTAAAAGGGAAACAGGCTCTCACCTAGCCAAAGGTATGCCAGAATCAACCAAGCCAACTAGCAGTTGGGTTTCTCAGGCTGCTAAGAGGTGGGCAGAGGTGAGTTACTAGGCTAGTGGCTCAACCATGGAGCTAGGGATACACCATTGGGCTCATCAAGCCAAACCTGTCCTCTTCCACTTTTGAAGCCCCTGCTCACAGGTCCAAATCTAAAACGGGATGCACTGAACAACAAAACTACAATTACAGGGCATGAGGAAAACGATTTCCACAGTGGGATGCATGAGATGGGGTTTCAACTCACTCAGAAAAACATGGGAACCCACAAAAACGAAATGGGAAGATGGGGAACAACCCTGGGAAGCCAATCCGTTTTTAGAAAAACGTCCTTGGACATTCGGGGGCAAAAATGACCTCCATACAGTCCCAAATCGCACCCCCTCCTTCCCAGCTACTATCCAAAACCAAAAACGGGTTTTTGGGCAGGGAGAACCCTGCGTTTTTGCTCAAAAACGTGACTGTAACTCCCAGCCTTCTCTACCTGCGTGAATGAATGAAGACTGCCCCTTCCCCATGGCTTTGGGCACCATTTCGTGGGTGGTTTCTTTCCCCACAAGCAAAAACACGAATTTCCATGTTGATGGCTTGCCCATGCACGAAATTGGCTGCCATACTCCCTCATTCCCAAGGCATTAACTGCCTTAACCAAATTCTTGGAAGAATTAAATGATTGGGTGCATGAGACAAAATGGGTAGTTGGTGGTTTATGGGTTTCCCCATTGACACATGGATTAATACCATTGGCTCAAGGGTTTGAATAATTTCCCTCCCTTTTCCTTGTAAATATCGTACCCCCGTCTCTTTTGTTGCATTGCGTAGCCGGTCGTGGGTTCTTTTTCATTAAATTCGTATTTACATGATGTCTTATTTACATCGTTCCCTTCTAGCACAAGAACCATAGGCATCTATCTCTATAAAACGACAAATCAATGGCGGGGCCTTGGCCTTGAGCTCCTCACCATGATTAAGTTACAATAATTACATCATTTACGATTTAGTGAAAAAAAGGGGGGGTCAAAATGGGGACGTGACATTGTCCAATCTCACCTGCTGAACTTTATTCTTGACCTTCCAAAGATTGAATGTATTCATAATGTTTTTGCTGTGCTTCACAATCATTTTCCAGTGTTTGCTTCTTCTTAGCTTGCTAGCGTTTTCTTGATTTCTTCTCGTAAGTGTTGAAGATTTTATCTTTCTCTTGGAATTTCTTCTCTTCTTTCACCATGCTCCTTTTTCTCATTCTTTTCTCAGGATGTTTTGGGATTGTCACCTTCGAGTCATCTTCATTATCTGTTATAATCAACACTTCATCTTTTCTCTTTTCTTTTCTCTTTCCTCCCTTAGGCGGTTTTGAGCTTGTTGCCTTAGGGTTATCCTCTTCAACTTCAATGCCTGCTATCATCAGCAATTCATCCTCTTCCATTCCTCCCTTAGGTGTTTTTGATCTTGTTTCCTTAGGGTTATCTTCTTCAACTTTAGTGCCTTGTATTATGAGTGCTCCTTCTTCAGGTATTTCTTCTGGTTCCTTAAACTCATTATAAATGATAAATTACTGCCATGTCAAGGATTGCTTCTATAACTCATGTATGATGATTATCTTAATGATCCCACAATGAAAAAGGATTGTTAACTTGTCTTCATCACGTTTTTGAACAGCTTTAGCCATCTTAGAAAGGCTCTGCAATAGAAAATGAGGCATGTTCATCTCACGGTCACCCCTCAAATGCTGAAATAACCCGATATGATAGATATATATAATGTCGAATCTTCCATCACAAGTGATGAATCTCTGAATGATGTATGCTATTTAATCCCAAGGATGAATCAACCAACTCCTTTGGATTCCATTCTTCCATTTTACTGAACTTGCTCTTGACATGCATAAGAAGGGTGTCCATGCCTTCTCATCAAGTTGTTTTGTTTTAAATAACCTCTCTCCCAGTTGAGGTAAGCCAGTGATTTGAGCCATAATATCTTCATATAGTTTGAAAGTTAAATTTCCTACTGTATCCCTCTCTCCATCAAATGAACCAGCAAAAGCTAGGCTAACATTGTCATTCTGTCCATCAAAATTTTCAAAGAAGGGAACCCACTGTTTCTTCTAAAAAATTTCCATACATATTTCATGAATGACAGTGGGATCAAATTTCTCTGATTCTAATATAGACACCATCTTGTAATTTCTACAAGAAGAATCCTTTTATGCAAACAAAACATACAAGCAGAACTCGACCCTAGCTTTGAAATTCTAAACTTCTGAAGAAAAAAAATATCTTCTTAATGGGTTCTCTGTCTAGCAAAACCTAGAAGTCGAAATTCAAATTTACCTTGCTTCTGGTGACTCCTTCCTGCACCGGTCTGAGATAAACACTTCAATGGCTGCGTGCAACTGGGGTTTTACTTCATTGAACCACGTGGAAGACCCTTGCTGAAGATGATGGAGAAAAATTCCTGAGTTAACCTGTTAACAGGCTTCACTCCTTCAACCATCGTGGAAGTGAAGCCTGGGATTTGAACAAAGGCAGTTGGAAGAAATGAAAACACTTTGAATTTTAAATTGGAAGAGTGAGCCTCCCTATGTAGAGGCAGAATTTGTGGGGGTGAGTTTCAATGATTTCCCTCTTCTTGGTGTAATCATTTTTCAAACTGGCCCTGAGTTCTTTCACATACCTTTAGTCCACCTTCATACTCTTTTATCATTTTTCTTCATTTGTTGTATAAAAGGCAAACTTGCCTGCAGGATGCACTTTTTAGGCATAGTTTTAACAATATGAAACTGTCCTGTTTTTGTGCAAAGTGGCAGCGCTGGAGGCTCGCTTTGACTGGCATTGACTCGACACTTTAGAACCTATTTCATGAATTTGTTAGAAATTTATCCATCCTTGGACATCGAGGATCCTATTCCATCTTTCAGTTCGTGCCCAGCTGGACTTCAAGTATCCAATCTAGGAGCAATTACGGGAAGTCAATTAATCCTGTAATTTATTTAAAATCTCAATTTAAATGCTTTAAAAATTGCATAATTCGATTTATTTAAAAAACAACAACAATTTATACCTTAGACAATCGAATTTCAAGGTTCTATGGATGAGAATGAGGATTTATGGAAAAATATGAAGGATAATGGGGATAGCTTGAAGGATTTATAAGGCAAAATAGGTATCAAAATAGTGACCAACAACGGTGTGTTCATTAAAATTTATAAGTTCATGAATTGATTTATTTTGAGTTACTTTAACACCAAATCTAGTAGTTTCAATAAAGCATTAGTATATTTCACTAGGAGATTAGACCCTATGAGTATTTCACTAGGAACATCTTTAGTGTAATGTGTAGTATCACATATATACTCTCTCAACCAAGTGGATTTATATGCCATGCTCAACTAAATGGAACATATGTCAACATCATATATCACTAAAGAGAACACAAATGTCACATCATTAATGTATGTACAATTATATAAAGAATCAAAACTCATCTCAACTAAATCATGCATATAAAATATTCTAAATACAAAGGTGTAAGAGATCACATGATAATTCATACACAATAGTCCATGAACTATGAAAAATGAACCAAATTAAATGTAAAACTCATGTGCTAATAGGTTTCCACTAATGGGTGAATCCTCGATTTAATTCCAAGGGGGACACACAAAATATAAATGTCATTTCCATTGCTTAAATATATTTTTGAGGTGTGGCACATATGATTCATATAAGGAGATTCAATGGATGCACAAACATCCTTCTTATTAAGGATAACATCTCAATGGGGGACAATGTATACAATTTTCTATAGTAGCCATAAACATGTGTGTATTTATTTTTTAAGCCACAAGCAAGCTCATCTTTATCGTTAAATCTTTTTTAGTCAATAGTTAATTGATAACTCATTATGTTGATAATTCATTATGGGGTTTTGATTACATGGGTTTTTGGTCTCCTTTAATATCTATATATATATATATATATATATATATATATATATATATATATATATATATATATATATATACTCTCCTAGATATTGACGTACGTTATATATTGATTAATGAGTTTTTTGTTGTTGTTGTAGCTTATCAAAATGTCAAATAAATATACCTGGGAAGAAAACAATAGGAGGTATGCTGAGGATAAGGCAACATTGTAGGTGAAGGGTGATGGAAAGTGTTATTTCCCTTGCAATGATTGCAGAGGTTTGCAAACCAGAAGAATTTTAAGAACATCAGCTCAAAAACATTGTAAGGAGAAGGGGCATGCTGAAGGGGTATGAATATCATCCGTTGGTAAGACGTTATTCATTACATATTGTACTTCTTGTAATAGTATTGATAATGTATTCACATTTTTTTTATCAATTTAAATATATGTGTTGTATATTATACACTAATGTTATTGCATTGTTTGTAAATATAAAGACAATGCCCCCAAGATGTCGACCGCCAGAGAGCCATTTGCCACATAATAGTAGAAATACTACTTTACAAGACGACGAGCATGGAGATCATGCTATTGAAGATCGAGTTCTTAATGAGCCTATGGACAAAGATGACGTTATTGATACTAATGGTGAAGATGAGATAAATAGATTGCTGCAAGACACATTTGCTCCATTGGATGAGGACAACCTCCATGATTTTCATGATGTTCCTCTTCTTGAAAAGTCCCAAGAACCTCTTTATGAAGGCCCAACAACCAATATTCTATCTACTATATTGTTGTTGGTGAACTTGAAGGTTTTGAATGGTTTATTAAACACTTGTTTCACACAACTCCTAAGGTATGTGAAGTTGATTATTTTCATATTTTTTTAGTGTTAATAAATTCGTAAATTAGGGATATGAAATATTTATGACGTATATTGTTTACATTTCACTTTTTGTCAACGTTGCAGATTGTTGGGTGAATTTCTATTACCACCATCAAACAATTTACCACGCACAAGTCGAGAGGTATTCTTGATTATGAAAGAAATTGGAGTGGAGTATTAATCTATTGATGCATGTCCTAATGATCATATTATTTATTATGGGTAGTATGCATCAAAAAACAAATGCCCACAATGTGAAATTAGTGGATATTGAACTGATCAATTAACAAAAGAGGTCCCTCGCAAAGTTCTTCATTATATTCCCATAATGCCACGTTTCCAACGACTATTCAGGTGCCAAAGTATAGCACAATTTATGGATTACCATGCGAAGAACAGAAGTGAAGATGGTGTTCTTCAAATGCCTACAGATGGTTCTGCATTAATGAACATCGAAGAAAAATGGCCAATTTTTAAAGACGAACCTCATAATGTTAGAGTTTCATTGGCATCTGATGGTTTCAATCCATTTGGTGAGCTTCGTTCTACTTACTCAGTGTGGCCTGTTTTTGTCATAAACAATAACCTACCTCCTTGGATGACAATTAAGAGAGAGCACACAATGTTGGCAATGATTATTCCAGGTATTTTTTTGAAAGCTGTAATTATATTATTCCATAAGGTTATTTGTTTAATTGCTACATGAGAACACCTTTTATATATTTGGACGGATAACTAAATAGCAATATTGTATGTTTATTGATCAATTAGGTAAGTACCAAGTTAAAGATATGAATGTATATATTGAGCCTCTTATCGATGAGCTATTGAAGTTATGGGATGGAATCACTATGTATGACATCTCTAGACCAATAGGGGACAAACAATTTCAGTTCCATGGAATTCTTGCATGGACAATTCATGACGCTCCCGGGTTAACACATTTTTGTGGTATGTAACTTTATGTTGCAGTTCGACGTTAAAATTATATGTTTTTAAGGTTAAAAAAATGCATTTTTTGTTTGAATTAATAATATTTTGATGCTATAACATTGATACATATATCTCACAGGTCTTCAAACAAAGGGAAAATTTGCATGTCCAATATGTGGTCCTAGAATAAAATCTCATCGTTCAAAAATTTTATCAAAGGAGGTGTTCAATGAGTACAGGCACTTCCTCCCTAAGAACCATAGGTACCGAACTATCAAAAAAACAAAATTCAATGGTAAAGAAGAGAATGCAAAGAAAGCACGAAGAATGACACCTCACCTATGGAAGTTGGAATATAACAGAAATTGTCGAGGTATGCAAATTGTATATGCAGCATACAATATCATGTTCATGTAATATTATGATTTTTTTATTTTTACTAAATTTTCTCTACCATGGGTGTCATGAATTATTGTTAATGTGTTTTCGTTTATGTTTAATGACTGTATTTAAGGCATGAATGGGCTTCCACAGGGAATGAAGAGTTATCCCATACAATTCAGTAGGTTTCCTTACTATGAGCACCTCCAAATAGCTCATTTGTTTGATACAATGCATATCGGGAAGAATGTAACAGAAATGGTATGGTGGACATTAGATGGAAGGCCAGACAAAGATAAAATTGGAAACATTTGTAGTGACATTGCAGAAGCCAATCACGCATTGCAAAGTGTAATTATTTCCAATGCCGGAAATGGGAACCGGAATATTAGTCTCCCATGGTTATTGATAGAGCAACAAATCAATGCTATACAAGAGGTCATTCAGAAAATAAGGTTTCCGATGGGGTTTGCGTCGAACATACAAAATATCTTAACCAAAAAAGGTGATTTTGGCGGTGTTAAAACTCATGATTGGCATACATTCATTAAGGTAATTATTTATGTATATAATATCCATTAAGTAAATCTTTTTAGTAATAGTTCTCTCCTATTTGGAAACATTAGATAATGATTTGATTTTTGCTACAGTATGTTCTACCTCTGGCTCTCCCAGATAGCTTTAACGAAAACATAAAACAAGTTATATATGATCTTGGTAAATACATGAGGTAAGTAACAATTTTATATGCATGAAAAATGTTCGTTCTTTTGGTTGCATTGCTTATCGACATATTGTGTTTTACAGCTTGGAACTTTATTATATATATTTTTATGTCTCATTAATCCAGTTGATCAATATTTATGTTATTTTCTTGCATCTTTTGTAGGCAGCTTTCATCTAAAGAAATCCATAAAGAAGATATTAGGTATTGGATGAGAGAAATTCCTTGTCTAATGTGTGAAATGTAGAAGTATTTACTTCCGACATTTTTCAATGCACAAGAACACTATCTCATACACCAAGTTGAGGAGATTGAATTGTGTGGATCTGTAAACTCAAGTTCAATGTGGATGGTGGAAAGGAATTTGAAGGCATTGAAGGATTTTGTTAGACAAAGAGCACGCCCTGAGGGTTCTATGGTGCAAGGCTATATGCTATATCAATCCATGGTGTGCATTAGTCAGTATCTTCCAAATTTATCAAAAATATCAATCCGCCTCGCATTTGGCATGTCGACTCCATCAACAAATTTGAAGGGGAGGTCCTGTTGGGGAAAGGTAGAAAGAGGAAGGTGAAAGGTAATTGAATGGTGTACATTTTATTTATTATACAATTAAGTTTTCAATTTATGTAATTTTTATTATTCCAGTAGTATTTTAATTAAAGGTAAACTTAATTGCCTTTAATGATAGCTAACTAACATTAATTCTTAATTGTTATGTTTTCATATAGTTGGCCGCATGTGGGGTGCAATACATTTATACGTTGCAAACAATCATGATTGGATAGAGGAATGGATTGAACGATGTACATATTACTATGGTACCTTGTCATGGGAAGGGGTTAGTAAAATGATTAAAACAGTGCATCGTCATCCAGAAGAATATCCTGATCTTACACAATGTGAAATTGATTTAGCATGTAGTTTAAAAGATAAAAAGGCAAGTATATTTACCCTGCTCATATTTTCATTGTTTCGCATTGTATCAAAATATTTATCTCGTTTATGTCTTCTTATATATTTATTTACCGAGTCATGAATGATGCAGCTGATACATTGCAATGCTATGTGGTGCAATGGTCGTAAATTTCGCATCAAAAAGTTGGATGACAAGAGGAAAGCATTTGATTGTGGGATAAGTGCAGTTTTTCAAGTCACTAATGTTTCCTCTAGTAGTGACAAGCATCCAGAAGTATCTGAAAATAGGTACTATGGTTATTTGGAAGATATACTTGAGTGTGACTTTAATTCCTTTAAAGTATTCATGTTTGAGGTCAAATGGTACAGGCTACGAATGAATGAACGTGATCCCAAAAGAACTGTTATTGAGCATGCCAATGGATTTACCATGGTTAATACAAGGTCACTTGAACCAGGTATAGAGCCTTATGTTCTTCCAAGTCAATGTGAGTAGGTATTTTACTCAAATGTTCCAGGTAAAGAAGGTTGGTCATACGTTGTTAGATACGATCCAAGAGGAAGACCAGCCAAGTATAATGTAGTAGAGGAAGAAGACAATGTTGAAGAAGAAGGTGATGCATATCATGAGCAGTTGGTTGTCTACGTAGATGTGTCAGATGAAGAATCCGATCAAGAAGTTGATTATCCAAATGATGTAGCAGAAAATGAAATTGGTATTGATGATGAATATCTAACCGAAAATGACATTGATCATGATCTTGATATGAGAGATCTTTTCAACGATAGCGATTCAGAACTAGATGATGATACAGATGTTGCGTTAGATGAAGAAGAATCCGAATGACATTGTAGCAATGTTGGAATCTAGGAGGTATGTTTTTATTGTTATTTACATTTTCCTGTATGTTTAGATAAATGTTTTTTTAGATAGATTTTTGTTGGGTTATGGGGAATTGAGAGTGATGTGAGGGGGGGGAGGGGCCATAAGAGCTTCCACCTTCACATGGTTGGCCCTGTTTAGTAGAGAATATTAAATTATTCTCAAAACAGAGAGAAGATTAGTAAGGAAATGCACATTTATCATGCTAACCCAAATGGCATGCTTGATCATGACGATCATCTTCATCATGATCATCATCATTGTATGATATCCGACGTAGTGAGGTCGTTGAATTCATCATCATCATCATATTCATATTCATCGTCATCATCTTCATCATCATCATCATCATTATCATCATCATCTTCATCATCATCATCATCACCATCATCATCATCATCATCATCGTCATGATCATCAGCATCAGCATCATCATCTCTTCATTTCTACCATGACTGACACTAACCATTGTAGAATAAAAAAACATACCTATAGATTAAATAATGTGATACATGGGGCCAACGTTGAAATTTTTTACATAGGTGTTGGCTTGGACTGAAATTTGGCATGGATAGACTGCACACATGCATTAGCAGGGTGGGAGAGTTTCAAGACTCAAACATCATCATCAGCATCATCACCCTCTTCCTCATTGACATCTTCATCATCATCATCTTTTTCATCTTCATTGACATCTTCATCATCTTGATCATCATCATCATCATCATCAGCAGCAGCAGCAGCAGCAGCATCGTCGTCATCACCACCATCATCATCATCATTGTCATCATCATCGTCATCATCCTCATCATCATCATTTGGGTCAACATTAATTCGTGAGATATAGTTATCTTAGTAATTTCTCCCAATAGTGCAAAGGTACATCGTTAAAATATGCGGTGTTCATTTTTTTGAGAGTTTAGTAAATTTGAATATAAAAAATTGTGTTAGTTATCAAATCAAGAAATTTCTTAAGCATATTGTTATATAACGAATGCACAAAACAAACTACATATTATTTATTCAAAATGGTCACAAAAATATCATTTTCATCAAAGTTAGGTGAAGCAAAAAAAGTGGACAATGATCTCCTTGGCTACTTGTTAGATGGCATTTGATGCATTATTAGCAATAGAGGTTTTTGTTTTTGAGGTGTAGGTATCGATGCCTATTTTTGGGCTAGTTGAATGACCTAGTTTAGCACCTCTACACTATGGGGTGCATACTGCATGCAATGAGAAAACATGAGGCATAGATCCCTTACACTCGAGTAGGAGACAATTGCAAGTAAAATGATGGGTAACAATGGAAAGTTACATACTATTCTTCAATTTGATCTTATATCCATAGTAGTGACGAATGGTAATAAATGCTTTTGTTTCCTTTTCAAAATTCCTATTAATGATAATAAATGTTTTTGTTTCCTTTTCAAAAATATATTAACCTATTAAATGCACATGAAATAAAAATTATCTAATTAGATAAGGATATTCAAAAAGTATACACACATAATTGTTTATAGTGCAAATTCCCTCCATACGAATAAAAACCTACATAAGAAAGGTTTCATAATAATAATAATAATATTTAAATATTTATTTTAAAATGTCATTCAAAAGATAAATCGTCTTTGAAAACCATTTTAAGAAAATATTAAGTTGTTACCTGTTCATATAGATATCAATGAAACAAATGAACTACATAAGATTAAACCCCAAAAACAATTTGGTTCTCTCATTTCCATATAAAAGCATGAAATTCTAATTAATAAAGCAAATGAATTGCAAAAGGATAAGCATAAGAAGTTTGGTTGTAATTAGTTCATCATAAAAATTGGAAATTTCATATTCATGTGCACTTGTGAATGTACTCAACTAATATGAAAGATAAAAATATTTGGATTAACGATCTTATGGGGATACTTATTAAATTAAAATAAAAGTTCACTTCACAATGATCTTATTGGGATGCCTATTAAATTAAAATAAAGGTTCACTTCATTTTCACTAGGATATAATTTTTATATTTATTGTTTAGATGGGAGGAGGAATGCATATGAAGTCTAAATGTTTTTTCATGATTTCTGATATTTTGTAATAAAGATATAAACAATTTAGGTTTTTCTTCCATCAAAACTAAATCAATATTTCTACAGGTCTTTCTCAATACTTTCAAATACACCAATGTAAATTTAGTTAGTTGATTCAAAAATTTAGCTAGTTGATTCAGATTTTAGACTAGTCAATTCAGAAATCCACAATATTTTCACTAAATTTCAACGTGATTGGCAAGTAATATACACCATTGACTCAGAATAGGCCTTATATTTTCAAGATACATGGATAATCCATAGGATCTTCATTCAAAAGCATCTAAACATGTTCTTAAGTAATATGAAAGAAACATTGGGCCTAAATTCTAATGAAGTTGTGTTTGATGGGTTTTATAGATTCAGATTGGACAGATAATTCAAAATACTGTAATATATGCTTACACTTAATACAAGTGTTATCTCTTGAAGCAACAATGATGCAATTGGAATAGCATATAAATATTTTTGATGAAATATAACTTCCTCAAAGATCAATTATTATCTAATTTGACAATCAAAGTGCTTGCATAAATCAGGATAGAGCTACACACACCTTAGCTTGAACATAATCTAAAGCCATATTTGTGAAAGTTGGAGATAAGATAAGATAATTTTATTAATTTCCTACTAATGACCAATTAATGTAAAAAATTCATGTACTTCTATGTTTCATGTGAAAAAAACCATACATTATGTTGTGGCCTATAATTAGAGAAGAGGTAACCTGGAAATATGAGTTCATTCCCATAGTTATTGCTATAGTATTAAAAAAAGGGTAAAGGATGATTAGGGTTCATTCCCATTCTCCAATGTGCACTAAGACCTTATGATATTACACAAAACTTGATAGCAGATAAAAAGGGAAATTCAAATCCTATCCATGAATTAGAGAAATCATGAGGGCATTTGTTGACATTGTGGGAGATAGCTCGAGCTGCATCGGATAAGACAAAAGTAAAGCTTGATCAGAGAAAGTCATAGCCACTAGTACCACTATGAGAAGTAGAGCCATCGTAATGTGAAGCCACCATTCATTGTGACCCTCTGAGCAGTAGAGTGCAAGGATTAGACCCACATTCTCTTTCAGCTGAGGACCGCGAGGAGTAGAACCACATTCACTTTCGGATTTGGTATACAGAGAGCATAGTGCCGGGAGGAGTAGACTTGGAGTATTTCCAGAGCACCCACATTCTCTGGTATACCAAAAGCATAGTGCCACTAGGAGAAAAGACCCTGCGAGGAGCACACGGATTTGACAGAGTTGGTCATAGAGAGCACACTGCGAGGATCAAAGACCATAAGGGATTTATAGAGAAGATTGTGAGGATACTGATAGAGACATAAAAGGGGCACAATGTCTTCGGTAATCCATACCCTCTTCCTCTATTTGGCATTCTTTTCAATAAAAACATGATTTGGTTTTCTTCTGTGAATTGGAAACCTAGGTTTGAATTCATCTTGGTTTTCTTCTGTGAATTGGAAACCTAGGTTTGAATTACTTTACATGTTGTAGCTGGTCCAACAAGTCATTGATCCTAGCCAATCCAACAAGTCATTGATCCTAGCCACTGGGTCCCGGTTCTTGAGGGTAATATTGTTAGGGTTCCATCTTTCTTGGGTACTATGGTATTAGTTGACCCACAAGATGAAGTACTTGGTCTATTACCACTTGCACCACTTCCATCTTAGTTGGATCTGTGTAGATTAGTGCCCCTCCCCCATGTTAAATTTTCAGAATTTACTTCAATATGATCTAGGATCTGAACTGAGAGAACAACATGTATAGCATATCTACAGCATATCAATCATGGAGACAATAATGCAATCAAACAAGAGACACAAAGATTTACTTGGGGAAAACCATAAAGGTGAAAAACCCCAATAACTTCCTCAGAGATAGATAGAGCAATGATACAACCCAATCATAAGAGATAGACATATCCTAGCAGCAGATCCTCCTCCTCCATAAGTGCGCCACTCCTCCTTGAGTGCATGAGTGATAAGTGAGCAATCAAATAGAGTGCCTCCCGCACTCTATTTATACTTGACTTGACTTGCCTTTTACATAAATCATGTAGGCTCGAACTTAACCACATAACATAATGTTGATTGGGCCGACCCCCAATAGGGTGGTCTAATAACACTTTGACCCACATGAATTATACAGGGCCGACCCCAACAAGGTGTTCTAATAACACATCAAGTATAAGTTACGACATTTACAATATAAATGATGACACTTCCGTATAGAGGAATAATACCATCTCTATAGGAGTACATACAACATACATATATGAAATACATTCCGAAGTTACATATACATCAACACTCCCTTTTAACTAGGAAGGTATTTCTCAGCACAAGTCTTCTTCTCTGGATAATCGTCATCGAGACATCATCATCATCACTGCTGCTGCTATCTCAATCAATCTCTGAATCTAATCATCATAGGAATTTCTACAGAGCCAGTCCTTTTTCATACTGGATGCAGGCCCACCACCTGCAAGTCTTCATCATCACTGGCCATACTGTGGAATCCTTAGGACTTATTACGTGCGTCACAAAACCTGGCTGCAGCATACCAGGCTATTACGAGCACACAACTCTACCTGTAGGATCTCCCAGGAGCACATTACATGTGACCCATCACAAAACCTGACTGAAGCATCCCAGGCTGTTATGAGCACACGGCTCTACCTGTCGGATCTCCCAGGAGCACATTACATGTGATCTCACCACAAAACCTAGCTGAAGCATCCCAGGCTGTTATGAGCACACAGCTCTACCTGTCGGATCTCCCAGGAGCACATTACATGTGGTCCACCACAAAACCTGGCTGAAGCATCTGAGGCCTTTTTCATCCTGTCCAGATCTCCCAGGAGCAAATTACATGTGGTCATGGAAAAACCTGGTTGAAGCATCTGAGTCCTTTTTCATCCTGTCCAGATCTCCCAGGAGCAAATTACATGCCATAGGACAAAACCTCGAAAGAGCATCTGCCAGATATCCCAAGGAACCGAATTACATGCCATAGGAAAAAATTCGTAAGACTATCTGCGGATCTCCCAGGGCAACGAATTGTATTCCTCCCAGAACAAAACCTCGAAAGAGCATTTTCCAAATATCCCAGGGCACCGAATTACATGCCATAGGCAAAACCTTGAAAGACTATCTGCAAATCTCCCAAGGCACAAATTACATGCTTATCTGCACAACCTGATCCACGGCCACAAAGTATCATCTGATACTCACCATACATCATCCTGATGTACACATGATCATCCTGATCATCATCACTGCAACATCCTGCTGCATGTCATCTGGAGAAGCTCGTCATCCACGATCACCCTGATCATACAATGCATCCATCTGATGCACACCAAGTATCTACCTGATACATATCATCATACATAGTGTATCCACCTGATACATAGATACATGATCCACACAATGTATCCATCAATATACATGATCTACCTGATCATACAATGTATCCACCTGATACATATACAGATACATGGTTCAAGCATCCAACATGATGCATATACAAAATACATACAAATGATCCAACCGATCATATCCAGCATCCAACATGATGCATACATACATATAAATGATCCAACTGATCATATCCAGCATCCAACATGATGCATACATACATATAAAAATGATCCAACTGATCATATCCAAGCAGAAACCAGAACATCATCCCGATGCTCATCATCCAGTGCTTACAATGTATCCACCTGATACATATATAGATACATGGTCCAAGCATCCAACATGATGCATACAAAATACATACAAATGATCCTACTGATCATATCCAACGTCCAACATGATGCGTACATACATATACATATAAATGATCCAACTGATCATATCCAACATCCAACATGATGCGTACATACATATACATATAAATGATCCAACTGATCATATCCAACATCCAACATGATGCATACATATAAAAATGATCCAACTGATCATACAAAGCAGAAACCAGAACATCATCCTGATGTTCATCATCCAACGCTTACATCCACAGCCATGTGAAGGATACTCCTTCCAACATGCTTGGAATGGCTTCAGCAAATGTGTCCATCACTTCTTCCTCGAAGTGTCCTTGATCTGAAGAACACCAAGCCTCTCCCTGAAGTACTCAAACTTCACCCTGGCTAGTGGCTTCGTCAGCATATCTGCAATCTGCTCGTCCGTCGCAACATACAGGAGCTTCACAGCTCCTCTATGCACCATATCCCTGATATAGTGATATTTGATCTCTATGTGTTTCAACTTGTCATGAAACACTGGGTTCTCGGACAGCTTCACACAACCTTGGTTATCACAAAAGATACCAGTAGCATCCAACGGGAGATCAAATAACTCAGACAGTAGCTTCCGTAGCCATACTGCCTCACAACTAGGTGATAAGGCTGCAACATACTCTGCCTCAGCTGTACTCAGTGCCACGCAGGACTGCTTCCTGCTAAACCATGAGATCACACCTGATCCCATATTGAAGCAACACCCAGATGTGCTCTTCCTATCTGCAACACTACCATCCTAATTTGAATCAACATAACCCTGTAGGTTAAACTTTTGATTCACTTCATAATTGAGCCCATAATCCACTGTACCGTTCAGGTACCTCAGAACATGCTTTACAGCAACCAATTGAACACGCCTCGGATCTGTTAGGAACTAAATCAATGTGTTCACAGCAAAGCAAATGTCTGGTCTCGTGGTGGTCAGGTACATCAAGGACCCAATCATCTGACGATACGTAGAGACATCAACCGGCTCAGATGAAGCATCACATAGAAGCTTCAGATTCGATGTCATAGGTGTGGCCATGGCCTTGCAATCCATCATCCCGAACCACTTCAGGATCTCTACTGCATACTTCCTTTGTCCAAGGAATATTCCATCACTCTGCCACACCTCCATGCCAAAAACAAATAGTGCATTATCCCGAACCACTTCAGGATCTCGAACTCGGAAGCAAGCTTCTGCTGCGTGTCGGCAATCAATCTATCTTCACATGTAACAAACAGGTTATCTGCATACAAAAGTAGTATCACTGGATTGCCTTCCTCAACCTTGTAGAAAAGGTTGGAATCCTCTTTATTCTTGGTAAAGCCCAAACTAGATAGAAAGCTGTCTATCCTACCATACCAAGTTCTGCACACATATATGACTACACCATGTTGTCTTGAAATCCATCTGGTGCATCTTCTATTTCATCACTTTTATATTTCTCAATGCTGCTATCTGCAACATGCTTGCTCTGATAGTTCCATTTGGAAGTCACAACAGACTTCCCTTCAGCTCTTGGGACCGCATCCCAAACATCGTTCTTCATGATCGACGGATCATGGCATTCTTCCCGTATCCTGGGAAATTCAATATCTTCAATAGATAATTTTGTTGCTGAACAAATGTTGTAGTTCTTCTTTTGTATGAGATGGCATACGATCTTTCCTACACAACAAGTTAAATTGCATGATTAGAAAACATCTCATAGTTTTCAGAACAAATTCTTACACATAAAGAAATATGTCATACAGTCATGCAATTATCATAGCCAATGCTTCAATACAACATTTATCCATATCCCGTAACTTTCTAGATGCCTTCCAATCTCTACCAGAACATTGTTAAGAGTGTGCACAACTCCCAACATGTCAGCAAAGAGGTTTCATTCTAGATAAGTAGCAATGGAATGTTGTACAGTGCCATAGGCCACTTACCCATGTGTATTAGTAGTATATTGTTTATTAATGCAACTATTCTAATATGCACAATACATATCCTAAGTCTAGGTACATGAGCATATACATCATTGAACAGTTTTATTTAAACAAGCAAATATGCAAGAAATGATAATTAAAATACTTATCTTTGTTTGTTCGTTGGGTGGACTCCCTCTGAGTCTTCGCTTCCTTGCAGGAGCTGCTGGAGTCCTAATCTGAAGTAGCTTCTACTACACCTTTCTGTTGTGGAATGTAGAGAGATGGTCAACTCCCTCTGAATATCTGCATCCTTGCATAAACCACTGGAGTGTACTCCCTCTTGATCTTTGCTTCCTGGATTACCTGTTCTTGAACTCATATTCATCCTTGGTCCCTATACATGCCTATTAGTATCATGATTGTGTTATCCTTGTGATCTCATATAAAATCATACATTCATTAGTATACTATTAAGACACAATAATCTCAAGCATGTATAGTCATGATCATTTCAAACAGAAATAATAAGCATTAACATTCAAGGTTTATGTAGGATTCTTATGGTTAGTCAAATCATAAGAAACATAACATGTCTAAACCTATAATTACTCAAACCTATGACTCTTCGGGTTAGTCATATCATTAATTAAGGTAAGACACATAATATGCATATACCCATGATTTTTCAAACTTATGGCTTCATGAATAATCATTATCAACAACACAACAATATAAGATCCTAACCCAAGGTAGGATTATGGCTTGATATAGGAAAAACATACCTGGATTATCATGCTAGCTAGTTATGTCTAACATACTCGTATAATGTCTTTTGGTTCTCTTAAGTGACTTGTGCTAGTAACCTGCATGTCTCATAAGTTAACCATTGTATAAACAAGTTATACATACCTCGAGAGTAGATCTTCTATGTGATCCATGACATGGATGAATCTTTGTCTTCATGTCACCATGAGCATATGCTCTTGAAGTAGAACATTATTTGACTTTCTTGGTGTACCTTTTGTGTTAGCAAACAACATAAACCTCATACAACACCATAATGCATTAGTACAATCATAAGTGTCAACACCCTAACCAATGAATATCTTCTATCATGCATTCATAATTTTGTTAAGGTGATATGACAAAACTAAAATCAAGATTGTACTAACCGTAATAACATGAAGACAAACATACCATAAACTTATTCATGAACAAATATCGAAACATACCTCGATGAGTCATACCTGTCGAGATCGCTTGTAATATTCTTATGTAAGGCCTTAGCCTCATCTCCCTCTGAAACAAGAACTTTTTCACTTATGTAGGTGACCAATCCATCTTCTTCTAGGATTAACCCAATCCACTTGATTTGCAAGAACTGGATCTGGAGCTAGATTAGGGTTTGTCAGAGAAACCCCAAAAATTCAAACTTTGAATCTCAAATTTCTGAAAGGATAGAAATATGCGCCTTGATGAGCTGATCAAGCTGGTATATTCCAAATTTGAAAACTGCAAAGTTTCACTCCTTAATTTTGCCTTTGAAACTTCTGGATTCACTGGATGTGACCCTGAACTAGGGTTTGATGAAGCCCACTCTTCTTCCCAATCATAAGGTTTGATCCAAAGCTCTAAGCTTCTATTTTTCTGAGGAGCTTCCAGACGTGGTCACTGATTTCAAAAATTCCCATTTTTATAGAAGCCCTAATTTTCCACTTTTCTGATCAAAGTCCCGAACTAGGGTGTGATCAAGCCCAGCCTTTTACCCGACCAAAAATTCTGATCTTGGTCTCTAAATTTCGATTTTGATGAGTAGCATCCAGCCGTGGTCTCTGATTACAAAAATTCCAACTTTCTTCGAAGCCCTAAATTCCGGAAGCCATGAATGAAGGTACTCAAAAATAATTCTGTTTTGACATAAATATGTACCTGATTGTTTCTGGTGTAACTCTAAAATTTTTGATCCATAGGGTCTGAAAACGTTTTCTGAGATAGCCTGACCTGTTATCTTTCTATCTTGACAAGTCTGACCTCAATTGGATTCTCTAAGAGAGAGTTATGCCACGTGTCGCAACGTGACCTGTTTTGGGA
Source organism: Larix kaempferi (assembly GCA_027924585.1). Taxonomy (NCBI): domain Eukaryota; kingdom Viridiplantae; phylum Streptophyta; class Pinopsida; order Pinales; family Pinaceae; genus Larix; species Larix kaempferi. The sequence goes on from BSBM01000036.1 coordinate 3,114,408, forward strand.
TAATACAAGAGAGAGAACTTGTACAGTGTGCCACGTGTCACTATTTGAACTTCGGCCTCTGAACATTTTTATTAAGATAGCTCGCCCTGTTATCGTTCCATCCTGATAGGTATGACCTCAATTGGACTCTCTGAGAGAGAGTTCTGCCAAGTGTCGCAACGTGACCTGTTTATGGGATAATACAGGAGAGCGAACTTGTACGGAATTCCACGTCTCACTGGTTCAACTTCGGCCTTTGAAAACGTTACCTGAGATAGTACAGGCTGTGTACTACCTGTCCCTTTTTACGAAATTTCATTTGGATCTTCCTAGCCCAAGTTATGACCTTTTTCCCAAGGTCACCTAATTTTGACTCATATCTGGAAGAGGCAGAAACCCTATATTGTACATATCATAAATCACAAAGTAAAATGAATTAGAGGTTTTCCTTTGGACACACGGTACATGGGGATTTAATATTCGACCTGTAAATATTTCAGATCCGAAAAATTCACCAAAACGGATTTATAGCGAAAGTGCTACGATGACTGGTTTTTGCTATATCAAGCCCTCGCATTGTAAGTGCAACAAGTGTCATACATGCCATATCATGCCTTCTTTCAGGCTAGCTCTGATACCATGTTAAATTTTCAGAATTTAATTCAATCTGATCTAGGATCTTAACTGAGGGAACAACATGTACAACATATCTACAGCATATCAATCATGGAGACAATAATGCAAGCACACAAGAGACACAAAGATTTACTTGGGGAAAACCATAAAGGTGAAAAACCCCAATAACTTCCTCAGAGATAGATAGAGCAATGATACAAACCAACCATAAGAGATAGACATATCCTTGCAGCAGATCCTCCTTTTCCATAAGTGCACCACTCCTCCTTGAGTGCATGAGTGAGAAGTGAGTAATCAAATAGAGTGCCTCCCGCACTCTATTTATACTTGACTTGACTTGCCTTTTACATAAATCATGTAGGCTCAAACTTAACCACATAACATAATGCTGACTGGGATGACGCCCAATAGGGTGGTCTAATAACCCTTTGACCCACATGACTTATACAGGGCCGACCCCAACAAGGTGGTCTAATAACCCATCAAGTATAAGTTACGACATTTACAATATAAATGACGACACTTCCGTATAGAGGAATAATACCATCTCTATAGGAGTACATACAACATACATGTATGAAATACATTCCGAAGTTACATATACATCAACACCCCAAGGGGATTCAAACTGGGTACTTGTTCACACTTACCATAGTGATCTAAAAAGCCAGCGATATGTGGGGAGAGGATTATAATAAGGATGCGGCCTGCTCCACATGACAAAAAAAAACCATTCAAAAACACTAGATCACTCCTCTAACAACAATATGACTCATTTGAAAGTGGAGTTATCCTACTACAAGTCTGCTCAAGGCTCCAAATGATGACCTTTCAAGGCTCTTTGACTGTTGTTTCAAATTTTTGGCACAATTTTTACTTCAAAGACTAAATCAGATCTGTATAACTATATTGTTGTTTGAGGGAACACAATACACCCAAATTGTCCTAAACAACATCCAACTGAGAATTCAAGAATCTTACCACTACTACCTATGCCCAGAAATGAAATTTAACATTCAAATTTGGCCCAAAACTCATAAAAGCTAATTTTCCAGTGAAACAATGACACTCGAAAATTCAACAGATGTATAGTGCAAAACACTTCATCCAGTGCTAGCATAACTACTATTTTCTTGCATGGTACATCTCATCTAGTTAAAGTTCATCCAATTGGAACACCCAAGGTGCTATACATACATGTCCAAAAAACACAAAAAAAGTCAAATAACTCACATACCTCAACTTGTTGATTGTCCATCCCAAACTACCTTCCTTGTCAATTTGATATGGTCCATCTCAATGTTGCACTCAGCTTAGGTGACCAAGGCATGCCCAACCATATTTGGTAACTACAAAATCATTAGTTCATGCCAAGATAAAGGAAATGAAAACAACAAAAAATCCCTCATGGTTAGAGAAACAACTACCCTTAGTTGTCTCCATACTACTCCACATTGTCCCTAGAAGTACCTAACTTTGGGATCCCTAGTCAACATGTCCTACCTAAATTAATTGCATGAGGTTATTATGCTTAGTGGCGTGAAGGGAAGGAAGCTAATACTTCCCCACTAACCTCATCCTAGTAGAGAAATGTTAGATCATCTAGCTCCCAAGTTTGTCCATTCATTGCGCTAAATCAAGGTAACTAGGTCATATCCATAATCACTATAGTAGATAGGAAATATCAATTCAGCCACCAAATCATTGCTATAATGGATAGGTACATATTATTTATGCATCCTTATGTCACAGGCCAACTATTTGGCCACCTCATGGATGTCTTTGTACATCTCTACATCATGTCAAGAGATTTTCATGAGTTGAACTTTTGGTTGAAGTCCCATATAAATCTAGCATGCACCTCTCCCTTGGTAAATACATCCTCTGGTCCATATGGCGATCTGAGTCCATCTAGAAAATGGCCTTGATACCAACAATTTTTTTATCACAATTTTTTTGTCGCTTCATATTTATTTTTGGGGATAGTCATGCAGAAAGATGGCAACCCAACTTAGTATTCAAATGTTCTTTCCAACATGCAATATTGGATGTTGTTTCATTTCAGTATCGATCCAATTTAGATTAATGTGATTGTAGCAATACATTCTTTGTGGCTTTTTCGTGCATGTCCTCAATGAGATCAAGTTACAAGGAGTTGGGCCTTGAACTAATCGAGCTTCTTGAAGTCTTTCTCAAGTACCCAAGTGGCCTCCTTTGAGGACATGATGTTTCTCAAAAAATTCCTAGAGTGATAGATGAACAATATGACACATTATTTCATCGAGATCCTTTGCAAACTCCCAAAAATGATGAAGGCACCTTTGAGAAGATTTCACTTCAGAGGAATGGTAGCCTTTAAAATAGAAATTAATTTTGATGTTCCGTTATTTTGAGGAATCAAACATAAACTGATTTTCTATCCCTCTTCATTGGGAGTTAGTTATTGTTATGTCATCAAGTTTGAGCAGATTTTTTGATAGAATGGTAAGAGGAGTTTGGGGCTGGAGATTAGTGGTAGCACAAGAAGGGGAAAATATTCTCTAACTCTTAGAGCAAAGAACAAACTAAACATCCTTATATCCATTCTAGCATCAACAAGTAAAAGAAATAGTCGCACACCACACATAGACCATAATGAGTCTTCAATAATGGCCAATTTTGCTTTTGAATTAAAATTGAAATAAATTTTCAATCTTTAACAAAAAAATCTTTCTTTATTGTGTCTATCTTATTTATACAAAATCACTTTGGCTCCCCTTCTTAATTGTTCAAATGATCCACTTGACTTTTTTATTCCCCTTCTTGGTTGTTTTCTTCATTAGCTTGTCTCATCAATGCTTCTCTTTTCTCTTTTCTCTTTTCTCTTTTCTCTTTTCTTCATTAGCTTGCCTCATCAATGCTTCTCCAAAGGACCACTTATGAATAGATCTTGGTTCCAAAGGACCACTAAGAACATCTGATAGATCTTGGTTCCGAAGGACCACTTATGAATAGATCTTGGTTCCAAAGGACCACTAAGCACATCTGATAGATCTTGGTTCCGAAGGACCACTTATGAATCAAGACTAATTTTATTGCACTTGTATTTTTTTATTACTTGTTTCCTTTCATCAACAAATGTCAATGATTATCCTCGAGGGTTAGTGCAAGCAGCCATGAACCAACAATCCACTCTTGCTATAATGTGTTTATGTTTTCCATGTGTTGACTAGCTACATAATCAACAATCCACTCCTAATACCTCATTGGCCCCATTCCAAAATTGTATGACCTAGTTATAGCCATCTGAAAGATCTATATGCATTACTAGGGAAAGAAAGTTGCATGATTGCATTTCAAGTATTGAAACCATGCTTTCTAGAAACCATGAGTCATGAATGATGTTTTCGGTATTGAAAATTCAATTACAATATGTTGTATCATTTCAATGATTGTAGGTACCACCATATAGGTACTTGTCAGATCTATCTTCATCAAGTGAGGAAGATAGACTAGAAGAGGTTGAAAGCAAGTCGTCTAATACAAGATCTAATAGGTCAAGATCAACTAGAGGTGAAAAGGTAAGGAGAAAATTTCGTAGATGCATGGAACTTTTTGTTTCTGAAGGAGGATCATGTGGTTATGATAACGAGTGCATAGGTGACATTGAGTTTCCCCTGAGGTATATACATCTTGTCAAACGATGCCCACCCAAGGAGATACCCCAAGTGGACACTGATTTCTCCCTCAATGGGAGGACTTATCGCATTGCTCCATCCTCTTTACATGGACTAGGGCTATTTTCCATGGATGGCATAAAGGTGTCATATTGCAGTGAAACTGAATTGATGGAGTATGTCGGTCCATGCTACAAATACAATGACTGGTTGTTGTTGGTCTGATATACAAGAAGTATGCGGACATACGGAGTGGTAGCCAATTATTGTCAACTACTGGACAACAGTTTGCACAAAGGAGCAACTGTGTATATTGATGGAAGGCCAAAAGCTTCAGGGAATATCACAGGGTTTATAAATAGCACACGACCAAGGTCAACACATAAGCTACCCAATTGCTTATTTGAAAGGCGTGAAGGAAATCGTGTATTCGTATGTGCAACAAAATCAATAGTTGCAGGTGAAGAGTTGTTGATCGATTACGGTTTGAATCGAACAGATGCGGGGGTTGCTATTATGGGGGTAAGTTTTTGATACAACATTTAACTCAACCTTTGATTGATGACTTGTTATTTTTCTCTTGCATCAAGTTTATTTATGTCATGCTTTTTATAATATACACATGGTTAATTATATGTCATGATTTTTATAATATACACATGGTTAATTATATGTAATTCTTTTTATAATATACACATAGTTAATTATATGTCATGCTTTTCATTAATCATGTTTAACAGAGATTGTTATATATGTATTTTTCATTTTTAATATGTCTTAATTCCTATATTGTGGAAGGGTGATCGTGGCCATATGCCACAAGATGGCCAGGGAAAGTCACCAATGGTGATGAATGAGGTAAATGTTAGTTTAATAATACCTAATAGCATCAATGTAATAGTAACCACAACTCATGATTATATTACATTTTTTAACATTTGACATTTTTTTTATATTGAGCTCAAAATTTCAATATGATATCATTCTTATTGTATTGTCGCAGGTGGTCGGTACTATGTGCACACCCAGAGCTTCAGGACAGGTAAAGTTGACTCTCATAGTAACAATAAAGTTTTTTTTTATATTAAAAAAGTTTATTATACATGGTTCAATTTTTCGTTATCAATATTAATATGTCTTTCTTATTGTATTGTGGCAGAATGACCGTGGGAAGGCACCAATGTTGTCACATCAGGTAAATGATAGCGTAATAGTACCTAAACATGATTATAGTACTTTTTTTTGTTATTATATGCATTATATATTTTTTACATATTTTTTTATTGACGTTCGCAGAGCACACCACGTCAAGGTGATGAAGTAGGGATACGTTATTCAACCGACCCTATGCTTACTGTGAAAATGGATTTGAATAAGTGCAATGACGAACTTCTTGAACTGATTTCAATCGATCCAATGACCGAATAAATACAAGCAAAAATTGATGAATTGGAGAGAAAGATAAAAAAAAATACGCGTTAAGTGGCATCTTTGAAAGTTTTTACGAACTACATATATTCATTTATGATATTTTAGTTCTCTTTTTTTGATATGTTCTAATCAATTGAAGTTGGATTCCTTAGAGTTATTTGGAGCCAAAAAAAGTGTTTGAAGAACATACTACAGAGGGCGGTATAGTTAGTAGCGATGCTTCAACACTTCGTAGATCTACCGTACCAACGAGGTTGTTTTCCACTCCTACAGAAGAGCGCACTTTAGATTCCATGCCCTCAACAGATGTTGGAAGTGAAGATGGCCCTTCAAACACTGCTACTCCACATGATGATAGAGAGGACCGTAGCACCGATTGTGATAGTTGCTATCCTAGCTCAATGGGTGTGGTTAGCAAGGGATCATTTCCCGTTAGCTTCTTGGTGGACGACGAGTGTATTTCAATCAAGATACTGAAGATTGTAGGTATTATTTAATTTATTATGTGTTTTTTATTCATGTAATTCTAAGCCACATTACTCAACCTAGTTTTAATTAATGATCATATGTTTTTTGCAGGAAATAATGTCTTTTATAAGAACTTGCATGAAAAGGCCTTAGAGATTTTTGGGCCCACCATTCGTACACGGTGGAATGCCCAAAATGAAAATTTGAAAGGTGATTTGATGAACCACATGGTCATCTTGTTTGGTGAAACCTTCAACAAAAAAGGTGTCACCGCAGCAGCTGGCTTAAATTTGAAATATGTCAGGGAATATTATAGGGACAATCTGCAAACTAACCACAAGTATGAGCGTCCTCCGATGGTTCCATAAAAGGAGTGGAAGGCACTCATGGAGGATGCAAAGGAGCAGGCAGCGAGAAAACAAGGAAAGACTAATCCAATAGGTTCAAGAAGGTATGGCACATATCATATTTTTTAAAAACTTTTAAATATATTTAAGTTGCAATATCTAACGTATTTGCAACCTTTCATAGGCTCCCTAACACATGTAAAGCAACAAAGGAAAGAATGGAAAAACATGGGCAACACAAACTGGGCTAGGGTGGATATAAGAAGCTAAGGACACGAATTGTAAGAATCATTTGATCATTATCTATAGCCAACAATTAATTGAACAATTAATTGATTTTTATAACAAGCACTTTACATGGTGTTATGCATTGTAGGGAAATTGTTTTTTTGATGGAGCCACTAAGGAAGACTTGAAGCTCGGCTACAAGTACGGTTATCAGCATGTGCTGGAACATCGAAAAAGAATGGGGCAAACCCCAATTTCCCCATCGATTGACTCTGAGGTAAATAAAATCAATAAGGACATCATTAAAATGAACTTGCGTAATCTATCCATGAATGATTACATCAAAAAATGAGTGTCTTTTTTGTTTTCAGTGTGAGACCAACAAAAGCAGCGAGGCTAGCGGTACCGAACCGATACCACAAGATGGTGGTGAGCTGCTTAGCCATTTAGGTATGTATGCTATAAAACATATGTATTCAATATGATTATAAATACATAATTGATGACATTCACTAATTAAAATTTTTCTATGAATGGTAGAGCATGTACCTTCTCATGCTCAGTAGGGAAAGGAACAAATGGCAGAGGCAATGAACACTCCAATTGACTCGGCTAGTCATCCAACAAGTAAAGATAATTGTAATGAAATTGAAAATAATGAGAAATGTATATCAATAATAACTATGCACTTATATCTATATAACTGTAATGGTTTTTGCAGATGATGACCCTGTCCATCCACCTCCACCCCCTACTAATCGACGTACCAGAAGTATGGTGCGGGAGTGCTTATCCACACAATCAATGGAAAAAGAGGGCACAACAACTACAAGGGGGCAAGACCCAAAAGATGAAGCCACCCTCTTACAAATTATGAGAAAAAAAACAAAACAAAAAATCATTTTTTTGTAAACTTTTAAGATTTTTATTTAACAGAGTGAAGCCATGAACTCTTTTCAGTTTTGTAACAAGTTTTTTGATCTAGTCAAGGCCACTCAGTTTTTGATCAGTTTTGTACCTTCTGAAGAGCAAATTCGTGTATATAGAGATTGGGACCTCTCCAAATTCAGCACTGATTTTGTTATAAGGCCAATAGATTTGGCTATTTGAATTTTAATAAATATGGCCCTAAATTTCCTCCTGGTTCTTTGTACTTTGCTTCTACTGTTTGTGTCCGCTGTGTGCTTTCATTGCGAGCCATTACTTTGCATTGAAAATTGCCACTGGACATACAAAAGAGCTAATAAAATAAGGTCTAGCTTTCTAGTACATAGAACAAGAGACACAAAACATCAAGATCCATAAATCAGGTCACTGATGAAATGAGCCTTATATTAATGGGGTGTCATGATGATCATTGGGTGTGGGTGATGGTATGCTTCTTCCAAATTTTCATTGAGAGAAGGTACTTAGACTTCTTAGTGTGGCCTGTAGCATAGACTATGTTCAGGAAACCAAACTTGATGAGAAGCTAAAGCATTGATAATTTGTTTTTTTCATATCAGAATATTGATTGCTAATAATTGGCAGCAGTTGCTATCCAGGATCTGTTGATTGACGTCATTTTTTGTCAACCTTCAATTTGACATAGGAAAAACAGTAGTCCTCAGTCTTTAGAAGTATATAAACTTCCCAAAGCCTAGAAATTGTTTGAATGCTTTGTTATGGCAGGAAATTGTTTGAATGCTTTGCATGTGCTTGAAGTCCAATATATATTTCCTTGTAGTATCACTCATTTTTAATTGACTTTGTTTCGATAAACCTTTTGCAATATCCATTTTTTGCATATGCTTGCAAAGGCAGTGAATGATGCATTCTTTAGTTTTTTCCAGAATCAGATTTCGTGATGAAAAAAATGAAGCACAAGGAAGGATGCTATGTCACATGGTTTGTGTGTTTTCTGAATTTGACGACCATGAAAGACAGAAATTTGGTAAGAGTAGAACCATGATAAATTTCCTTGCAAGTTTGTCCATGTAGATATTTCAAGTTGGACCAAATACAGTTTTCCTACAGGGCTATACATATTGAAATTGTAAATAGTAGTAGCGAACACAATATAATAACAAAATACAATGTTTTGTCTAGTTAAATCGGAAAAGGAAAACAAAAACTAGGTTTTCATCACGCATACCATTCTTCAAACGTCTGCTACAATGAATATTATGCATATAGTGAAGATTGTTCGCAACCGAACTTTAATAGATTATTCGCTATTTGTTACAAAAGATTGTTACTTTTTCTGTGTGTGGGTATGTTTAGTTTGGGTGCTTCTTAATGTTTTGCATCCCCAGTCGATGTTGAATTTCTTCTATTTTTTAGAAATTAAACTTTAAGAAATGGTTGGTATTGAATTAATATGTACTGAAGTAGGATTGAATTGCTTCAACTAACTATTTCCATTGTCTATGACAACATGCACATGTGCAGGATATGGAATATCTTCCTGGATTTGTTCATATATTGGATGTTGCTCCATGATTAGGGCATAGTTATGATAGAGGAAGCTGCTACATGAATCCAAAACAAGCTAGAAAATCCTCCTCCTGATGTCGATATCACTTCACGGTACTCCTAGGGCTGAGAATAGGTGCACCCTATCTCTAATGATGAAACAAACCTGTAGGTTAGGGTGGTTCCTCTGAAATGTTTCATGAGACAAGGCATATTTCAGACTGAGTAAGAGTGTGTCCCTAAAGCTATGAGACTCTTATGAGGAATAACCAAATGAAAGTGAGCACTAAACTTCTTAGCATAACTGAGGTGGCTTACAAACTATGCTATGGACTATTTCTCACAACACATGCAGTCCATAGCATAGTTTGTAAGTGGAAAAAACATAATGATGAATGAAATATGGTGTAAGGGGAACAATAATAGAGTGATCACACAAGTATACAGATTCATTCTAATCTAAATAGCCAAACTAGCAATGGAAAGCTCATGTAGCTTTAGTTTAGTGAGAAAGATCAGTTTTAGTAATGTGTTTGCAAAAATAATAAGTTAGCCTCTGCCATATAATTTTCAATCTGGTACTCTGTTTGCATAAGTTCTTGAAGCCCTTTAGAGCAAATTTCTATCATTGTTTTCTTCAATGGAACTGAGTAGCTTCTGATGACTCAATTTTGAAAGAAATCCTTCTGATTTTAAGTTAGGAAACCATAATTTGTCTTAAAGGGCATGTAAAATGAACTGATAATATTCAAAGGAATCCATAACCCTAGAGAAGCAACACAACTATGTTCACATATGAATTAACCATAGATAATTTATAAAATAACCAAAATAAGGTGTATTCATCATATTAATATAGCTTCATCAATTGTAGTAAATGTCCATATGCACACATGTTTCATGGGTATTGTTTGGGTGCGGGTATTGTAAGGATGAAAACTGTATCATAAAGATATTGTGACGCCAATTTGTTAGGACAGTTGAGCCCCTTGGGTTGTGGAAGGAATGAGAAAAGGAGAGGTCATGTGAGTTTGGCAGGTGTGGCAATTGGCACGTTTCCAGGTGAGTTTGGCAAGTTTTGACCAATTGGTGAGTCTTGGGTGAGTATCCGTCCTAGGAATGAGTTGTCAAAAGTCATGAAGACTGGTGAGTCTTCCATGAGTCTCACAACTATGCTTGTGAGTCTCACAACTATGTTGTGAATGATATTCACCTCCTAATGCAAATCGTTCTCTCTTGTGCAAAATTTTTCCCATAATAGAAGTGGGCAAAGTTTTCATATAATCTAGGTTTGTTAGGAAGACAACATGAACTTACCTTCCAAAAGAAACATTATGCTTCTCCTCATCCTACTCCTTTATGAGGCTGCATTCCTCAAACGATTTTTTTGGGTATTAAAATGTGTTTAATTATCTAGACCCAAACTTGACTGCCAATATACAATATTGTCTTTGCCAATGTACAATATTGCTTTTGAGAACTCAAATCCTCCTCTTATTACTTTTTTCCCAAGAAAAACCTTATAGGATTCCCCCCACTTTAGTATAGTTTTTTTAAGGAAAACCTTGTAGGATTCCCCCCTCTTAAGTGTAGTTTTTTTTCCAAGGTAAACCTTGTAGAATTCCCCCCTCTTAAGTGTAGTTTTTTTCCCAAGGTAAACCTTGTAGGATTCCCCCCCTTCTTCCATCGAATATTTGGATGAAGGGAAAATCAAGTGTCGATCATGATAGTAGTTGGTAACCTAATGAGACTTAAAAAGGCTCAAACCTTAGTTGGACTAGAACCAAAGACCTTACGATGAACTCTGTCTTGAAACAATATATTCTAACCGGTTGAGCTAATCCATTGGGATCTCCCCATACTGCATATTATAAAGGTAGAAAAGATAATTTTATTAATGTCCAACAAAAGACCACAAAAGTAGGTCACTGGGACTAAAAGGTACATCTCGAGTAAATACAACGTCGGAATGCAAAAGCAAGTCTTATATGAATATTGAAAATAGAAAGATAAAGAAGTATGTCTAGCCAAGAGTGAAATATTCAGACAAAAGAAGATACAAAAGAAGGGTACAAGTACAACCAAGCCTCAAAGCTAAAACAAATGAGAGGATGCCGAGGTTTGTTAGCACTGGAGTTGTCTATTGAGGATGAGTGAAGGGGTCGCAATACATGGTCCTCATTAGAATTGTCGATAGTTGTAGAGGGGGGAAATGTCGCTTGGGGTAGTGGTTGTGACAGAGAGGGCCTAACTGTATGATCTTAGGGGGAGCACAAGAATGAGGTAAATTAACTCTCCTAACATCCAAGGCTGTGGGAATGAACTTCTTGATAGAAGGCTGGTTGCTTGAGCAAACTTGAGGAGTGGTGCATTGGTACTTTCGATCCGCCTAGAGATCATCTTTTCTGCTTAGCTGGTAGTGTGCACTCTTTTTCTTAGAGCTGAAACATAGGTCTTAGAAAGGTTGGTTGACCCCTTGAGGGGGGTGGTGTAAATGTAACGTGAAGTTGTATAGGAGTCGCCTTAGTGCTCCCACTTGGTATTGACGTCAATGTTACGTCAGGGAAATTGAGTCTTGTTTAGAGCATGGTCCTACTTGGGCTCCTACAAGTTTATCCTATCATAGACTGCCAAAGAATTAGACCATATAGAACGGGCATTACAAAGAAATTTTCTGTTCAAGAAATTATCAAAGGCACAATCTGAGATGTTATATGAATGCATGGAAAATGTTCAAGTTGGTGCAGGCGATGTTGTTATCCGACAAGGTGGATAACGAAATTGTTTCTATTTTGTTCAAAAAGCAGAGTTTGAAGTCTTGATTTCCAAGGAAGGTAGTCCCAGGGAGGAACTTGGCACAATTGTGCACCGCTACAATTCTAATAACTTTTCATGCTTTGGGGAGTTGGAACTTATGTAGATTATTCACTATTTGTTACAAAAGATTGTTACTTTTTCTGTGTGTGGGTGTGTTTAGTTTGGGTGCTTCTTAATGTTTTGCATCCCCATTCGATGTTGAATTTCTTCTATTTTTTAGAAATTAAACTTTAAGAAATGGTTGGTATTAAATTAATATGTACTGAAATAGGATTGAATTGCTTCAACTAACTATTTCCGTTGTCTATGACAACATGCACATGTGGAGTATATGGAATATCTTCCTGGATTTGTTCATATAGTGAATGCTGCTCCATGATGAGTGCATAGTTACTAATGATATAGGCAGCTGCTAAAGGAATCCAAAACAAGCTAGAAAATCCTCCTCCTGGTGTTGATATCACTTCCCGGTACTCCTAGGATGAAAATAGGTGCACCCTATCTCTAATGATAAAACAAACCTATAGGTTAGGGTGGCTCCTTTGGAATGATCAGTCATTCTCACCATGCTCCAAGCCCTTAATCTTGAGGCCTTCATTTCAGCTGTTGAAAACCTGTTTGCCAATGCCCTGATGTGTCTTTCCATTAATGGTATCAAATCTCAAGAGATTTGCATGTTAAATCTATTTGCTAGGGTTTCCTGCCAACAACAATACTGTATATAATGGTAGTCAATGCTTTAGGTAATTTTTATTACAAAAAAGTGCAAGCCTTGGCAGAATATGAGTCATCCCTCTTCCTAGACACAGGGACCTAAAGGTATCGATGGCCATTTTGCTTATGAATCATTTCTTCCCATTCAAGAAGATGAAACTTCCTATTGATCCACTATCGTTTGCCTCACGTTTCAACACCTTCTGCTTGGCATCAAGTTTTAATATGAAAAGGAAAAAATTGTTGACAACAGAGCATCAAGCCCATTTCAGAAATGGCTAGGCTAGATGCCACCATGTGGTGTGAATTCAACCTAGGTAAATTTTTAAATATCTTGGCATTTTGTTTTCTTTTCAAGCCTCCCTAAAGAACGTATGGTAGTTTGTGGTTGATAGCATTGAAAAGAAGGTAGCAAAATGACACCATGCCACTTTCATTAACGACACAAAATGAAAATTGCACTTAAGATCCTAGTTTCCAACCATGTCCATTATTCATCTTGCTGGGACCTTCAGCAACTACTTATGCCAAGGTTAAGAAACTTCTTTGCAACTTCCTCTAGAGTCTAGACCAACTCAAACTAGTAAATATGCTCCATAAGGTAAACTAAAGTATTTGTTGCACTGCTATGATAAAGGTGGAATGAGAACTATCAATGAGTGAATAGGCCTGAATTTTCAATGCCTTTTCATTACTCAAGCCCTTCTTAAAATTGGTGGGATTATTTTTTGTTTCCAAGAGACATTATAAATCCTAGGATGTTGTCAAACTCTTTCTATATTGGAAAGTGCAATGTTTGAGGTTTGGTATTTATGTGAATGAGCATTCCCTATAGTGATCCCCCATCACACTAAATGAAGGAAATCCCTTTGCTAAAATTAATTCATCTTTGATTAAATCTTTTCTCATGTTTCACAATGCCTCCTTTTTAAGTCCAGTTTCAAGACTCCGATAAATTTGTTGAAAGATTGGCCATGGCCATATCAGAAGATTCTCACTAGGTATAAACTAGTCGAAGTCCATAGTTGGCTTAGACTTGCTCCATTGTTTTATTTGTTGCTAAACAAGATATGGAAAACTCATTCTAAACTCAGCACTTGGCCTTGTCAGCTTTGGTCAATTTGGAAGTCACAGCTTGAGCCAAGAAAAGCTATATTGCTTTATGGTTTGTTCATACGAGATTGTTTGTAGGAAAGCACATTTTCCATTTCAAGTCGTCTCAATCACTGTATCCTTTTTTTGGCCAAGGAAAGATACTAAAGAATATATTTGGGTTTTGTCATAAAGCTCAGACTTCCTCGGAATGTGAAGAAAGATATTGCAAGCAGTGTACATATGAACATGAATAAAGACTTTGAAAGAAGTAATGCATACACACAGCTCTCTTTGAAGGCGACTCTGTTATCATGTTTTTAAAATTTAGAATGGATATTTGATTTAATCTCTGAAAAAAAAACACCGCATATTCTCTAGACATAAGTAGCCAAAAATTGGATTTCCATGGGCTTTAAAGATCTCCATTATGGCCAACTTTTCATTACATATCCAAATACAGGTGGAGAGGTATTCTTTAGATTTTGAGCATCTACAACGAATGATTGAGTATTGAAGCATGGGGCCTAGCACGATGAGCCACATCACATCAAAGCACTTGATTTTCCATCTGTGCATCCCTTCATAGAGATCTAGACATTGTTCATGCCATCCCAAGCCCTGCTAAAAACTGGGTCGATTAGTGAGGGAAAGGAAGGAAGGTCTACAAATCTGGTCTTATGGTGCCTCTACACTCACCCAAACTTGAATTTACATTTATCTTTTTTGTATAATTAAATTTCAAATTTTTAATATTTAAGGCAAGGTCCACTACAATGGAGACCTGGACGTTGCTTATGATGTTCCCTAAATGTTGGGGGGTTGCTTCCACACATCTCCTTGATGTGTTTACACATTTGTGCATCTCCATGTCATGAACACTTGGTGGAACATTGCTCTCTATGCATTTGCAAGAGTCTTTCTGGAAGTTTAAAATTATGGAAGGTATCAAAGACTGTAAGGAAAGAAAACATAGCTGGTGATGCCAACAATATATGACATGTCCTCTCCCTAATAGAATAACAACTTCCCAAATATCTTTCTTTCACTCTTGCAAATTGAATGCCCGTGGCCAGAGGTAGAATTGTGCTGGACCATAAGTTTGCCAATTGATGAGTTGTGCTTGTTGCTTTCCTTTCCCAAGTTGGGAATCCCTAAAGTGTCTCTTATCTGCCACTCAATTTCAGATGAAGAATGTCAGATCAGATTATGTTTCTTTTAATGATATATTGGTGGGATCAGCAATCACAAAGTCTTATTCATTGTAGCAAAGAACTGTCATTTCCAAATCTTCCCATCTAGCACATTCAGGCATGTAAACACAGTTCTTCAATAATATTTGTAAGTTGCTTGCATTCTCTGCTGTTGCATTTAGTAATTTTACAGTACCTTTTTCCAATTGGTTTATAAGTGTTTGTTATATGGTGTACACTTGGTTTTATGAGATCTAAAATAGAATAATATATCTACATGAAGATAAACAATACAACACACATCTAGATTTGATGGGAAATGGTAAAATTATGCTACAATAGTAAACTACCAAATATGTGTCAAACACCACAACCAAGTTGACTTCTACAGTTCATCCTAAGTCAAAGATACTCATAAAGTAAGCTACAGCAGTGTATAAAACCAAGTGTTGACGGAAGTCCATAACCACCTCATCAGATAGATTGGAAAAATATATAATAATATAATAATTCTACCACTAAAGGAAGTTGTCCAGTTTGGGTTCAAACAATGGGTAACTAATTGGCATCTAAAGTGTTTGAATAAAGCATTGGACTAGACTAGTAGCCATAATAGTGGGGAAAATGTTAGATAGTATCTAAGTGGGATATTACATGTTCTCTGCTCAAATTTGAATATACAGAGTGCTTAGTCCCATCAAATTGACCTTATTGCTATTTTGGAAAGGTAATCATCATAAAAAATCCCCATGCTTTTAATGGAAATTGCCTTAGACCTTTGATTGTTGTTCAAATGACTTTTTGTTGTTTGCATTAAATCAGGGAAAAGGCCAAGTTATCCTTCCATGCAAGAAAAAACTGTTGATTATGAGATTCATCGTTTTCCCGCATTCTGCCATCATTTCTCTACCAATGTTGTTGGTATTTTTGGGGGTATTCTTTTTGCATGGAACCCCATTCAGTTCTTCTCTATGCTTGCTTTCTCTACTAATCGTATCTTTTTAATTGGGAAATCCTGGGATTTGGTGATACCAATCAGTGTTGTAAATTTGTATGCTCCATATGCTAATCGTCAGACTTCTAGGAAGGAATTAATATTGATAGGGTTCTGGATTTGGAAAATTTATTTTTCAGTGGTGATTTAAATTTGTGCATCTACGATCAAGACATTTGGGGTATTAGGGGAAGAAGTGCTCCCCTTGCAATATTTTTCAATGATATGTTCTCAACTACAGGTTTGGTTGACATGTTTCCCTCTCCTTTGATTCTCACTATATTCTCAACTGATATGTTCTCAACTGCAGGTTTGGTTGACATGTTTCCCTCTCCTTTGATATGTTCTCAACCTTGCAATGATATCTTTGGGATGAGGTACCTAGCCAAGCTCTCATTTGGACTTGAATTATATTTTGTATGTCTTTTTTTAAAAAGTATGCTGCTGCAAAATGCTACAATAATGAGCCAATCAGGTCCCTTATCTGAGCTGCTGCAGGACATAAAGGATGGTATGTTGCATAGATTAATGTGCATATACTTAAGTATGTTGCTTCTTTAAGTAGATCGAACCAAGACGTAGGCCTTGTTCTGCATTTGATATGCTACATGGCAAATTTGCTACATGAATAGTTCATGGATCCAATTACATTCCTCCCAATGTTCAACAATCTTAGCTATCAGTGTTGATTATTTTCTTATCCATGTTTATTTGATAAGATTCCCAGCCAAACTATTTAGTGCTGTCACACTCCTAATTGATAGTTTTCATTATGAAATCCAAGAAGTTGCTTGATGATAATCTTTATATGATGTTTATTATGCCATGTGATGATGCTATATTTTAAGATGTTCATGTTTATGCCAGTATCAGTTAGGATGTATGCTTATGGGGTTATTTTCAGTCCATGCTAAGTTTATGCCAGATGTTTCATGATAGTTGTATGATGCATAGTTGATCTAGCATGGAATTAGATCTAGCAATAGAATAGAAACCTAAGTATTACAAAGTAAATCATATACTAAACCTAGGGTAAGGAAATGAAACCTTGATATATTCATCCCCAATAGAATAGATCTAGCATGGAATTTGACAAAGAAATGAAATAGAAAAATACTACATACCTCACTTGGAATTTTCATTTATTATTATTTTTTTAAATAGAGATGGCCGTCACTATAGCGATAGATGGCCTAGCAAATGCCGACGAATTTGATATACTAGTGACGGAGATGTCATAGTGAATTCCGTCGCTAGTATAACAAATTCGCCACCATTTGCTAGGACATCTGTCGCTATAGCGACACCACATTGTTAGGTTGTGTGTCGCTATAGTGACACCCACCTTAGCAACACAATGAAACATGAAACTGTATTTTCATGGCTATAGCGACACATATTCATTGCTATAGAGACACACAGTCGTGGTCTTAGAGACACACATTCGTTGCTATAGCGACACAAGCAGAAACAAGCAACTATATTTTCGTGGCTATAGCGACACACACCTTAGCAATACCACGGGATAAGCAGAAGTAAGTGCGTCGCTAGAGAGACAGGAAAGCGTTGCTAGAGCGACAGATTTGAGTCTTCTGAAAGCACATCTACAACCAACACGTGTCGTCCATATCCCGTGGCTATAGCGACATATTTTTTGAAGTGTCCCTGTAGGGACGAAATTAGTGTGATGAAAAATGGGAGTCATGTTCATTGCTATAGAGACGAAAATGTGTTGCAATAGCAACGAAGTTGTGTGGCAAAAATGGTCACATGTACTAGTGATGGCTAGGAAAATGAATCTGGAATGAATTCAATTGAAGTATGTTCTATTTTTACCACTCTAGAGTCTTGGTATAGAGATTTAATTCATTATATTCAACTCCATCATATAATAGAACATTGGAATTCGAAGCAAAGAAGGGCCCTCTTATTGATGTCAGCATCATATCATCCAATCAAGAAGAATCCACGAGTAGGCCTGCAAAATACAGGAACAAATTTTCCACTCACAATAATTGTTAATTGGAGAAATTTATAAAATGAAACAGATGATAGCTATAATGAAGGAGATCTTTGTTGGTGCTTTCTCTGTAAGACAGAAGTTAGTTGATACTTTTAAAAAGTTAAAAAGGTTGATGATCTAGAGGGAAAATTAATCCAAACTTCCCTGATCACCTTCCAAACAAAACGGCTGCAGAAATTAAGTTGGATATAGCACTTCTAGAAAGTTGCAGGAGAGCTTCCAGGAAGATATAGGTAGAAGTACCAAAATCCATCACAAAATGTGAGGAATTTTACAAAATAATTTATCAAATACATGAGAAATGTCATATCGCAGTGATTCCAGATATGTACGATTTTCCCACCAAGGATCAGTGCCTAACGGAATTGAAAAATGGCCTAAAAGAAGACCTGGAATACATAAGGATACTAGATGTGCTAAATAAAGAATATCTCAAGCAACACATTGGACAAGCATCTATAAATGCTTATTTCCTGGAAGAGAGCTATAAAACAGATACTGAAGGAGTGATAAGTGTGGAAAAAGAATTATATGTTCATGAAATATCTTTAAAATTATTAGAACCTCTACACTGTAATATAATATTTCAGGAAACGTACTTGTGGGACAATTATATTTCCATCATGGAGGTCCCACTGGAAGGTTAATTTAATTTGTAATTAATTGTCTATTTTTTATGTGCGAACACAAAAGACAAATTTTGGGAATCCAAAGGTCAAGGATAGGTGAAGCGATTAGTCATGTAAAGAAAAATTATCTTGTAATATAAATAGAGGGCGAAGGGTATTAGAAAGGGACTTTCGCTAGTGTAATAGAGGCTGGAGACATTTTATAAGAGAATTATTTTTCTGCTAATGAGAAAGACCTATTTGCTAGGAAAAGCTTGCATAGATTTTTGCATGGAATGTTGTGAATATCATATCCGAATTATTTATTCTTCTGTTCATGCTCATGCTGTGAGATCTTTCTAGTTTGTTGAATTATTTCGATGGTGATGAATGATTTTACTTTTCTATGTAATTGTCTATGTGATATCAGAGTAATAAATTGATTTAAATGTAATCAAATCTATCTTTGTAATTTTCTACTGTGAGTGTGCATACTTTATCTTAATAGCTATCTGCTAGATTTGTATAGCATTCTCAGATTATTGCTCTTATCAAAACTTGCTCCTTGCAAGGATGGATTAGTTAGTTTAGAGTAGGGTTAGCTAATTGATAAGGTAGAAGTGATAAGACGAGAGGTAAGAACCTACGCATCACTTGTGAGGCTTCTACCTGTCAATTATAGGTTAAATGCATTAGTTAGATTAGAAGCACTTGCATACTCATATCTTAAACATAAAATATAAACGGTGGGCCGCGCCGCAACCGATATAAAAATTAAACAAACATACCTATGGTAGCCGGACCGTTAACCGGATGGATTCCCCATACCAAATAGTGAATGATCTAATTGAGATTATTCATTGGGGAGAATCCCTACTGTCGATGCTAGGATTTTTCGGGCCTCAATAGATTTGAGTCTAATTAAATATAATAATGAGAAAGTCATTGGTGATTATTAGAAAGAGATTCAATGAAGCTAAAAATTGATAAATGATTCATAACAATACATATTGAACCTAAGGAAATGTTATATGGGAGACATGCTCAGCCTATGAAAAGAACTACAAAGTATGACATTGTGCTAACTAGTTGGGATAAAATCCATTTGATAAACCTTGATGAAGTTAGATCAATTGTGTATATAAGATATAGTATGAGAACACATCGCTTGTGATAAAATAAGTAAAATTACATAGTATCGACATGTTGATCATGGGACTAGTATTGCTAAGGTATTCTGGTTGGAAGGAATAGAGATATGGTATCGAGATTTTTCTTCAAATTGTGCATGACCATAACTTAGGGACAAAGTTTCTTGAAGGGTGGGTGTATGTAACGCCCCACATTTTGACAGTCATTAATTAAAAAATCTAATATGATTTAGCTTAGCATCATATTTGCTCATTATATGTTGACTAGGACATATTGATTAAGACTATTGTTATATGGACATCTGGACTCCCTTGAGGTGTGTATGGTAAATGGAATTTATTGTTTAATTTATTAATGGAAATGAATGTGTTACTTCATATTGAACATGCAAATTGAATATAGAATATCCATATTTGGAATGTTAATTTAGTTTGTTTTCAAAAGAACTTACATGATTATATGTAAATGTCGTTTTAGTGATATGAAGTAACACTTGAAAGAGTTGGGTATGTCTATACATGAGTTTCATGTTAATGATGAACTATTCCACATGTTGATTGGCTATGCGATAGGCGGATTCCTATAGTGCCAAGGGGCATGAGATGTCTTGGACATCACGAGGATAATGATGTTATATCAAAATGTTCATGCTATTTAATTGTGAATTCAAATATTTCTATGACTTGTGGGTGAGTGTGAGTTCTGGCAGGAATTGTGACTTGCCCAAAGTGGTTGTTCGATGATGAGACCCCGGCTTAGATTAGTGATGGATTAGTATGGTTGATGTAGGGTGTTGACCCTAGTACTATCAGGGGATGGAGGCATTTCCCATCATTTATCTTCCTAAACCTGGAGTCATGGGATGGTTGTGTTGCGCACGCTCCCTAGTTATCTGATGATGACTAGCAGATTCCTGCTGGGAAAGCTTGGTCGATGAGGTCGATCGACACTTCTGCTTACGGGTTCTATATGTGGTTAGGTTGTGTATTCAACGCCACGATATATTGCAGTAGACGACAGGATGGTGAGGTGAGGAGATGGAAGTAGTGGTGATTAGGGGGTTGGAGTACTGATGGGATGGATGAGACCAATGATGGATTGGATGGTGTTCTAGATTATCATTAACCATCATGATTATATGCTCAATTTCATCATTATCTATACCTAATTATGTTTTATTGTTTTATTGCTTGTGTATGAATTATTATGAATGACGAATGATGCATTGTTTAATTGTTCTTCTATATGTTGTTTGCAAGCATGTAATAATTATATATTAGGAGTAATAAAAGTGATTATTAGTACCCATGCTTACGACATGTACACTGGCCATGCATACGCCAATTTGTGAGTACGCTATTATGATTGGTCGATCGATGAATAAATTAATATGGTTATATTAGCTATTAGTAACTTGGTTGATGAATTGTTGAAAATATTATTTGTGTGTTGAAAGTATGAGTTGTTGACTTGTTTAAATATGTTTTAGATTTATATAAATTCATTGGATTATTGAATGACATATATAATTATATACATATAATATAACATATGTCATAGTATAATATAGCATATGAAAATATCTTATTTGACTTATGTATAAGAGGATAATATAAATAAATGGATATAGATAGGATTTCACCAATTTTTAGAAAATATTTGTCATAGTTGCAATTAAGAAAGAAGCATGACAAGTGAGACTTTGCAACCATGTTTATTAATATTTTATTTATTTAAATCAAATTGCTATTTTTTTTAGAAAATTAATTTATTGATTGTTGACTATTATTTTATTGGAATTTATTGAAGGATGAGGAGGAGGATGAGGACTTTTGATATAAATAGGAAACTTGAGATTGGGAAGGGGGGGTTCTTTTTCTCTTGAGGGATATTTTGGGGAGGTTTTTCTAGGAATGGTAATTTTGGATATTTTGGGGTATGAGAAGTTTGGAAGAGTTGGAAGATTTGATACATAGCCTATTAGTGCATCATTGTTCTGTTCTCTAGGGGTATTGGGCACGGAGGGCCAGGAGGCCATTTGGATGGCTTCCTGGGGCTAGGGATCCGGCTAGGACCCTAGTTGGATGGGAGGTAAAACCGTCATTCCGATTTGGGAAATGAAGATGGAATCAAGTCGAGGAGAAGATGGAAGTTTGCTTCAGTTTGGAATTCGTCACCATTCTTATATCGAGGTATTTTCCTTGTGATTTTAAAATTTTCATATGTTATTGTAAAACTTCTTATATGTTTCTATGGTTATACAATGCTTATATATTGCTAAGTAATACAGTTAATAAATCCACCATTTGATATTGTATTAACACTAATAGATGTTTGGTCTTGTATCTCCCTTATTCCAAATTTTGATGCTTCCACCCCCAACCTAGGGATCTCGAAAGTTAGTGGAATTGATCCTCCATGATAGTTTATTTGGATGGGGACATTACAAACTTTGAATTGGGAATTTTCTCTTCATGTGATCCACCTTGTCCATTTGGATATAATTTTACATTATTACTAACTTGGACATCATGCTTGGAAATTATTTAACCCTCAGCACCAATTTGACAAACTATCATGAACATGGCCAAGTGGCTTAGGCCATAGTGACCCAATGCAAAATTTGGGGACATGACATTTTTTATTATAATTGTATTCTTATTACCAGGGTTTCTATGTTGGATAAGGCTATGGCCTTGGGTATCTCCAACCGTCGTACCCAAATACATATTGAGAGTATAGTGTAAGGAATCACTCCTTTCTAATTTATTTGGATAAAGAAGTTTACCTTAGAGTTAAATCCACTAAAATTTTCTTCGTGCTTTCCATGACCCTCATTTGTGATGGTGATGGCGCTATCTTAAATTTGGTCCTTTTAAAATCATTGGCCACGCCTTCGAGGTATGCGATCGACCATTTTTTTCTTCTTCAAGGTAACTTGTAAATGATATGGCCTCGGCCTTCCACTCTAGTCACAATTACTCTTCGACTAGGAAGGTTATGAAATGTTTTAGGATAAATTTAATTCGGATGTAATCAATTTAGATATTTTAGGAAGTTGTTTTTCTATTGAAGAAATAGGATAATAATAGTCAGTCGATCCCTCTTTCATGGATCTGAAGTAGTGCCATTTTTGTATTTATTTACCATTTCTTTCTTGAATAAAATTGGATTTTCTAAGTACAGGACATTAATAGAAATTGCAAAGTATGGTGTTAAAATTGTCTTGAATCCTCGGATTTGTTTTTTCTTATTACTCTGTAACTTGAATCGTGATTTTGCATTGGTATAGAATTTAATAGGTGCATGTGAAATCGAATGGAAGGATCAATATATGTGAAATTGAGACTAGTCTTAAGAGTGATTTGAATTAGCTATGGATTGACTATGGAGAAATTTGTAAGTGTCGTCGGTTATCTTATTGAGTTCTTATAAATCTGGTAGTTCTAGTTCTGTTCCAATTGCAATTATCAGAACGAACAATTCGATGGTTCGCCTATCAATTATCCTAGCCGCCTGCCTATCAATGATCTCGGTAACTTTTTTATAACCTTTCCCGAGTCTTTTCATGGGGGTTTCAATTGTGGATTGAATTGTGTAGAAGCTGTGAACTTTGCTCTTGCAGATTGGTTACCATATGGTGTATTTGCGAAAAAATTATATCATTTGTATCACAAGTCTGCAATTTTATCACATGATGAGTTGTTATATGTTGTGGCAAAAATTGGTTACAATAAAGAGGCACTACCCATTTAAAATAGAATGCTTCTTCATGTAATCAATACTGAGTGTACTCATAGGGAATAATTTTTGAGAAAGGATGTTCTTAGTGTTAGGATAATTAATACTCCAACCTTGTCCACCTTAGTATTATTAGTCTTTTCCTAGTACCGGATGATGTCATTGCCCCCCTAGTGGTCTGCAGATGTCATCTAGGACTCATTACCCACTCGATGCACCCTGCATGCATGATTTTAGGACATCTATATATAGTTCCCTACATTTTAGGAGCTAACTCAGTGATCTAGTTTATTCCACCTGAGTTCCTCACTCTAGTGGGGGGTTTGTGCTATGATTTCCACTGATTTTGATCTAATGCGCCCTCTATAGCCTGTTTGCATGAGATATTGCATGACAAACTCACTAATGCACCTTGCATGGTTAGTTAACTAATAGTAGCTTCAGTTCATTGAGTCTTAGTTGAGTTTCGTATCCTTGGAGCATTGTGGTGGTGATATTTCCCAGGATAGACTGACATGGATTTGAATTATCCCTTGGTATTCGAATTCTCTCATCTGTACCATATATGTTGACTATACTATTTAATGGAATATGACAAACTTTTCTGTGCACATCTGAGTTTCAATGCATGTTTAATTTTACTACTCAACTCATTGCAATTTTCACTGTAATTCTTCCTCCTTGCTAATCCTATCACTCTGAGGTATGTAATTCTTCCTCCTTGCTAATCCTATCACTGTGAGGTATTCTCAGGCTCAAATATCCATTGTGTTCTAGAATTTCACACTTGGAGGATTTAGAACGACTCCTCCAAAGCATCCCGATCATGTTGGTGGCACTGAAGAGGATCCAAAATGTATCATATGTTGATATTTTATACAATTTCTTATTGTTGTATGCAGCTGACAACCAAATGTTTTTTTTTGTCTACATCATTAAAGTTTCCTTTAAAATTAGGCCAATATTTAATTATTGTCGATCTAGTTCGATGTAATGTCCCTTGTTAGGAATTTTATTAAAATTGCAATTTTCCACTTTTTTCCTTGGTTCGACCTTGGACTAATTTCGATCTCTAGGTCCCAAATTTGCCCCAAATGATCCCAAATCTTCTGAGAAGGTATATGGATGATATTAGAACATAAATATGTGTTTCAGGGATGCCTTTGTACCTTTAAAACACTTCTGCAAATACTCTTTCAATTCTGGTCAATGTAGGTAACTTTACTAGTGATTTCCCTTTGACTAGTATTGGTCTCTAGGTCTCAAATTGACTCCAAATGCCTTCAAATATTCAAGAAAGGTTTATGAATGATATTAGGAATTGAATATGATGTTCAGGGATAACATATGGCCACCAAAAGACCTCTGAAAACTCTCTTAAGATTCTGGACCAAGTATGCAATTTTACTAGTAATTTGGGGTTCAAATCCCCTTGAGGTAAGTACTGAAAATGGTTTCCCAAATGCCTCCAAACCCACTCAAATTTATGAACAGAGGTATGTAATGTGTTAGGTATGTTATTAAGGTCTCATATGCACCATTAATGGTTTATTACAACTGTTCTCACCCTCTCCCATTCAACTGCAAAAATCCCCAATTCGACCCTTGGGGAAATGGCACTATTTCACCTCCCAATACAACTAAACTGAGTAAAAATGCTTCAAATGCTCAAGTACAGTACATGAAACTTGTAGAATACATCCATGGCAGTATATTGATCACAAATATACCATAGAATCATCCATTCATTCGAAATCATCATCAATACATTGGTTCACAACAAGGTAGTGGGGAAATGGCATTGTTCTTCCATTAAAAATGAGATTTATACATTTCTACCTGGAATTTCGACCTGAAAATTTCTGGAGATGCATAACAGAGTATTTAATTCATATTACAAAATAAATGGGGCATTATAAGCTCCCCCAAAGAATACAATAGCTCACCAAAAACGCCCTCCCTCAAGGATCAAGAATATGCCATCAAAACTGGAAATGGTTGAAGGAGCGAGCTACAATAGAAGAAACCATGAGCTGCCCTGTAGCTTACACCTGCAAATAAAGACTCCATTAAAGCTCCAAATGAAAGTTCTGAATGGCCTTTCCAATTTCCAACTTGGATGGGAATCTTTCACCCTCGAAATTGGCTAAGGCAAGAAACTAGTCATCCACTAGCTCTCCCTCTTCACAAATGCAATTGCAAATTATACAAATGATCAAAATATGGTTTCATTCTTTGTTATTGACATTTATAAACTTATAATGTCCTCCATGGGTTGAATTCCTTCCAAGAGACTCATGCCAACTCAAGTTGGGAAGAGATTCCAAAGAACGCCACTTGTACAACAATTCCTAGTCTCCCACTTCCACCAAATCACATGTGGAAGCATCTTAGCTGCCCTAACACCCTTGAGCGCCCTCTTGGAGTCTATTTTTAGCCCTGACATGTCATATATGTCATATGTCAGACTTCAAGTCTGATTTGTGTCATAGGTGTCATATCATCTTCATCATTGTTGTCATAGAGCTAGGGAATCTAGCCCAAGTGTCTCACTAGCTCCAAATTGCCTCTTCCTCTTCCATGGGAGTTACTCTTCCTCTATATTTCGACCTTGGATGAGTAATGCAATGAATAATACCTTTTGGACTCCCCGAAGTATGTTACCATTCACCTTGAATTCTAATTGGTGAGAGAATGATGCCAAGTGTAGTGGGGAAATCTAGCCATATGTGGGTCCCACGTCCTCCATGTGTCTTCATGATGAAATGCCACTTTGATTTTCACTTGTATATATTTATTTATCTCCTTTATTAAATATTTATGCCATTCTAATGTTCAAACATCATTTATTATCCCCATTATTCCAAATCCCAAAGCTTCCACCCCAAACCTAGGAAACTAGTAATTTTCCTCCTTGGCAATTATTTGACCTTTAGCATCAATTTGACAAACTCTAATGAATAGGGCCAATGTGATTAGGCCATTTTGACCCAATACCAAATTTGGGACATGACATTCGATGCATTGAGCTTGGGTTCTCAAAATTGAAGTCCCTCGTATAAGATGCAAATTTATTGGAACAACAAATCAAATATGCTTTGTCATCCTCACTACTAGTGAAGATTACAGAATTAAAGGATCTTGAATGGAGAGAAATGGAGTCTCCTTTTAACCTGGAAGAAGCAGGGATTATTGAGAGAGTACTTGATTGAAAAGGTTGAAGTTGTTGATCAAGTTGCGCATGCTGGTGTTCCTATTTTAGTTATTAATGGATACACTATAGGTGATGTCTTCGTCTCTTTGTCAAGATCGTCGCTCAGATCGTAGGTACGTGAATATATTGTTTGAAGACAATTAATTTTTTATGCATTCTTATACAAAAATGAATATATTGTTTAATTGTAAAAGATTGGACACTTATCAATGTGGACTGCAATATTGCAGTGTTACGAAGTGAATATGAACAATTATCAGGTGCCCAATAAGATGCTTATTCCGAACAGTGAAGAACTAACTTGAAGTGACTCCTTACATTTCCAATTACTGAAAACCCAACATGAATTTCAAAAGGAGTAAAATAATATAAAGTATTCGAGTATACATCTTTCCATTCATTCACAGAGTATATACTTCGTGTATTTTCATCATATGTTTGAGCTCCTAGCATCTTATGGATCTTAAGAATCCCTAAGGCGTTTCCAATTTGCTACAAGTACAAAAATCATCAATGAAATATCATCATTAAAGTATTTTAGGCCACATAGTCCAAATGCTTAGGTGGGTTATGTTTTTCTTGATGCATTAAAACACTATGAATTTATCCATAGAAATCTATGTATGGATATGTCTATGGATGGGTAGAGTAAAAAACTAGATCTACAAAGTTTTATGGAGATGTACAGTTACACGTTCAAATAGTGAAACTTATAAATCGTTGGTAAATTTGAGTTGTATAGCTAATCTGTGGAAAGAGTTCGTAAATATGTGTTGTCCTTTGTAGGTTGTTATTTCAGAAACTGACACATGTGATAGAAAAATGGCTCTATGCCACTCTTCTCAAGAAATCATCAGTATCTATAGAAAGGGTGACAAGTAATCTGTCCAATTACATTGCTAGACACACGTTCAACACACTCAATTTGTTGTTGTAGGAACGTGTTGCTTAATATGTTAGTTGTCAATGCTCTTATTGCTCTTTGTACAAGTAAAAGACTGGTTTAACATTGAATAAGATGCATCAAAGTTGTGAACTATTGTGTCCTAACTGCAATGAATTTTAGGGTTGTTAACAGTAACACACCACTTTTAGCTTGACATTAAGATAAATGAAATTGGCAATAATTATTTTACTTATAGGATCCAAATCAATGTGAAACTATTCTTTCCAATTAAATTTGATTTTCTCCCCTCTTTTTTATTTTGTTTAGATCTAATCATGTTTTGAGCTTGAGAAGTCCATAGAAATTGTGTTCTTGTTAGGCTTTCAGTAACTATGTTTCACTGGTTTTAGGGATGGGGGATGATTATCTATGTGTGTGTGTGCATGTACACACACACACACATATATTTCCAATTAAATTTGATTTTCTTCTTTTGTTTTGTTTAGATCTAATCATGTTTTGAGCTTGAGAAATCAATAGAAATTGTGTTCTTGTTAGGATTTTAATAACTATGTTTCACTGGTTACAGGGATGGGGGAATATATATATATATATATAATAATGCTCACTTTTGTTCGACCCAGTACACACACTCTTCTGTGAAGAACAAAGAAACAAAGATAATAATTATGAACATGCATAGCCAACCCTATATCTTCTTTTCTGTCTATAAGAGAGGTAGAGATTTAGTAGTTTGTTCCTTCCTCTTCCTAATATTGGACAAGTCCTTTCCTCCATTCATACCTAATATCAACCTGCAAATAGAGGGATCCACTCGACATGTCTAAGTATCTCACGAAGATTGGAAATAGGGAAAAATGTTGAAGATAATGTTGCTCCAATGGTTTCTTTTAAATTGTAATGCTAATGTACACGTCAATAGTTTTGATAATACATATAGAAGGAAATGGTATGGAGAAGAGTACTTGAGAATGCAAGTGAGGGAGTTGTATGTGTGCAGTGGTTATTGTACTTGTGAAATACTATTATAGTCTGGAGATGCATTTTCTTTTTCTTTGAGACTTTTACAAACTTGTGATTCGTTTCTCATTGAGATGTAATATTGGTATGCGTGATGAGGAATACAATGGAAGGTTGAAACCCAAAGGTCTAAAACTGCAATGCAGAACATGATTAATGTTACATTTAATTCTTGTTACATCATCATGTAAAAACACTTCAATTTCATGCATATCTCTTATTTTAAAATATTTAAATTTTTTGTAGTACTTACATAATTGCCTATGCTACTTTAATGTCTCATATTTCTACATGAAATGCAGTCATATTCAACATATCAATCCAAATAATTATTGTAACGTGCAACCGAAGTTCCTCATGTGCAAAGCAATCCCTTGAGACGTCGTGACTATGAAGTTGATCTCGATCTTGCTTGGGAAAAACACAAGTAAGTTTTAATTGCACTTTCTTCGTAGGCTCATGTTTTTCCATTGCTATTTGCAAATTTTATCTTCATTGTTTCACATACTTTTAACTTTATGACACGATTATTTTCATGGATTTTAATATTGCTATTAAATTTAGATATAGGGTAAATATGCATAGGAATGTTTCTGGTGCTTTTTTGCAAATCACTGCATGGAGGGGTCCCTTGTCCCACAAACAAACAAAAAAACGTTCAACTCCCTTGAATACCCTCCTGGAAATTCAGGTTTAGGGTGTATTTGTGAAACCAATGTCACCAATTTTGAGAGATACTACAAAATCAAGTTTGATTGAATTCCATAATTCTTCATGGAATGTTTTCCTTGTTATCATATGCTCAAGGATGGAATTTGATGTTGATATCCACCATTGAGGAGATTTGGTTTTCCAAATAAAGTAGATTATAATATATGCCTTCCAATAAGGACAATCTGGTACAAAGACAAACACAAATGGTTGTTGTTGTTCTAGATGGTGTTGTTAACAGACAATATCACGGTTTTAAAAATATGGAGCAAAAACAAATAGGGGGAGGTCTGTAGTTTTTTTAAATAGACACAGGTAGTGTATTCAACATTGAACACATTGAACTAGATGGAGAAGACAATGCACACACTAGTTACAATAATTTAGAACAATTAACTGGATTCTTAGTGTATTTTTAATTGTAGGTAGCATGTGTCTCTGCATTCACATTGGGAGTTGTGTATGGAAGCATGAAACTATCTTATCTCAAGGTATTATAGTTGCAAGCCACTAGTGTAAGCTTTCAGATTTACATTTTTCCAAATTTTAAGTAGTAGACTATCTTAAGGATTTTTTACCATCAAACAAAGGGTTGCTCTAATTAGAGCATGCACTGTTTTCAAAGCCAAATCGAACAAGTTTCTAAAGTATGACAAAATGAAATATCAAAGCCATTGACTTCTAGAGACCGCACTTATATATCATATAGATACCCTTTGTGATAGTGTGGTAATGTTTTTAAGTGTTTGTAATATGTTTTATGTTACAACTGGAATCGAACTGTGTTAATGTTTGTAAGAGTTTGTGATATATTTTAGTGTGAACTTTGTGTTAACACCCAAAATGACCCCCTAGGTTGTGGGAAGGGAAAAATGGGGTAACCACTAACCAATATTTAGACTCAAGCTACTGACCCAGCTTAGTCTGAGAGGGTCTCTCTACAGCTCTATGAAATACTAGAATAATCAAAGTTGTCAACAATGAAAACATGCACCAGCATTCATCATTCAAGATATTCAATTATAAACAATACAGAAGATTAGATTTCTGTTGGAAAACAAAATGGTTTAAATGTAGCTTGGCTGAAACTATAATGTCCCTTGTTAGGAATTTTATTAAAATGGCAATTTTTCACTTTTTTCCCTAGTTTGACCTTTGATTAGTTTTGAGCTCTAGGTCCCCAAATTTCTCCAATTGCTCCCAAATATTCTGAGAAGTTATATGGATAATGTTAGAACATAAATATGTATTTCAGGGATGCTTTTGGACCTTTAAAATACTTCTTCAAATCTTCTTTCGATTCTAGCCAATGTAGGGAACTTTACTGGTAATTTCCCTTTGACTAGTATTGGTCTCTAGGTCTCGAATTGACTCCAAATGCCTTCAAATATTCAAGTAAGGTGTATGAATGATATTAGGACTTGAATATGATGTTCAGAGATGATATATGACCACCAAAATACCTCTCCAAACTCTCTTAAGATTCTGTACCAAGTATGCAATTTTACTAGTAATTTGGGGTTCAAATCCCCCTGGGGTTAGTACTGAAAATGGCTTCCCAAATGCTTCCAAACCCACTCAAATTTCTGAACAGAGGTAGGGAATGTATTAAGTATTTTATTAAGGTCTCATGTGCACCATTAATTGATTATTATATCTGTTATGACCCTCTCCCATTCAACTACAAAAATCACCAATTCGACCCTTGGGGAAATGACACTATTTCTTCTCCCAATGCAATTAAATTGTTAAATTTTGAGCATTAATTTACAATAATCTAGGATCTTCACTAAGATAATAACATATATAGTATATCAATTCATAACAATCACAATAAGCATGACAAGCATCACAAGAATCAAAAGCATGAGAGACAAGAGACACAGAGTTTCCGTGGGGAAAACCCTAAGGTGAAAAACCCCACAACTTCCTCAGAGATAGAGAGAGAAATGGATCAACCAAAGTACAACCAAAATACACCGAGATAGTCTCCTAGTAGCAGATGATCCTCCTCCTCACTAGTGCGCCACTTTCTGAGTGAGAGAGATACACTTTTCTGAATGATCTAAATAGAGATCACCTGATCTCTATGTATACTAATCTGTTTGCCCAGTGACCTTATGGGGCCGACTTGTCTAGCTAGGTACATCCACATTATAATATATATAATTCAGGTCCGACCCCACATGGTGGTCTAATAACCCATCGGCAAGTACACACACTTGCGACACTTGTCAATCCACATGATGACACTTCCTTATAGAGGAATAACACATCTCTAATAAGGGTACAATAAATATATATGAAATACATAGATGAAATACATTCCGAAGTTACATATACATCAACACTCCCTCTTAACTAGGAAGGTATTTCTCGACACAGATCTGCTAGACAAGTCTTCTTCTCGGGATCATCATCATCGATGCATCGTCATCGTCATCGTCACTGCTGCTGCTATCTCAACCAATATCTGACTCTACTCGTCATAGGAAGTTCTACAGAGCCAGTCCTTTTTCATATTGGATGTAGGCCCACTACCTACAGGTCTTCGTCATCACTGGCCATACTGTGGAATCCTCAGGACTTATTATGTGCGTCACAAAACCTCGAAAGAGAATCCCAAGCTGTTACGAGCACACGGCTCTACCTATAGGATCTCCCAGGGCCATATTATATGTGACCTAACCACAAAACCTCGCAAGAGCATCCTAGGATTTTACAAGCACGCAGCTCTACCTATAGGATATCCCAGGAACAGATTATATGTGGTCACCACAAAACCTCACAAGAGCATCCCAGGCTGTTACGAGCACGCAGCTCTACCTATAGGATCTCCCAGAGACAGATTATATGTGGTCATGGAAAAACCTCGCAAGAGCATCCCAGGACTTATTACGGGCACACAGCCCAACCTATCGGATCTCCCAGGGACAGATTATATGCCATAGGACAAAACCTCGAAAGAGCATCTTCCAGATATCCTAGGGCACGAATTACATGCCATAGGAAAAACCTTGAAAGACTATCTGCAAATCTCCCAGGGCCAAATTATATGTCCTCCCAGAGCAAAACCTCGAAAGAGCATTTGCCAGATATCCCAGGGCACGAATTACATGCCATAGGAAAAACCTCGAAAGACTATCTGCAAATCTCCCAGGGATAAATTATATGCTCATCTGCACAACCTGATCCACGACCATAGAGTATCAACCTGATACTCACCATACATCATCCTAATGTACACATGATCATCCTGATCATCATCACTGCAACATCCTGCTGCATGTCATCTGGAGCAACATCCTAAAGCTCGTCATCCACGATCATCCTGATCATATAATGAATCTACCTAATGCATACCAAGTATCTACCTGATACATATCATCATACATGATCCACCTGATCATACAATGTATCCACCTGATACAAATACAAATACATGATACATATCACCATACATGATCCACCTGATCATACAATGTATCCACCTGATACATATACAAATACATGGTCCAAGCATCCAACATGATGCATACAAAATACATACAAATGATCCTACTGATCACATCCAACATCCAACATGATGCGTACATACATATACATATAAATTATCCAACTGATCATATCCAGCATCCAACATGATGCGTACATACATATACATATAAATGATCCAACTGATCATATCCAGCATCCAACATTATGCATACATATAAAAATGATCCAACTGATCATACAAAGAAGAAACCAGAACATCATCCTGATGTTCATCATCCAACGCTTACATCCACAGCCATGTGAAGGATCCTCCTTCCAACATGCTTGGAATGGCTTCAGCAAATGTGTCCATCACTTCTTCCTCGAAGTGTCCTCGATCTGAAGAACACCAAGCCTCTCCCTGAAGTACTCGAACTTCACCCTGCCTAGTGGCTTCGTTAGCATATCTGTAATCTGCTCATCCGTCGTAACATACAGGAGCTTCATAGCTCCTCTCTGCACCATATCCCTGATATAGTGATATTTGATCTTTATGTGTTTCGACCTGTCATGAAACATTGGGTTCTCGGACAACTTCACACAACTCTGGTTATCACAAAAGATACCAGTAGCATCCAATGGGAGATCAAATAACTCAGACAATAGCTTCCATAGCCATACTGCCTCACAACTAGCTGAACAGGCTGCAACATACTCTGCCTCAGCTGTACTCAGTGCTACATAGGACTGCTTCCTGCTAAACCAAGAGATCACACTTGATCCCATACTGAAGCAGCATCCAGATGTGCTCTTCCTATCTACAGCACTACCAGCCCAATCTGAATCAACATAACCCTGTAGGTTAAACTTTTGATTCGCTTCATACTTGAGCCCATAATCCACTGTACCCTTCAGGTACCTCAGAACATGCTTTACAGCAACCAGGTGAACACTCCTCGGATATGTCAGGAACTGACTCAATGTGTTCACAGCAAAGAAAATGTCTGGTCTCGTGTTCGTTAGGTACATCAAGGACCCAATCATCTGACGATACATAGAGACATCAACCGGCTCAGATGAAGCATCACATAGAAGCTTCAGATTCGATGCCATAGGTGTGGCCATGGCCTTGCAATCCATCATCCCAAATCTCTTCAGGATATCTACTGTGTACTTCCCTTGACCAAGGAAGATCCCACCTGCACTCTACCACACCTCCATACCTAGGAAATAGTGAATCATTCCCAAATATTTCATATCGAATTCAGCAGCAAGCTTCCTCTTAGTATCTGCAATCAGTCTGTCATCTCCTATTACAAATAAGTCATCCACATACAGCAGTAGAATCACAGGATTCCCTTCCTCAACCTTGTAGTAAAGGTTGGAATCCGCTTTACTCTTGCTAAAGCCCAAACTAGATAGGAAACTGTCCATCCTACCATACCAAGTTCTGGGAGCTTGTTTCAAGCCATACAAGGATTTCTTCAATCTGCATACATATGACTCCCTGTCATGTATTTCAAAACCGAGTGGCTGCTCCACATATACTTCCTCTTCAACTACACCATTCAAGAAAGCAGTCTTGACATCCATCTGGTGTATTTTCCATTTCATTGCTGCAGCCAGGGCAAGTACTGTTCTGATGGAAGTTTACTTGGCTACAGGTGCAAAAGTTTCTTCATAATCTATTCCCTCTTTCTGAGAGAAGACACGAGCTACGAATCTTGCCTTGTATTTTTCTCTACACTGCCATCTGCAACATGCTTGATTTTGAAGATCCATTTAGAAGTCACAACAGACTTCTCTTTAGGTATTGGGACAACATCCCAAACATCATTCTTCATTATTGATTGGTATTCCTCAACCATGGCCTCCTTCCATTCTTTCTTTTCCACTGCTTCTTCATAACTGGAAGGCTCTTTGTTCATAATGTCACAGAGTAAAGAAACATAGCTGGTATGTGATCTGGTTCTCTTCTTTGCTCTGTGTTCTTCTTCTGGAATTACAAATCTTTCTACATCTTGAATGAGCTCTCTATCCCATGCAGGTTTCCTCTTCTGAGATTTATCCTCACGGGGTGGATCTACAGGTTCTTGCGGATCTTCAAACTCACGAACAACTTCTAGAACTGCTTCAATCATGGTACTGTCTTGAAATCTAGTTTCCTTAGGTTCTTCATAAACTTCGATAGGTTCCTTCCTTGATTTGATGAATGCTGAGTTTTCATCAAATGTTACATTCCTGCTAACATCAATCTTCTTGAACCCTGGAAAGTATATTCTGTAAGCCTTCGAGTTTTCACTGTAACCCACAAAGATACCCTTCTTTCCTGAAGGATCTAGTTTAGTCCTCTTTTCCTTTGGGACATGAGTGAATACTGGACAACCAAATATTCTGAGATGGCTGACTTCAGGTTTCTTACCAGAGAAGACCTGTTCTGGTGTCTTATTGTCCAATATCTTATGGGGTGTTCTGTTCTGCACATATACAGTTGTTCTAGCTGCTTCTGCCCATAGATGCATAGGTAGATCTTGGTCATGGAGCATTGCTCTTGCTGCTTCCATGATTGTTCTGTTCTTCCTTTCTGCAACTCCATTCTGTTGAGGATTATAAGGAGCAGTAAACTCCCTCTTAATCCCTGAATCACTACAAAGCTTCTTGAAGTCACCTGAGGTGAATTCTCCACCATTGTCGGATCTGAATGTTTTGATCTTCTTTTCAGTTTGATTCTCCATCAAGGTTTTGAATTCCTTGAATTTATCAAACACCTCATCTTTGTTCTTCAAGAAGTATACCCAAGTCTTCCTGGAGAAGTCATCAATAAATGAGACATAGTAAACATACCCACTCAGAGAACTGGATGACATAGGACCACATACATCTGAGTGGATGATTTCCAGGATGTCTTTTGCCTTGCTTTCACTACTTGGGAAAGCCTTTTTAATGTTCTTACCTTTTGCACATCCTTTGCAAACACCTTCATGTTTGGTCTTGATTTCAGGAAGACCCTCTACAGCCTTGCTTGCAATTGGAAGTGCTCTATAGTGCATATGAGCAAGTCTTTTATGCCAAAGTTCACTTGGCTCCATGGATTCATGTACCATGGCATGTTCAGGTTGTCCCTTCAATTTATACAAACCTCCCTCTTCCTCTCCAATCACTACTACATCATATATGTTCTTTCCCTTTGGAGACATTAGGACTTGGCCATCCACAAATGCAACTCTCATACCTTTTGCATCCAATGCAGAGATGGAGAGTAATTTCTTCTTGAGCCCAGGTACATAAAGGACTTCTTTCATCTTCAAAGATTTTCCAGAATCTAGGTTGTAGGAGGCTTCACCACTTCCTTTGATTGGGTATTGATAATCATCCCCAAGTTTCACCTTATGGGGTGATTCATGTTTAGATAGATTCACAAAAGATTCCTTAAACCCAGTCATGTGTTTGGAAGCTCCACTATCAATCAACCAATCATTAAAACCATGGGATATGGTACCTATGAGAGCAGAGATTAGAACATACTCTTCTTCACTTGATGAGTCAACATCACTATCATCACTTTCTACACTATCCTTCTTCTTTGGAGGTTTATCATCCTCGGCAGCATGAGAATGAAACTTTCTTTTGCTGCCCTTCTTCTTCTTGCTGGAGTTGTTGTTATTATCCCTTTTGTTCTTGGGACAATCTAAAGCAAAGTGACCCTTCTCATTGCATGTGAAGCATCTTAGATCCTTCTTATTATTTTGATAGGATCTCTTGTGGCGAGAGTGCTCCTTCTTGGGATTGCTTCTTTTGGTGTGAGCTGCAAGAGCTTGATCTTCACCTCCCATCTTTTCCTGATGAGCTATAAGTCTAGCTTCTTCTTGAGAGCATTCTTCCCGCAATCTGTTGAAGGAGATCAACTTCTTCCTTGCACAAATTCCTTGAATAAAGGAATCCCATGACCTGGGTAGGCCATTTAGAGTGGTCATCACCACTTCACCATTCTCCACCATTTCATCCACTGCTTCTAGTTGTTCCTTGATCTGGGAGACCCTTGAAAAATAAGATTGAATGGTTTCTCCATTCTGAAACTTTACTCCTTTCAATTGGTTCTGCAGGGTCATCTTCCGATTTATGTTCTTCCCTTCAAATAGCTTCGTCAAAGAGTCAAACATCTCCTTGGGTGTCTTAAGAGAATACACATAGGGTATGAGATGGTCTTTGATAGAATCAACAATGGTTCTCTTTGCCTTGAACAAGTTCTTCTTATGCAATACCTTGGCCTCTTCATCCTCTAGGATAGGGATGTCTTCTTTTATATATGAGTCCAACTCATTCTCTTCCAGGATTAACCCAATCCTATACTTCCAGGCTTGGAATTTATCAGCCTCTTCAAGATTATCCTCAATCTTGGTGTGGAGAGACATCTTAAAGAGTACTTCAAATGGAAATAGAAAAGATTTAGGTCTTACCACTTGAAATGCTGAAAACTGGATCTGGTCCCGGATTAGGGTTTGTCGAAAAAACCCTAAAAATTCAAAATGTGAATTTCAAATTTCTGAAAGGATAGAAAGATGTGCTTTGATGAGATGATCAGCTTGGTGCATTCAGAATTTGAGATCAGCAAATTTTTACCCTTCAGATTTGACTTTTTCTCCTCCCGGGTTCACTAGGGAGAGCCCTGAATTAGGGTTTGAGTTTCCCGGAGATCTACCTTTCCAAAAGTCTCGATCCAAAGCTCTAAACTTCGATGTTTGCAAGGAGCTTCCAGCTGTGTCTTCAGATGCCAGAAATTCCTATTTTTGTGGAAACCCTAATTTTTAGGGCCAAATCTGAAAATGCTCAGAATTGAATTATTATTGGACAGATAGATGTGCCTTGATGAGTAGAGTCAATCTACTATACTGTTTTTCCAAAATCTGTGGATAGAAACCCAATAAACAAGAAACTCAAGTTTATGTCACTGCAAAATGTCTTCTTCTCAGGTTAGCTCTAATACCATGTTAAATTTTGAGCATTAATTTACAATACTCTAGGATCTTCACTGATAGAATAACATATACAGTATATCAATGCATAACAATCACAATAAGCATCACAAGCATCACAAGAATCAAAAGCATGAGAGACAAGAGACACAGAGTTTCTGTGGAGAAAACCCAAAGGTGAAAAACCCCACAACTTCCTCAGAGATAGAGAGAGCAATGGTTCAACCAAAGTACAACCAAAATACACCGAGATAGTCTCCTAGTAGTAGATGATCCTCCTCCTCACTAGTGCGCCACTTTCTGAGTGAGAGAGATACACTTTTCCGAATGATCTAAATAGAGATCACCTGATCTCTATTTATACTAATCTATTTTCCCAGTGACCTTATGGGGCCGACTTGTCTAGCTAGGTACATCCACATTATAATATATATCATTCAGGGCCGACCCCACATGGTGGTCTAATAACCCATCGGCAAGTACACACACTTGCGACACTTTTCAATCCACATGACGACACTTCCTTATAGAGGAATAACACATCTCTAATAAGGGTACAATAAATATATATGAAATACATAGTTGAAATACATAGCTGAAATACATTCCGAAGTTACATATACATCAACATAAACTGAGTAAAAATACTTCAAATGCTCAATTATAGTACATGAAACTTGTAAAATACATTCATGGCAGTCCATTAATCACAAATGCATCAGATAATCATCCAGTCATTTGAAATCATCATTAATACATTGGTTCACAACAAGGTAGTGGGGAAATGGCACTGTTCTTCCATTAAAAATGAGATTTATACATTTCTACTTGGAATTTCGACCTGAAAATTTCTGGAGATGAAGAACAGAGTATTTAATTCATATTACAAAATAAATGGGGCATGAGAAGCTCCCCCAAAGAGTACAATAGCTCACCAAAAATGCCCTCCCTCAAGGATCAAGAATATGCCATCAAAACGGGAAATGGTTGAGAGAATGTGCTGCAATAGAAGAAACCATGAGCTTCCCTGTAGCTTACACTTGCAAATAAAGACTCCATTAAAGCTCCAAATGAAAGGTCTGAATGGCCTTTCCAATTACCAACTTGGATGGGAATCTTTCACCCTCGAAATTGGCTAAGGCAAGAAACTAGTCATCCACTAGCTCTCTCTCTACACAAATGCAATTGCAAATTGTACAAATGATCAAAAGCTGGTTTCATTATTTTTTATTGACATTTATAAAGTTCTAATGTCCTCCATGGGTCGAATTCCTTCCAAGAGACTCATGCCAACTCAAGTTGGGAAGAGATTCCAAAGAACACCACTTGTACAACAATTCCTAGTCTCCCACTTCCACCAAATCACATGTGGAAGCATCTTAGCCGACCTAACACCCTTGAGTGCCCTCTTGGAGTATATTTTTAGCCCTGACATGTCATATATTTCATATGTTAGCCTTCAGGTCTGATTTGTGTCATAGGTGTGATAGCATCTTCATCATTGTTGTCATAGAGCTAGGGAATCTAGCCCAAGTGTCTCACTAGCTCCAAATTGCCTCTTCCTCTTCCATGGGAGTTACTCTTCCTCTATATTTCGACCTTGGATGAGTCATGCCATGAATATTACCTTTTGGACTCCCCCAAGTATGTTACCATTCACCTTGAATTCGAATTGGTGAGAGAATGATGCTAAGTGTAGTGGGAAAATCTAGCCATATGTGGGTCCCACTCCTCCATGTGTCTTCATGATCAAATGCCAATTTGATTTTCACTTGTATATATTTATTTAGATCCTTTATTAAATATTTATGCCACTCTAATTTTCAAACATCATTTATTATCCCCATTACTCCAAATCCCAAAGCTTCCACCCCAAACCTAGGAAACTAGTAATCTTCCTCCTTGGCAATTATTTGAACTTTAGCATCGATTTGACAAACTCTACCGAATAGGGACAATGTGATTAGGCCATTATGACCCAATGCCAAATTTGGGACATTACAAATCCTCCCTTCCCAATATTGCTTGTCCTCAAGCAATTTTAAACATGGGTGTTGAAGAACCTGTTTTCTGTATAATTCTTTGAAGTTGCTATTGAATTGCCCAACCTTGAGTCTTTGAGTTTCCATGAAGATTTTAGAGAGGAACCACCATGCTTGCTACTGCACTACTCTGATTAAAATCACTTTATTAAGTGGGGAATCCATCTCCCATACTGTTTGCTTCCCCCCAAAAAATGAAACCAATGAGACAAAAATTATTCCAGGGTCCCATTGCTTGTTTTGCACCCCAACAATTAAGAGTGCTCTCCAACCCACACCATTAGATAAGAGGATTCCTGGATCCCATTTTCTTGTATGCATTCTTCCAAACATCATGAGTACCAAATATATATCATCAAAGTACATAACAACATAATGAAAATGTACATCAAGGATATGCTTCATCAAAGAGTCATGAAAGTGCTTATACCTCCAAGCAAGTAGACCACCATTTTCCAAGTGCATACAAGCTTCAAGTGACCAATCAAATCTTCTCCAATGACATAGGTGAGGATCCCATGTCCTATAATACTGCTCCAAAAGGATGTGATATGCATCAAAATATTCCGCCATGTATTATTTCATCTAAGAAGTGAATGAAGAATCTCCACTAAAATCTGAACCAAATAATGAGCAGAAAAAAACGAGACTTCAAATGACTCAAAGAAGTCTCACCAATACATCCATGACTGTGAGAATCATAAAAATATAACAAAGTATGTGGCTGCCAACAAAAATGTTCTCCAATCATAAA
This sequence comes from Larix kaempferi, assembly GCA_027924585.1. Classification (NCBI taxonomy): domain Eukaryota; kingdom Viridiplantae; phylum Streptophyta; class Pinopsida; order Pinales; family Pinaceae; genus Larix; species Larix kaempferi. Next base: position 3,155,039 of record BSBM01000036.1, read on the forward strand.
TCTATTCTCCCAAGTGTTGGATGAAGTTCCTCCAACATCAAATGAATCAAGTGTTGAGCAAGAAAAACCATGAGTCTTCAAATGACTCAAATGCATATCATAGGTGCATCCATGTAGATTTGCATCATCATAAAGTGACAAATAATGTTGCTGAAAATGTGAATAAGAATGTGCTCCAACCATGTCATCATAAAAGGTAAATCTAGGAGTTCCATACTCCTCATGTGGCACCATCAAAAAGAACCCTTTCACCCATACTTCATTGAGACTAATACTGCAAAACATGGAATTGTAGGATGTAGGAGAATGAACTAACTCACTCAAATGAACAAAAAGTGCAGAAGTTTCATCATGGGAAGGATCCATGTGCGTAGTATCATGCAGCTCCTTCAAAAGTGGGAAACCTTTGTCATAGATTGGTTCCAATGTAGAGGAATCATGCTCTTCTTTAAAAATTGCATAACCTTCATCAAGAGACACTTCAAGTTCCTCTTCCACCACATCAAGTGTTTAGATATATTCAAGTTCATCTTCAAACACATTAAGCACATTCAAATTCCCACATTTCTCATGATCCACCATGTCATGAGAATCCTCCAAACAATCTACCATTTGACAAACTGAAACATAGGAGGAAAAACAAGTATCTTGTAACTTTTCAAGAAGTTGTTCATTTTGAATTGTGAGCTTATGAATATCCTCATTATTCTTCAAGTATGCATCATGTATCAATTCATTAATCTCAAACAAATGGTTTCTATCAAAAAGCAAAGACATGAAATTACCTTTGATGTGGCACATTGCTCTTTGAATCTTCTCCATGTCTTCAAGGAAGGATGTTTCCTCCAATTAAGTAGCTCTCCAACAAGAATTTTACACCAATGCTTGAGTGTCATGGAGAATGCTGAGGACTCTTGGATCTTATTTTTATTCATCTTTAAGGACCCTTCAAGAAAATGAGGCTCTTGCAAATGAACCTCCTCGTCTTCTTCAATTTTGCTTGGAGCAACTTCATGAAGCTCAAGTGGTGATGGGGAAGTTGATCTTGGTTCTTCTTCAACTGCTACAAGGTCTTCATTATCATGCTTAATGGAACTTGGGCTTGCAGCAACACTTTCAAAAGTGATCTCTATGTCACCAACATAGAGGTGTGAGAACCCATCAGTAGGTACTCCTTCATAGTTTAAGCATCCATCAGTACATGCTCTTTGGTTCATGTCTAAGGTAGAAAGTGTCTTGAAATGACCTTCCATATTTTCAAAAGAATCTTCTTCATGCTCTTGTGATGTCTCTTCATTTTTATCCTTCAAGCAAGATGATGCATTTTGTCCCTTTTTCTCCTTATGATCAATATCTTTGGAATCTCTTTTTGAAGAATTCCCAAAAGCTCTCCTCAAGTGGGACATAATTTCATGCACACATGTGTGATACTCACTCCAAGGTTCTTTACAAGAAGGGCATAAACCTTTCTTTACTAACTCGACATCTTCATTTTTGGTCCTATTTTCAAAAACATGTTCAGCAAAGTACTCAAAAGACATGGCATTTTGTGTATTTTTTCTAAAAGCAAGATATTCTTGATATTTTTGATATTGTTGGGGCAAGGTTTTATATTTTGCTCTCCATCTTTGGAACTCACTCATAGAATTATTTTTGGTTGGTGTGACAAACTCATATTCATCAGATTTAAATTCATAAGCATTTCTCTTGAAATTGTAAGAAGTGTTGCATGATGGCATCTTTTCCTCGTACCATTCACATTTTGCTTCATATTGCTCATAAGCATCTGCATATTCCTCATAAGAATTGTACTCATAGGATTCATCATAATAGTAAGACATGGCTGCCAATTATTCTTGAATGTATGTACCTAATCCACAGGTGCAAGGACCATGATCTGATACCACTGTAATGTCCCTTGTTAGGAATTTTATTAAAATGGCAATTTTTCACTTTTTTCCCTAGTTTGACCTTTGACTAGTTTTGAGCTCTAGGTCCCCAAATTGCTCCAATTGCTCCCAAATATTCTGAGAAGGTATATGGATAATTTTAGAACATACATATGTATTTCAAAGATTCTTTTGGACCTTTAAAATACTTCTGCAAATCTTCTTTCAATTCTGCCCAATGTAGGGAACTTTACTAGTAATTTCCCTTTGACTAGTATTGGTCTCTAGGTCTCGAATTGACTCCAAATGCCTTCAAATATTCAAGGAAGGTGTATGAATGATATTAGGACTTGAATATGATGTTCAGAGATGATATATGACCACCCAAATACCTCTACAAACTCTCTTAATATTCTGGACCAAGTATGCAATTTTACTAGTAATTTGGGGTTCAAATCCCCCTAGGGTTAGTACTGAAAATGGCTTCCCAAATGCCTCCAAACTCACTCAAATTTCTGAATAGAGGTAGGGAATGTATTAAGTATAATATTAAGGTCTCATTTGCACCATTAATTGATTATTATATCTGTTACGACCCTCTCCCAATCAACTGCAAAAATCCCCAATTCGACCCTTGGGGAAATGACACTATTTCTTCTCCCAATGCAATTAAACTGAGTAAAAATACTTCAAATGCTCAAGTACAGTACATGAAACTTGTAAAATACATCCATCGCATTCCATTAATCACAAATTCATTATAGAATCATCCATTCATTCGAAATCATCATCAATACATTGGTTCACAACAAGGTAGTGGGGAAATGGCATTGTTCTTCCATTAAAAATGAGATTTATACATTTCTACTTGGAATTTCGACCTGAAAATTTCTGGAGATGAAGAAAAGAGTATTTAATTCATATTACAAAATAAATGGGGCATGATAATCTCCCCCAAAGAGTACAATAGCTCACCAAAAATGCCCTCCCTCAAGGATCAAGAATATGCCATCAAAACTGGAAATGGTTGAGAGAATGTGCTGCAATAGAAGAAACCATGAGCTGCCCTATAGCTTTCACCTATAAATAAAGACTCCATTAAAGATCCAAATGAAAGGTTTTAATGGCATTTCCAATTACCAACTTGGATGGGAATCTTTCACCCTCGAAATTGGCTAAGGCAGGAAACTAGTCATCCACTAGCTCTCCCTCTACACAAATGCAATTGCAAATTTTACAAATGATCAAAAGCTGGTTTCATTATTTGTTACTGACATTTATAAATTTCTAATGTCCTCCATGGGTCGAATTCCTTCCAAGAGACTCATGCCAACTCAAGTTGGGAAGAGATTCCAAAGAACGCCACTTGTACAACAATTCCTACTCTCCCACTTCCACCAAATCACATGTGGAAGCATCTTAGCTTCCCTAACACCCTTGAGCACCCTCTTGGAGTCTATTTTTATCCCTGACATGTCATATATTTCATATGTCAGCCTTCAGGTCTGATTTGTGTCATAGGTTTCATAGCATCTTCATCATTGTTGTCATAGAGCTAGGGAATCTAGCCCAAGTGTCTCACTAGCTCCAAATTGCCTCTTCCTCTTCCATGGGAGTTACTCTTCCTCTATATTTCGACCTTGGATGATTCATGCCATGAATAATACCTTTTGGACTCCCCCAAGTATGTTACCATTCACCTTGAATTCGAATTGGTGAGAGAATGATGCCAAGTGTAGTGGGGAAATCTAGCCATATGTGGGTCCCACTTCCTCCATGTGTCTTCATGATCAAATGCCACTTTGATTTTCATTTGTATATAATTATTTAGCTCCTTTATTAAATATTTATGACACTCTAATGTTCAAACATTATTTATTATCCCCATTATTCCAAATCCCAAAGCTTCCACCCCAAACCTCGAAAACTAGTAATCTTCCTCCTTGGCAATTATTTGAACTTTAGCATCAATTTGACAAACTTTACTGAATAGGGACAATGTGATTAGGCCATTGTGACCCAATGCCAAATTTGGGAAATTACAGAAACGTATTAATCTTTATTTGGGAAATGGAGTCACATTCAAACAAACTCTGAAAATTCATTTACAAATGCTTCACAAATGCATTAACATAGGGGTGAGGTAGTAAACAACTCGTATTCAAAGTGATTTTAATTGGTGAAACAGAAGAGAAAGAAACAATCCATTGACATAAGGCATACAATGATGAATCCTATATCAACTTTAGCAGAAAAGTAATGGTGAAATACTTGGAAAAAGATAAGTAGAGCATAATTTCTATGCATTCTACTTAGCTAGCACACTGTACCAAGTATGAAAGAATGTTACAGACTGGAATTAACAATGAGAGATACGCAATTCACATGGAAAAAGAAGGAACAGACTACAAGACTAGTTACACAAGATTCCCTGAGAAAACATTCTCAAATCTGCAAACTTTATTGAAAATAGCTCAAAAGCATCTTAAAGAACAATATACCAAATTTCTCATAAGAGTTTTCAACAATAATTTTCAACCCTTTATCATTCTATTACATCTCATATATATATGCCGGGAGTCCTCTTGCTCGACTCATCTAAACCAAAAACAGTTATATCGAAGTGACACCTCATTGACCCAAAAAATCAGGAATATTACATGCGTGTCATGTTCCAAACAGACTGATTAAGACAAGGAACAAGATATCATAGACAGAGGGTCGTCTTAACCCTGGGTTCGCAAATGAACTTGCGAATCGAAGAAATCTTCCACTTTCAATGAGCTTTCAATCTATTATGTGTTATCCGGGAGGATAGGTGCCGCTTCTTCAGTAGAGATTACAAAATCATGAACAATTTCTGTATCTAGTTGGCCGCCTCGCTTGATTTTGAGGGTCTCCTCCTTCCTCCATTGTCAGATTCCTTTGGACACTTGTCGTCTGTCAGGATCCTCGTCTTTGCTGGCAGAGCTGGATTCTATGAGGTCAAATATCATAAGAGATGGAGGAGTAAGCTTTTCCTCCACCTTAGCCCATGTTTGTACTGGCATGAATACCACTTCGAACTCCTGCCCTTTCTACATGAGCCAATCCCAACGGAAAAGATGCTCGAACCGCCAGGTTCACCATCTTTCCCATATACCAACTTCGGACAAGGGACGTGAAAACCATATCCATAACTGCTGCGATGATGACAGTGGCTACATGTGGCTATAATTGCCATGATAACTCGATCGGATTCCTCGATCAAGTAACCATGATACCCAAGGTCTGAGATGACCTTCAGCATGCTCATGAAAGCTTCCCAGATAGATGTCGTAGCCAATGATGAGGCATAGGTTCCCTCCATCATACCGGTAATCATCTAGGATAACACTCAGAGGCCCCTTTGTTGGTCTATACTTTTGACATCCCTCACGTGATAATACTCAACCTCACGTTTCTCGCACACTTCGAAAGATGTGAGTCACCTCATATTCAGAACCACTTGGGTCACATGTCATCATGCACAAGTGATTTTCCTCCACCATTGCTGACTGAGATTATAGCCTACCCCATCCACCAGTGCCAGTAAGTCTTTCCCGTCCTGCCATGCTGAATGTCATGGATCGCATCACCTCAACCATTTCTCGAGCCATCCGCTAATCCGCACAAGTGACTTTTCCTTTTACCCTTATTAGCGGCTTCTCCAACCTTTACACGTCTACCAACCTCCTGGTCATAAGCATCTAGCACCTTTAGGACACTTATAACTCCTTGAGAACTTCCGCACTCATCCTAGTATGGCTAGGGTCGACGTCTTCTTCACCTACTTGTTTCCATCTCCCCCCTTTATCTGGAGCCTAGGCCTTAAGTCACTAGTACCAGGAGAGACTATCACCCATGGGTGGATACCTTTGGTCAGAAACTCTCCCATATTGGGGCTTGGTATTGACCCACCTTCGCCTTCGAACATACCAACAATTACTTTGGATACTCAATAGGCCATGGGAACTATCCCCAATCTCCAGGTCAGGCCCGAGATGGGCGGTTAAAAAGGTCCAACGACCTTTGGACAGAATTTTGCATAACAAGGCAATCACTGTCATTGCTGGGGAGACCTCCAGGCTCAAAAGGCCGAGGTCCCGAAGGATAGCTTCCTCACAGAAAATTCTGGCCTGGGCCAAACATGATACAGGATCTCCGGGGCCCTCCATGTTTGGACACGACTGCAAGACCTTCACTCTTTGGCTGAACTACTGGGCGACCAGCCACCAAGCTTCTGTACTTGGGCTAGAACCTCATTCTCTAGAAAAAACCCCTCCTGCTCAGACAGGTTACGGAAAAATAAAAATGTAAACTTTGACGGGCACTCCCACATATATAACCGTGCCTCCATAACCTTCGGTTTTCTTAGCCAACTGTCCCTTAATCTCGACCTTTGCTCTCCCACATGCTTGTTTTCCTTTGTCGGATCTGGCCCGTCTTTACCCAGTGATTTGACAACCCACTTACTTCCGCCATCGGATCATCTTACCAACTCTCATCTGGGCCGTCCATATTATTTGCGTGCATCTACCGGGTAGCATCGCATGCACCTTAAAATCTTCTCCTATATCTCCCTTTCTTCATGCAACGAGTTGTGGAGCTGACACCTGTCCGATGGGACCCGGTCCATCGCATCTACCATGCCGCTATTCATCGTTCATCCTCTGGACGCGGCGATCATCCAAGACCGTCGATCTATCTAGGGACAATATCAACTGTTTACTTAGTCACATTGCATTCATTACTGCGGGACCCTTGGCCTTGACCATAGGCTACCATCCTGTCTTTTCCGGATCATCCATGGGGCCGAACACCTTCCTTTCATCTTGGCACCATTTCAATGTTTATTAAAACGCTATCGCTCACTTCTTATAGTCTTTGCGATGTTTCCCCCGGCTGCCATCTGTCCAACGAGAAAGGCCCATCGCATCCACTTATCCCTTATCTTCCTTGTGGTTTGGACATGTGATCTTCAATAGAATCCGTTGATCCCGAGCTTGCGTTCGGTCGGCGGTGCCTATCAGTACGGTATTTAGCCTCCCCGTATATTTACAAGCAGACTATAGGACTTAGGGTCTTTTAGCGTTATCATTTTATTTATTTTGTATATTAATGCCCATACTGAAAAATAATTCCATTTTTCATTGTTTTAGGTCCTCCTAGAACTCTTCCTTTCTCGTTCTAACTCCTGGTCATCGGGGATATGGAGTGCTCTAGGCTCCCATCAGGTAGTCGTTCCACCTTCCACCTTTCACATTCAGTAATTTTCTGCACAAATTAAATAGGTGCTATTAACTGGCTCCAACCGGGGATGCTATCCTCCCAGCGAGGTAGCAAAGAACATCCGTAGACCAAGTTCTTGATCCATTGGGCTAATTTTCCAAACCTTTATCACTGTAAGCAGCACCCTGTGGCCAACCTTTCATCCAAAAGATGCAACTGGAAAGCCGGAGCCGAAAAACATACTGGGACTTTTTGAAAAATGCTGAACACACAAACTGCTAACTGAAATAAATGCAAATGCTTGACCTGCAAGCTTATTTATATACAAATGTTCCTACCCTACTTGTTGGGCATAAAAGGGAACTCAGGTGATCTCACACTTCCAATGGAGCCAATCAAGCAGATGGCTTCCTGACTGAATTTTCCATTCAAGTCCTCCAGCCGCAGGAGAAAACCCAGTAAATGATAGCTCCAACTGAAAATATTCTTTAATCCTTGTCTCCTTGAAAAGCATAAACCCTATTGTCTCCAATGATTCCAAGAAACTAGCAAAAGGGTCTTTCAGAAAATGAAGAACTCCTATTTCCTTAGGACCAGTCGTGAGAGCTTCCGCAATAGGTTCTTCCCGACCATCCTCGTGTTCTTCTGGATCATATGAGAACTGGTACAGCTGAAAAAAACTCTCATCCCGATTAGGAGAAGGGATACGAAAGTCATCTCCACTTTCATCTGAGACCTCAGTGCTTAGAGCTTGATTTTCTCCGTCGAATGCAACAGAAACAACCTCAACCCTTTCGCTAAAATCAAGTGAATGGACTCCTTTTGATAAACTTCTGCTTCTTGGGGCTGATTACACGCTCGTCCTTTCTCTTTATATCAATCTCAAAAAAACTTATGAAGTTTTTCAAGCAACCCCCTTCATATTTGTCATATTTAGGTGGACTGAATTCTTCTTCAAAAACATTTCCAACAGGGATTTTAGCAATCTGATCGCAATTTACATAAAACCGATCATGATTACCCTCTTCTGGCACTACCCTGGTTTGGTCATCTCCTTGTGCATCCGGGGAAAAACAGGGATGCAGAGCAACTTCTCCTTGATCGTGCCCTTCTTCAAATCTTGTTTCTTCCCCAAACCTTCCATCCTTACCTTTGCTTGATAATTTTCCATACATCCAAAGATCGTCTTCGACCTCCAAAGCATCAATGAACATACGCTGCAAATTTGGAGACCTTCTTTCCAACAGGAGCAAAAATAGATCAAGAGGAAAACTAGATGCATAGTGTAACTTAGCAGCAATCTCTAGGGGCTGAATTTCCCTTGGCATATCATAATAGAATCTTGAAAACCTTCTATTAAAGATGGACATGGTCGCTCCTTCTTACATTCTCATGGAGTAAAACTCTGAAAGAATTAGGTCTCATGACCGTCTCTTACCCCAAAACTCTAAGAAAACATCAGAAAACGCTTTCTAAGTATCTATAGATCCAAGCTGCAAATGGCTAAACCATTTCTTCACATCTCCTTGGAAAGATTGGGCAAAAGCCCTCATACAAATGTCATAATGCTCCACTTCAAAAATATCCAAAAAATGTTCAAAGCCGTGGAGATGCTTCTCAGCAGTGAAGCTCTCGGATTCTCCGTCAAATCTAGGAAGGTACTTATGGTATTTGGGAGGATAGTCATGAAGAACAAGGGGCAGTTTCAAAGGGCCATATCTCGGCTGAGTTCTGGGAGGCAAAGGAGTATGTACAGGGAGAGCCTCCTTAGCCCCACTCTTCTGGGATTCGCAAAGCTGGGTATGAATGTTACAAGGTTTAGAAGAAGAGATGGGGTCAGCTCTAGGGGTGAAAGGAAGATATACATTTGCAAGGTCCAGAGAGGGATATACAAAGGCGGGTCTCTCTTTCCCTAGAGCTCTTCGGTGAAACAAAATTTTCTTGATATATATACATCAAGGTAAAAGGAGACCAATACAGAAGAACAAGATTTCTTTGAAGAAAGTGATGTTTTGATACCTGAATCTTGATTCTTCCATGTCTAAGGTAGATGCATTCATTCTCCAGTGGAGTCACCGTGAGAATCTTTCAATATATCAATTCTGATAAAAGATCACAGATATCCCCAGTGGGGTTACCTTCGTATTGAAATTTCTCTTGAGTGGAGTCTCCAGGTGAATGGTACAACCTTCTCGATGTCTGACTACTGTTCACCATCAGTATTTCAGATCCGAACCCTTTGTCATTCTTCCAGGGACGATGGGGAAAATTTGCTTTCCCCGGTAATGGCGCCAATTTGTTAACACCCAAAATGACCCCCTAGGTTGTGGGAGAGGAAAAACTGGGGTAACCACTAACCAATATTTAGACTCAAGCTACTGACCCATCTTAGTCTGAGAGGGATCTCTCTACAGCTCTATGAAAGACTGGAATAATCAAAGTTGTCAACAATGAAAACATGCACCAGCATTTATCATTCAAGATATTCAATTATAAAAAATACAGAAGATCAAATTTCTGTTGGAAAAAAAATGGTTTAAATGTAGCTTGGCTGAAACGTATGAATCTTTATTTGGGAAATGGAGTCACATTCAAACAAACTCTAAAAATTCATTTACAAATGATTCACAAATGTATTAACACAGGGGCGAGGTAGTAAACAGCTCGTAGTCAAAGTGATTTTAATTGGTTAAACAAAAGAGAAAGAAACAATCCATTGACACAAGGCATACAATGATGAATCCTATATCAACTTTAGCAGAAAAGTAATGTTGAAATACTTGGAAAAAGATAAGTAGAGCATAATTTCTGTGAATTCTACTTAGCTATCACATTACACCAAGAATGAAAGAATGTTACAGATTGGAATAAACAATGAGAGATACACAATTCACATGGAAAAAGAAGGAACAAACTACAAGATCAGTTACACAAGAATCCCTGAGAAAACATTGGCTCGACTCTGCAAAATTTATTCAAAATAGCTCAAAAGCGTCTTAAATAACAATACACCAAATTTCTCATAAGAGTTTTCAACAATAATTTCCAACCCTTTATCATTCTATTACATTGCATATATATATGCCGGGAGTCCTCTTGCTCGACTCATCTAAACCAAAAATAGTTATATCGAAGTGACACCTCTTTGACCCAAAAACTCAGGAATATTACATACGTGTCATGTTCCAAATAGACTGATTAAGACAAGGAACGAGATATCATAGACAGAGGGTCGTCTTAACCCTGGGTGTGCAAATGACCTTGCGAGTCAAAGAATTCTTCCACTTTCAATGAGCTATCAGTTTATGATGCGTTATACAGGAGGATAGGTGTCGCTTCTTCAGTAAAGATTACAAAATCGTGAATCATTTCTGTATCCAGTTGGTTGCCTTGCTTGATTTCGAGGGTCTCCTTCTTCCTCCGTCGTCAGATTCCTTTGGACACTTGTCGTCTGTCAGGCTCCTCGTATTTGTTGGCAGAGCTAGATTCTATGAGGTCAAATACCATAAGAGATGGAGGAGTAAGCTTTTCCTCCACCTCAGCCCATGTTTGTTCTGGCATGAACACCACTTTGGACTCCTGCCCTTTCTCCATGAGCCAATCCCAACGGAAAAGATGCTCGAACCGCCAGGTGCACCATCTTTCCCATATACCGACTTCAGACAAGGGACGTGAAAACCATATCCATAACTGCTGTGATGATGACAACGACTACATGTGGCTATAATTTCCATGATAACTCAATCGAATTCCTCAATCAAGTAACCATTATGCCTAAGGTCTGAGATGACCTTCAACATGCTCAGGAAAGCTTCACAGATAGACGACGTAGCCAATGATGAGGCAGAGGTACCCTCCATCATACCGGTAATCATCTGGGATAACAGTCAGAGGCCCATTTACTGGTCTATCCTTCTGACATCCCTCATGTGACAATACTCAACCTCACGTCGCTCGCACACTTCGAAAGACATGAGTCACCTCATCTTCGGAACCACTTGGGTCATGTGTCATCCTGCACAAGTGATTTTCCTCCATCATTGCCAACCAAGATTATAAACTACCCCGTCCACTGGTGATGGTAAGTCTTTCCCGTCCTGCCATGCTGAAAGTCGTGGATCGCATCGCCTCCACCACTTCTCGAGCCATCCACTAATCTGCATAAGTGAATTTTCTTTTTACCCTTATTGCCAGCTTCTCCGACCTTTACACGTCTACTAGCCTCCTGGTCATAAGCATCCAGCACCTTTAGGATGATTATAACTCCTTGAGAACTTTCGCACTCATCCTAGTATGGATGGGGTCGACGTCTTCTTCGCCTACTTGTTTCCATCTCCCCCCTTTATCTGGAGCCTAGGCCTGAAGTCACTAGTACCAGGGGAGATTGTCACCCATGGGTGGATACCTTTGGTCAGAAACTCTTCCATATTGGGGCTTGGTATTGACCCACCTTCACCTTCGGACAGACCAACAATTACTTTAGATACTCAACAAGCCGTGGGAAATATCCCCAATGTCCAGTTCAGGCCCGATGCGGGCAGTTAAAAAGGTCCAACGACCTTTGGACGGACTTTGGTGGAACAAGGAAACTACTATCATTGATGGGGAGACCTCCAAGATCAAAAGGCCGAGGTCCCGAAGGATAGCTTCCTCGTAGACCAGTCTGGCCTGGGCCAAACATGATACAGGATCTCCGGGGCCCTCCATGTTTGGACAAGACTACAAGATCTTCACGCTTTGGCTGAACTTCTGGGAAACTAGCCACCAATATTCTGTACCGGGGCTATAACCTCATTCTCTAGAAAAAACCCCTCCTGCTCAGACAGGTTACGGAAAAATAAAAATGTAAACTTTGACGGGTGCTCCCACATATATAGCAGGGCCTTCATAACCTTCGATTTTCTTAGACAACTATCCCTTAATCTCGACCTTTTCTCTCCCACATGCTTGTTTTCCTTCATCGGATCTGGCCCCTCTTTACCCAATGATTTGACAACCCACTTACTTCCGCCGTCGGATCATCTTGCCAACTCTCATCTGGGTCGTCCATCTTATTTGCATGCATCTATAGGGTAGCATCGCATGCACCTTAAAAGCTTCTCCTATATCACCCTTTCTTCATGCAACGAGTTGTGGAGCTGACACCTATCTAGCGGGACTCGGTCCATCGCATCTACCATGTCGCTATTCATTGTGCATCTTCTGGACGCGACAATCATTCAGGACCGTCGATATATCTAGGGACAATATCATCCGTTTACTTAGTCACATTGCATTCATTACTGCGGAACCCTTGGCCTTGACCATAGGCTACCATCCTATCTTTTCCGGATCATCTACGTGGTTGAACACCTGCCTTTCATATTGGAACCATCGCAATGTTTATTAAAACGCTACCGCTCACTTCATATAGTCTTTGTGACATTTCCCCCAGCTGCCATCTGTCCAACGAGAAAGTCCCATCGCATCATCTTATCCCTTATCTTCCTTGCAGTTTGGCCATGCGATCTTCAATGGAAGCCGTTGATCCTAAGCTTGCGTTCGGTCGGCGGTGCCTATTCATACGGTATTTAGCCTCCCCGTATATTTACAAGCGGACTATAGGACTTAGGGTCTTTTAGCCTTATCATTTGATTTCTTTTGTATATTAATGCCCACACTTAAAAAAAAAAAAAAAATTCATTGTGTTAGGTCCTCCTAGACCTCTTCCTTTCTCATTCTAACTCCTGGCCATCGGGGATATGGAGTGCTCCAGGCTCCCATCAGGTATTCGTTCCACCTTCCACCTTTCACATTCAGTAATTTTCTGCACAAATTAAATAGGTGCTAACACTTTGATTCAATGTGAACTTTGATTCTATTTAAGGGTGATAGCTCAATGGAAGAGCACCTTCTTTACAGGTAGGAGATTGGTGGTTTGATTCCTCTATGTCATATCTACATAAATCAATGACTAATTAAATGACCAGTTAATAGAAATCAATGACTAAATATGACCAGTTAACAATAATCAATGACTAAACAAATAACTAGTTATCAACAAGCAATGACTAAATAAATGACCAATCAACATAAATCAATGACTAAATAAACAACTAAATGTACTACCAAACAACAAAAATTGATGACTAAATAAATTACCAAATAACAACAATTAATGACCAAATAAATGACTAAACATATGACTAATGGTTGAAGCAATTCATGCAATTTAAGACCAAGTGATAAATGACCAATTTGGTCAAGAGATAAGTGATTGCTAATTTGTCACCAACAGTCACGTGACCAAATTTAGTCATTTATCTCCAATTTTTAGTCACTTTTTACCCAATGTGTACTAGTGTTTCAAGGTTTGATACAGTTTTATCAAATGGTACAGTTGCATTAAATGCTATGATTTTTTGCTGTAAAATTCCAGAAATTCTTTATGGGTTGCTTAATAATCATTTCTCTCATTGATTGGTTTTCCCTTTGGGGTTTTTCCAGGGGCATTGCCCAAAAAACCATTGTGTGAAATGTGTGTTTGAATGGTTGTTTAATGTTCATTTCTTGCTTTTATTTTTCAATTCTTAGTCATTTGTATTTTTGTTCATAAATCCATTTGAATGCTTGTGGGTTTAACATGAATTAATGGTGAATAATTATTGGAGACTGAAATCTATTGTTGGCTAAGTGTTTGACGAAATCTCAACATGGTATTAGAGCTAGGACTTTGAGAAAGTGAAAATGTCTTCAACACATGATCCAGTGTAGATGGTAGGGAAGCCTTCTGGTTCAGAGAAAGCAGCTACAACAATGGATGTAGTGATGAGATTGGAGATAGTTCCAAGTGGAGGTTCCAAAAGTACCTTCCTCACTAAGAGGGAGTGTTGAATTTTTTAGCTCGAACAAGTACTTCCACATTGGCAATGTCTAGCATGTGTAAGTGTCTAAGCAACACTCTCTAGGTGAGCACTTTATAAAGTGACTTTTATTATTTTAATGGATTAAGTGACTTTTATATAGTTTGAGTGACTTAAGTGATTTAAGTCATCTCAGTGAGAGAATAAATCACAACTGTACATCTAGTGAGGCCAAGATATAATATTGATTGTTGAGATCTAGATGTAGCCGAAAAGTCATTAATGGAGTTATAAAGGAGACATAAGGATAGTGGAGAGGCACACTTTTGAATGAGAGATAATTTGGAGAGTTGAAGAGAAGAGAGGAAGAAAGTTTGTAGAAAGGAGGAAGGGCTTGATTTCTAAGGAGAGGAAAGTGGCATGTTTCCCAAGAAATCCATAGAACAAGTTTATGCACTGAAATTTATGTGATGACGTACAACTGATATTTACACAAATTTTGAGGTAGTTTGTCTACACAAAAATTGAGGGATGATTTGTACATGTTGGCATAGAAATTGAAGCACAAATTTCTGGGTTTTGTGACGATCTGTATGGATCCATATGGACGGTTGTACAATATGTACGATTTTGTTGGGCATGGGATTCAAGGTGGTTGTACATGCCATTTTGTTGTCTAGGAATGAATTTCTAGGTATGATATAATTTTATCAAATGATACAGGTGCATTAAATGTTGTGACTTTTTGCTGTAAAATTCCAGAAATTATTTGTGGGCTATTTAATAAAAATTTCTCATTGACTGGTTTTGCCTTCAGGGTTTTTCCAGGGGCATTGCCTAGAAAATCATTTTGTGAAATGTGTGGTTGAATGGTTGTTTATTGTTTCTTTTCCATTGTTATTTTTAAGTTCTTAGTCATTTGTATTTCTGCTCAAAATTCCATTTGAATGCATGTGGGTTTAACATGCATTAATGTTGAATAATTATTGGAGACTGAAATCTATTGTTGACTAAGTGTTTGAAAAAATATCAACAGTCAACCACTAAAAACCTTCTCAAATACTTAGCTCGAATTGTCGCACACCGTAACCCCTGGCTAAAGAGACCTTGCCACATAATTTTCATAGCTAAAGCATTAGCAAACCAAAAGAGATTATTTATACCCCACCCCCCAGCTATTTGGGCAATGAGATTCAATATCATTTTACTAAATGGACTCCTTCCTTAACTTTATTACCAATCTATAAGAAAATAAAAGTGTTTTGTTGAATATTGTGTAGGATTCCTTTGGAAACTTCAATGGCAAGAGAAATCTAGTAAACTGGGATATTATGAAGGACTAAATTAATCAAAACCAATAGAACTCCCAACGAAAGACACCTGTACACCCAATTCTCAGTCATCCTCTCCAGTTTACTCACTAACCACAACCAATCAACCATACTATAGTTGTTTGGTTTTAAAAAATGACCCAAATATTTAAATCCAAAATCAATACGCTCCATCTGATAGGGATGAAGATAACTCACATTTTCAATAATATCATCAGAGACCTCATTGACCAAAAAGGAATATTTATGCAAAGTAACTTATATATGAATAGCCTCACATAAAAGAAGGACAATATCCTTAAAATCCCTCCACTCTTCTGCAGTCCCCTCACCAAAAAGAAGGACATCATCCAGAAAATCCAGATGTGAGATAAAATGATTCCAAGATAGTTGGACACGCCTTTTATTTTACCTTCTCTACTTGCCTAAACAATCAACCTACTTAGTCCTTCTACCACCAAAAAAGAGATTAAAGACGACAAAGTAAATCCCTATCGTAGCCCCCTAGTGCTCTTGAAGAACCAAAATTAGCACCATTAATAAGAACCAATAAGTTTGTTGATGACACACACGCCATTATCTAGTCACTAACTTCCAAATTTTGTTCTATCTGAAGTAGGATCAACCTTAGAAATGTCCAATTCACCCAGTCATATGCTTTTACCAGATCCATCTTTAAAATAAATCCATACAACTTCTTCACTTTGATTGAATGGAGAGTCTCTTGAGCTACTCCAATAGCATCAAATATCAATGTATTGTGCAAAAATGCAAACTACTCACTGGACATAGATGTAGCCAAGAAAGGCTTTAATTTGTTGGTGATAACCTTAGCAATAATTGTGTAGACCAAATTGCATAACGAGATAGGACAGAAATCACTAAAAGAAGAAGGTACATTCGACTTAGGAATTAATGAAATATATGCTGAATTCAAACCTATAGATACATTCCATTTAATTCTAGATTCTTCGACCCCATTAAGAAGTTCCATATCAACCAAGTCAAAGAACTATAGAAAGAACTCCATTGACTAACCATCAGGTATTAGGCTATTTTCCTTGGCAAATTTTAAGGATATCTTTGATCTCCCCCAATGTGACAGAGGCACCAATAAAAGAAGAGTTGGCTTCACTAAAGAATATGGGAAAAGTCCTTACCACTTTCATCTGCACACAAATAGAATTATCACTAGGATCCATGAAATAAGAGTTGAAATGTTCAACTGCTGCATATTCCAAATATTTTTTACCATAAATATAATTTTCTCAGCTATATATTAACCCCCATATAATATTCCAAACTCTACGTTGATTATCAAACTTATGGAAGAACTGAGTGTTCATGTCTCCTTGTCTCAGCCAAATGGCCTAGCTCTTGAGCCTCTACTCTCCCTCCTCTAATCTTAATAGTTAGAATTTTTTCTCTCCAACTCTACCAAAATATCTCGCTGATGAACAAAACAAATCCCATAATAGTTCCTTTCAAAACATCTATGAATTTGGTTTTCAATCTCAAGCAATTCTTCTTTCATGGAATATTTCATCCTTTTCTCCCATGAAATAACAAGCCATCGTATTTCTTTCGATTTGTAAGACAATCTATGCATATCCAATGAAGCCTCATACTGATTTAGAGAGTTCCATTTATCCTTGATCATCTAATTAAAATCAACAAAATCTACCCAAGTGTTATTAAATTTAAATGGATAACTTACCTTTTGGGACACAACTTCAACTTGTAGACAAATATGTAAATTATCTGAAATGTTTGCATTCAACAAATATGATTTGTATTGACCCGCAATGGGAATGAGGTTTTCTTCCATCATAAACCAATATACCCTCTTTTCCACCCCATCGACACCCACTCTCCCTTTCCGCCATGTAGGATCCAATGGGGAAGGAAAAATATCAATTAATATTGCCTCTAAGAATATATGTCTGAACCAATCTACCAGAGGAGCAAGACAATAATTTGGTCCCCAAAATTCTCTCGATACAAGAATTAAATTGAGATTGCCCCTTAAAACCAAATAGGGAGCATCCAGCATCCCACTATCCAAAAAATATTACCAATAGGATTGTCTATCTACATATGGTTTGTAAACATTAAGAACCCTAAGATCCCAATAAAAATATTTACAAGAGCCTTCTAACAAAATACCTACACATGTTAGAAAGGGAAGAAATTCATCAACTTGTGGATTCCATGCCAACAGGATCCCCCCATACAAGCTTTGAGCATCTATAGTGGCACATTCCCAACCATGAAAAAGCTTCAAAAAGACCTCCCTCACCTTTGACCCCACTACCATAGTCTCTTGAATCATAATGATATTCGATGTTTCCAACTCAAACATCCTTTTGAGAGCAATAAATTGTGTATTTCCCCCAACCCCCTTGATGTTAAGAGATAAAATATTAATTAAGAACTAGAATCTAAGGGCACTGAAGCTCTAAGGGCCCTGGATAAAGCGTGAATCTCACCAAATAATCCATCAACCTCCTCAGGAACTTCATTTCAAACCAAAGACAAATGCTAGGAAAGGGACAAACTTGACGCGACTAAGCCTCCTCTATAGTACCTTTCTTCAATCTACTATGCTTCTTTCTGATGGTCACATTCAAAAACTAAGCTGGAGACACCAAATTACTACCTTGCCAACCTTTTGACTCAAGGGAAAATACTTTCATTGGCACTTTTTGCAATACATCTTTATAGTTGTGTACCAAAGAGTTTAGCACCTGAGAGTCATTTGGAAAGCTACCAGAACTCATCATGAACACCACATCACCACCCAACTCCTCCTCCTCCTACTCTAATGTGGATTCTTCACCCCCCACCCTTAATGAGGGAATATCCACATAATTGTCGACCAAGCCACCAACGAGACCCTTATCCCCCCCACCCAATCTCATGTCCTTACCCATCTTTTGACTCAAGGGAAAAGACTTTCATTGGCACTTTTTGCAATACATCTGTATAGTTGTGTACCAAAAATTTTAGCACTTGATAGTCATTTGGAAAGCTACCATAACTCATCCCAAACACCACATCACCACCCAAATCCCCCTCCTCCAACTCCAATGTGGATTCTTCACCCCCCACCTTTAATGAAGGAGTAACCACATAATTGTCGACCAAGCCACCAACGAGACCCTTATGCCCCCCATCCATTCTCATTTTCTTGACAAGGCAAAGAAAGGTTGACGAATCATCAGCCACAAGCCTATGGTATCCATCTCTAACCACAAATTCCTAAGGAAACTTCGCCTCCAAATCCAACCCAGAAGGGGCTCCCACGAAAACCCCAAAATCAAAGGGTTTCTCCAAAACCCTATTGTCACGTACCCACCCATCCATCCAAGGCAAGGGAGGGAACATGATGCCAAAATCTACGGCTTTCACATAAAAATTCATTCCATTCATTAGATTCACACCATTAAAAGAGATGTGTGCAGATGGGAAACAATAAATTATGCACAGCGAAATTTAAAGCATTACCCACACACATATCATATGCATACATCATATCAAAATAGTCATCCATTTAAACATTGTAGAAGTAAATCACATAGACAAAGAAACACTTATCTTTATGGTAAAATGGTCCCAAAACAACTAGCTATGTCGTTGCAATGTTCCACCCAACCATAGGCCAGTTGTGTTCATCAATCTCTCAACACAATTGCCACCCCCGAGCTGGGCTTGATTCTTACAAGGAAAAGGAAAAATTCACTCTTTCACGGCCAATTGGTCATTTCATCTAAGCCAAGCCAGTCCACAGCTGGGTTTATCAGGCTACATTTGAACCTGGAGGCTTACACTCAAGTTCAAGCCAAAGCAATGGATTTACCAACAGGTTGGCCATGGGTTTTCCCAAATCGTTTCGAGTCAAAATTGGATTAAGGGATGGGCAAAACAATCACAGGGGAAAAAGAATTCTTCCCCAGCTAATAAGGCATTCAACGGCCCAAAACGACCTCTATGGAACCCCAAGTCAATTCCTCTTCTTCCCCACTGGTAGACAACACAAAAACGCCCTTCTCCTGACTAAGGAAACATGGATAAACATAAAAACGTGGCTGCAAAGCACCCAGGTAGCTCTAAACTCGTGAGGGAGGAAGATTGGTTGATGGATAATGGCTTGTGAGAGAAAATCATGGTTCATTTCTTGCCCAAGAAGCAAAATGTAATTTCGCATGCAGGGTGGCTTTCCCATACTCGAATTTGGACAGCCGTACCTCTCATTCCCCAAGGCATTAACTGCCTCAACCAACTCTTGGGAGAAAATCAATGATTGGGTACAAAAGTCAACATGGCTAGTTGAGGGTTTGATGGGTTCTCTCATTGACACTTTTCTTGACTTGGTTGGCTCAAGGGTTTGAATGTTTTCCCTCCCAATTCCTTGTAAAATCATGCCCCCATCTCTTTGTTTCATTGCATAGCTTGTTGTGGGTATTTTTATTAAAATGCATATTACATGATGTTGAAATTCCAATGTGCCTGGCTAGCACACAAGCCATATGCATCACTAAATCAATGGTGGGGACTTGGCCTTGAGCTCCTCACCATGATTTCGTAACAATATTACATCATTTACAATTTTAATGTGATAGGGTCAAGATGGGGATGTGACATTCCCCTCCCCTTGGAATAACACCGTCCTCGGTGTTCCAATACTTCAGAGTATATACCCACTTTGCACATGCTTCAAAATTCACAAATGGTGGCAGGTCTGTCCTACAATTCACCTCTTTACTTAGGTTTTCAGGACCAAGTCCTTTGGTCTTCACAAACTGCTCCTGCTAGCTTTGATCTTCCATCTCTGCAGGTGGGCATCGCTCCATAGCAATCCCTTCCATTTGTTTATCTTCCAACTGATCTACAAGTATGGAATTTCATGGATTTCATCTTCCTTGTTGTCCTTACAACTATATGAGGAATATTTCCAACCCAAAACAAATAGTCTCTGGTCTGCTACCATGATCACGGTGCAAAAATGGCTCTCTCTTTTCTCACCAGCAACACTTGGCTAGTAAAAGCTGTAATCAATGGCTTTCAATTTCTTACCTATGAGACTCATCATGGCAATTCCTGTTAGGACAAGCATAACACAATGCTAAAATTAGTCAATTATTTTCTCAATTTACATGGAACGTCCATGTTTTACTCATGAGACTTCCACACATTTCATGCTTTCCCAATATACACATGAACTCATTCATGTTCATCCTTTCACTGGAAAATAACTATTTCAGCATTCACAATTCATTTCAAGCAATTAAACACAAATTTTTTTCATTTATGACATGCACTCAATAGTCTTTTGTTTATGAGATGCATCAGTCAAAAGGAAAGAGAAGAGTAAGAGTTTCCCCCTCTTAGTCTTGTTCCAATCCGGAGCCACACCATCACTTGTGGTTCTATGCTCCTTAGCCTCTTTCACTTCAATGTGAATGCTTGGCGTGCCATTTCTTGGCTATGACATTTTAGTGTCTAAGGTCTATCTAATGCTTTTCAACTAGGGAACCCTTCCCTGTTGTTGCTTACAGAACCTTTGGCTGCTAGGACCCACACAGTTCCACTAGCACCATCTTTCATTACTACTCATACTGAACTCTTTAGGACAGTCATATGTCAACATGCATTCTCCATATGCTTTCATAGTCCTTGCTTCCAGCAATACCTACACTCAAACATTGAATTAATTCACATGTTTAGTGTATTTTCATAGGGTTTATCTCTAGACAAGAGTTTGAGAAAATCATAATCAAATCATACACACATGTATATTCATAAGCAAGAAGTTGCAAGACAACCAAATACTTATCTGTATTAGATGTCTTCACTTTATTCCACAGGATCCTTCTTTGCTTTCCAAGCATTGGATTTCCCGTGGATACAATAATGAATGTTGGGAAAGCACGCAGGCTACTCCACAACCATTCAAATAGGCAATGCCAGGCCAGTACGTTGACTGGTTTTTATCGATTAATTAGGGAATGTTTGGCTAGCACGCCGGCTGCTCCACAACATCAAGTGGTTAATGTTCCCACCAACTATTCTCTGAATTTACCAAGAATTTTATAGCGCCCAACCAGTTACTCTCTGGCTTTACCAAGAATTTTATAGCGCCCAACCAGTTACTCTCTAGATTTACCAATCATTTATAGCTCCAACTAGTTACTCTCTGGGTTTACCAAGAATTTATAGTTCTTTCAGGGTCCTTACTTCCTGTAATGGCCAAGGTTTCCAACAAAGAAACAACAGTGTATTAGATTGGTTGTCATAAGACTTATAACTGAAATGTTCATTATTCCAAACAAGAAATAAATGAAAATGAATACTTATCTGTATTGTGCATTTTCCTCGCTACTCCACAAGTTTCCTTCTCTGCTTTACAAGCCTTGGATCACCTGTGGGGTGGATGCTTGGCCAGCACACATGCTGCTCCACAACATCATCTGAATAGGCAATGCCAAGCCAGTATGCCGACTGGTTTTATCAAGCATCCCAAAAATTAGTATGCTAAGCCAGTACGCCGACTGGGTTTATCAAGCATTTCAAAAATCAGTATGCTAAGCCAGTACGCCGAATGGGTTTATCATGCATACAACAACCATTTCCAAGCCAGTTCTCCGATTGGGTTTGTCAGGAAATAACACCCTTCACCAATACAACATGCAAATAACCAATGCCAAGCCAGCACACCGACTGGGTTCATCAGGCATCAATTTAACAACATGCCAAGCTAGTACACCAACTGGGTTTATCAGGCATCCAGCAACCCTTCACCACAACACCCAAATAACCAATGCCAAGCCAGTACATCGACTGGGTTTATCAGGCAATATGAACAACATAATATGATTACATGGCTCCTTTTCGTATGCAACCAGTGGTTCCCTCCAGGAACTCCATAGGTGACTCACTTGACTGTAGGCTAGCATGGCCCAACAATACTCACTCACACTACACAAGGATGATACCCCTTTTCTGCAACACAGCTCCTCAGGCCTATCCATCTCTTCTAGTGTCCTTTAGTGTGAGCGTAGAAAGGTTACCACTGCCCATACAGTCCTCTTGAGCACCCTTTCTTCACTTTTCCTCTTACATGTAGCACCAAATTGCATCTGTGTAAGCTGATAACACATGAAGGATACGCAGACTCATCAGTAGTGTTGCTCTAAAATTGTAACCATATTTAATAACATTCAATATCAAGTATTGAAGCACCAGGAATGCATCTATTCCCTTAGAGTGTAGTCAATATTGAAAACCCTAACATAACCCATCACCCGAAAGGTATGCATCCCTTTCCGATGTGAGCCATGTAGGCCTTAGTCACACTCAAGCAGTCTGGAACATCAATGAAATAATAAAACATGCTTTGCATATTAAATCTAATAACCCGACATGTATATCCTCAGTTAGGGTTACCGAATACTCATTCATTTTACAGATGTATTTTTCTTTAATGGAGAAGAATGGGGGATCCCTTCTCTGAGTCAACAGTCCTTCGGTTTTCCAACCCAATCCTTTCATGTTCCTTAACCCACACATGCCTTCTTGGCATAATTTTATTGTCTCACTCACATGCTTTACCAACATGCAGTCCAGCTGAGACATTATCAACATTTACAATGGTGTTTCACCCGAAACCCATTTCCATAGCTTGGGATCCTTCCCATCTAGTTTGGCTTCTGTAGGCCATCACACATGGTCTTCCTACAATGTGTCACCCTAGCACACTTATCAAATAGCCAAACAGTCATCAACATTTAGCAATAAGCTTCAAATCTGATTGTTTCATAACCAATCAATGTCATTAATAATTAAATTCAATATGAATTTACAATTCTGTCTCCTACAGAAATGAATTTGCTTAGCAATGAGGCTATCCTCATATTGTTTGGCTCTCGTAAGTGGTATCATTCTATCCATTATGGTTTCACCCTTGCTACCATACATGAACATCCACCTACAACATGTCCTCCTGACACAATTCTATATAAGCCAAACCGTCATTAGCAATTATAAGCAAATTCTCAAATCTGAAATTTGTAAATCTGTTTTCCTACAGAAATTAGATTTGCAACCATGAGACTATTCTCATAAACTTAAACCAGACAATTTTTAGATTTGTTTCATGCATAAATTACAACCATGAGAACCTTCTCATAACCTTTGGATTCTGCACATGGTAGATCTTGGTCTTTACTATGGACTTATCCTCATTGCCACACGTAAGACTTTTCTACCTGAAAACTGAAATTTCAATTATCCAAACACGTTGTGAGTATGTATGCATATACTCTTTTCATTACTACAACAATCACTGAAGTGATCTCAGAATTATAACGCTCTATAATTCAAACACTTTCAGCTGTTAACATTTTAAATACAATGAAATATATACATCTCTATATATGCATTAAAAATTGCAAGACACAGTCACACTATCCATGCAATTTAGATAAATAGTAAATACTCATTACTTCACATTTCATGCAATTCTGTGCTTCCATCATAGCACTCTTGGTAGCCCATCAACATGTCTACCTTCTATATTCAATCATTCTCCTACATTCATAGCAGCTTATGAAATGGTCTAAGGATTAGCAATAGTCCACCATTTCATCTATTATCTAACTACATTGAAACATATATCTATCACACCCATGCATTCACACAATGCATTTCAACATGTGCACCTACACATGCATGCATATTTACAACATTTACCGAATATTTCAATGCACATCTCTTCAATGCCATCTTGCATGATTTCATGAATACTATGCATTCAAACATACTATGGCCTAATCATGCTTACTACATACAGCATGCACTACCATGACAGGTCCATAAGTCCTCAGTTGCTTTCGTTGTTAAACTCACAACCAATATTCACAAATGGCATGATATGAATTCATATGAATGCATTGAGGTTTCCTAGAAACTATAGGGTGTAAGGCTCCCTGCCTTCACCTACCCGCACCTCACCATACTTGGTGGGTTGGAATTCACATTCAGGCACTCAATGCAAACCAAATTACCTTAGTTTAAGCTTAGTTGAATAGACTCACCAAATACTCTTTCAACATTCATGCAATTAAGCACAATTAACCCTTACCTGCATGGTTGTTATTAATATCGCTTAATGTTACCTGATCAGTCGGCCTCTTACCAAGGCTACTCAGTCCTTTTGAAAACATCATGATCATGGATTTGTTGCACCATCCTCTCTTCATGAGGTTGTATGCAACAATCATCATCCACATCCTTAGCCATGCTTTGGTTGTCTCTGGTCCTACAACCAATGCGAACACAACTAATTATTAGCAACCACCATCATTGGATCGTAAGTGGCTTATTGCATATGTAAATCCTCACTTTTTTAACAATATGCAATATCATATACATGCAAAAAAAATTTCACATGCACTTGTGCAATATGCCATCTATCTATCCCTTTTGCATTTTCAGCATTCCTATGCCATAGCTTCTATGCATATAAAACTTGTAAAATACAAAAATAATAGCAATAGCAGAGTTGAGGAATTATCCCTTTCCAAGCATGACATGGGGTCCCTTCTCCACATCATAGATGATCCTTTTCTTGGTTTCCCTACCAAGCACGCAAGGAATCATTAGTTGTCATTTCTCACCAAGTAGGAATTTAATACAAATGTAAAACATTCTTAGTTGCTACTTTTCAAGCATGAAATTCCTATGCTATAAAAGAAATAGTTTAAGGTGAGGAATTTCCCTTTCATCCTCCATAATGGGTATTACAACCCATTACTATTACTGAGGATTCCGCAACCTTCTATGCAATTCTTGCTCTTCATCCCAAGAATGCATTTCACACTTTCAACGACTGTCTTCCGGGGGATGACAGGGGTCAAGGGGGCTCGCCCCCTTATGGCTTCCCTGCGCCACTGCAGGGCGGGTTGAGGGCAGCGCCCTCATTTTTTGTTGTTGTTGTAAATCCTTCAATTTCGTGCAATCTGGCGCAGAAGTTCCATGGCATTTTTCAACTTTCGGCACCTGAAAAATCTCTCTGAAAAATAGCTGAAATTCTCTGTTTCTGAGCAACTCAGCGAGTTCTTCCGACCTGTTTCGGGCCAACTCGCTGAGTTCTTTCAGTCGAAGACTCAGTTTTTCCTTCCGATCCATTGCGGACTAACTTGCTGAGTTCTCCCACTATTTCAGAGCAACTCACCGAGTTCTCCCGCTATTTCCGAGCAACTCGCCAAGTTCTTCTGAAATTTTCTCTTAGACGCCGAAAAATACTTAGAAAAAACTTTCGCCATTTCGGACCATCTTGCTGAGTTCTCCCGCTGTTTCGGAGCAACTTGCCGAGTTCTCCTGTTGTTTCGGATCAACTCGCCAAGTTCTTCTAAAATTTCTTCTTTGATGCCGAAAACACTTAGAAAGTTTTTCGGACCAACTTGCCGATTCCTTCCGCCGTTGGGGGCGACTTGCCGAGTTCTTCCGATCGAACTCAGCTTTTCCTTCCGAAATTTTTCCATCTTTCCACCAAACTTATTAATTTGTTTTTCCACGTTGCGGAACGACTTGCCGATTCCTTCCACAGTTTCCGGCCAACTCGCCGAGTCCGGCCACCGAAAACACTTAGAAATTTTTTAGAAATTTTTCTTTCTTTCCCCGGGCACTTCTGCAACTTCGGGCCAACTTGCCGAGTTCTTCTTCCATTGCAGAACAACTCGCTAAGTTCTTCCACAGTTTCGGCAAACTTATTGATTTCCTGCCGCGTTGCGGAACAACTTGTCGAGTCCTTCTGTCGTTGCGGACGAACTCACCGAGTTTTTCCGCCAGCTCAGTTTTTTTTGGCAGAAAATTCATAGATACATAGAAATTTTTTTTTTAATAAATTTTGAAATTTGAAATTTTTCTTAACAGTCTATGTTGGGAAGGAAGCATACTTACCTCTGCAAGTTGTAACAGGTAGCCCATGAAGGCCCAATGCTGCAACCAGCAGCTCTGATACCATCTGTCACGTACCCACCCATCCATCCAAGGCAAGGGAGGGAACATGATGCCAAAATTTGGGGATTTCACATAAAAATTCATTCCATTCATTAGATTCACACCATTAAAAGAGATGTGTGTAGATGGGAAACAATAAATTATGCACAGCGGAATTTAAAGCATTACCCACACACATATCATATGCATACATCATATCAAAATAGTCATCCATTTAAACATTGCAGAAGTAAATCGCATGGACAAAGAAACACTTATCTTTATGGTAGAATGGTCCCCAAACAAATAGCTATGTAGTTGCAATGTTCCACCCAACCATAGGCCAGTTGTGTTCATCAATCTCTCAACACAATTGCCACCCCCCGAGCTGGGCTTGATTCTTACAAGGAAAAGGGGACATTCACTCTTTCACAGCCAATTGGTCATTTCATCTAAGCCAAGCCAGTCCACAACTGGGTTTATCAGGCTACATTTGAACCCTGGAGGCTTACACTCAAGTTCAAGCCAAAGCAATGGATTTACCAACAGGTTGGCCATGGGTTTTCCCAAATCGTTTCCAGTCAAAATTGGATTAAGGGATGGGAAAAACAATCACAGGGGAAAACGAATTCTTCCCCAGCTAATTAGGCATTCAATGGCCCAAAACGACCTCTATGGAACCCCAAGTCAATTCCTCTTCTTCCCCACCGGTAGACAACACAAAAATGCCCTTCTCCTGACTGAGGAAACAAGGATAAACAGAAAAACATGGCTGCAAAGCACCCAGGTAGCTCTAAACTCGTGAGGGAGGAAGACTGGTTGATGGATAATGGCTTGGGAGAGAAAATCATGGTTCATTTCTTGCCCAAGAAGCAAAACACGATTTCCCATGCAAGGTGGCTTGACCATACTCGAATTTGGACAACCATACCTCTCATTCCCCAAGGCATTAACTACCTCAACCATCTCTTGGGAGAAAATCAATGATTGGGTACAAAAGTCAACATGGGTAGTTGAGGGTTTGATGGGCTCTCTCATTGAAACTTGGCTTGACTTGGTTGGCTCAAGGGTTTGAATG
Organism: Larix kaempferi; assembly: GCA_027924585.1. NCBI lineage: Eukaryota > Viridiplantae > Streptophyta > Pinopsida > Pinales > Pinaceae > Larix > Larix kaempferi. Next base: position 3,182,430 of record BSBM01000036.1, read on the forward strand.
TTTTCCCTCCCAATTCCTTGTAAAATCATGCCCCCATCTCTTTGTTTCATTGCATAGCTTGTTGTGGGTATTTTTATTAAAATGCATATTACATGATGTTGAAATTCCAATGTGCCTGGATAGCACACAAGCCATATGCATCACTAAATCGATGGCGGGGCCTTGGCCTTGAGCTCCTCACCATGATTTCATAACAATATTACATCATTTACAATTTTAATGTGATAGGGTCAAGATGGGGATGTGAAACCTATTCTAGATATGACGATCCTCAACAACCCTACTCTCCACATTTTCGAAAAAATCAATTTCAAAAAACTTCAAAAAGACCTCCCTCACCTTTGACCCCACTACCGTAGTCTCTTGAATCATAATTATATTCGACTTTTCCAACTCAAACATCCTTTTGAGAGCAATAAATTGTGTATTTCCCCCAACCCCCCTAATGTTAAAAGATAAAATGTTCATTAAGAACTAGAATATAAGGGCACTGAATCTCTAAGGGCCCTGGATAAAGCGTGAATCTCACCAAATAATCCATCAACCTCCTTAGGAACTTCATTTGAAACCAAAGACAAATGCTAGGAAAGGGACAAACTTGATGCGACAAAGCCTCCTCTATAGTACCTTTCTTCAATCTACTATGCTTCTTTCTTATGGTCACATTCAAAAACTAAGCTAGAGATACCAAGTTAATACCTTGCCAATCTTTTGACTCAAGGGAAAAGACTTTCATTAGCACTTTTTGCAATACATATTTATAGTTGTGTACCAAAGAGTTTAGCACCTGAGAGTCATTTGGAAAGCTACCAGAACTCACCCTGAACACCACATCACCACCCAACTCCCCCTCCTCTTACTCCAATGTGGATTCTTCACCCCCCACCCTTAATGAGGGAGTATCCACATAATTGTCGACCAAGCCACCAACGGGACCATTATCCCCCCCCATCCAATCTCATGTCCTTACCCATCTTTTGACTCAATGGAAAAGACTTTCATTGGCACTTTTTGCAATACATATGTATAGTTTTGTACCAAAGAGTTTAGCACTTGAGATTCATTTGGAAAGCTACCGTAACTCATCCCAAACACCACATCACCACCCAAATCCCCCTCCTCCAACTCCAATGTGGATTCTTCACCCCCCGCCTTTAATGAGGGAGTATCCACATAATTTTTGACCAAGCCACCAATGAGACCCTTATGCCCCCCATCCATTCTCATTTTCTTGACAAGGCAAAGAAAGGTTGATGAAACTGTTCGGATATCCACATCATCATTTTCGGGACTTTGCATGCAATTAGGGTTTGCATGCAAATTCTAGGGTTTGCATGCATCCCAGTCACCAGGTTGATGCCTCCAACACCTTAGCCACCTTATTCTAGCACCCGGGAGCCACTTACTTCAGAGTTTTATCCCTTCTAGTCTGGAAGGCCCCCACTTCTCACCTACTACCAGAGAAGGGCGCACTTCTTCACCTACCACTGCAGTTCCACTTCAGTTACACTCAGTTAGCTCCGATTCTCCCTGATTTGAGGCTAGTTTCACTCCCGATTGACTGTTTCACTTCCATTGGACCTCCAGATTGACTATATGACTTGTTCTGACTTCAGTTAGCCTCCCATGCACCCCCCACTGAACCTCCTTCCCTTAATCAGTGCTACACACTTCAGTTACACGTGTTACACTCAGTTAGACTCAGATTGACACCTGGATGACTGGTTCTTGTGCATTGATGACCACCACCGATTGATGATAAGGAATCCTAGTTGGAGTCAAGCTAATCCATTCAATGATTCGAATGACCTTCTTAGTCAATTTGAATTGCTCAGTCATTGTTACTGTATTCTATTGTAATCATTCACCCTTACTGGGATATTGAGCACTGCTGCATGTTTTGCACAGTTTTACACCATATTTTCTATGTTCATCTGTTGTGATTGATTTACTTGTTCATTAGATCTGCTGTGACTAATTTTACATGGTATCAGAGCCATTGCAGGGACAAGATCTCTTTTCTACAGGTGTTTCTACAAGAAGATTTGAGTGAATTACTCAAAAATTGCAAAAAGTTTTGGCATGAAAGATCTCAAGGGAATTCGCTCTTGTGCATGCAAAGCTTGAAAATACATCCAATACCACTCCAGAAGCTTGAGTTTCCACATAATTCCTGGATCTGATACATTGGACCCATTCAACATTGTTTGATCTCCAATCCCAGGTGTGATGCAACTCTAAAAGGGTGGATTGTTCGACCTCATTGTTCTTGGTTTTATTGTGATTTGCAGGTTATTGTCTCCATCATTTGCATTCATTACACTGTGCATGCAAGCTCCTCTACATCAGTGTGCACTCACTCCTAGCAATGGAATACTCTTCTTCAAAACCTATCCTCACCCCATTCAATTATTTTGATTGGAAATATGATATGGAGATCATATTACGTTCAAAAGGTTACTACCGAGTCACTCTTGGTCTTGAATTGGAGCCAAACAATCTGTCAGATAGAACCAAACACTACAACAAGCTTGATGAAGCTTATGGTCTTCTTTGTCTCTCCATCTCCAAAGATATTCACTTCCATCTCAGCGGATTGAAGACTCCAAAAGCTATATGGGAGCAACTTGAAACACTATTTGGCAAGCAGGATGAGCTTAGGACTTTTCAATTAGAGAATGAATTGATTGCCCTTAGTCCTGAGAATTTCGAGACCATTAATAAATTCTTCACAAAATTCAATAACTTGAACTTGCAGTTGAAGAACAGTGGATTTATCAAAGAGGATAAACAATTGATCCTCTCCATTCTCAGCAAGCTTGGGAAATATTATTCGGTATTTGTCTCCACTTTCAATTTCGGTCGGCTAACTACCCCGAATTGGAAGATGCCTACCTTGAATGCCTTCATTGAGTCCATCACAAAAGAGCATGACAAGTTGATTCAAATGGGGTCCATAATCTCCAAAGACTCAGCCCTATATGTTCAAGGACCCAAGATCTCAAATGGTAAAGGAAAGCAAAAGAAGGAGAAGCCCAAATTCGAGCCTCACAAGCAAAGAGAGAAAGGAAAACAAACGGATGCACCATCCAGTTCGAAGTTCAAGCAAAAGGGCAAAGAAGGTAACCAAAAATCTAAATGTACTTATTGCAACCGTGGCTTTCATCCCGAAAGTTCATGTATGAAGAAGACTATAGATCAAATGGCCCTCCTTTTGGAAAAGAACAACATAACTCTTCCTGACGGTGCAAGGAAGAAGGATAAGAATGATGATCATGAAAGAGGACAAGCACTCATGGCAACTGTTTCGAAGCCCACTACTCTCTTGATAGATTTGGGTGCATCAAATCATATGGCTGCAAATATTGATTCTTTTTCTTCATTCGATCCAAACAGCTCCATCCCCATCCATTTGGGAGATGACTCAAAAATTTCTTCAAAGGGCAAAGGTATGATTCATGTAGATCATGGAAGCTTTTAGAATGTTCTCTATGTGCCTTCCTTGGCTTCAAATCTTCTTTCTGTGTATCAAATGACACACACTGGTGAACAGAAGCAAGTTACATTCATCCCTAATACAGTTGAAATTTCTGATATCAAAAGTGGAAGACTTGTTGCAGTCGGAAAGGCAAACCACACTGCAAAATGCTATGAGTTTTCACACTTTATTCCGCTTGCAAAGCCCACTGCTCTTCGCACACATGGTAATGAGGTTAGTAGGATTTGGCATGAAAGATTTGGGCATCTTAATTACAAGTATTTGCTGCTTCTATCAAACAAATCCATGGTAGATGGTCTTCCACAACTCCGTTCCTCGAAGGGAATATGCACTGGTTGCATTATTGGGAAGCACCCCGAGCACAGATTCGACCGCGGAAAAGCTAGCAGAGCTTCTACATTTTTGGGGTTGATACATTCTGATATCAGTGGTCCGCTGCCCCATATGTAATTAAATGGTTCAAGGTATTTTTTGACATTTATTGATGATTTTTCCCACTTTACATGGGTATTCTTTCTCAAAAACAAGTCAGAAGTGCTTGGAAAATTCAAGGATTTTAAGGCTTCTGTTGAGACTGCCACTAAGAGCAAGATCAAAGCTCTTAGATATGATAATGGTGGAGAATATATTAAGTCCGAGTTGCTGCAACTTTGTGCCCAAATCGGAATTCAGATCCAACATACAGTTCCCTACACACCCCAGCAAAACGGTGTAGCGGAAAGGAAAAATCGGTCACTGAAAGAGATGGCTACATGCATGATTGAATCAAAAGGTTTGGATGAAAATATTTGGGATGAAGCAATCAATGTTGCTGCATACATTCAGAACCATGTTCCACATTAATCCGTGAAAGGTATGACTCCTTTCAAAGCATTCTTTGGTCACAAACCGGATGTGTCAAATTTGAGAGTTTTTGGCTTTACTGCATGGGCTAGAATTCCTTCCAAGAAGAGACGAGCTTTGGATCCACAAAGTATCGAGTGCATACCGATAGTATATGGGGAAGAATGAAAAGCATATAAACTCATGGATATCAGATCTAAAAAGATATTCATAGAGCGCAGTGTGCAATTTGAAGAACCGCTTCAAGAATTGCAACTAGTCGAGGAAGAGACTGCCGATTCACCGCCTTCACCAGAAGAAGATCTGTGCAATGATAATGAACGTATGAGTTCTGATATTTCTGATATTTCAGCAGCATATGATGATCATGACATATCAGGTTCGAAATCCGACCATTATGATCCTCCTCAGTTACCAAAGTGGGCCCAAAACACTCTTCAATCTGCTGGTTCGAACCTTGGAAATCCTGCTAATCCGAGACGAACAAGAGCAGACTTTCAAAGAGTAGGTATGGCTCTTTCTATTGCTGATCCATTACTTCCTGAGATTTGTTATTTGATGGCTGGTTCATATCCCACATCATACTATTCTTCCCACCGAGATCCGAGATGGCAAAGTGCCATGGATGAAGAGTACAGTTCTCTTCAAAAGAACAACACATGGGAGCTAGTTTCTCTTCCACCTGGAAGAAAATTAGTAAAGTGTAAATGGGTCTACTGCACGAAAGTTGCTGCTGATGGCTCTATCAGAAAATACAAAGCAAGGCTGGTGGCAAAAGGTTTCTCCCAAGTCCAAGGAGTGGACTACACTGAGACCTTTGCACCGGTTGCAAAGATGGATTCCATCCGCCTTGTTTTGGCTATTTCCGCATCCAAGCACTGGGAAGTGCACCACATGGATGTGAAGAGTGCATTTATACATGGAGACCTTGATGAAGAGGTATATATGCAGCAGCCAGATGGCTACACATCAGATCCATCATTAGTTTGCAGATTGAAGAAATCTTTGTACGGGTTAAAACAGGCCCCAAGAGCTTGGTACGCAAAGATGGACTCCTTCCTTCTTTCTCAGAATTTCCAAAGATGCAAATCTGATCCGAATGTGTATCTTCAATGAGTTAAAGGTAATTTGTTTGTTATTGTACTTTATGTTGATGATATTCTCATTACTGGTAGCACTCTTACTTCAATAAACAAGCTAAAAACTGCCTTAAATCTTGCTTTTGACATCAGCGATTTGGGCTTGCTGAGTCACTTTTTGGGCTTGGAGATAGCTCAAAATTTTGATGGGATCACTATATCTCAGCAAAAATATGCTTCTGACCTGTTATTGAAGTTTAATATGGCTGAATGTAAGGCAACCCCATTCCCATTCCTCTCAGGAATCAGTCTTGAGGAGGGAGATTCTACACCGCTTGCAGATTGTAGTATGTATCGACAGTTGATTGGTTCACTACTTTATTTGACACACTCAAGGCCTGATATTTCATATGCCGTGAGTGCTGTGTCAAGATATATGTAGCAGCCACATGAGCTTCATTGGCGAGCATCCAAGCAGATCTTGCAGTATGTGCAAAGTACGAGACAGTTTGGCATACATTATGTTGCAGATTCTGAGCTTGATTTCATTGGTTTTACTGATTCAAATTGGGAAGGTGATAGCATTGATCGGAAGTCCACTTCTGGTTATGTTTTCATGATTGGTCATGGTGCTATTTGCTGGTCCAGCAAAAAGCAAGCAGCCATTGCACTTTCTTCAGCAGAGGAAGAGTATCGAGGGGCAGTCAATGCCTGCATTCAAGCAGTTTGGTTGCAGGGTATTCTTTCCAAGTTTGGTTTTGGTGGCACTACTTCGACTGTCCTATTTTGTGACAATCAAAGTGCTATCAAGATCTCCACAGATCCAGTTCAGCGGCAGAGTACCAAACACATTGAGATTCATATGCATTACATTCGGCAGTTGGTGCATGACCGCACCATCATTCTGCAATATTGCCCTACTGATGAGCAAATTGCAGACATCTTCACCAAGAGCTTCACTGAGAAGAAGTTCTCTTACCTCCGTTCACTGTTGGGGGTGAGTTCCATCATGGTGGAGACAGATTGATCCATTATTATGCTTTAGCTTGAGGGGGGGCTTTCTTCCCATTGGGTTTTCCCTCTTTCCTCACTTAGTTTATTTTCAATATTTTTTGGATTATTGTATTGGGGTGACCTTTGGTCTTAGTTACCAGGGCCCCACATTATTTTTTGCACATCATAGTCTAGCTTGAGGGGGGGTGTTCGGATATCCACATCATCATTTTCAGGACTTTGCATGCAATTAGGGTTTGCATGCAAATTCTAGGGTTTGCATGCATTTTGCATGCATCCCAGTCACCAGGTTGATGCCTCCAGCACCTTAGCCACCTTATTCTAGCACCCGGGAGCCACTTACTTCAGATTTTTAGCCCTTCTAGTCTGGAAGGCGCCCACTTCTCACCTACTACCAGAGAAGGGCGCACTTCTTCACCTACCACTGCAGTTCCACTTCAGTTACACTCAGTTAGCTCCAATTCTCCCTGATTTGAGGCTAGTTTCACTCCCGACTGACTATTTCACTTCCGTTGGACCTCTAGATTGACTAGATGACTTGTTTTGACTTCAGTTAGCCTCCCATGCGCCCCCCACTGAGCCTCCTTCCCTTAATCAGTGCTACACACTTCAGTTACACTTGTTACACTCAGTTAGACTCAGATTGACACCTGGATGACTGGTTCTTGTGCATTGATGACCACCACCGATTGATTATGAGGACTCCTAGTTGGAGTCAAGCTACTCCATTCAGTGATTCGAATGACCTTCTTAGTCAATTCAAATTTCTCAGTCATTGTTACTGTATTCTATTGTAATCATTCACCCTTACTGGGATATTGAGCACTGCTGCATGTTTTGCACAGTTTTACACCATATTTTCTATGTTCATCTATTGTGATTGATTTACTTGTTCATTAGATCTGTTGTGACTAATTTTACAGAAACATCAACCAGAATCCCAGGGTCTCCATCTCTAACCACAAATTCCTAAGGAAACTTTTGTTCCAAATCCAACCCAGAAGGGGCTCCCATTAAAACCCCAGAATGAAAGGGTTTCTCCGAAACCCTATTCTAGATATGGTGATCCTCAACCCTACTCTCCACATTTTCAAAAAAATCATTTTCATCAACATTCAAAGAATTATAGAAAGTGGGAAGAGAGATTTCAACTTACCTGAAAATGTCATAAGCTCATGAGGTGAGGGATATTCTAGGTCGCGGGCATTCTCAGGAAATACCCTGTCAATGATAGCTTGACCAGGATGTAAATCCCCCACATCCACCGACACCAAGGGGGATAAATTTAGATTTGAGTCCTCCCATTCATCCTACTCCTTAATGGGTGATATACCTAGGAAATCTTTCCGCAAATGACCTGTTTCACGGAAACCATGACATCTGAAGGGAATGCATCAAAATTTGAGCTTCTAAACAATAACCTTATCACCCCAATGGCTATCTACCTCTTATGAAAAACCTTGAGAAAAATCTAAATCCACCAAGACCTAGGCTACCCTTTTGTCTACCTGCTTGAGCGAATCATTATAAAAAAGATGAAGTTTCCTACCACATTTTCCAGATCAACAATTACTTTCTGCATCCAAAGCTCAATTGGATATCCAGGAAAGAGCATCCAACAGTGCCTCCTTTAAAATAATTCGAGGTCCATATTTTAAGCATTAAAGAGCTCATGCCCATAACTCAATATCAACCTAAGATTTTCAGAAGGTCCCCTTTCACCAAAAAATGGAAGGGGTGCCATTTGTTCATCAAGATATTTAAATAGGGACAATACCCAAGTAACGGCTTCCAGGATTGATTGATCCAATTGAGCATCTCTATTCTATTCATAGAAAGAAACACTAATATTCCCACCAAATCCCTTTGAGAGAGGCTCTCCACCCTATCAAGGTTTACGTCTTTACCCAACACCATTGGATCCTCTTAAATCGAGCACGCACTCCTTTGGCCTCCCTCTTAGCTTTAGCTGCAGCCCCAAAAAACTTAGATTATCCACCTTCCGAACGAATTGAGATTCTCTTTAGCATACCCTGAGAACCTCCTGAAAACTCTCTGGTATCACGTGATTCTTGAGCGATAAGTAGGGCTCCACGATTGACAAGACTAGTTGTCCCCTCCCCCATTGTTAAATCTTGCTGAAATACAGGCTCAAAGTCCTTTTTCATGACCTCAACCAAATTATCCTGTCTGAGATAATACCTCCCTATAGATCAATTTGTACTCTTCATCATATTTTAAGAGACTGGCCTTTTCCCACTCTAGGTCATTGTCTTACCAAAGGATGGTCCCCAAGGAGCCCATTCCTCTAAAATAAATATTACCTTCCAACAAAGCACAAAGCCACCATCAATCAATACATGCAAGGTTGAAATTTGACATCCTACCTTGCACATCAATAAATTTTTATATGACGTTTTAATTTTAACATTGCCTTCCATTTGATGTTTAAATCTTAATTTTACCCGTCATGATAATAGTTGATTTGTTTTGTGAAATAACATTTATAATAACTATATGAAACATTGAATTCTCATATCTTGCCTCATATAATACAAAAATATAATAATAATAATAATAAACCATAATAAACATAATGATTAAACCAAACACACACATAATGACAAAGAAGGCATATCAAAACCACGACTGAGTCAAGTTCACCTATGAAGGGGAGTTAACCAGACCTAATAACTAATTAATTACTATATATATATATATATATACACACACAGATTTAATTACTAATAACTAATTAATTACTATATATGGGCTTGGGATAAAGATATTAATGACATGTAAAAATAAAAATGCACATGACTAGTGAATTAAAATTCACATTTCGTTAATCATGTTTAACTTTATGAAGTGGTAGTATTTTGACATGTAAAATAGGAAATGAGGACTATTTACCCATCAAATTTCAACCACCCTAACTCGCCAATGTTATTTCACTTATTAGGAAAACCAAATTTAAAAAATATTTTAAAATATAACTTCCCACAACAAATATACAAATTTGGAAAAAAAATTAACAAGAAGGAAATGGTTTTGTGCACTGAGTTACTATTTAAAATCCATAAATGCTCAATTAAATAAAAGAGCATTTAATCAATTGTCAAAAGTGACGATTTTGGGAATGAGTGATGCCAAAATCCGTAAATGCCCAATTAAAAGAGCATTTAAGCAACTGTCGAAAGTTACGATTTTGGGGATGAGTGACCGCAAAAACTGTTGCAGTACAAATTTGGAAAAGAAAAAAAAACCAGGAGGAGATGGTTTTTTCCACTTACTATTTAAAATCCATAAATGCTCAATTAAAAGAGCATTAAAGCAACTATCGAAAGCAGAGATGGAATTTGATGGGCATTTGTCCGTTTTGGAGCATTTTGCCTATCAAATACGGGAATTTTTTTTGTCAAAACGTTTTATTGGACGTTTAAATTTGTTTATAAACCATCATTTTAACGTTTTATATTTTCATGAAAACGTCATTAGTACCTATATCCATACTTCCTACGAGGCCAGGGCTAGAGGTAGCAGGATCGAGGCTATAGTTTGCGAGTGGAGCCTAGAGGCTGAGCCCTACCACCTTGAGACTGGGCTGATAGCCTACGTCAGACTACTCGATGTGTAACATGTTAGGTAAATTCTTAATTATTAATTGAATGCAAAAAAGAATGTTGGATCATGGACCAATATGGTCGACGGTGATGGCCCAAGCATAATTACAAATCTCCAATGGTTCGGCATTGGTAATTAGCAAGTCGCAGGTGCCAAGCCCTCAACTTGCAACTACAAACATACCATTGTTCCTGTTGGAGTCTCTATTGTTTACTCGTTTGATCACATCTCTCTGTATGGACTGTTTATTCATTCGTGGTTGATTCTGCCAGTTATGGCCTTAGCTTCTTGTTAAGATTACCCCATTTCAGTGATTCCATTTGTGTTTTCCAATAGCTAGGGTTTTTGTTCTTTATTAAGGGCGTTTTGGCTAACCAGTAATGTGTAAATGTGCACAGCCTAGCTCACTGCTATGAGTCTGTGAATGTGCACAGGGCTCACTGCTAAGCATTCATAGATAGCTTATGACTTTGACTCTTATACTTCTAGGTAAGATCAATATTTACCAATTACCAACTTGTCACTATGACCTAAAACTGTAGTGTGCGTATTTGTCTAAATGCAGTCGACAATGTTTAGATAAATCGAATGGTTTACGGAATGCAGACAAAAATCATTTGTCTTTACTTTAGTATGTAATTTTTTTAAAGTTTTAGGTTTTTGGGGAAAGAAAACAAAATTAGTTAAAATTCTATAACTGTAAGAAAAATAATAGGAAAATTTCGTTTTAGATTTTAGTCCGTCTCAGATTGCTTCAACCTTGTGTCAATTTGGAAGTGGCTGCCAAACAGAACTTAAAGTTCAGATTATGCCTATTTTGATAACTTTGTCCTTTAAGCAAATACACTAAATGAACTCTTTTGATTGCATAATCCAATGCTAAATTGAAAGTAGAGTTGTGGATGAACACATTTGGCTTTATATTGTGGTTTTCACAACGAGGATACCGAGCAATGGATTTCAAACAAACATAATATATTCAAATTATTTTGCAAAAGCCGGATTTGCTTTTAACATAATGATGTTCTAGCTTTGAGGGGTCAATCTTGTAAAAGTTTGTTTTGGCGTCGAATGATTAGATTTTTATAACCAAAAAAAAAAAACATTCTATTCGTTTTGTTTTTTTAGTAGAATATATTTTAGTTATTGATTATGCATTCCTTTTTCGCTAGAGCGATCAATATTCAGTGAGTGTGGCTAAAGGATTGGCTGGTCTTACCTAGAAAGGAGATGATGCAATCACCAAAATTAATCCCAACTTACCACTACAGTCTACTAGTACTGATACCTCTCCTCTAAGGATTTGTTTGATGACAACGTTAGCTTGGTGTAAAGTAATGATATTTGATGACTCTGCTCCCATAGATTTGGAATCAGGAATTGAAGGAAAGAAGATTGAATTTTTGAACCCATTTTTAGTTGGGTGGTCAGCGACAGAAGGACAGACTAGCATAGTATCAAACCAAACCCGTGTTCCCTTGAGTGTTTAGGTCAGAGACTCACAGGATGCAACCGCAGGGGTAATTTGGTAAACAATGTTGACATAATCTATAGGTTAATGTTTACTCCTTTTTACAAATTGACTCTATTTCTTTTTAGGGTGGATTCATGGACATAGTGGACCTGGTAACATTCGTTTCACTTCTTTAATTTTTCACATAGGGCGCATGATGCATCAACATGGAGACTCGAAGACGGTTGGTGTTGGTGGGAATTTCTTCTTACATGCATGATGCTACTCTATACTCACATAACAACTATAAGTTATTACTCTGGTTTCTCTTCTAGATTTTCTTTATCTCGAGCTTGGGACTCCCATCCTGGTATGTCAAGAAGATAAAACCATTAATTGGTAATCTTCAAACTGAAACATGAACCATGCAATTAGAAGCTGATAAACCATTAATCGGTAAAATTCAAAGTAAAACATGCAATCAGTGAATGTTAGAAAACAACATTAACTTAGTGAATTCAGGTCGTACTCATTAGTTGTTGGTTGACTGTTCAATTAACTGGAATGTGAATCTAAGATTTGAGATCCTATGAGAAAATGAATCCATGTTGGATTTTTCCATATGTAGGAATGAAACAAAGACATATTTGTATGTTTATCTATGTAAAAAAAATTATTACAACCAGCTGTAGATATTTATTTTTCATATTAGTAGCAACTCAGGTTGTTATTTATGAAGTAGTTAAAATTTCTTTTCAATTCTTTAGCATTTGCTTTAAATAGGTGAATTTGTTGGGAAGCACAGAGGATTTTGGTTTTACACAATTGGGTACCAAAGGACTGGCGGTAATATTTTCAAAGACTATTGCTTAATCTCTATTAATGAAAGAACACAGGAAGTCAACAAATAGAAAGACATTTTTCATCACACGATATTGTGACATGAAGAGCCAACAAATGTTAAAGAGGTATTTAATATTATCCAATGAAGTGTTGTTTATATGTTTTTGGGAGAGATTTCTCATATTATTTTGTTATTAATTGGGAAAGGAAGCTTTCGTAAAGTATAAGGTAGAAAGAAACTATGAACGTGAGTATTATGATTGAAGTTTCTATTAGATGTTACCTTTTTTTTCCAAATGAAAAAGCTAGTGGGATCCCTCCCTCTTCCCTAAAATATATGGATGGAGGATGACTGAACTGCCAGCCACAATGGTGTTTGGTAACTCTAAGTGATTCAGGAATTCCAACACTAAAACGTTATTACTGACAGGTATATATTTAAGAAAAACGTTCAATGAAGGGGAATATTAAACCCCAAAACGTAAAAAAAAATAGTATGACAAGTGAGATTTCGGTGAAATTCCAACCCTAGTCGAAAGTGACGATTTTAGGAATGGGTGATTCCAAAACTGTTGTAGCCATCGAAGTCGCAAATTTTGAGATTAGTGAAGCTGTCCCGAAAATCTCTATGTCCAAAACCATTTTCTTTTTCAGTTCTTAATTTTTAAAATATATAATTTTGTAAGGCAATCTTCAAAATTCCAAAAAAGGCGATGAGCTTAGTGATCAAATTTGAAGGACTGGTTTTAATTTCATATTGAAGGATATGTATTTACCAAACCCTTCAATATTGAAATAGTCAAAAAACAATTGTACTTTAATTGAAAAGAAAAAATTAGTTACATGAAAAAAGGGTTAATAAAATAAATTATACTTCCAAATTTTAACAATGTTTAAAAATAATCAAATATTTAATGAAATAATAAATTAACACATTTTTTAAAATCAAAATTATTCACAAAACTATTACTTTATACAACTTGATACAATTCAAAAAATGTTAATTAAGAACTTGTTTCCATTTATTTCATATTATTCAAAATTATCAAAATTTACATCGTGGAGGAGATGAAGCTATTTTCCGAATGGAAGAGGCTTCCAAGCTTTCATTAGTTTCCAAGCATCATAAATGGAATTTCAATCTACCTTGGCTTTTCATAGTGGTCTTGTTACTCGCTACCCAAATCCATCTAAACACACAAGCTGTACATGAATGAACAATACCAAATCTGCTGAGAAAAATATATGGCCCGTGATTACTCAACACACGTTTTCAATGCCTTTGGAATTCGATGATGGAGACTATAGTGGAGGCCCTCTTCTCCAAACGCCTCTCAGACTCAAATTCACTCATACTCAAATTCACTAGATCTTCCACCACAAAAACTTCACCAATCAAATTCACTAGATCCTCCACCACAAAAACTTCACCAAGGGAAATGAATGTTCCAAACTCCCATCTCTTCAAATAACAGTTGAACTCCATGAAATTTCTAGAAAAAAAATTATTTCCAAGAATTATATATGGAAACTTTCCTCAAACACAAAAATCAAAGTGGAGTTTGAGCTTGAAAAAACTTCTTTCCAACTTCCTAGATTCAAAATATCTAAAGTTTCCTCAACACACAAATTAAAGCCGGATTTTCAGCTCCCAAAAACTTAGAAAAACTCCTCCTAAAAGGCCATAATATTAGGAAGATGCTTGAGTTAATTAATTAAATAATGTAGATTAATTAATTAAATAACATGAACTATTTCAGATATTTGAAGATTAATTAAGTAATATGGATTAATTAATTAAATAATTTGAGCCTATAAATTTTACACATTTAAAAACTAATATAATATTAAAAGATTATTTATAAAGTAGTTTTTTTTATAAATTTATAAATATAGTTAATGAAGAGTAAATTTAGAACTATAAATTTCATTTGAATTGTATTTTAAAAAATATACTTCTAAGAAAGGCTAGACCCCCTTGGAAGCGATAAGAAGGATTCAATTTTGATCATTGGATGAGCTGTCTTTGAATTTATCTTTCAATTGAATTCAGAGTTCCCTGGTTACGTATTGGCAATGAATGAAGGGAAGCTTCTTCGTACCGCCACCAACCAGAGACAGTGTGAATTCATGAAAAATTTAATGGACCAATTTGACCTTCCACCCACCCGCCACCCTGAATGCTTTGTTGACGTTGCCACCCTGAGATAGATACTAGGCTACTTATTATTAAAACCACACCTAATATGTACATTAAATATTATGATATTTGAGTTAATGGGTTTAAGGTCTTGTGACTGTCTTCTGGTGGACAAATATGTCCACTTCAATCCATCTGTCACCGCCATTTCAACTACACCCTGCCCTGCCCGAATTAATCGACATTTCTTACTCAAACTAGCAATTATGTACGTAACGCTTGACTATTCTGCCCGAATTAATAAGCTTTTTTAACTCAAACAGGTTAAGTATGTACGTAACGTTTGACTATTGATCACGATGAGAGGCAACAAATCTCTGAACTCTCCTATATAAATCTGATAACTTGGAGTAATTATATATGTACCTGCTGCTTGCATCCATCCATTATTATAGATATCTAGATTGTTGGGAGATCTTTAGTTTTCATCATGAAGAAGATCAGTTTGCATATTGTTGCCAAGTTGTTGGCGTTGGGTACGCTCATATTGTTATTGACTTACCACTCAACTGCTCTGCGAATGCTGTCACAAGGTATAGGGCAGAAGCATTTGATCATTTAGCAGATGACTTTATTTTTATCTATTCCTTACTTAAAGTTGTTTTAATTTTATTCTGATTGCAGAAAAGAGTGAAGTTTGGCTTTCCAATTGTAAGGCAAATTCCATCCAAAACTCTCCCAACAAAGTAAGATATAAGTTATCAAAATCCATTTTTGTGTATTGTTTGTTGATTTTCAGTTTTGGAGTTGAAATTACATAACTTACTTAGAAGAACTTGGTACTGCAGGAAGGACTTCATAAGATATTACGGTGCCAGGAACAAGAACGGGCTGGAAGGCAAACCACACATTCTTCTTCCAATAAAGATGACTTGAAAGAAGCCCATCAAGATCGTGATCGTGAATATGAAGACAGCGATTATATTTACTCCCGTCCCAAGCCATGAAAATGGTCCTTTATATTTCACTGATATAACCAATGTTTTTTTGTGTTAGTGTTGTATATGTTTGAGCAGGCACTTCCTGATTATTATGAAGTGCTAGGACCATACACTCTTCCAATCACATGAGACTGTATATCTTTATTAAGGATATATCCATCTTATATGCTAGTTTTTGTGGAAAAGTATATAGCAAGATAGCTTACTAAGTAGTAGTGAGCTTCCTATATATATATAGTTATTTCTAGTTATTCAGAAAAAGAGACTAGTATCCCCTTATATCAGATCAGATGACCAACAGATACAGGTCTTAAATACATAGTTCATTATTAAATTGTAGATTTGTTTTCATATCTAGACTGTGTTTCTTAAATGAAAATTAATTACAACATTGTTGAAAATAGTAATATTCAATATATGGTGCTGACATTTTGAGTATAGATCTTTCATGTTGATTATTCATTTTGATTTGTATTTTTTTTAAAGTTGTTGAGGAATAAGATATATAGTTTGAGTTTGAGCAGGGTGTGTAATATTTTTTTGGTAAGAGGTTAAACTACAAAGTATATGACTTCAATGGAGATATCCACTCTCAGTTATTTAATTTTTCAGTCAATCTGTATTAAGATATAGCAACTAGTTATTAACAATGGAATCATGATAGATTTTTAAGATTATTAACCATTGAATTGTGATAAACAATTGAATTATGATCAAAATTTAAGATTATTAACAATTGAGTTATTATAGACCATTGAATTATGATAGATTTTACTTATACAAAAGAAAGAAATGAGCTCTCATTACTATATTGCATTCTTTATCTGTATTGGCTATAGTAAACGTATATATATCATCGGGAAGCTTTTTTATAAGTTATGGTGTATTCAGTCCATAATCTTCTTGCAAATTCTATACATCACAATAATGATCCAAATTTTGGAGCAGAGATGGACGCATGTGGTGGAAGACTCAAATTCTGTGTACATCCTTGGAAGAAATCCGACCACATGTTTGTGCCCAATTTGCTTCGGTGCATAATATCCTATACCAAAGGCTAAATGTTGTAGGAAATCACTCAGACCACCTTTCATGGAAATCTGGGACGCAGCTCACAACTGCCATGAACCATTCAAAGAATAAAGAAAAAAGGAGTTCTTAACCAACACTCCAAAGCAAGAGAAGATGGGAGTCCTTAACCAACACTCCAAAAGCAGAAAAGAAGATGGAATTTCAGAGACACAGCAGCCTGGGCTTCTAAGGTCAAAAGGGTGCCAATCAATCTCACCTACTTGTGTGCCCATCAACTCCTGTAAAACGATATGTGTCTTTGTATGTAATTTTTGAATGATGAGAAAAGATCAACATAGTTCTATGTGATTTTAACTTCTCTTTATCGTAATGAAAGCATTGATTTTATATTGGTGTTTACATAGTAACGAAAATTATCCTTTTTCATTTATTTTGATTCTCTATGTTTTGCTGAAAGAACTCTGCACATTACAATGGTTATCTAAATTACGCATATTGTAATTCAGTCGTATCTTTGGAATATGAGACCTTTGAGCATTTAGGTTTTTATTTGGGTCCATATTGATCGTAAAATTTTGTATCAAAGCGCTTATACGTATTTTGATAATTTTTGGAACTTTACATTGATCGAACAGGAGGTTCATTTGCTTTGATGCTCACCTGGGTTTTTCATTTCGGTACTTCTGCATTGATTGGAATGAACTTTCTTTGCTTTGTGAGTTGCATGGTGCACACTGCATACAGAATCGATACAGTGAGGGAGGAGGGACGACGCCAATTTAAGGAGATGTTCTCAAAATTAGTGCCATGACCTTCGAGTGGGAAAAAACAACCGAAGGGTGATCAATAAGCACCCTGTTGCATCCGAGTATAGTAAGTCTAAGTCTAGTAGTTATGTGTAGAAAAAGGTATAGTCTAAATATTTTAAGTTTTATTTTCTGTCTAATTTTGTTTATATCTATGGTGAAAATTTAAAAAAAAATCTTAGAATCACATATATTAGTTATGGAAATTGAATAATTTACGTGCTATGTAGATATTTGAGGGTGTTGAATCTATTTATGAATTCAAAAAATACAATTTAAACATGTAGAAATTTGGATCTTACCAAAAAAAAATTACAAGATTTTGACCAAAATCCAACGTGAAAAAGTATGGAAGGGTATAGTAAATCTAGTATAGCTATGTGTAGAAAAAGGTATAGTCTAAATATTCAAAGTTTTATTCTCTGTCTAATTTTGTTTGTATTTATGGTGGAAATTTTAAAAAAATCTTAGAATCACATACATTAGTTATGGAAATTGAATAATTTGGGTGCCATGTAGATATTTGAGGGTGCTGAATCTATATATGAATTCAAAAATTCAATTTAAACATGTAGAAATTTGAATCTTACCAAAATAAATTACAACATTTTAACCAAAATCCAACCTGAAAAAGTATGGAAGTGCATCCTGTTTATTATAGTTTAGGTAAGCATTTAGATATAGGTATTTATTACAATTTGAAATGTATATACATTGTTAGGATTTTTAATAATGGGTATAAATTCATTTTAAACCAAGTTACATGTGATCTTAGGTTTTTTTAATGAGTTTTTATGATTTTTTTAATTGGTTTTAATTTTTAATTTTATAAGGTCATATAACTTTTTATTTTTTTTCTAATACTAGGCTCAAAAGCACCTTGCTACTCTTAGTGCAACAATCTATTCTAAGTGCAACAATCTAAATGATTAAGTATAAAGTTACTAGGAGGATAATATTTCAACTACAATTACAATAACATTGTAGTTAGTTTAAATATATTATGATTTGGATTTTTTTTACTATCATTTTCTTTTAAATTTAGTTAAAAATTTAGAAGAGTTTTTGTAATTGTATCTATAATTTGTTGAGATTGTACAATCTAGTTATAATAGAGGTATTTGGGATTATTAAATCCATTTATATATTTAAATATTTTAACAATTAAAAATTGCAATTTGATTAAAGATTGTATAAAGTTAGACTAATTCTTTATTATATAATGCATATTTTTACTAAAATAGATTGAAATTCCTATATTCTTAATCTATATAATATAACTATTCAATTCATTAATAAAAAATAGAGAACTTCCTTATTTAACCTCTTAAATATTTATCATACAATAGTCTAATAAATTATAAGATCAATAATTTTTGTTATTGTCTGTAATCAATAAACTTGAACTTAGGAAATTGCACACAAAGTAAGTAGGTGTAAGCATTGCATAGAAAGTAAGAGTAAGTAGATGTAAGCATTGCATAGAAAGTAAGTAAATGCATTTAAAATCATGTGTTAATAAATTAAATAGAAAGAAGAGTGACTTCTATTATTTTTAAATTATCATTATCATAGTGATGTGATGGTTAACCTATCCGACCTTAAGAAAAAAGAAAGAAATTGCATGGTTTGTTGTAAAATTTTATCCATATGCTCAAAAAGCTTAGAAAGAAGTGTATTGAGGTCACCATACTTTTGACAAGTTAGAAGGTTAGGGAGGTTAGTACTGTAATAAAGATTGTGAAATTGTGATCTAACTCTAAGAGAAAGTGACTTTCATCCTCAATGCTCTTAGTCTCATGGAGATGGAAAATCCTTACCTCCCATAGTGTTTTAGAAATTATCGAGCACCCCATTTCACCATGAAACTCATGAGAGTTCATTCTTATTTTGGTTATATAAGTTTTCTTCTTCGAGCTAGTTAATATAGAGAGATAGTTTTGATCTTCTAGATTAGGGTTAAGGACCTCCTTATAGTATTTTAATTTCATTTTAACCAAGGATAATTTTACGGGAGAAATTTAGACCATGGGCTATTTTTTTCCAAAAAAAGATTCGCCAATTTGCATTTTTTGAAGCCCCATTTCGCCCAATTTTGATGGAGTAAACTTTTTTCACTCTAAAACTTGCCAAATTATTATATAAACTATATAAAATCCTTAGAAATTGAAATAATTTTAGAAAAATACCGCCAAATATTTAATAGTTGACATTTTAGGAATTGGTAAGATTCACCAAGGTTTATTCACTTTTACATAAGTATGGGTCTTTAAAATTATAAGTTATAAAACATTTTTAAATTTGCTCAATCTTTCTCCAGGATTCTCTAGAGATGTTGCAACCCCAAACTTCACAGTCGTACAAGATAATGAGAGTGGCGAGAGTTTCAAAGAGGCACTTCTTTTTATCCCACATCACAAGTTTTGTTGATTTACAATTGTTTTCAAGACCAAAATAAGATTTCCATCCTCCATTAATCAATTTTTCAATGCTAGAGTTCTAGTTGAGCATGTGATGAAAATCAATTTTGAGATATTTGTAATAAGAAAATTCATCCAAGTTGTTATTTTCATAAACAAAATTAGCAAAGTGACATTCTTGGACTTGATGATCATAACTTTTGTTTTGTTGGTGTTAATGATCATAGCCATATTGGAGCAGGAATCCTTGAGAATTCTTAAGTGCTTATCAAGATCAAAGGGACATCTTGCCATAAGAACAATATCATTAGCATAAAGAAGAAGGATGATGACAATTCCAACTAAGGTCGTACCAGCACAACCTACTTCTTCTAAAAAAACTTCTAGCTTATCAATGTATCTATCGAAAAGGGTAGGAGAGAGGGGGAAACCTTGCTTAAATCCAATATTACAATTAATATCTTTCAAATACCCATAGGTTCTCTTAAACTTAGCAATTACAGTCTCGTACAATGTTATTGCGGAAGCTCTCAACTCAAGAGGAACCTTTAAATCTCTTCTAACATATTCCACGGGTTATTTCTAAGAACCGTATCGAAAGCTTTCCTAAACTACACAAAGCAACGGAAGAGATTGGATTTATTACTACAACATTCCTCTGTAATTATCCTAAGTGTGCCAAGGTGGTTTGTGGTTAAATGATTTCTTCTAAAGCTCGCATGACCTTTAGCTTGCCTACCCTCACTTTCTAGCCAAATGTTGATCTTCTTTTCCAAAATAATATTGTAAATTTTTGCTAAGAGCTCAAGCTAATCATAATGGTTTGATAATTAGAGGGGTAATTTTTATCACCACTTTTAAAAATAGGAATAATGAGGCTTTGAGTCCAAGGATGAGGGAAACCTTTCTTAATCACTAGATTGGAGAGTTTATGGATGTGAAGGATGGGGACAGGCACTCCAATTTTAATATTCCTACTTGTTATCCTCCAATGTCCTTAGCTTTTCCATTTTCTAGGAGCTTAACCCCAAAATCTATGTCATCTAGTGAGAAAAATTCTTCTATTGTAAGGAGGGTTGGAATATGATCTATGACATCTAGGGATCCATAAATATTATTAAGATAGGATTTCTAGTCCTAAAGAGAAATCCTATTATTTTCCTTGTTTTTGCTCGTTAGAATTTGCCTCCGGAATTTTTTAGGAGCTACCTTAGAGAGGTGTAAAATATTTTCCTATATTTTATTTATGTAGTGCATTTTTTTCATTTTAATTAGGGCTTTGTATCTATTTATCTTGTCAATTTTTAGAGACCCTTCCATAGCATCTTTGATTTACCTTCCTACATTTTTACACTCTTTATTATAGCAAGGGTGCCTTCTTCTATTTCACTTTTTACCCAAGATTTCAATAGAGAAATTGTTAATGGAATATAAGAGGGCCATAATAAAATTGTGGTAGAGGTATTCTATATTGTTCAATCTTGAAAGAGGGAACAAACCATTTTTTAAATCATTTAGAAAAATATCACCTTTATTTCTATCAAAGATTAAATGTTTTTGTCCATGGGAATTATCTTCTATGGCGTCACTACGCATTACAAAATTAAGGGTTACAAATAAATTTCTATGATCTTAGTATGTCTCGTGCTCGTTTAAAATGTCTAAATTTATAATTTTGTTGTATAAAGGGATATCACAAATGACATATCCTACGACACTATTACCAAGGCCATGAATGCAAGTAATCTAACTAGAATTTGGCCATTTCATTAGACCACTGGAAATTATAAGATCATGAGCACTACGAAGCTTGACTAGTTCAGAACCGAACAAATTTTCACTTAGATCTACAAAATAAAATGTGTACCAGCTAGCTATAATAGGGTCTTCATCTAACCAAAGAGGATTAGGGTTGGAAGAATTTATTAGAATAATACACTAGTACATTTGGAAAAAATTCCAATGGTCTTTTTGTCTCACTTCCGACTTCAAACTGTTGGGATAACGACAATTATGGTTGTCCCAAACGTCGTTTGGCATGACGTCACAATTCCGGTGATGTATAGATCGTCATACCTCTAGCGTTACATGGAGACACGTGTCCTCCAATAATTGGCTCTTCAAGTGCATTGTTAGTCATCGTAAGTGCGATGCAATAGCCTACGACATTTTGTCACGTCGATCATGCAACTACATATATGTCACATTTTTTTCTCAAAATTCCACTTACTATCGTTGGTATAGTGACGACAAAGTGTCATTATTGCAACAACAAGGAGTCACAATTCTGACGGGAGGAAGTCGAAATTGCGATGGGAGGGAGTCGCCATTGCGATGGTAGGGATTCATTATTGCGACGGGACGGGGTTGCAATTGCGATGTTAGGAGCCTCAATTGTGACGACAGGGAGTCATTATTGCGATGGTAGGGTGTCAAGTTATTACGACGGAAGGGAGTCGTTATTACGACTTCCTTATTGTTGGAATCCTTTAATTATGTGACGCTTTAGCTATGGCATTGATAGTTGTATACGTCACAAGTGAGAGGATGCAAACATCTTACACGACATCCATACCATCCCTTCTGGACCACAAGTCCAATGCTTTGGCTATATCATCGACACTTGTATTCATCACAAGTGCAATGATGTAAATAGTTTTTTTTTAATATAGAGCCACGACCCTCCAAGTGTGGTTGGTCATGTTTTGGTTATAGGCCATTACTTAGGAACATAATACTTTTGAATAAGGTTGAAAACTGAATGGACAACATGGATTTGGTTCTATTTCAAATTCCTGCATTTAGAATAGAAATTTATAATGTGTTAAGTACCACTTATGAATGTATAAGTGTAACCTATAAAAATCACGTAATGAAATAACATCCTTTTACAATCACGAGGTTATTGGATACACAATAGAATATCTAAACAAGTGATACACTCCAATTGTTATGTGGGAGGAAAAAAATGGTGCCAAACAAATATTATATGAATCATCTTTTGATGTGATTTGATAGGAATGAAAAACTAATTACTAAAGTTTATAACAATATCTTGAATATGAAGAGGCCTTGACAAGATTAAAATAGAGATTCATTCTTCAAAATCATAGTCTTGAAGAAATCCAAATTATTCACTTGAAACTTTTCCAAGACTAGTGAAGTAGACATAGGTTTTCATCAATGAGTACAAGCAAGTGATTAAGATTGAAAGTTGAATTCTCAAAAAAATTCACCTAAACATTCTTTATAGGTGACATGAAAAATGTCATAAAGCATGTTAAAGTTGAGAATGATTCAAGAAATATGTACATAATGAAAGAGTGTTTACTAATCAACAAAGTGCTCCAATCACACAACCAAGAATCCTTTATAAGAAGAGTACATTGTAACCTCAAAATTGATTTTGAGGCCACTAATTTATTCTGTTATGGATTTTTGCAATACATCCTCACTATTTGAAACTATAACATCCTCCTAGATGTTGATCCTAGTAAGAAGAGTACATTGTAACCTCAAAACAGATTTTGAGGCCACCAATTTATTCCGTTATGGATTTTTGCAATACATCCTCACTATTTGAAACTATAACATCCTCCTGGATGTTGATCCTAATACTAGATGTTGATCGTAATACCCTAAAAACAACTAGGTAGGTATTAAAAGTACAAGCTATAATGTATATGTGTCATGTGTTGTGTCTTACATGTTTATGAAAAAAAAACCTATGCCATAGCTTTTTCTCATTTATTCAAATCCCAAGGGAGAAAAATCTCATTATTCAACAAATCCCAAGGGAAAAAAATCTCACTCATTCAAAACCCAAGGGAATAAAAATAGAGAGTAACTATTGAGAACAACACTCCCTTGACCCACAACTATCATGACAACTAATGGTCAATGCATGGAATTACCCGATTTGATGAGCATCACACAATGATCATCCGTTCAGAAGGATGAATACAAACTTTATTTGTTGTGATCAATGTTGTTCATATATTTATTTTTCCTTATTTTATACCAAAAATTATTGGTTTGTTTTTTATTATTAAGTAAACATTATTTTCTATTTAATGAAAACATTTTACTTGTCGAACAAAGGAGTCTTATATGTCTTGTTTTGTTTTCATTGCAAAATCTCAAATCTTAATCCTCAAAAACTTGAATTTGAAAATCACAAACAAAACTCTCCAAACCAAAAAGTATAAAGGAAAAACAAAGATCCTAATATTAACCTTCATCCTCAAGTTTAGAATGATGAGATATACCCCTAATCCAATGGATTATTGCCATTAATATTACAATGTCTCTTGGTTTAAAATTAATGGATTTTTAATGTTTTGTATTTTCGTTAAATTATCATTTTTTATTAATTAAATTATATTTTTGAATATATAACTATATTCAACTCTTTCACATAATCGTGTAATCTTAACAATTGTATCTACCATTCTAACTAGTCTTCTAATTTTTTCCTAAATTTTCATACAAATATGACAAAAATATCCATTAATTAATAAAATTTATGAGAAAATTAATGATTCTAACAAAAGGAGTTCAAACTTAACAGATGGTTGGAAGTTCATGATATAGAGGAAAGATGGATGAAAAGGTGTCAAATGTCAATCGATATGGAAAAAATAATTGCCTAAAAGCCTCGAGATTTAAGCTATATGGTAATCAACATAAAGCTTCATCGTCAAAGCTAGACTTCATCAATCATGGTTATCTAATGAGGTTTACAATATGCCAAAAGGAGGAACCAATAAACATGTTTTTAAGCATTGTTGACTTGATTGGGTATTGCAGAGATAGGTCTCATTGGAAAAAGTAACTCTCTTGGTTGGCCTTATCAGTTGGAAGGGAGAAAACCTGAGAGACTCGTGGATGGCCAGACAACATTTAAATCTATTTTAGCTGCGTAAATGACAAGCATAATAAGAATATGCATAGAAAAGAGAGATATTTTCTCTAGTTTGGGGTTAATAAAGAAAATATCTTGAATTTGCTTGCCTATGTTGGGAGAGGAAGCTAATTTTGAAACTGCTTGGGAAAATAATTTATCTCTAATATTATCAAAAAGTAATGTGAGGAACATCCAACAATTAATTAATGAAAATGCATGATATAACAGAACACATAATATATTTATTGATCACGGTCCACTTCGAGGGGGAAACATCCTTTGAGCAAGCTCAATACAAATAACTTTTGGATGCCTTCATTGGCCTCAACACGTACTTATATACTAAGTCTATGCGCCAATACTATGGATCAAAGTCATGGAACATATAATACTACGGGACGACTTACAAAGCATATGCGTCGAATACTATGGATCAATACCATGGAACATATAATACTACGGGACTACTTACAAAGCATATGCGTCCAACAAAAATATACTAACAAAGTAAAGAGAAGGGTTGACACGGATTCCTAACATCCCCCCCCCTTAGAAAAATATTTTTCCTCAAAGATTTAGATGTGGAAATTGATGTTGAATCTGAAGGAGTGGTTCGCATGTAGCATCCTTTCATTGCATTTTGTGCCACTGAATTAATACCTCTATGATAGATCGAGAGAGAAGCTTACGAGTGTGCCTATTGAGGATGGCCTCCGGATCCAAAAGGATGGATCCTTCATTATCCAATTCTGGTAAAATAGTTTGTCCTCTGATGTTGGTGCTAAGAACTTTCATTAGACAAGAGACATGAAATACTGGATGAATGTAGGAAGAAGGAGGAAGTTCCAATTTATAAGCAATAGACCCAGTATTCTAAATAACCTTATAAGGCCCATAGAACTTTGGAGCAACCTTATGACACCCTTTGAGTTTCAGGGAGGATTGCTTGGAAGGCTGTAGACGAAGAAAAACTAGATCACCTACTTGAAAAGTGCGCTCAGAACGGTGTTGACCGACTTGTTGTTTATTCAAATTCTTGCCATGTGAAGATTGTCCTGCAAAATGAGAAGAATCTGATCACAGTTTTTAAGAACCATGTCAATTTCCTGAACTGGTGAACTACAGAGGTTGTATGGAAGAAGAACTGGCGGTGCCTGGCCATATATTGCTTCATATGGAGTCATGTTAGATGCAGTATTGTTCCACCATTCGGCGAGAGGGAGCCACTTCTCCCACTAAGGTTATTGTTCGGAGGTGAAGAAATGAAGATAAGTTTCCAAACATTTATTGTTAATTTCAGTCAAACCATCTATTTGTGGGTGAGACCCTGAACTCATTTTCAGTTTGGTGCTAGTGTGGCAAAATAGTTCTGTCCAAAAATAACTGATGAAGGTTCCAACACGATCCGAGACAATGGAAGAAGGGAGTTCATGAAGACGGAAGATCTGGTCCATGGCACAAAAATGACTATATTTGTAGAGGCGAGAAACCGCAACCAAAATCATTGTCTTCCCTCCAGATTTAGGGATCCCTTCAATGAAATCCATAGAAATATCTATCCAAACCCGTGTAGGGATAGGAAAGGGTTTGAGCAATCCCGAAAGGAGTGTTGTTTCACCCTTATTGAGCTGGACAGTATCACATTCAGCAACAATCTGTTGAATTATCATGTTCATTCCGTGCCAAAAGAAGTTACGTTGTGCCCTCTCATATGTTTTGAGGAACCCAAAGTGCCTTGGTGATGGAAAAGCATGGAGTTCATAGAAGACAGCCTGTTGAAGATATGTGCTTTGAGGAAGCACCAGATGACCCTTGTATCTCTGGGAATCACCATCCCAAGAGTAATACAGTACAACAGAGGTGTTGTTGGACAACTGTTGGATGATTTGAGATAATTAGGAGTCATTGACGTTGTAAATTAGTCACAGCAGATCTAATGAACAAGTAAATCAATCACAACAGACGAACATAGAAAATATGGTGTAAAACTGTGCAAAACATGCATCAGTGCTCAATATCCCAGTAAGGGTGAATGATTACAATAGAATATAGTAACAATGACTGAGCAATTTGAATTGCCTAAGGAGGTCATTCAAATCACTGAATGGAGTAGCTTGACTCCAACTAGGAGTCCTCATCATCAATCAGTGGTGGTCATCAATGCATAAGATCCAGTTATCCAGGTGTCAATCTGAGTCTAACTGAGTGTAACATGTGTAACTGAAGTGTGTAGCACTGATATAGGGAAGTGGGCTTAGTGGAGGGTGCATGGGAGGCTAACTGAAGTCAAAACAAGTCATCTAGTCAATCTGGAGGTCCAACGGAAGTGAAACAGTCAGTCGGGAGTGAAACTAGCCTCAAATCAGGGAGAATCGGAGCTAGCTGAGTGTAACTGAAGTGGAACTGTAGTGGTAGGTGAAGAAGTGCGCCCTTCTCTGGAAGTAGGTGAGAAGTGGGTGCCTTCCTGACTAGGAGGGCTAAAACTCTGAAGTAAGTGGCTCCCGTGTGCTAGAATAAGGTGGCTAAGGTGCTGGAGGCATCAACCTGGTGACTGGGATGCATGCAAAGTGCATGCAAACCCTAGAATTTGCATGCAAACCCTAATTGCATGCAAGATCCTGAAAAAGATGATGTGGATATCCGAATAGACATAGCCCTGTTGAACAGATTGCATAGAAATAGCTTAAAGTGAAACTTGGTCATCAAATGTGCTAGAAAGAGCATTTGCCTCCAGATTGTCCTTACCCTTCTTGTAAGTGATCTCATAGTCATAACCATGAGTTTGCTAACCCATTTCTATTGTGCTGGGGAGGAGACCCATTGTTCTATGAAATATTTTATATTCTGGTGATCAATCTTGATGCATAAATAATTCCCTAATAGTTATGGCCGCCACTTCTGTATTGCATGCAAAATAGCCATCATTTCCTTCTCATATGTAGAGGCAACTAAATTATTACCGAAAAGGGATCTTGAAGGTGTCAATCCCACTGGTTCAGCAAAGACACGTGCATAGCTATCTAAAATTTGTTGTAGATCCAAAGGAGTAGTGGAGACTGTTGAAGGGCGCATCTGAATGGAATGGAGTTGAGCGATGACACTGTGTGAATTCTTCTTATGATATTTTCCATGCGATGTGAACTGATGATGCAGAGAGACCCTGTTTTTAATCCCTTCAATGTGTGTTTTTTCCCATTGACTAAAAACTGCATCCAAATTTCAGCAAAATCCCATAAGATGGGGTCGAGTGTGCGTAACCATTGAGCGCCCAAAACCACATCACATCTGCCTAAGGCCAAGGAAAACATGTCAGAGTGTAGGTTATAATATCCCATAGAGATATTCACATTGCGACACTTCCCATTTCAAGGTAAGCTGCCCCCATTGGCAATCATGACTTCAAATTTGGAGCAAGGATGGAAAAAACAACCATCCTGTTTGGAGATTTCAGGGTCAATGAATTTATGAGTGCTACCATAATCAATGAGTATTGTAAGAGGTATCTTCTTTAAGTAACCCTTGACCTGCATTGTTTTGGGGGTGGTGACTTGTAATGTCCATTTTTATGAATTTATTAAAATGGCAAATTTTTCACGTTTTCCCCTAATTCGACCTTTGACTAGTTTTGATGTCTAGGTCTCCAATTTGCTCCAAACGCTCCCAAATATTATGAGAAGGTATATGACTGATATTAATACTTGATTATGATTTTCATGGATGATTTAAGACCATTAAAACACTTCTGCAATTCCTTTAAGATTCTGGTCAATGTATGGTATTTTACTAGCAATTTCTCTTTGACTAGTATTGGTCCCTTGGTCTCCAAATGACTCAAAATTGTCCCAAATTGATACAGAAGGTACTTGGATAATATTAATACATATTTATAATTTTTATGGATTATTTGGAGTGTTAGTATGACTTCTGCAACTCCTCTTTCAAATCTGTTCAAGATAGGTATTTTACTATTAAATTGTGATTCAAATCTCCTAGGGGTAGATGATGAAAATGACTTTCGAAATGCACTCAATACAACTCAAATTTCTGAATGGAAGAAGGGTAAATATAAAGTACATCAACATGAAATCATATGCATCACCATTCAACTTTTAATTTCTGCTATAACTCCCTTAAATCATATGCAAAAAGATTAGTTTCAACCTTGGGGGAAATGATAGGAAATCTTCTCTGAATGCTATGAAACACAACAAAATGACTCCAAATGCTTATGTATTTAACACTAAACTCATATAATACATCAATAAAAGTCCATTCATAAATAAACAATCAGTATTTTACTTATCCATTCGAATCCATCAGCATTACATTGGTTCACAACAAGGTAGTGGGAAAATGGCACTGTTTCTTCTTTAAACATTAGATTTACATCATTCCAACTATATCTTCAACCTGATACATTTCTTAATATGAATAAAATATTATATGAATCTTATTACAACATAAATGGGTCATGATAATCTCCCCCAAAAATTACAATAGCTCACCAAAAGCGCCCTCCCTCAAGGAGCAAGAATATGCAATGAAAACTAGAAATGGTTGAGTGCGTGAGATACACTAGAAGAAACCACGATATTCCATGTAGATTACACCTGCAAATAAATATTCCATTAAATCTCCATTAAAGACCTGAATGGCCTCTCCAAACACCAACTTGGATGGGAGTCTTTCACCCTCGAAATTGGCTAAGGCAAGAAAGTAGTCATCCACTAGCTCTTTTCTCACAAATGCAATTGCAAATTCTAAAAATGATCAAAAGATGCCATTATTATTTGTTCATGAATTTTATAAAATTCTAATGTCCTCCATGGGTTGAATTTGTTCCAATATATTCATGCCAACTCAAGTTGGGAAGAGATTCCCAAGTATGCCACTTGTCCTTCCAATTCTAGGTCTCTCCTTCTCCAAATTCGAAATGGTGTCTCCTTGGCTGCCCTAACTCACTTGAGCACCCAATTGGAGGATATTTTTAGCCCTTACATGTCATAAATGTCATATGTAATCCCTCAGGTCTTATTTTTGTCATAGGTGTCATAGCATCTTCATCATTGTTGGCATAGAACTAGGGAATCTAGCCCGAGTGTCTCACTAGCTCGAAATTGCCTCTTCCTCTTCCATGGGAGTTATTATTCCACTCCAATTTGAGATACATGACTCATGCCAAGTATATTGACCTTATAAATCATCCCAAGAACATTGTGCTTCTTATGGATTCGAAATGACAAGAGTAGGATGCAATGTGGCATGGCAAATCTAGCTTGTGTAGGTCCCACATCCTCCATGTGTCTTCATGATCAATTGCCACTTTGATTTTCTCTTGTATTTATTTATTTATATCCTTTATTAAATATTTATACCATTCTAATGTGCAAACATCATTTATTTTCCTCCTTATTTCAAATCCCAAAGCTTCCACCCCCAACCTAGGAAACTAGTAATTTTCCTCCTTGACAATTATTTGACCCTTAACATCAATTTGAAAAACTCTCATGAATATGGTCATTGGGTTTAGGCCATTGTGACCCAATACCAAATTTGGGACATGAAAAATCCTCCCTTCCCAATATTTCTTGTCCTCAAGAAATTTCAAACATGGGTGTTGAAGAACCTGCTTTCTGTATAATTCTTTGAAGTTGCCACTGAGTTTCCCAACTTTGAGTCTTCAAGATTCCATGAATATTTTAAAGAGGAACCACCATGCTTGCTTCTGCACTACTCTGATTAAAATCACTTTATTCAGTGGGGAATCCATCCCCCATACTACTTGTTTCTCAAAAAAATTGAAACCAATGAGACTAAGAATTATCCCAGGGTCCCATTGCTTGTATTGCACTCCAACAATTAGGAGTGCTCTCCAACTCATACCACCAGGTAAGAGAGTTCCTGGATCCCATTTTCTTGTATGCATTATTCCAAACATCATGAGCAAAAAATATATATCATTAAAGTACATAACAACATAATGAAAATGTACATCAAGAATATGCTTCATCAAAGAGTCATGAAAGTACTTATACCTCCAAGCAAGTAGACCACCATTTTCCAAGTGCATACAATCAACAAGTAACAAATCAAATATGCTCCAATGACATAGGTCAGGACCCCATGTCCTATAATCCTGCTCCAAAAGGATATGATGTGCATCAAAATACTCAACCATGTATTCTTTCATCCAAGAAGTGAATGAGGAATCTCCACTAAAATCTTAACCAAATAATGAGCAGAAAAAACAAGGAGACTTCAAATTACTCAAAGAAGTCTCACCCATTCATCCATGAATGTGAGAATCATAAAGATATAACAAGGTATGTGGTTGCCAACAAAAATATTCTTCAATCATAAATCTATTCGCCCAAGTGTTGGATGAAGTTCCTCCAACATCAAATGAACCAAGTGTTGAGCAAAAAAAACCATGAGTCTCCAAGTGACTCAAATGCATATCATAGGTGCATCCATGTGTTAGATTTTGAGCATTAATTCAGCATACTCTAGGATCTTTACTGAGAGAATAACATGTACAACATATCAATCATATCAAGCATGTATCAAGCATATCAAGCAATCACATAAGACAATGGACACACAGATTTTCACCGGGGAAAACCATAAAGGTGAAAAAACCCACAACTTCCTCAGAGATAGAATGAGTAATGATACAACCAAAGTACAACCAAAGTACAAGAGATAGTCTTCTCCTAGCAGCTGATCCTCCTCCTCACATGTGCGCCACTTTCCGAGTGATGGAAGAGTGAGTAATGAGATTAATGAAATAGAGATCTCCCGATCTCTATTTATACTTGTACTGACCTGCCTAATAAACCTATGGGGATGACTTGTCTAACTCAGCCTAATAACCCCAGGTTACATTAATCCAGGCCGACCCCTCAATAGGTGGTCTAATAACCCATCAGCAAGTTACAACACTTGCAACACTTGTCAATACAAATGATGACACTTTCGTATAGAGGAATAATACATCTCTATAGGAGTACAATAAAATACATTCTGAAGTTACATATACATCAACACTCCCTCTTAACTAGGAAGGTATTTCTCAACACATATATACAAGCACAAGTCTTCTTCTCTGGATCATCATCACTGGATCATCGTCATCGAATCATCATCACTGCTGCTATCTCAATCAATCTCCAATATACTCGTCATAGGAAGTTCTATAGAGCCATTCCTTTTTCATACTGGTTGTAGGCCTGCCACCTGCAGTTCTTCATCATCTACAGAGCCATCCCTTTTTCATGCTGGATGAACATCATCAACATCTCTGTGAGAAAGCCATCAAGTATGTACACCTCAGGACTGATTACACTGCTTCTGCAAAACCTGCAAGATCTCGCGGGGATGATTATACTGCCTCTGCAATACCTGCAAGAGCATCTCAGGACTGATCACATGCCTCTACAAAACCTGTGTACCGTACTGTCATATCATCATCTTCAGATCATCGTCATCATCCATGGAGCACAACCCAGATGCACACACACAACGCTTACACTCACCGGCATGGAAGGACTTTCCTTTGACCATCCAGGAAAGGCTCAGCACTTACACTCACCAGCATGGAAGGACTTTCCTCTGACCATCTGGGAAAGGCTCACAACACTTACATCAACGACCATGGAAGGAATTTCCTCTGACCATGTCGGAACGGCTACAACAATTACATCACAACCATGGAAGGACTTTCCTCTGACTATGTCAGAAAAGCTTGACAATTGCATCACGACCATGGAAGGAATTTCTTCTGACCATGTCGGAAAAGCCACGCCCAACACTTACATCTCGCCATGGAAGGACTTTCCTCTAACCATGCAAGAATGGCCCAGCCCTTACATCTCACCATAGAAGGACTTTCCTCTGACTATGTGAGAATGGCTCCGCCCAGCTCTTACATTTCACCATGGAAGGAATTTCCTCTAACCATGTGAAAATGGCCCAGCGCTTACATCTCACCATGGAAGGACTTTCCTCTAACCATGTGAGAATGGCCCTTTGTGCATCTGTGTCTTCGGACTCATCACTTGCCCTTGGAAGGTATCTTGATCTGAAGTACACCAAGTCTCCCTCTGAAGTATTCAAACTTCGCTTTGGCAAGTGGCTTGGTCAACACATCAGCTATCTGCTCATCCATCGCAACATATAGGATCTTCACTGCTCCTCTCTACACCATATCCCTGATATAGTGATAGTTGATCTCAATGTGCTTTGACTTGTCATGGAACACTGGGTTCTCCGACAACTTCACACAACTCTAGTTGTCGCAATATATACAAGTAGCACTCAACTGGAGATCAAACAAATCAGACAGTAGCTTCCTAAGCCACACTGCCTCACAACTAGCCGAACAAGTTGTGACATACTCTGCTTCATCTGTGCTCAGTGCCACACAGGACTGCTTCCTGCTAAACCAAGAAATCATACCGGATCCCATACTGAAGCAGCACCCTGAAGTTCTCTTCCAATCAATGGCACTGCTTGCCCAATCCGAATCAACATAACCCTCCAGGTTAAACTTTTGATTCACCTCATACTTGAGCCCATAGTCAACTGTACCCTTCAGGTACCTCAGAATATGCTTTTCATCTATTAGGTGAACATATCTCGGATCTGTCAAGTACTGGCTCAAGGTGTTCACCGTAAAGCAGATATATGGTCTCATATTCATTAGGTACATAAAGGACCCAATCATCTGACGATACATCGTAGCATTAACCAACTCAGATGAAGCATCGCACAGAAGCATCAGGTTCGGTGCCATAGGTGTGGCCATGGAATTGCAATCCATCATCCCTAACCTCTTCAGGATCTCTACTGCATACTTCCCTTATCCAAGGAATATTTCATCTTCACTTTGCCACACATCCATACCAAGAAATTAGTGCATCATACCCAAGTCCTTTATCTCGAACTCGGCAGCAGGCTTCCTCTTCGTGTCAGCAATCAATCTATCCTCACCTGTTACAAACAGGTCATCCACATATAATAGTAGTATTATTGGATTGCCTTCCTCAACCTTGTAGTAAAGGTTGGAATCCGCTTTACTCTTGGTAAAGCCCAAGCTGGATAGGAAGCCATCTATCCTGCCATACCAGGTCTTGGGTGCCTATTTCAAACCATACAGGTCTTTCTTCAGTTTGCACACATGTGACTCTTGGTCATGTGTCTCAAACCCGAGTGGCTGCTCCACATAAACTTCCTCTTCAACTACACCATTCAAGAAAGCAGTCTTGACATCCATCTAGTTTACCTTCCATTTCATCACTGCAGCCAGAGCAAGTACTGATCTAATGGAAGTGTATCTGGCCATAGGAGCAAAATTCTCTTCATAATCAATTCCTTCTTTCTGGGAGAAGCTGCGAGCTACAAACCTTGCTTTATATTTTTCTATGCTGCCATCTGCAACATGCTTGATCTTATAGATCCACTTGGAAGTCACCACAGACTTCCCATCTGGTCTTGGGACCACATCTCAAACATCATTCTTCATGATCGACTGGTATTCCTCGACCATGGCATCCTTCCATTCTTTCTTTTTTGCTGCCTCTTCATAACTGGAAGGTTCTTTGTTCATTATGTCACATAGTAAAGCAACATAACTAGTATGTGATCTTGTTCTTTTCCTTTCTCTGTGTTCCTCTTCTGGAATACCAAACCTTTCTGCATCTTGAATGAGCTCTCCAACTCATGTTGGTTTCCTCTTGTGAGATTCCTTCTCACGGGGTGGATCTATAGGTTGTTGTGGATCTTCCATTTCACGATCTTCTTCAGGAACTGCTTCATTCATGGTGGTGTCTTGAGTTCTGGATATTCTAGGTTCTTCATTATCTTCAACTGGTGTTTTCCTTGATTTGATGTATGCTGAGCTTTCATCAAATGTTACATCCCTACTGATATCAATCTTCTTGAATCCTGGGAAGTATATTATGTAATCCTTCGAGCTTTCACTATAACCCACGAATATGCCCTTCTTTTCTGAAGGATCTAACTTTGTCCTCTTTTCTTTTGGGATGTGAGTGTATACTGGACAACCAAATATTCTGAGATGGCTAACTTCTGGTTTCTTACGAGTGAATGCTTCTTCTAGAGTTTTGTTTTCAAGTATCTTATGAGGTGTTCTGTTCAACACACATACAGTTGTCCTTGCTACTTCACCCCACAAGTTCATAGGTAGATCTTGGTCATGGAGCATTTCCCTAGATGCTTCCATGATTGTTCTATTCTTCCTTTCGACAACCCCATTTTGTTGTGGATTGTAAGGAGTGGTCAACTCCCTCTTAATCCCTGAATCACTGCATAGCTTCTTGAAGTCTCCTGAAGTAAATTCTCCGCTATTGTCGGATCTGAAGATCTTGATCTTCATTTCAGGTTGGTTTTCTATCAAGGATTTGAATTCCTTAAACTTGTCAAACACTTCATCTTTGTTCTTCAAGAAGTAAACCCAAGTCTTCCTAGAGAAGTCATCAATGAAGGAAACATAATATACATACCCACTCAGAGAACTGGATGACATCAGACCACATACATCAGAGTGGATGATTTCCAAGATTCGTTTTGTCTTGCTTTCATTGCTTGGAAATGTCTTCTTTGTGTTCTTTCCCTTTGCACAACCTTTGCAAATGCCTTCATGCTTTGTCTGGATTTCAGGAAGACTTTCTATAGCTTTGCTTACAATTGGTAATGCCCTATAGTGCATGTGTGCAAGCCTTCTATGCCAAAGTTCACTTGGCTCTACTGAATCATGGACCATGGCTTGTTCTGGTTGGCCCTTCAATTTGTATAATCCTCCCTCTTACTCTCCAATCACCACTACATCATCAATAGTCTTACCCTTTGGCCACATTAGGACTTGGACATCTACAAATGAAACCCTCATGCTTTTTGCATCTAGTGCATATATGGAGAGTAGATTTTTCTTGAGACCTGGAACATAAAGTACATCTTTCATCTTCATAGACTTTCCAAAGTCTAGTTTATAGGAAGCTTCACCACTCCCTTTAATTGGATACTGGTAGTCATCCCCAAGTTTCACCTTGTGGGGTGACTCATGTTCTGATAGGTTCATAAAGGATTCCTTGAATCTTGTCATGTGTTTAGAAGCCCCACTGTCTATAAGCCAATCATTACTTCCATGAGTAATGCTTCCAGTGAGAGCACAAATCAAAACATATTTTTCATCACTTGAAGAATCTTCACTATCTTCTCTAGCCCTCTTCCTGGGAGGTTCATCATCCTCTGCAGCATGAGCATGATGTCTTCTTTGAAGTTCTTCTTCTTGTGAGAACCATCTTTCTTATTTCTGGGACAATCTCTGGAATAGTGTCCCTTCTCATCACATGTATAACAACGAACATAGGACATATTCCTTCGAGGTTTGGGACTACCTCTCTGATTCTGATGGTGATGTCTTTTTTTCTTTCCATGATGGTGAGCCTTCTTGTGACCATGAATTTTGGAGTGTGTTGTGAGAGCTTGGTCTTCATTCCCCATTTTCTCTTCTCGAGCTACAATTCAAGCTTCTTCCTGTGAGCATTCTTCCCACAGTCTTCTGAATGTGATAAGTTTCTTCCTAGCAATATTTCCTTGGATGAAGGAATCCCATGACCTATGAAGGCCATTAAGAGTGTTCATTACCACTTCTCCATTTCTATGTCTTCTCCCATAGCTTCAAGTTGTTCTTTTATCTAGGAGACCCTTGAGAAATAAGACTGCATAGTCTCCGCATTCTGGATCTTAACATTCTTCAATTGATTCCTCAAGGTCATTTTCCGATTTATGTTCTTCTCTTCAAATAGCTTGGTTAGGGAATCAAACATATCCTTTGGTATCTTTAGGGATGACACATGGGGTATGAGATGATCTTTGATAGAATCAACAATGATCCTCTTTGTCTTGACCAAGTTCTTCATGTGAAGAGCCTTAGCCTCTTCTTCCTCTGGGACAGGGACCTCTTCACTTATATAAGTGTCCAACTCATTTTCTTCCAGGATTAACGTAATCCTATACTTCCATGCTCGGAAGTTATCAGCCCCTTCAAGCTTATCCTCAAGCTTGGTGTGGTGAGACATCTTCAAGAGTACTTCAAATGGCAATAGAAAATTTTTAGGTCTTACCACTTGTCTTGCTGAAAACTGGATC
This sequence comes from Larix kaempferi, assembly GCA_027924585.1. Classification (NCBI taxonomy): domain Eukaryota; kingdom Viridiplantae; phylum Streptophyta; class Pinopsida; order Pinales; family Pinaceae; genus Larix; species Larix kaempferi. The sequence continues at coordinate 3,219,261 of BSBM01000036.1, forward strand.
TGGTCCCGGATTAGGGTTTGTCAAAGAAACCCTAAAAATTGAAAATGTGAATTTCAAATTTCTGAAAGGATAGAAAGATGCACCTTGATGAGCTGATCAGCCTGGTATATACAGAATTTGAGATATGCAAAGATTCACCCTTCAAAAATGCCTTTTAGTCTTCTCGGATTCACTAGGGAGGACCCTGAATTAGGGTTTGAGTTTCCCGGAGGTTTACCCAACCAAAAATATAGATCCAAAGCTCTAAACTTCACGATTTCCAAGGAGCTTCTAGCTATGTATTCAGATTTCAGAAATTCCTATTTTTGTGGAAACCCTAATTTTTAGGGCCAAAAATGAAAGTGCTCAGAATTGAATTCTGATTGGACGGATAGATTCGCCTTGATGAATAGAGTCAATCTACCTTATTTCTTTTCCAAAATCTATAGAGAGAAACCCAATAAACAAGAAACCCTAGTTTCTGCCACTGCACAATGTCTTCTTCTCAGGGAAGCTCTGATACCATGTTAGATTTTGAGCATTAATTCAGCATACTCTAGGATCTTTACTGAGAGGATAACATGTACAGCATATCAATCATATCAAGCATGTATCAAGCATATCAAGCAATCACATAAGACAATGGACACATAGAGTTTCACTGGGGAAAACCATAAAGGTGAAAAACCCCACAACTTCCTCAGAGATAGAATGAGCAATGATACAACCAAAGTACAAGAGATAGTCTTCTCCTAGCAGCTGATCCTCCTCCTCATATGTGCGCCACTTTCCAAGTGATTGAAGAGTGAGTAATGAGATTAATGAAATAGAAATCTCCCGGTCTCTATTTATACTTGTCCTGGCCTGCCTAATAAACCGATGGGGCCGATTTGTCTAACTCATCCTAATAACCCCAGGTTACATTAATCCGGGCCAACCCCTCAATAGGTGGTCTAATAACCCATCAACAAGTTACGACACTTGCGACACTTGTCAATACAAATGACAACACTTCCGTATAGAGGAATAATACATATCTATAGGAGTACAATAAAATACATAGATGAAATACATTTCGAAGTTACATATACATCAACACCATGTAGATGTGCATCATCATAAAGTAATAAATGCTACTGCTGCAAATGTGAGTAAGAATTTGCTCCAACCATGTCATCATAAAAGGTAAATCTAGGAGTTCCATACTCCTCATGTGGCACCATCAAAAAGAACCCTTTCACCCATACTTCATTAAGACTAATGCTACAAAACAGGGAATTGTAGGATGTAGGAGAATGAACTAACTTACCCAAATGATCAAAAAGTGCAGAAGTTTCACCATGGGAAGGATCCATATGGGTAGTATCATGCATTTCCTTCACACGTGTGAAACCTTTGTCATAGATTGGTTCCAATGGAGAGGAATCATGCTCTTCTTTAGAAATTGCATAACCTTCATTAAGAGACAATTCAAGTTCTTCTTCCACCACATCAAGTGTTTGGATCTCTCCAATTTCATCTTCAAACACATCAATGACATTCAAATTTCCACATTTCTCATGATCCACCATGTCACGAGAATCCTCCAAACAATCTACCATTTGACAATCTGAAACATAGGAGGAAAAACAAGTATCTTGCAACTTTTCAAGAAGTTGTTCATTTTGAATTGTGAGCTTATGATTATCCTCATTATTCTTCAAGTATGCATCATGTAACAATTCATTAAGCTCAAAAAAATGGTTTCTATCAAAAATCAAAGACATGAAATTACCTTTGATGTGGCACATTGCTCTTTGAATCTTCTCCATGTCTTCAAGGAAGGATGCTTCCTCCAATGAAGTAGCTCTCCAACAAGAATTTGACACCAATGCTTGAGTGTCATGGAGAATGTTGAGGGACTCTTGGATCTTCTTTTCATTCATCTTTAAGGACCCTTCAAGAAAATTAGGCTCTTTCAAATGAACCTCCTCATCTTCTTCTTTCTTGCTTGGACCAACTTCATGAAGCTCAAGTGGTGATGGGGAAGTTGATCTTGTTTCTTCTTCAACTGCTACAAGGTATTCATTTTCATGTTTAATGGAAGTTTGGCTTGAAGCAACACTTTCAAAAGTGATATGTATGTCACCAACATAGAGGTGTGAGCACCCATCAGTAGGTACTTCTTCATAGTTCAAGCATCCATCAGTAGATGCTCTTTGGTTCATGTCTAAGGTAGAAGGTGTCTCGAAATGATCTTCCATATTTTCAATAGAATCTTCTTCATGCTCTTGTGATGTCTCTTCCTTTTTCTCCTTCAAGTAAGCTGATGCATTTTGCCCCTTTTTTTCCTTAGTATCAATATCTTTGGAGTCTCTGTTTGAAGAAAATCCAAAAATTCTCATCCAGTAGGAAATAGATCTATTCTTTGAAGGTTTAGATATTTCACTACTCTTTTCATTCACACACACACGATTTTCTCTTCAAGGTATTTTACAAGAAGGGAATAAACCTTTCTTCACTAACTCCACATATTCATTTTTGGGTCGATTTGTAAACAGTTGATTAGGATAGTCTTCAAAAGGCATGGCATTTTTTGTATCTTCCTTCGAAGCAAGATATTATGCTTGATATCTTTAATATTGTTGGGGAAAGGTTTTATATGTTGCTCTCCATCTTTGTAAATCATTCATAGAATTATCCTTTGGTGGTGTGTCATACTCATATTTATCATATATGTGGTCATAATAATAATCTTCATTCCTCCAATTGTAAGAAGTGTTGCATGATGGCACATCTTCCTCAACCCATTCACATTCTGCTTCATATTGTTCATCATCATCTGCATATTCCTGATAAGAATTGTACTCATAGGATTCATCATAATAGTAATACATGGCTGAAACTTATTATTCAATGTATGATATTAACTCACAGTTGCAAGGACCATGCTTTGATACCACTGTAATGTCCCTTTTTATGAATTTATTAAAATGGCAATTTTTTCACTTTTTTCCCTAATTCGACCTTTGACTAGTTTTGATGTCTAGGTCTCCAATTTGCTCCAAATGATCCCAAATATTCCGAGAAGGTATATGAATGATATTAATAATTTAATATGATTTTCAGGGATTATTTAAGACCATTAAAACACTTCTACAACTCCTTTAAGATTCTGGTCAATGTATTGTATTTTACTAGCAATGTTTCTTTGACTAGTATTGGTCCCTTGGTCTCCAAATGACTCCAAATTCTCCCAAATTGATACAAAAGGTACTTAGATGATATTAATACATATTTATAATGTTTATGGATTCTCTTTAGTGTTCATATGACTTTTGTAACTCCTCTTTCAAATCTGGTCAAGATAGGGATTTTACTAGTAAATTGTGGTTCAAATCCCCTAGGGGTAGATGATGAAAATGACTTTCCAAATGCACTCAATCCAACTCGAATCTATGAATAGATGAAGGGTAAATATAAAGGAAATCAGAATGAATTCATATGCATCACCATTTAGCTTTTAATGTCTACTATAACTCCCTTAAATCATATGCAAAAAGACTAGTTTCAACCTTTGGGGAAATGATAGGCAATCTTCTCCAAATGCTATGAAACTCAACAAAATGACTCCAAATGCTTATGTAATAAACACTAAAATAATATAATACATAAATAACATTCCATTCCTCAATAAACCATCATTATTTTACTTATCCATTCGAATCCATCAACATTGCATTAGTTCACAACAAGGTAGTGGGGAAATGACACTGTTTCTTAATTAAACATTAGATTTACATCATTCCAACTGAATTTTTGACCTGATACATTTATGAAGATTAAGAAAATAGTATGTGAATATTATTACAACAGAAATTGGGCATGATAATCTCCCCCAAAAATTACAATAGCTCACCAAAAGCGCCCTACCTCAAGGAGCAAGAATATGCAATGAAAACTGGAAATGGTTGAGTGAGTGAGCTGCACTAGAAGAAACCACGAGCTTCCTTGTAGCTTAAACCTGAAAATAAATAATCCATTAAATATCCATGAAAGACCTGAATGGCCTCTCCAAACACCAACTTGGATGGGAATCTTTCACCCTCGAATTTGGCTAAGGCAAGAAACTAGTCATCCACTAGCTCTTCTCTCACAAATGCAATTGCAAATTCTAAAAATGATCAAAAGATGCCATTATTTTTTTTTATGAATTGTATAAACTTCTAATGTCCTCCATGGGTCGAATTCCTTCCAATATATTCATTCCAACTCAAGTTTGGAAGAGATTCCGAAGTATGCCACTTGTCTTTCCAATTCTAGCCCTCTCCTTCTCCAAATTCGAATTGGTGTCTCTTTGGCTGCCCTAACTCACTTGAGCGCCCTCTTGGAGTCTATTTTTAGCCCTGACATGTCATAAATGTAATATATCATCCCTCAGGTCTGATTTGTGTCATAGGTGTCATAGCATCTTCCTCATTGTTGTCATAGAACTAGGGAATCTAGCCCAAGTGTCTCAATAGCTCCAAATTGCCTCTTCTGTGAAAATCCTCACAATAGATCTAAGAGATGATGTATACCTCACAAGAAAGTAATTGATTAAACAAGAAAATAGAAGAAGAGTGGTAAATGTAGTATAATGAGCAATAGAATAATAATACAGTAGAACTTGGATAAAAGCAAAAATACTTCACACACACTAATTAATTAATCACAATATGGACAATAAGTAGTACAATGCATGAGGATTCAAATGCCTAAGGTGGCAATTAAAATTAGCCTTCATGGAGTGATCAAAAGATCACTGGAGTGTCATCGGAGCACAACTAGTAGTCTATCTCATCATCGGTGGAGTCATCAATGCACAAGTAACTGCCAACCGTCAATCAAACTGAGTCTAATTGAGTGTGGTAGGTTTAACTAAATGTAACTGGAACATGGAGACACTAACTAAATGAAGGAGGCTCGGTGGAGGGTGCATGAGGAGATAACTAGAGTCAGAACAGGTAGTTATGTCTCATCGAAGGTCAATCAGAGTGATAACAGCAGTGAGGATTCAGTCTGGCCTCAAATGAAGGAAAGACTGGTGGATAACTGAAGTAAACTGGACTGGTAGGTGAGAAAGGCGCCCTTCTCATGCAGTAGATGAAAGGAGGGTGCATGACAGGATAGGAGGGATGAAACTAAGTGGAAGGAATCTCCATGGGCTAGCTAACTGAGGGTTAGGTGCTGGGACTGATGACTGGGATGCATGCAAACCCTAAATAATGCATGCAAATCCTAAAAGTACATGCGTGACTGAAAATGCAAATAATGAAAATGTTGCTAGGACTAGGATGGAGTATAGGAATATCCTAACACCCCCCCTTAATCCATCCTGGGCCCTGGTAACTAAGACCAAAGGTCACCCAATACAATGAATAATAACAGTCAATAAACCAAGGAAGTGGGGAAAATTTCATGGCAAAAATACCCCCCCCCTCAAAACAAATTGTAAGGCACACATAAAAAATAAATGCTCCAAACTCAAGCAGGTGTGATGCTTGGTCATGTGTCTAGAGGTATCTTCTTCTTGGGAAGAAGTGGATCATGCTAAAAAAGCATGTGCTTGTTCTTGCTCTTCAGATCAAATGTGATGAGAACAAATCCAAAAGTATGAGGATGATCCTTGAACCTGTGATTCGAATCAATTGAAGTAGGATCAAAAACATGAATATGCAGATAGTCTTTTGTCTTCTCCTTCAAACCATCATGGGTGAGATTATGCCAAAAAGAACCATCAAATACTAAGGATTGTTTGAAATCCAAATCAGATTTAAGACTTGATGAATAGTTTCTTGAGATCTCCTTTGAACCAGCAGGGGTGAGATCAAAACCATCATATGCATGAGAAATTATCTCAAGTAGTGTTTGCTTAGGATCCAAATTAGATCCAAGACTTGAATCATGGTTTCTTAAGATCTCCTTTGAACCACAAGAGGTGAGATCAAAACCAGTAAATGCATGGGAAATTATCCCAAGCGAATGGCAATGGCTTCTTGAGATCTCCTTTGAACCATAAGAGGTGAGATCAAAACCAGTAGATGGATGAGAAATTATCCCAAGTGGGTGAAAAATGGCCATATTCTTCAATAACCTTATGAAATCATGGAATAATGATCATATAGTAGTAAATAATCGGTGATTGCTTGAGGAGAGCAAATGCATTACCTCCAATAGCTGATTTTACCTCAGAAATAATCATGCGATCATGATGTAAACCAATAGACTCTGGTGCAAGAGAGGATTTAGGACCTTCTGCAATATCTAGAGTGTGATTTGGCACATAAAGAGAAGAATTTTGGAGCATGAGTGTAGAATCTGCAAGTTCTTTGTGGACAATTTCAATATGAGATGTGTTTGGTACTGGTTTATGATCAATGAGATCATCAAGGAGGGCGAATGCTTCACTTTTCTTGTTCTCGAAAGGGTTTGGAACAATTCCTTCATTCTGTCTGCCGAATCTTTCATCCAGATGGGCCCATAGATCTTTTGGAGTTTCAACAACATCAAGGTATTGGTATATCATGTATTCAGGCAAAGAAAGCATCATTGCTCCAAAGGATCTGTCACCTTTATTTAACCAATCAATCTCATCTTCAGAGGATTCGAACTCTCTTTCAAAATGAAAATCAAAGAGATCATGGCTCTTCAAATATGCAATCATTTTTGGTTTCCATTCATCATAGTTGAATGGAGAAGGAGGAGTAATTCCTGATGGATACATAGAAGCTGTAGAAGACCTACAAGAAGAATAGAAATGTCTACAACTGCTACTGCTGCAAAAATGCAGAAACTGCTGCACTCAAAATCTTGGTAATTAACCTGCAAAAAACTCTCAGGAATGGAGATAAACAATACTCTCAACATGCTCTGATACCATGTGAAAATACTCACAGCATATCTAAGAGATGATGTTTAGCTCACAAGAAAGTAATTGATTAAGCAAAAAAATAGAAGAAGAGTGGTCAATGCAGTATAATGAGCAATAGAATAATAATACAGTAGAACTCGGATAGAAGCAAAAATACTTCACACACACTAATTAATTAATCACAATATGGACAATAAGTAGTACAATGAATGAGGATTCAAATTCCTAAGGTGGCAATTAGAATTAGCCTTCATGGAGTGATCAAAATATAACTGGAGTGTCATCAGAGCACAACTAGTAGTCTATCTCATCATCGGTGGAGTCATAAATGCACAACTATCAACCGTCAGTCAAATTGAGTCTAACTGAGTGTGATAGGTGTAACTGAATGTAACTGGCACATGGAGACACTAACTGAATGAAGGAGGCTCAGTGGAGGGCGCATGAGGAGCTAACTGGAGTCATAACAGGTAGTCATGTCTCATCAGAGGTCAATCAGAGTGATAACAGCAGTGAGGAGTTAGTCTGGCCTCAAATCAAGGAAATACTGGTGGATAACTGAAGTAAACTGGACTGGTAGGTGAGAAAGGCGCCCTTCTCATGCAGTAGGTGAAAGGAGGGCGCATGAAAGGCTAGGAGGGATGAAACTGAGTGGAAGGAAGCTCTGGGGGCTAGCTAATTGAGGGCTAGGTGCCGGGACTGATGACTGGGATGCATGCAAACCCTAAAAGTGCATGCATGATTGAAAATGCAAATAATGAAAATGCTGTTAGGACTAGGATGGAGTACAGGAATATCCTAACACCCCCCCTTAATCCATCCTGGGCCCTAGTAACTAAGACCAAAGGTCACCCAATACAATGAATAATAACAGTCAATAAACCAAGTAAGTGGGGAAAATTTCATGTGAAAAATACCCCCTCCTCAAAACAGACTGTAAGGCACACATAAAAAATAAATGCTCCAAACTCAAGCAGGTGTGATGCTTGGTCATATGTCTGGAGGTATCTTCTTCTTGGGAAAAAGTGGATCATGCTCAAAAAGCATGTGCTTGTACTTTCTCTTCAGATCAAATGTGATGAGAACAAATCCAAAAGTATGAGGATGATCCTTTAATCTGTGATTCAAATCAGTTGAGGTAGGATCAAAAACATGAATATGCAAATAGTCTTTTGTCTTCTCCTTCGAACCATCATGGGTGATATTATTCCAAAAAGAACCATCAAATAATAATGAGTGTTTGAAATCCAAATCAGATTTAAGACTTGATGAATAGTTTCTTGAGATCGCCTTTGAACCAACAAGGGTGAGATCAAAACCATCATATGCATGAGAAATTATCTCATGTAGTGTTTGCTTAGGATCCAAATTAGATACAAGACTTGAATCATGGTTTCTTGATATCTCCTTTGAACCATAAGAGGTGAGATCAAAACCAGTAAATGCATGAGAAATTATCCCAAGCGAATGGAAATGCTTTCTTGGGATCTCCTTTGAACCATAAGAGGTGAGATCAAAACCAGTGGATGGATGAGAAATTATCCCAAGCGGGTGGCAATGGCCATATTCTTCAATAACCTTCTGAAAGCGTGGAATAATGATCATATAGTAGTAAATAAGAGGTGATTGATTGAGGAGAGCGAATGCATTACCTCCAATAGTTGATTTTACCTCCGAAATAATCATGTGATCATGATGCAAACCAACAGACTCTAGTGCAAGAGAGGATTTAGGACCTTCTGCAATATCTAGAGTGTGATTTGGCACATAAAGAGAAGAATTTTGGAGCATGAGTGTAGAATCTTCAAGTTCTTTGTGGACAAATTCAATATGACATGTGTTTGATACTGGTTCGTGATCAATGAGATCATCAAGGAGGGCGAATGCTTCACTTTGCTTGTTCTCGAAAGGGTTTGGACCAATTCCTTCATTCTGTCTGTCGAATCTTTCATCCATATGGGCCCATAGATATTTTGGAGTTTCAACAACATCAAGGTATTGGTATATCATGTATTCAAGCAAAGAAATCATCATTGCTCCAAAGGCTCCATCACCTTTATTTAACGAATCAATCTCATCTTCAGAGGATTCGAACTCTCTTTCAAAATGAAAATCAAAGAGATCGTGGCTCTTCAAATATGCAATCATTTTTGGTTTCCATTCATCATAGTTGAATGGAGAAGGAGGAGTAATTCCTGATGGATACAGAGAAGCTGTAGCAGACCTGCAAAAACAATAGAAATGTCTGCAACTGCTACTACTGCAAAAATGCAGAAACTGCTGCACTCGAAATCTTGGTAATAACCTGCAAAAAAATCTCAGGAATGGAGATAAACAATACTCTCAACATGCTCTGATACCATGTGAAAATCCTCACAACAGATCTAAGAGATGATGTATACCTCACAAGAAAGTAATTGATTAAGCAAGAAAATAGAAGAAGAGTGGTCAATGCAGTATAATGAGCAACAGAAAAATAATACAGTAGAACTCGGATAGAAGCAAAAATACTTCACACACACTAATTAATTAATCACAATATGGACAATAAGTAGTACAATGCATGAGGATTCGAATGCCTAAGGTGGAAATTCGAATTAGCCTTCATGGACTGATCAAAAGATCACTGGAGTGTCATCGGAGCCCAACTAGTAGTATATCTGATCATTGGTGGAGTCATCAATTCACAAGTAATTGTCAACCGTTAGTCAAACTGAGCCTAACTGAGTGTGGTAGGTGTAACTAAATGTGACTAGCACATGGAGACACTAACTAAATGAAGGAGGCTCAGTGGAGGGTGCATGAGGAGCTAACTGGAGTTAGAACATGTAGTCATGTCTCATCAGAGGTCAATAAGAGTGATAACAGTAGTGAGGAGTCAGTATGGTCTCAAATCAAGGAAAGACTATTGGATAGCTGAAATAATCTAGACTGGTAGGTGAGAAAGTTGCCCTTCTCATGCAGTAGGTGAAAGGAGGGTGCATGACAGGCTAGGATGGTTGAAACTGAGTAGAAGGAAGCTCTAGGGGCTAGATAACTGAGGGCTAGGTGATAGGACTGATGACTGGGATGCATGAAAACCCTAAATAATGCATGCAAATCGTAAAAGTGCATGCATGACTGAAAATGAAAATGATGAAAATGCTGCTAGGACTAGGATGGAGTATAGGAATATCCTAACATCTTCCTCTTCCATGGGAGTTATTCTTCCACTCCAATTCAACCTTACATGACTCATGCCAAGTATATTGACCTTCTAACTCATCCCAAGAACATTGGGCTTCTTATTGATTCGAAATAACAAGAGTAGGATGCCATGTGGCATGGCAAATCTAGCTTGTGTGGGTCCCACATCCTCCATGTGTCTTCATGATCAATTGGCACTTTGATTTTACCTTGTATTTATCTCCTTGATTAAATATTTATGTCATTCTAATCTTCAAACATCATTTATTATCCTCCTTATTTCAAATCCCAAATCTTCCACCCCCAACCTAGGAAACTAGTAATTTTCCTCCTTGACAATTATTTGACCCTTAACATCAATTTGACAAACTCTCATGAATATGGTCATTGGGCTTAGGTCATTGTGACCCAATGCCAAATTTGGGACATGACATGACTCCGGATAAATAATGGAGAGATATCTCTGGGTGGTCGTCTTGAGATGGAGGGTCAATAGGAGGCTGTTGAATGTCAACTTGATCATCTATTGTATCTGGAGCTCCTTCACCAAGTTCAGAGGCAGATGGAGAATCCACATCCAAGAGATAGATCTTTTTCTCAACACATCTATGTCCCTGACTGAATTTCTCATCACAATTATAACAAAGTCATGTTTCTCTACGTGCATGGGTCTCTGCTTCATAAAAATGCTTGATAGGATTTGATTGAGGAGCCGACGTGATGGGAGGTCATTGGGAAACCATATTTCTGAATGGAACAAAACTGGATTTGGAGCATTGTTGGGCTATGATCTTTTCTTCTGCCAACTTAGCCAACCTTAGGACTTCCATCATTTTGTTGGGACAAATCATTTTGACCTCTGATCGGATTTCATCCTTTAGACCATTGAAACAACTCCCGTAGAATTCTTCAAACAATCCTTCTGTGTGATTGGCCAGTTTCTCAAATTCTATTCGATACTCTCTCACAGTGCCAATTTGGCGAATTTTAGTGAGTGCTCCTGTGAAGTCATCAAAAGCAGTAGGAACAAATCGTTGCAAAACGAGATGGAAAAAATATGTCCATTTTGTCTCTTTATGGGCCTTGATGTACCAATGGTACCATTGAAGGGATTCATGTTCCAAATGAAAGGATGGAAGTGGAACTTTGTTGACATCAAAAGTATTGTGCAGACTAAAGTATTGTTCTTCCCGGTATATCCATCCAGTCGGATCATTACCATTGAAACGAGGAAAATCAAGCTTCGTCCCATGAAAATTGCTGGAAGAAGAGAACCCAGTGTCTGCAGAATATTTTGGCTGTCGTTTATTGTTCATAGCTGAATGTTGACGATGGAGACTGAGAAATTTTTCATCCAGATCCTTGATTTTGGTTTTGAGGGTTGCAAGTTCTTCCTCCATGATTTTTGCCCCTGCGCGGGTGACAACCATAACCAGGATATTTTTTTTATTTTTTTTAATGGGTAGAAAAACAAAAACAAAAACTTCTTTAGTAAAGGAAAATTTGGATTTGGGAAAAACTATGATGAGTAATTGGGGTTTGACTAGATTTTGGACACTTTCTGATGGATAGGGAAGCAGAAAATGGGGATTTCAGAAGCGGAGCGAAAGAATAGAAAAATTTGTCAAAGAGGGACAAAGAAGCATAAACAGTAAATTAACACTGTGGCAAAATTTGAAGGCAATTGGCTGAAAATCGAAGAAGTTATGGCAAACCCTAAAAATAGACAAATGTGGGATTTATGGCAATAGATATGGACCCCGGGTATGCAAGGATGCCTAAAGGTTCAGGAGATTCACTCAGCCACCAATGTTGTCTAACTGCTTGTGTATTGGGGCAGTACCCCTCACTCCACGACTCAGGTAAAACGGATAATCGGTTTGCCACAAACAACAGCTCTTGGTTTACCTCACGGGTGGGAACTAGTCAATCAGGTAGGGTTCATTGCCCTTTTTGTTGGAAGGTCCTCTCAATGGGACAACTACTTTGGGGTTCATGTGGTACTCCTCACAATGAATTTTAGGGCTATTCCCAAGTACTTCCCACAGTTAAGCAGATAGGGATTATTCCCAGATCCAAACCTGCAATTAAAAGGAGCAATACAGATGCGGAAAAAAAATTGGCAGAAATTCCACCCAACGATCCCATGAAAGTGCTCTGATACAAGATGTGAGGAACCTCCAACAATTAATTAATGAAAATGCACAATATAACATAACACAGAATAGATTTATTGATCACGGGCCACTTCGAGGGGGCAACCTCCTGTGTGCAAGATCAATGCAAATAACTTTTGGATGCCTTCATTGGCCTCAACACATACTTATTTACTAAGTCAATGTGCCAATACTATGGATCAATACCATGGAACATATAATACTACAGAACGAATTACAAAGTATATGCATCCAATACTATGGATCAATACCATGGAACATATAATACTACGAGATGACTTACAAAGCATATATGTCCAACAACAATATACTAACAAAGTAAAGAGAAGGGTTGACATAGGTTCCTAACAAGTAATAATAATAAAAAGCGGGATAACTCTATTTCTATTACTATATACAAGAAACAACAAACTTTCTAACTTTTGTATGGGAGGAAATCAACACGTACCAGTTTTGTATCATCTATAAATGAGTCATCGGTATCATATTGGTCATCATCTGCAAGTTTATCAATCTCTTCTTCATTGCTACTTCTGGTTCCCTACAAAATGATAGAGTGAGAAGTAGTACTTGTCTATTAGAAGAACCTAAATAAACTTTAAACAACATTCATTAAAAATGATCATATTTGTGGTGCTTATTCTCAGTTGTATTGAATAACAACACAAAGGTACTAAGATCCAAATCAAATAATTCTCACATATGTATTGGGAATTTTAAGCTAAAAAATTGATCATGCTTCTTTAATTCATCAATAAATTTTATGTAAAAACTTGTAATTTATCCCACTATTCCCAAGGAGAATGCAGAGGACTATCACACAAGGTCTAGGAAAAAGGTTTCCCAATCACCTGAACCACAATGAAATTAATATTCCTTCCTGCATGTATAAACAATACCCACTAAGTATATAGTGCTAACCATGTTGTGCTTTCATCCTTGAAATATAATTTTTCCTCTTTGGGTCAAACAGAAGAAGAGTAAAATGACTTGTGATAAATGATAAGCAATTAAAACATATCTAAAATAGAACAATAAATTACCTTGTATAAACGTTCAATATTATCAATAACTGCATTGAATCGATGTGAAGGAGTCGATACCATATCTTTCTGCACAAAAGAATCCCCATTTGTGACCTAGAACAAGCCAACCACATACAGTGAGAAGTATGCAAAATAGTATACTGGTTACCTTTATCTACTCTACTACTATTACTAGCATATATATAAATGGTAAGAAATGAAATAAGGTTTGGAGAATTCTTTCCATTCATGTATTTTAAGAGTCGACACACCCTTTGATCCTAAAAGACACCACCCTATGATCCCTGAAATTTTTCTATGCATTCTTTCAAGTTTCTATTTCATACATTCAAATGCAGACCCGTGTTAAAATATATTGGCCATATTATTTGCATAGGTTCAATTTATAGCAATGTAATCATGATACAATAAATGTTGTCATAAATTCATGATACAATGGTCTAGGTTAATTTATTGTATTTTAATTAATGATAATGTGAGTGATCTGTTGACATTTATGATCTCATGTAGACACCCTGTGATCCCTGATATTTGTTCTATGCATTCTTTCAAGTTTCTATTTCATACATTCAAATGCAGACCCATGTTTAAATATATTGGCCTTACATATTTTACCTCATTTTGGATTGAAATATAGCATTTTGCTGGATTTTCTGAAAATTCTTTTTGATTCATAATTGAATTCTATTATTTTCAAGGTGTCCATGCTAATATTAGAGTTCTATTACTCATCAATTTCACCTAGTTTTGTATCTATATGTATTGATAATAGAAATTGTACATTTGAGCAATTCTTGCATCTCTAGTTGCATGATTATGGTAATTTGATTGTTTAATGATTTATTGATGGATAGTTATATGTTGATGTTCGTTCACTTATCACTTAAGGTTGCATGCATCAAAACACTATAATTATAAATCATGTGTATATGCTGGTGTATTCCCATTGCAAAATGGCATCACTGTATCTAAAGTTGTGAATAAATCAATGGTTGGAGTTGAAATACAAAGACGTGGGAGTATTGGGAAAATATAATGGTTTTGAGGAGGGGGTGATGTTCACAATTGACATGTTAACCCAACTTGAGTAGATGTGGCATCATATGATTATTCCAACTCAATACCATATTACACCAAGCTGTACCAACCACAAATTGGTACATGGAAGGGTGGAATGTACATATTAGTACTATCACGATGAATGGAATGAGAACACGTGATTGGTGGGTCCCATCATAAATGAGTAACAATGAGGAAATTTACCCCCTAGTCATTTAGACAAAAAAATTCTATCATGTTTAACTTGAAGGCTATTGCATGTTGAACATTTCAAGAAAATCAAGCAATCCACTTTAAAGCCATAAAATATTTTGTATTGTGATCCACCTTGTTGATGTGTTGTTGTCATCAATAGAATGCCACCTTTTGCAATTTTTTCTACATAAACATAAACTTATTGTCTCAATGGTCATGAGCTTGTAGACCCACAATGTAAAGCATGCGTGAGAGCTAACAACAATCATCATGATCTAAAGGCACTTCGACTTGGGATGTGTGTATTAACCCAAACAAACCAAGTGTTGCCCACTCCCATGACTCAAATGCAACAGGTTTGAGGCATTTTGTGTACTTACTTGATCTCATGGATTTTACACAAATAAAAAATTATTGTTCATTGGTATAGCGTAATTTTCCACCTTGTGAGAATCAGCATAGATTGGTCCTCAGGATCCATTTCATTGACTCAGATCCATCATTTTCCCTCTAGGAACACACAAATCCTTATTTTTGTTCCTGTACACTAGTTGTTCCACTATAGCCAGCGTACATGCAGGCTGTTCCACTATAGCCCACGGGTACCAAGTAAAATGGTAAAAATCATTAGAAAATTACTTTTTACTCCTAAAAAAGCGGTCTTAGGGTGACCTTTGGCCCTCCATATACCCCGAAACGTCTCGATGTGTCCTTTCACTTACCTTTGGAAGGCTATATATTGAGCTCTTATGGTGTATGGAAGGGAGGAGAAAGAGAGAGAAAAATAAATCTCGTGGATTTTTGTTGTGACTTGAGTCTACACTCATTGATCCTTGTTGTTGTGAACTCCTTATGTTCACCTACCAAAATCCTTTCATAGTTTGAGTTTGCCATTGCATGGGGGATTGAAGTGGTGGAGGCACAAGTGGAGAGACCCAGTTCTCGGTTCAGATTGGTTGCCGGCAAGAGGTTGTATATTGTACTTCTTGTTATTTATTCATGGAAATACTCATTTTCTCGTCCAATTGATGTTGTGAATATTGTTAAATTACATGGATCATGCTATTGATTATGCTAATGTCTTTCACATGTTATAAGCACTTGCTTGTACTTGTTGTTGAGACTAATCTGCAGGTTCAATTGTAGAAGTTGAAAGCTCAATGGGGATCTACTTCGAACATCCGGTTAAAGGTTGGTCTTTTCTCCATTATCTTAGCATTGTCATTTATATAGAAGTGCATTGGGAATTGAGTTATTTTCTGGTAGTCAGCTATCTGTTGTGGTCTACCCCAAGCCATAGGAAGTTTTCTCCGTAATAGAAATGGCGACTCCGCTGGGGAGAACATCCATTTTGGGGAATTTTTAGGCATTTGTCCTTATTTTGAAATGTTGTTTGTCGAGCTTCTGTGTTATTGTTTGGATGTCAGGATCTACAGTAGAAAACTAGCTTTTATGGGTTGTTTGACCTTTTTTGAGCTCATTTTATTTTCCCTATACGCGGGTCAACCTTGTTTTGACCGCATCTACCCGCCTCTATCTGAACTATAGCTCGTGTCTACCCGCAGCTTTTCTTTGAACAGTTGCGTACAACTCCGGGATTGTTTGATTTTTGGCCTTGGGTGTTTGATGGGTTGATTCCGAGTGTTCTTGAGTATTAGTTGGCCTGTTTCTTGACTGTTCCATGCCCTATTCATGACCAGAAACTCCTCTTTCTCTTAGTTTTTGAGCTTTGAATTTTTCACAATTTTTTTTGTTTTCTAGCTCATTAGCTTGGTTGAATCTTACTGTTTGGGTTTTGCTAGGTTGTCTACTTGATGTACTCTGCATTTCTTTACTGAATAGTTGGATTTTGCTTGCATTTTTTCATTCCATTATATTGAAAAAATACAAAAATATTTGATTTATGTACTGCATTTTGCATCTAAGTGCTTGTGATTTCATCTAGGACTTTCTTGTGCATTGAAACGTTAAAGAGATTGCATTTTATTTCAAACTATTGGATTGATTGTCATATTAGTGGCATGTTTTTTTTATTGATTAGATGAGTCTAATGTTTTTTGGTTGTGCATACCATTGAGTCTTATACACCATCAGTTTCACGACCATATCCTTTGAGTAATTACAACCATTAAAATCAACGCCTAATCTTAAAATTGATTAGAAACGATTTTTATTTTATAGGGTGCACCAACTAGCTTAGGTTTAGAGTCTTGGAATAGATCATTGTGAGTTAACAATCCAAGACTATTGAAACAACATTTGTGTCTGACCAGGGAGTGGTGAAACCCTTGATATACATCAGTGTTCTCAGGAAGCTCTGCTCAAACCAGAGTTAAGCACGAGGTTACGGAAGGTTGGTTGCGGAGATAGCCCTCCAATACTGACTGAAACTGGGATATATTTCCAGGATTTGTTCGTGTACAGGGGCTCTTTAGGGATCTATACATCTTGAGTTTCGGGCTTAGCTACCCTTCCCATACGATAGATCCCACCTGCAACTATCCCCCTAAGCATTGCTTATATTGTGGTGACCTTAGTTGCTTTACCTAGGTATCTCATAGGGTGCTTGTAGTGGTTATACTGTCCGTATCCTGAGTTAGATAGGGGTTGGACATCATAATTTCCTGTTGTAAAGGGATTTGACCCTGTGCACACAGTGAAGTCTGGGAACCTTTATAACTGATTAGTCTCAAGCCTCTCCTAGGAGAGACATACCAGTTGTAGTGTCGGGAGGTCCCTTGAGCCAGTCCTGTTTGTGTGCATTTGGTTGTAGTTTTCTTAGGTGTGTGCTCTTTGATCGATAGTTGGTCATTAGGAGGAATTTTGTTTATTTGGAGTTATCGTGGAGTGAGATCCACCTCTCCGCCGGTCTCATCGTTTAGCTGGTCTACCAGTTGACGAGGTAACACGTCCTTTTCATAAGATACACCGAAAGATTCCCTCTGATACTTTTGATAGTTACGAAGAACTTCACAACTACATTATGACTTATGAATCTGGTACACCAGTAAGAATTCCCATGACTCCCTTGGTGGATGTCGATGGACAGCCAATTCCTGCCACTCCTAGAGATCTGGGAGGGGAAGGTTCACCCCCACATGTCACTTTTGCAAATTTTGGGTCATATCCACCCCCAGAGACGAATCCATCTTATGACACTTACCCACAGGGATTCCGATATGGGATGCCAAATCTTAATGACACCACAAACCCTTTGACCACTAATCCTTCTTCACTTGGTATGCCTAGCCTTAATTCGACTATTATGTCCACTTCGTCGGGTAGTCAAGCTAGTACTAGCCTTGGAGCTACGGGCACTGTCCCTTTTGGGGGAGGTGCCACCCATTCTGCTCCCTTCGGGGGCGGAACAATTTCTTCTGCTCCCTTTGGGGGCGGCACATCTACTTCCGCTCCATCCGGAGGTGGCATGACCTTTACTCCTCCTTTTCAATTTATGTCTAGTCATGTCCCTTCAACTTCTATGGTTGTTGGGGGAGGACCACGTCCTAGGAATGCCCCTCATTTTAGTGGGAACACTTCACATAATGCAGCTCATGTTGCACAACCTAACACGCATGATTCTACACATAAACCTATGACTACAACTACGACTGCGAACCAGCATGTCCCTACTAATGCTAGGGGTGGGCACATTCCTCATGCTGGGGGTGGGCACATCCCCAACCCTGGGGGTGGGCACATTCCTCATTCCGGGGGTGGGCGCATTCCTCATTCCGGGGGTGGGCACATTCCTCATTCCGGGGGTGGGAACATTCCCAACCCTAGGGGTGGGCACATTCCCAACATGGGAGGAGGGAACATACCTTACACTGGGGGTGGACACATTCCCAACACCGGGGGTGGGTACATTCCCAACACTAGAGGTGGGAACATTCCCAATGTTGGGGGTCGTCACATTCCTAACACTGGGGGTGGAAACATACCCTATAATTATGGTCATTACTTAATTGCTCCCGCTACAACTAGCACGTATATGCCCCATCAATATGTTGGAAATACTCCTTATAATGCAGCTAGCTATGGCCCTTATTACAACCCTCCTCAACATGGTACTTATAACACATATATTCCTTCGTACCCGTATACGGGTCAAGGTGGCGGCGGTTACCAGCCCTATGGTCATGGTCACGGTTCATATCATCCTTATGGTCCGCAAGGACAACCTCTTTTGGGAGCCTTTAATCCAGTTTCACAACCACCGCTCCCATTTATTGCGCGTCTAAACCTACCCGATCTTTCGAAGCTTATGAATGATCCGGTGTGTCACTATTCTTCTTGGCCTCCAGTCCCTACCAAGATCCCTTCAGAAATTCCTAAGTTCGAAGGGAAGAATGGTGAGGATCCGGGTGATGATGTTACAAATTTTCACCTTTGGTGCTCTTTGAATTCATTAAATAATGATTCTATTCGTCTGAGACTATTTCAACGCACCCTCACGGGGGCAGCTGTGAAGTGGTATGTCAAGTTTCTTGGGGGAACTTATAGAGGTTTCAACGAGATAGATTTGGTTTTCCTATACCACTTTCAGTTGTCAGTTCGCTACGATATTGGCACCGAGATTTTTCTACCTTCAGCCAAGACAAGGCGACGCACATATCTGACCACGTTCAAGAGTGGTGTCGAAGGAAGAGGATGGTGAAAGCTAACATTCCTCCAGATTTTCTATTGGAACGATTTCTTAAGTCTTTGCTTCCATATATTTTGAAAGACATTTCCGTATCTGGAATTATGACTAAGGAACAAGCTATACTTAAATTCCAGCAGCTAGACCTAGTCTACGCTCAGTCTGGCATCTTATATGATATTATTCCTGACGCACCGCGGTCATGACATGAGCCCAAACGAGTTCCTGGACCACATGCCGACGCCATTGTTGGATCTACAAGTACTAAACCCATGGATTTGGT
The DNA here is from genome assembly GCA_027924585.1 of Larix kaempferi. NCBI lineage: Eukaryota > Viridiplantae > Streptophyta > Pinopsida > Pinales > Pinaceae > Larix > Larix kaempferi. The sequence continues at coordinate 3,238,723 of BSBM01000036.1, forward strand.
CACCAATCAAATGCAAAATTTTTCTATTAGCCAATCTACACCCGGACAGGCTCGCACCTCATCCACTCCTACCCAATCGTCCAATGTTCATTCTATACAGACGGTGAACCCATCAGGTAACCGGCAACCTGGTGGTAAGAAGAAGGGGATAAATATCCATAAGGGTGGGAACAATTCGAATATTGGAAGTAATCAAAACACTCCTAGGAAAGAGAACGCCAACCCTCCTTGGGACAACAGAAATGTTGGTGGGGACCGTAAGCCGAGACATAAAGTGAAATTCCCTTGCAAACTTGGTGGGGAGGATCACCTGACTCATTTGTGTCCTTGAAATAAAGAAGCATCGAAGCATCTTGCACAGAGCCGAGTTGTGTTGAAAGATACCCTTCCACATCATCAGAATATGGCTTCAAATGCTCCTGCTACTGGCTATGGGACTAATGAAACTACTACGTCTTCTTCTCATGCCGCTGGCTACAGATGCGTAAAAATGGTCCAATATTAGGTTAGTGTTGCTACTCATCAACGCGATTATGGTGCACCACAACCGAATATGGGGAATGAGCCTCCTCCTCCTCCTGACACTTCACTGCATATCGAGAATCCCACTACTATGCCGCAGATATCAAAGGGTGTTCTTAAGTGCTCGCTGCACAATCCCAAGCCTCAAGCTGCCCATAACTACTCTATTGCAGAATATTTGGGTCAAAATCCGTGTGCGATGTCGGCTCTTGAGGTGTTAGAGGCATGTCCTTCACAATGGCACGCCCTTTTATCTTCTTTGGGATTTCAAGATGGGAACAGCCCTAGTATCATTAAATTTGACACTACTGACGTCCAACCTCGCTTACCTTACCATGTTGCTTTCCAAATCCATGTAAGATGCTTGGATAAGTTTGTTAAATGCACGGTGGTTGACGAAGGTGCTTCCACCTCGGTAATGTCATTGGATTGCTGGAAAGCTCTTGGCTCTCCTCCCCTGTCTAAATCTATGACTATTCTTACTGAATTTGATGGTCAATCATTTAGGCCGCATGGTATTATCCCTTCCCTTGAGGTCCACTTGGGTGGGAAATCCATGCCTATTAAAGTTGAGGTGGTTGATGCACCTATTGACTATAACCTTCTTCTGGGAAGGAATTGGATCTACGCAATGAAAGTGATTGTATCCTCCATATTTAGAGTTATCTACTTTCCTCATTAAGGTAGAATGGTGATGGTCGATTAGCTAGACTTCCCTAGTTCTAATTCCGTAGCATCGTCGTGAACTATTGTTCCCCAAATCAATGATTCTCAGCCGGCAACTGGGAACATTGGTGTAGGATTGTATCCATCCTTGTTGGGAACATTCGACTTTGTTGCACCAATTGCTTTTATTGGAACCATTTCCGATAGTGCGTCCTCCTCATTGAATGAGGTACCATTCCAGACCTCGTATTTTAATGATTCGTGGACTGCACCATCCTCGAGTACATCATTTGGAGACATTTTGCATGTTGGAATGGATGTGCCATTATCTGCATCTGAGCTTGCGTATCGTGAAATTCAACAAGCCACTGCAGAGCCGGATCCACCCTCTTCATGGATAGAGGAGGGACATCCCGTTATGCTACCAGCATGGGCAGCCAACTCGTCTTGCTCGCACGATTGTCTTGATGGTGATTTTCCTTTGGATGAATCCATCATTGAGGCCATGTGTGGTAGTGAGAGACCTGGGGGGATTTGCATCATCGCTCTTATTTTCTTCCCAATATCAATCTCGTTGAGTAGGAATAGTTTAGGACGACTCTTGCAGAGAAGGTTTGTCACCCTATGGCTCCTTTGGATTCACATTGGATTTACACATAGGGGAATATGGATAATATTTCCCCAACCATACTGATCAACATCTCTCTTACGCCCGGAAAGCTAGAGAACGTTTATATCGGTGTTGAATTTTCTCCCAAGGAGATTCAGTTGTACACCAAACTATTTAAATAATTTTGGGATGTTGTCTCCTGGTCATATGAGGAGATGCCAGGAATAGACCCTAGTATTGTCGAACACGATATTAAGACATATCCCAATGCCAAGCCGGTTCGGCAATGACTTTGTGTTGTAAATTCTCAAAAGGTAGCCGCGATCAAGGCAGAGGTGGAGAAACTACTTAAAGCTGGTTTCATCTACCCATTTCCCCTTAATGAATGGGTGTTGAATCCTGTTCCTGTAGATAAGAAGCAAGGAACCATCCATGTATGCACAAACTTTAGAGATCTGAAATGCACATGTCTGAAAGACAACTTTCCCACACCATTCATAGATCAAATCTTGGATGCGTGTGCGGGAAGTGAGGTTTTTTCATTTATGGATGATTTCTACGGATATAATCAGATCCAAATAAAGCCCGAGGACCAACATAAAACTGCTTTCATTTGTCCTTGGGGTACATTTGCGTACCGGAAGATGCCCTTCGGCCTTAAAAATGTCGGAGCTACGTTTCAGCATGCTGCGACCTATGTTTTTCACGACCTTAAGTGCATAGTGGAGGCATACTTGGATGATCTTGCTGGACATTCTTGAAAGAGAGTGGACCACCCCAAGCACCTCCGTCTTATTTTTGAAAGATGTTGATGTTACAAGATTCGTTTGAATCCCAATAAATGCATCTTTGTTGTGAGAATGGGTCACCTTTTAGGGTTCATAGTTTCAGAAGAAGGTATAAGAGTCGGTCCTCTTAAGGTTGAGGTAATACTTCGGTTTCCTCCCTTGAGTAACATAGTTCAACTTCAGAGCCTCCAAGGGAGAGCCACTTTTCTACGACGTTTTGTAGTGAATTATGCTAGTATTACCAAAGGTTTTGTGTGTTTGTTGAAGAAGGACACACCATTTATCTGGGACGAGCGAGCCCAACAGTCTTTCGACAATTTGAAGAAAGATTTGGTATCGACCCCTCTGCTTAGTCCACCCGAATTTGCTAGAGATTTCTTGATTTATGTGGCTGCGTCTCTCGAGACGATTGGCATGGTCTTAGTTCAGGTAGATGATGCACTCCAAGAGCATGTCATCTATTATCTTAGTCAAAATTTAGTAGACATTGAGCTGAGATACACTCATGTGGAGAAGTTGGCACTTGCGAATGTTCATGAAATCCAACGCTTAAGGCATTACATCATGCTTAAGAAAACAACTGTTATAGCGCATATCAATCCATTTCAGTTCGTGTTATCATGACGTCTTATAGGGGGGAAGTACAATAAATGGATTGTGATTCTTCAGGAGTTTGATCTCGATTTTGCTTCGGCAAAGTCGGTGAAATCCTTGGTTTTCGTTGAGCTCATGTCATATTTTCCACGACTTGATGAGGACATCGTTCATGAAGATTCCTTTGTGGATGAGCATTTATTCCTTATCTCGTCGGCAGACCCTTGGTACGGGGATATCATCATATATCTCCAAACTTTGAAGTTCCCTTCACACTATTCATGGGATGAATGACAGCGTGTGAGCCACCAAGCTAAATATTATGTCATCGTCGGCGACACTTTGTATCATGGAGGAAAGGACTCTATCCTCCATCGTTGTTTGACTCATGAAGAAGTGGATTTAGTACTAAATGATTGGCACAATGGGGCGTGTGGTGGTCATTTATCAAAGCTTGCGACATCCCAATGCATCATGCTAGCAGGTTACTTCTGGCCATCAATCTTTAAAGATTGTATGAATGCTGTGAAGAGATGTCATCCTTGCTAGGTGTTTTCTCAGAATATACACTCGCATCCAACGCCCCTTCACCCGGTCGTCACCGTCGGTCCCTTCACCAAGTGGGGGGTGGCTTTCATGGATTGCAAACCAGCTTCAGCTGGGGGGCATCACCATATCATAGTGGCCATGGACTAATTTTCCAAATGGGCTGAGGCCATGTCTACTGTAAAAGCTGATGGTGCTACAGTAGCCCACTTCGTGTTCAATCAGATTATCGCTCATTTCAGTATCCCGATAGAGATTGTTACTGACCATGGCAGTCACTTTCAGAACAATATGATGGCGGATTTGTCACTCAATCTTGGGTTTCATCAACAACATTCATCTTCTTACTACCCCCAAGCGAATGGTCAAGTTGAGGCAGTCAATAAGTCCTTAAAAACCATTCTACAACGTACCATCTAGAAAAGCAAGAGAAACTAGCATATTATGTTATACCCTTCTTTTTGGGCATACCGAACCACAATTAAGACTACCACCGGTTTCTCACCGTTTCACCTAGTACATGGTGTGGAGTCTATTTTACCGATTGAATGTGAAATCCCTTCATTAAAACTAGCCATAGAGCTACTACTTGATACGTCGGATGTTGAGCAACGTTTGATCCACCTTAAACAACTTGACGAGTAGCATCGAGATGCCACCCTTTGATCCACGTTCAGTATGATAGGTCTATCCGTCCCCAACAGTATGTTGAAGGCGACTTGGTCCTCTTGTATGACCAAGCTAAGGAACCCCTGGGGGCAGGCAAGTTTAACCCCATGTGGCACGGTCCTTACATAGTGAGGCGTGTCCTTGAGAAAGGAGCCTACGACTTGGAATATTATGAGGGGAATGCCTTGAAGGATCCTAGAAATGGGCTCTACCTGAAGCAGTATTACGCTTGAGCTTCTGGCTCGAGCTAGTAATTTTGTATACTATTGTATAGTCGCTTTTGTACATAGTTTATATTTATTTTGGTTTTTTGAGTTTACTGATTCGCTTCTATTTGGTTGACAGATGTCAGCGGAATGTCCTGTGTTCTTAGAATTTGCGGATGGTGCTATATGTCATATGAACTAACTCTCTTCTGCTGCATGGGTTATTTATTTACTGGACCCTCAGATTGTGCCTTCGAGAGGTACCTGTGTCGGTCCTATTCCAACAATGTGGCTAAGTACAGTGTTGTAGTTAAGCTACTTCGAGATGTCGTTTCGCATGGTATCTAGTATTTAGAAGTTCGCCTGGATTCACAACTGGTTGTGTCTCAATTGAATGGCTAGTATCACGTAAGGGATCCTACATTACTACGGAGGTTCTTAAGGGTAAGACTCTTGGAGCGTCATTTTGTTTCCATTACATACATTCATGTTCCAAGATGTTTTAATCATGTATCTTATGCATACGCTAATTATGTCCTAGATTGGAATTTGTCACATCAATAATGAAGCACACAAATTAACATTCATTCACACATTTGTAAATACACATATAGTAGAACCAGAGAATCATAGTTTTTTATATAAATAACATGTCCAAAAAGGTAGTGTCACAGTACAAAATTGGAGCCCGTAGCTCTAAAAAATATACATAATCGATACAAGATATGGGACTCTGATATTTCTAAGCCCTAGGAGGAGGCCTAGTTGCCTCGGTAGGATGTGTCTGATAGTACTAGTGAATTGCTTGGGCTATGCGCCGCAGTAGTCGCACCCAGGTGCCCGGTACTCACACTACATGTCGTTGTATCGCCTCTGGTAGATGCTCCACCTCTATCATCAATACCCTGTTGGTCATGCGAGACAGGTTGACCTGCACGGTCTCTAGTGTGCATTCTGCTGCAGCGCCAGCCACTTCTCCACCCCTTCCCCATCGACGATGTATTGGGAAACCCTCTAGTCTTCGCGGACCAACATCTACGAGCAAATAGTGGAATGTCAATATGTGATACTACACCCAAAAATATTTTTTCATTCTCATATATAATAAAAAATCCCCAAAAAAATTAAATATACAAAACATAAAAAGAGTAACATACCGACATCTCCGAATGCGGCCCCTGGAGGAAGAGACATGCCGCGATTGCCACAGAAGTATATCCCGACATATGGGTAGTCGTCAATGGAAATGACCTGCCGGTCCCACCAGTGGAAGAACTCATCTGTATATGGTGATGCCTGTCGGCCACCACCCTGTCGCGTCAGTACCTCGGCCCACAGCGTCAAGGCTGGGTCACATAGACTATGAGGAGGGAATTCAACCCTCGGACTAAGCCCTGGCACTCTCTTGAAGAAAAATCTGCATAGTATACTGTCATATCCAAAATTCTTAGCCTTCCCATGCTTGCACTATGTTAACTGGGTCTTCATCGATGCCAGTAATGTTGTGCGCCAGTCAAATACTATGGGCCTCATACACTCTGAGGCGTAGAACATCACCATCCTCAAAGCCTAGTGTAGAGTCGCTGAACCTGTGATCCTGACGAGAGTGGACACTATGATCTTCATTCTCAAATTGAATATGGCACCAATGGGTACCTGACTCCGCACCTTTTGGGTGCCGGGAGGACAATATCGCTCTATGTAGTCGGGAATGGTGATCCCACCACCAACAGTACGAGATCGAAGGAAAACCACCTCCCCTCGGTGGGATAACCCTGTAATGAAATATATGTCATCCATCTCTAAGGAAAGTGTTTTCCCATCCAGATTGAAGTTCTGTGTGTCTACATGCCAGTAGTCTATCGACCGACGGAGCAATTGGTTTTGGGCCCTTAAACCCCCAATGTTCAAGAATTTGTAAATCCCGCACACTTGTAATGCTTGTTGTGCAGGAAATTCTTGATGAACCATCTCATCTACCACATCATGCTATCTTTACCTCCACTCTAGAACCATCCTGGAGGAAGAAACAAAATATTTTTAGCTTTTAACACTTAAAAAATCAAACTCATGGTCGTACCCGCGGGTTATTTAGAAAACATAGGTGTCTAGTCTACCCACGGTCAATGCAAGAGTTGACCGCGTATAGAAGGCCCTACCCGCGACCCGCAAAGCTATAGCCCGCGTACAGTGCCGAGAAGAAGTAGGGCTTTCCCAATAAAAATTTTGGACCACTGAAAACTGAAATAAAAGCTACTAAATGATAGAGGGGGATGAGATGACTAACCTACTCCAGACGGCTTGTGAAATGGTCTCCCACAGCTTCCGGAATCAACAACTGAACTTTGGAGGTGAAAACTAACCAAAACCACTATTTGGATGAAAATGATAATGAATTGGTAAATAGTAATTTATTTTTACTATTTATAGTTTTACAAACCCACTTTTCTATAGTTTTTGCCATTTTAAGCTGTTTCGAACTAATTAAATGTCTTGGAGCACTATTTTGAATAGATTTTTCCAAAGAGAGTTGAATTTTTGACCGGTTCGCGCCTACGGTAGGTATATTTCACACCCGTCATATAGGTTAGATGTCATTTTCACCTGCATTATGCATTTGACCTTTGACCATTTGTCATTAACCTTAGGTGCGACCCCGCTTTGTAACCGACACAGAAACTTCACATTGTTATAGAAGTGTCATTATTTAGCGGTAGGGTTTTTCCGAACAAGGGTGCCCTAGTTAGAGCCTTGTTATGCCTTTTGGCACCCATGCCGTTGTTTCTCCCTAGGATCAGAAGTCCTTCGTATTTATGCCATGCCTTTGCAATAAAGACTCATACTCTACTTTGTGTTATGCTGGCCATCTCCCATAAGGACTCCCCCATTTTTACCAAGTTGTGATTGCATTGCATCATCTTGCTTGCTGCTTGAGTCTCGTGTCGCCTTCCGCTCACTCAATTGTCAGCCTGGTGCCTGAGCACTTTCCTTGTCAAGCCATACAGAGCTTTCATTTGCCTTGAACAAATTGATGACCTTTTGACCCTGAGGGAACACCCCCCGAGTGTCCACATCCTGCACATGCTTCCTGCATTGATCATAGGTATGTTCCACTGCTCGGGACTAGTCTGCTCGCTATTTGACACTCGTTCCCTCAATTGTTGTACTATAAGCAATTTTATTCTTTTTCAAGCTTTCCAAATATGAAAAAGACCAAAAAAATAAAATATTCCAAAAAGCCAAACGGGAGAATATTTACTTCTTTTTGTTGGCAACTGTTGTGTTTCCTTTGAATAGAGCATTCATTCCACTCCATCCATCATGAATCGGGACTATAGTAGGACCTTAGGAGCTGTACTTATTTCTCAGTTTCACTCCACCAATTGGTTAAGCTTCCAGTCACTATGGAGCCTTTTTCCGATGCCTCCTGCATCACACAGTGTCATTATTCGAGTCGATACTGCCTGATTCTATCCATCTGTTCATGCTCTTGTTCAAAGGAAGTCCTAAAACCAGAGTCAGCCACTCCTCAGATCTCATGACTATTGCATGTTGGCCATCCTTATTGAGTCGTTTGAGCTCTTCCAAATCTTTCAGCGTAGCTGTTACCTCATGCTGGTTGATGGGGGATGCCTTAATGCCCTCCTTCTAGTGAGTTTTGTTCCATCGACTTCAACTCATTTATTCTGGAATTGAGAGTTAGATTCAGTTGAGTACCTTGAGGCTTGCAGTCATTATTGGTAGGTTCTCTCGCCATCGACAGTTTTGGGAATACATCAATTCCCCCTGATCGATGGATTCATCTTAGTGTTTGATTCAACACATCTATTCACACTTTGATGATTGTACTTTGTGCCTTGATGCCCATTTTCATTATTGGTGGGTTATCTCACGTCTGTTAACGGTATACATCATTGATCGATAATCAGATGATGTCACATCAGGTTCAACCTCAACACCTTTATTCACTTGATGGGACTTGCACTGTAGATGATCTATGTAGAATACCCCAGACATTAGTAGCATTCAATGTGCTGCTCTTGATCGTGACTGTACTCATGGGAGCTTATTCTCATACAGCAGCAGTTTGTACCTCCGGTATTGCACCAGTTGTTTCCTTTTTAGCAGGAGACCATATCTTACTGTATGGATCATGGCTATGATCACCCATGACATGTATTCACTATATACTTCCTATCATGGCCATTGTATCAGATTGTTGTATTATACCGACATGTATTCAAATATATTAATGTAGTATAATGAGTGAGCTACTCTGTCCATTTGTGTCTCGATCACTCCACTTCTGATATTTATAATGTATTTCGGCCATCATAGTACCTTGTCTGACCTCACACATTAGGGGGCATCTGTTATAGCATAATTTTACACCTTGTGAGCATCAACATTGATTGGTCCTCAGGATCCATTTCACTGACTCAGATCCATCATTTTCTCTCTAGGAACACACAAATCCTTATTTTTGTTCCTATACGCTAGTTGTTCCACTATAGCCAGCGTACACGCAGTTGTTCCACTATAGCTCACGAGTACCAAGTAAAATGGTAAAAATCATTAGAAAAATACCTTTTACTCCCCAAAAAGTGGTCTTAGGGTGACCTTTGGACCTCCATATACCTCGAAATGTCTCGATGTGTCCTTTCACTTACCTTTGGAAGGCTATATATTGAGCTCTTATGGTGTATTGAAGGGAGGAGAAAGAGAGAGCAAGATAACACTAGTGGATTTTTGGCGTGACTTGAGTCTACACTCATTGATCCTTGTTGTTGTGAACTCCTTATGTTCACCTACCAAACTCCTTTCATAGTTTTAGTTTTCCATTGCATGGGGGATTGAAGTGGTGGAGGCACAATGTGGAGAGACCCAGTTCTTGGTTCAGATTGGTTGTCGGCAAGACGTCGTATATTGTACTTCTTGTTATTTATTAATGGAAATACTCATTTTCTCGTCCAATTGATGTTGTGAATATTGTTAAATTACATTGGGTTATATTTACTTATAATATCATGGATCATGCTATTGATTATGCTAATGTCTTTCACATGTTATATGCACTTGCTTGTACTTGTTGTTGAGACTAATCTACAGGTTCAAGTTTAGAAGTTGAAAGCTCAACGGGGATCTACTTCGAACATTCAGTTAAAGGTTGGTCTTTTCTCCATTATCTTAGAATTGTCATTTATATAGCATTTCATTGGGATTTGAGTTATTTTCTAGTAGTCAGTTGTCCGTTGTGGTCTACCCCAAGCCATAGGAAGTTTTCTCCGTAACATTCATGTATATTTTAGAAGAACAAAACCCACCATTTAAAGAAACCAACATTCAAAAGATCGCATATTTCCCAAGTTTACCTTCACTTTCATGAGTATTTTCCCTTCCCAACATTAATCAAGGATCTTGTCACACATCATGAAGGCCATTTCTTACAACCATAGGAAATCCTATCCTACACGATGAGTGTATATTCGAGGATGGTCTTGTGTTCCCGTGAACATCATCCACTCCCTATCCTTTGCCAAGTGTCTTCGATTTTTGTTCCCAATAACCTTTCACCTTTGGGTTTAAGTATATGCTTTCCCAAAACCAAGGCATGCATAAAAATGCAAGGCATTTATGAGATTCATATATGATAGCAGTACTCACAAAGACGCATGGAAACTTTTGAAGAATTACTTGATAGTGATGAAAATGGTAACCTTCCTAAATAAAGGACATCTTAAGTAACCCTAAGGTCAATGAAATTTTAGAAGGAATACCCTTCTAGAAGTTATTAAAAGATATAAATAGAAGATAAATATCTCATCATGAGATCATATTGTGAAGGAGATCTAAGATCTGATTTGTTTAATGACTATTCAAGGGTGACGTCAAGGGTTTATAGCTGCCACATGCTTGTATGAGGGTTCACCTGCTGTTAGAATACTGCCACTATTGTTGTGAAGTCTGTTAGGGATACCCCTACTTGAATGAACGTTGCTTAGAGGTCCCACTACTGCTTGAGAGAGGGTCGATTTTGTTTATAGGATGCTTGGGGGTTCCGCTGCTACTTGAGAGAGGGTCGTTGCTCTAGTTGAAGGTGCTTCTACCTATTAGGAGAGGTTCGTTGCCTTGTTAGGGTATTGTTGCATGTTGGGAGGGTGTTCAGGTCTATTTGAGGCAGACATTGCCTTATTTAGGGATGGATTTTCCCTTGTTGAGGCTGTCGCTACTTGTTTGCTTCCTTATAGGGATGGCACTACTATTTGGACTGTGTTTAGGGCTACCACTATTGTTTGGACTATGTTTATGGATGCCACTACTATTTGAACTATATTTAGGGTTACCACTGCTGTTTGGACTGTGTTTAGGGCTACCATTGCTATTTTGGCTGTGTTTAGGGCTACTCGTTATTGTTTGGACTATGTTTATGGCTTCCCACTATTGTTTGGACTAATTTTAGGGCGGCCACAGTTGTTACTCACTTCTTTGAGGCCGCCATTGTTTATTAAGGACTGTTGTGAGGTGTCCATATCCTATTGACTATATTGGTTAAAATTTTGGGATTGATCTTGGTTCCTTGATAAAACTATCCATGTTGTTTCAAAGGTCATATGCCAACATGGCCAAATGAGGAGTAAATTGACTCCATAGTCAAACACACAGTACAAAGGGAATGGACCATACACTAATCACTTTGATGAGGGGACAAACAATGGAGTTCACTACAACATCATATCCTCCTTGAAAGAACCCATATAGAAGAAAGAGTTGTAGTAGGATACCATCATGGGTTAAAATAAAATATTCTCATGAGAAAATCTCTTCATTGTTGTTACACTAGCTTTTTGTGCTTGAATTTCTTACCAAAATTTGGCCTTCTGTCATCCCCAACAGAACATTCATTGTTTATAATTTATAATATTCTTGATGACAAGAACGCTAAAAGGAGGAGAAGAGGAAAAATGAAAGGGGAGGTTAGATACACAATGGATGTCAAGGTCTGGGGCTTGAGATGAGACATCCACTTCAATATTTTAGGGAAATACATTTCCCCTTGGATCCAAACATTAGCTATATTTTTTCACAACTTCAATCTATTTTCTTTGGTGTTTTTGTAAATATTGATAGTATAATTCTTTTGTGTAGTCATGATGTGCCATATATATTCAATCCATCTTCTTCTTTTGAATGTATTCTCACTTCTACACCTAAGAGGACATGTCCTTTATTTATGGAATGTGGATTTGAGGATCATTTTCTATTTTAACCTCTACCAATGTTAATTTCAATGTGGAATATTAAATGTTTATCCAATTTTAAGGGTAATATCGAAAGTACCTATATGGTGGATGATGTGATCTCTAGTATTAATTAAGTTTATCTGTCTCAACAATGTTTTGGGTTTTGATCTTTGTAATCATGCCTTCTATTTTATTTTATTTCCATTCAACATTTTTTCACTCCTCTTTGACCCTATAGTATGTAAATTCAAAGTATGTGGGCTCATGGTTCATCAGGGAAATCTATCTTAGTATATACTCATAATGACCATAATTCAACACATACTTCTAATTTATAACACCAGCCTTTAATTTTCCAATCTATCCAGTGTCAAATATTAAGAGTATAGAGTGACATTATTTCCATATACATGCATTTGACTTATCTATGAGTAGTGGAAATTATGAGGGAGCACCAACCATTGAGCCCTCAACACTCTCATACCTAAAGTATATATCCTTGTCATTTTTTGTTTTTTGTTTTTTTATTTTCTAACCTTACTAGGATTGGTAGAATAGGAACAATACATTAATCAACCCAATGGTTCCATCCCTTCACATGAACCTATTTTCATTTATATAAACCCAATGGATTTTATTTTATATAAAGATTAATGGAGCTATTGGATCACCTTAAAGTCTCTGATGCATGCTATGGGACCCGCCTTCTTTTCCCCTTTTATTTAAATCCCCAACAATTGGTGGTGGTACCCACCATATTTAATTTAACATGTTATGGAGTAAGGACTTAGGTTGTTAACAACATAACAACATCACTTAAAGAAACTCCTCCTATTGACGTTCAATTACTGGGACCCACATAATGCAACGATCCATTTGGATCAAGAAAACAATTCCTACACATGTGAAGCTATCTCACTTGAGGAATTCAAAATCCATGAGAACTTGGCATTAAAATCAATTTTCCAGTACCAATTATGAGTTAGTGCTATTTAAATAACCACCTTGTTGACTTGTCCCCATTTGAAAAATTCTACTACTAAATCTAGAATCCAAGATCCATTGTTGACACCAAATTTATTGTCAGTTTCCTTTTGATATTGGTATTGTAGGTCCTTTAATATAATAAGTACCCAATTCAAATTCAACTTCCAAAATTGAATTTTCCCCACGAGTGGTAGTACAAAGGAGGTGTTTTGCATGAAAATTACATCTGTGATTTGTCATAAATTATGCATAAACTTCCTCTCCTTTCCTTTCCTGATTGGGATAACTAATTAAAACATCGAATTTTGCTTATATTCGATTGGTTGAGATAGCTCACGCTCCGAATTTTGATCTTTATTCGTGTCTAAATTATGAACTTTTCCCTAAGGCTTGCATCAACCCTCTATCACTATCAACCTAACCTGCATATAAGAGTTTTACACCAATGATACAATTGTTCTAGCATACTAACGATGTTAAAAATACTGTTGTGGATGGTTGTGATAAGTATTCAAGTATCCTAATAAATGAATGGGGAAGAAGGGAAAAGGGTTGGTACTTTTTGCTGAACCACAATGAGAAAAGGTATACTATGATCTATACTGATATTTCTCATTATACAAGCTTAAATAATCACAAGAATGAGCACCAATTATGTGAATTATACAAGCATTCCTTGTATTACCAACTAGTCCAAGGTGTGTTTGATGATAATCTAGATGAAATCCAAATGAACCACATGTTTCAATTATCTATTTTCCATGACATTACATTTGAAAAGAAATTTTGGCTTGCTCATATGCCATTTAATGGTTAGTGCAAAGGTTTGATGTTGTGGATAAGACACATGGAAGTGTATTTTGTTGTATGCTCCAAGATTCCTAACAATTCAAATAATGCTTTGGATAGATGAGCCCAAACAATACTAGAACCTAATTTAATTTATAAACCCATAAATGTAAACTTTCAAAACACCTATACTATATGTACAATCTCAATACTTTTGACTATTGGGTTTATTACGAAGAGAACAATTGCTTTCAAGGGATTCTTTTTGTCTTAATTCCACTCTATATTATTACTAACAAAAGCAAGAAAATGCAAATGAATCACCTCGCAACAAAATCTTGAGCATGCATACCTTGATCATTGTAATTCATCTACAAAACTATTCAATTTCTAATTAGTCTAAGACTTCACTAGACAACCCTGCCAAAAGTAACCCAAAGACTACTATTCTTTGGCTTATTGAATTGTGTTAAGGAAATAAAAATGACTAATTAATCTGAGATTTTTTATGACATCATGCCTTGTCTCTTTGGGTTATCATTCAATACACATTCTTGTAGCATATCTAAGGGCAGAATTCGGGTTGTTTTATGATAAAATCCTATTTGTTGAAGCTTGTTCAATTGCCTTGGTTGATGTTTCTTATGGTGGAATGAAAACTGCTTGGAGGAGTTTTAAATGTCCTCATGTTGAAATAAAATCCTTTTTAACAGCTACAACCAAAACTACATCTACATATATGTTTGCAAAGGTTGCTCAAGAATATTGTCTACATGAACATAATCTGGAATGAAATACATAACATGAACATAATCTGGAATTAAATACATAACACAAACATAAATGGAATGAATCTGGAAACAACATACCTCCCCTCATCATAGGTCATCCATCGTTATGTTTGTCTAGTACCTACAGTTCCAAATCATTCAACCTCCATAAATATATATAAAATCAATACAAGTCATATTTGTACCATTATTTACTAGTCTAAAATGCATTTTTATGACAATGTCAGAACATACCTTTTCAATGCTTCCAATCAACTTCTAAGCCTTCTTTTTGGACTAGCCCCTCATCATCCTAGATTCAAACATCGATTTACTCGATGAGAACAAACTACAAACCCGATAGATAAATAAATAAATAACACTCATGAATAATCTCCTATTGGTTTTGAGAATAATTTATTGGAGCCATCTAATATTGGAGAAAACCTCCCTCAATCTAGAGCAGCAACGAAGTCAACATTGACTTTGTTGCTGCTATGTTTGATCGAGGGAGGTTTGATCCAAGATTAAATGGCTCCAATAAATTATTTTGTACTGAACAAGGCCAACCACGTGAAGTCGGAATCTCTTATGGCCCCTCCCCCCCATCACATCTCTCGCAATTCCCCAATACCCAATCTATATTCTACTAGAAAATATGCATTAAAGAAATACAAAATTGATAAAATTTGATTGTAAATCTAAGCAAGGACGTTGAGATGAACTAAAGTAAAATTTTTCTTGATTTCATTTTGATTTGAAAATAATTAAGTACTAACCATCTATATTTCATATTTTACCTTAATTGGTACAAAAAATGATGCAATAACTCATTCAAAGGAAATGAAGCAAAAAGCATCCAAGAATTCATATTGCACATATGTCTATCTTATAATAATATCATACATCATCAAATATTTTTATCCCTCTTCCTATACTTCTTAAGTAATTCATCATCATCAATGTTGTCTTCATTCTATGGGTGCTCTTCAGAATTTGTTTGTGCTTGTGTCCTCTCATGCAATGCACGCCTAGTATGATACTCGTGGAGTGGAGTCCGTTGTGATGGGGCATCGCCTAGAAAAACAAAAAATGCTAAATTTATAAGGCCAGTTTTTAAATACCAATGAAGTAGTTCAGTAATGTTAAAAAAACATCTACAATGTAATTATTTCCTTGGTGCACTAGTCGGCATCGTTGCAATCCCTGCTATGTGCTTGTCTTCAGCTGTAGGACCCTCGATTACTACAGTCTTTTCCATTGAAAGAACAAACTTTTTAAGGACACAATCCTAGATGTAAAAGTTTTAAAAAAAAGTACAATATCGATAACTACGAAATTATTAAGTATATGATTAAGATCCAGCCATATTACCTTCATGGACCTCAGTCGTAGAACCATCGTGGGGCTGCACAGGAGCACCATCTTTTGGCGGCACTCCACTATCAGCGCAATTCTCTCCAATACTTATGGGCTCATTCATAGCATTGCTCCCTTGATTAAAACAAATATGTAACACATTAAATTTTATATGGACGATATCAAACACGGATGTTTTTTTATAAGTCATGAAAGGTTAATGTGGACTTTTTTTTATTTACCTTATCTTCCACACTGGATCTTTGGATCTGCCCCAAGCTTTCCTGTCGTTCAATGACAACTTGATAGCCGAAACTGTAACCAAGCTTGAGGTCTTCCGTTGTGTTTGTAGTTTCAAATTCGTCGTCCTGCATTGCATAAGAGCATGTATTTTTGATGTTATCGGCTACAATTACGTAAAAGTTGGAAGGAAATACAAATAATATTGTTAAGGTATTTGAGTAATTACAATTCGTGATTGTAACTTCAAGTAGCCTCCTTGGCCTAGCTTGTGTTGCCCATGTTTGGAAATCCTTTTTTTTGTTTCCTTTGAAGTGTCAGGTAACCTATCATCAAAATTTTCAAGTTTTTTATGCACCACACTTTTATTTAGATCTAAATAAAATTAAATGTATTGAATTCAAGATGTAATTTACCTTATGAAACCAGATGGTGTTTTTTCTTCTTTTCTAAATTTCTTCTCTTTTGCATCCTCAGTGAGTGCCTTCCACTCCCTCTCTGAAATCATGAGAGGATGCTTGTACCTAGTTTTCTTCTCCAAGTGAACCTTATAACTGTCATTCGTATATTTTAAATGTTGTCCAACTACGGATATGACCGTGGTTTTATTAAACGTGTCCACCCCAAAGAGGTCTTCAAGATACTCCAAAAGTTCTTTTCTGAGTTTGGAATTCTGTGAATTCCACCTTGTGCATATGGTGGTCCCAAAAACCACCAATGCCTTGGCCTCCAAGTGCTTATAAAAATATTTGTTTCCTACACATAAAAAATATCATCATTAATTTAAAAATAATAATCTAGATGATTTATGAAACAGTTAAAATATTAAAAATTACCTGGAAGTTTTACTTGTTTTAATGGAAGTCCTTCATCATTGACCATAAATGTTCCCGAAAGGGTCTCCATGGAGGTAACACGTCTCACTCCAGGAAATGAAACCATATAATCGACCAAATCATCAGCCTCATCTCTGTCAGCACCTCTAGAGCTTGGTTGTTGTGGCTTCCTGGGGGTGCATGTCATGGCTTCGAACTACAGGTGTGGAAGGTAGAGAACTAAATACCCTAGTAGGTATACAAGTTCCTGTGTCCAAAATCTGTTGCATTTGCGTAGTCCCACTACTACTAATACCATGCATGTTGGGGTCAACATGTTGCAAAAAATATCTATATAAGAAAGAAAAATGTTTCTTCATTTAGATAATGTAAAAGTTAAAAAAAAACTTTCATAATTGTTCCACAAAATAAAAATATCACTTTAAATTATAGTTATTACCTTATATGTGTTAAGTTGTGTCATAACTTGAAAGATCATTTCTTCGATTTCAGGAGTTTGATCTACAATGTCTAACAAGTGATCAAGTTCCTTGTTCACTTTATTGATCTTTTTATTTATTAGTGCCATTGGGTTGGGGGATGAGTACAAATCGACTTGGCCAAGCGAATCATGGGCATCGTGGCCTGCATACTACATATTTCAGCAAAATAGATGTTATTTCAGTTTTTTTTAATTAAAATAACTGATTGGCACACGAATAATATTATATATAAAAATAATATAATCCACATTAAATGTAATTCGAAATTGTCATTGGTTTACATGTTCTATGGATTTCCCTTTTCCACAATCATCCTGCCACATTATAATCTAATTAGAACCGTGAAATATTTAAAAATTTGTTGAAGATAAAAAAAACTTATTGCCAAACAAATAAAATTATATAAACAAATAATAAAATTCATAGTAAATGGAAATCAAAATTGTTAATTGTTTACCGGTCTTGAGGTTATTCCTTTTCCTTGATCATCCTTCCACGTTATAACATAGTTACAACCGCAAAATATAGAAAAAATTGTTAAAGGTAACAAAAAAATTGATCGCCACAAATATAAAATTATATAAACAAATAATAACATTCATGTTAAATGAAAAACAAAATTGTTAATTGTTTACTTGTTCTGAGGCAATTCCTTTTCCATGATCATCCTGCCATAATACAATGAAATTAGAACCATGAAATATTTAATACATTATTAAAGATAAAAAAAATATATAATGCAATAAGTATAGGTTGCTTAAATAGGTGTTTCATAAGTACCTGCACACTATTATTCGATGAATCTACTAGATTCAAATGGTAATCCACTAATATCTCCTCTTCAAGAGCTATCATTTTTATTGCGCACACGACTACCCTATTTTCTGCGCCTACCTCATATATGCAATTTGGTTGCTTGTTTGGTGTCCCGGGTGATGTGTTTCTTATAAACCGTGCGATATTGCTAGAATCTTTAGGCCTTCCATCAATATAGATAGTCTCCCGCTTGTTTTTATCATTGTCTTTTACATGTATATAGTTTGTGGCAAGTGCATATCTCCGCATACTTCGCATGTACCAGACCAATAGTATCCAATCGTAGTAATCATAACACAGTCTGACATATTCCATCAATTCAAGTATTGTATTATATTTTTCAGTTATTCCATCCATGGAAAATAGGCCAAGGCCATGTAGGGAGGATGGCACTGCAATGCGATACATCCTATTGTTGACACTGAATTCAGTGTCCAACGGAGGAAGTTCCTTAGGTACTCATTGTTTCACTAGATGTTGATGCCTGAGTGGCACCTCGATGTCTCCTATGCTCTCATCATCATAGGAGCATGATCCTCCTTCGGCAAGAAAAAATTCCATACATCTATGGAATTTTCTTTTGACCTATTCACCTCTGGTCGTTCTTCACCTATCAAATCTACTAGATGCAATCTCATTTCCCTATATTTGTCCTAAGCTTCCCTCACTCAACGAAGTAATATCTAACAGGTACCTATTTGGTTCTACCTTTAGTCGATCGAATCAGATATATAGTTAGCTAAAATTCAAATAAGGGCATATCAATGACATATAATTTAACCTATTACAAAGTGCTAAGTCATATAATTTAACCTCTTGTATAAAAATAAGAACTAGATTCTATTTTTCTATGACATTTTTCACATTAAACTTATTGGGGAAAGATGTGTCCCTTTGCATTCCAAGACAAAAGTATGTTGTAGCTTTATTGTATTCCTGAACAGTTTCTCTTGTTGATAATAGCACAACCACTTAATTTGTTGTTGGTGAACACCCATAAAAAACAAGTTAAGTACCACTAAATTATTGGATTGACAACATAGGAGCATATTGAGATTGTGAAGACTCTGGTTACCAACCTGAGATTGGAAAATTCCACTCTATATCTCTATTAGGAAGAATACCACCAAGAATCAAAAGTATGCAATCAAAATTTATTTACTAGTTTTGGGTAGCTCAAGAATTAGGATTATGCACAACCCTTCTTAACACACCCTTTGGAGGGAGAGGCATCATATCAACTACGAGTTTATCTATCTAGAGAGGGGAAGGATTTTATGATGTACACTTATTTTTACTTTGATCTAAAGCGAGGAGAATCATAGTTACAATTCAGAGTCTCGAAATTGATTTCTCACTCATGCATGTATACATTCAGGCTCGATGGATTTTCTACTTGGGTAGGGGCCCCTTCATCACCCCCTTGTGAGGCACATGGTTACTTGAAACACCAAAAATCGACTATTGTCCCTAAGGAGGTAAAGGATTGGTGAGAACAATGGGTTATTGTGGAGCTTCCCATTATGATAACAAACATTGAGATTACTCCATGTTTGAGCATTGATTGATTAGATGGTCATATTGACATAAAATACAAGAAAATTTGATTTTTTTCTTCTCCTTCCCCCCCACCGACATTTTTATTATTATCATTTCTAGACCCTTTCTTGGAATTTTTGTTCTTTCCTCTCTTATTCCCTCTTATTTGTTTGTTCCATTTCTAGTCAGAAGTACATGCTAAAAAGACATTGAATATTTGCATAGGGACTGAGGTTCTAGTAGTTTTTTCAACACTAGAAGGTGTATTTGAATATAATACATTTGTCCCATTTGATTTGAGACCTCACTAGCCATGAAATTCTCGATGGAACCAAATAGGTCATATGTGTGTGGTCCAAGTTTCGGTTTGTTTTTTTGGTTGGATCTATTTCATACCAAGGTGAGCCAGGTAAAATATCATAAAGAACCCTCGATTGGGAATAGGCAAAGTCAATACATTGGGCTCTAATGATGGCATGTTATTTAATGGTGACTATAGACAAGGCCACATCCTTGGCAATGTAATGAAATGATGACTTCACAAGCTAGGGGACTATAAATTTCCAGGGATATTGGATTTGATCATACAATGTCTCCTCCTCAATCCATGAATATCATAACAAAATGTGAGCAGAAGCATCATGTCGAAATGATGTCAACAGTCCAGTCCCTATATCAAATTGGTATTTGAAAATATGTTAGGAAATTCATTGCCAAGGATGAAAAATCTCTATAAGTCAAGCTTGGAATCTCAATGTACCATTTTGTAGCTATCCCATTGCAGTTTAGAATTGATTGCCCTAATTTTTTGTGGTTTATATTCATTAAATCTAGAGGAAGATAATTGTGTTCTTTGTTATTCTTGTTATCATGTAACCTTACATGATTTGTATACTCTCATGATTTTGATTTCACTACAATACCTAATGGCTTTATATAATTAGGGACTCTAGTCTAAAATTATCCATTCTCTCTCTCATGTTGAACAACAAAGGTTGCAACAAATCTTTGACTACTTGAAGGAAACTTGGGCTTAACCACATTAAAAACATAGATGGATGCAAGCATTTAAGTTTATTTTTAATCTAACGCATGAATAAATATTTATTCATCCTAATTAGATATCAAATTTATAACATATTTCATTAGAGACATATCATATTCTTAAATCAATTTCATCGTATCTTACATATTTGGTGTCAAATGTCACAATAAAACTCAAGAGGATGTGGATTATAGTTTAGAAATCTAGCTTTGTTTGGCTCATTTAAGGTTCCCAATGTTTTGGAATTTTAAGAGGCCATCCTCAAATTATTTTTTAGTTTCAAAAGCCTTCCATTTCATAAAAAAATGCATTTTTATGTTGATCAAATCAAATTTCATCATATATGGTCATAATTTGCAAAAGCTTCCAGCATTTCCCCCCTTTAACTATTCACTTGATGGGCTCCATGTGAGCCGTGTTTTGCTTAAATTATGAAAGGAATTATTCTATATTTTTAATAAAAATCAATGGATCCACCCTGTAGGGCTCAAAACAATCTTTCCAACAAGACACAACCCCAAGAGCCACAACAAAATACACGAATACCTCACTATTAACCAACATTTCTTATCGGATTACAACACCATGCACCTAATCAAAATTCACACAAGTAATAAAATGCATTAATAGTGAAATATAATTTATTCATAACTAATTGTCATTTTATCCCTAAATTTCTTTCCAAGTAGATGGAATGAAAGTGGTTTGTCACCTTGGGAATATATTTGCTTATAATTTCTCTTAGAGTGGTCATAAAATCTTCCACAATTGTTGACACACAAATCCATTGGAATGCAAGGAGAAAGAGGCATTCATTTAGGATAATGCCTCAGTTTATAGTCTTTTGCATTTAGATATTAAAGGACTATATGTATCCTTTTTCATTGTTTAACGCAAGTACTCTTGACCTGGGCGCGAGGTTTCGAAGTCTTATATATTATTAATGTGATTTGTTTACTTCAGGATTTGATCCCTAGAGTCGGTTTTATATACTAATCGCTAGTATGGGGATGCCCAAGGATTGATCCTATTTTAATTCAATCCCTGGGTCTTTAATTTATGAGCATACACTTTAAAGATAATCCTTGATGCAGAAAAATCCGTGCATGTTAATCCTGTAGGAGACTTTGTATGCAGACATATCATTTATGAATGGCGTAGACCCCTAGTTTGACTGTGTGAATAAATAAAACCTAGACCCTATCCTAAAAGAGCCAGTCCCAACTTGTTGATTGTATTTTAACTTGATGTTAAGAACTTTTATATTACAATGTGATCGTTTTTGGTTAAAAAATCCCAACCTGAGTTTTGTTGAGAAGGATGCTAGGAGTTCCATAAATTTATTCTATGTTTCATGCTAAATGGGGATTCAATGAATTCCATCAATGGAATCCTAATCATTGTCCACAATATGGACCTATATGAAGGTAGTGCAACCTATTGGATCATATTCTTGTTCTTTAGCTTTTCAAGAATGACCTGGGTTCTGCGCGGTTCAGGGAACCAACAAAACCCCTTTTCACCGGCCCTTTTGGCAACATTCTGTGAGAAAACTGAGGTCTCACCCGAGGTGAAGTTATGGGTACGCTGCGGAATCACGTTTCCACAACCGGGTGATGCGCGGTTTGAAATGGCTTACGACGCGAAGATTCTTCTCTTGCGGCTCTCCGACTAGCGAGCAACGCTCTACAGGACTCACGTTGTGGAAAAACCAAGTATGCAAGGTAGTTGCGCTACCTAGGACTATGCGGCTGGACACTTAGACACTTTCAGCATTTGTCAGATCTGTGCGACTATGTAACTTATGCCTTTATTCATACACATTACTTAGATTATTCTGCATCTAATGTCTTCTGAAATGAAATATGCATACATTCACAAGTATTTACCGCTTGTATATCTGACTTAGAGCAAGATTACTTAGACTTTAATCTTGTCATTCACATTCCAGAAATATAGACAATAATGCGAACATGAAAGAATAAATGTGCATAAGCAACTACAACATCATAAGAAAAGAGCACATTCACATAAATCTCATCACACAACACAAGATTTAACATTGTTCACCCCCAGGATGGGAGCTACATCCACAGGAACTTTTGGTTATAATAAATGGGAAGGGTTAAACAGTTCCAGTCTATGCACTCGGCTGTAGACTCTCTTCTCTCTTGAATGGTTCTCTGCGCACACAGCTGCAGAGCCTCTCTACAATAGTCTCTCAACAAAGATCAACAAAACTCAACAATAACCAAAATAATATTAACAATCAATGATTAAACATTCCCTTTTTATAGATCGTGCCCGCGGGTCACGTCTTTACATTCATGGTGGGCTAACACAAACCCTAATGTACCCAAAATTGTGCAGTTACCCCGCTAAACAAATCTATTAGGCTATGATAGAGACTTCATGCTATGAATATAAAATATTGTATTAAATTAATCAGTAAATTATTAGTTAGTTTAATTGAAGGGACATAACCCTTCTTAAGAAATGCTCAAACCTTATAAAAGGTGAGCTATTGTAAAGCGTTAAGCATCTTATCAATTCAATAATATATCTTTTATTCAATATGGATTTCGTGTCCTAGATTTTCTGCCGCATTTGGTATCAGAGCGGAACGCTCCTCCATTGAGCTTGGATTCGGCTCACAATTAGAGCTCGGTTTCGGCTCTCCCTTCAAATCCAAACGGATACGGTTGCAGCAGTCTCCAGCACTGAGCTCGATCTCGGCTCCTCTCTCACAAAGCGGACTCGCTCCTTCGGCCGGATTCGGCTTATTCTACCTCTCTCCTGTTCGCTGCACTCACCCCGACCGCTCCACTCACCACCTTTCTACTGCATCCCTCACGTTTTTCATTCACCTTCCTCCCTCCACTAGTTAGCCCACGCAAAACCCTAACTGCGGCTGCAACACCTACACACTCGTCACTTTCCCTGCTCGTCTCACTCACCCTTCTGCGCGCCTCCCCCTCCTCCTCGTTCCACGCCCTCACTCCATCGTTCCTTGCGTCCTCCCTCATCTCCTCCTGCGTAAACACCACCAACATTTCACCCACACGCTGCCACCCCGTGCCATTCTACTCCGCGTCCCACTACTCCCTGTTCACGTCCGTGCCGTGCCTCCTCCACCACACCGCTCTCCACCGTGCCTGCTCCAAGCTCCAGCCACCACCTCCGTCACCTTCCAGCGCCCACCTCTCCACGCTCTTCCACGTCCCATTTTCTACCTCTGCTCCTCTGCCACATCTTCCCTCCGCTCCACGCACTTCACCTCTAGCCATCCCCTCACACGCTGCACCCAATCTTCTCCGCACTCTCCATCTCCACCCACGCTCCCTCCACGTCAAACGTAAACACTAATTTTTAATAAAAACTAAATATTATATAAAAATTGTTATATTAATATTTAATTTTATTAAAAGTTACAATCCCAAGTTATAAAAAAAAATTTAAATTTAAATATAATAATTATTATATTTAATTATTTTACCCAATGTAATAATTATTGTATTTACAATAATTCTTATTAATTAATTTAAATCCTACCAAAATTGGGTCCAATTATTCACCACCACACCTAAGAAGCATGACGACAGAATTAAAAGCCCAAATGGAGAAAATAGAGAAGGATTTCCAAACCTTCAAGGAAATGATCACCAAGAGCCAGGAAGCACTTAAGAAAGAAATTAAAGAGGAAGTCATTCAAGTAATGGAGCAGAAAATGGACGACAAGTTCGACATTATGAGCAAGGAACAAAAAATGTTAGACCAAAAAATGACGCAGAACCATAATACATTAATGGAGATGTTACAAAGACTAATGCAAAAAAAGGACCAAGTCGGCAGTCCAGATGTGCTAGATGCCTCATCTCATATTTTCACACAGGAATCACTTGCCAAGAATCAAGAAGAATTGCAAAAAGAAATAAAGCTTAACAATGCGACGCTTAAGCAAGAGATAGAAACAAAAGTACTGCCAGAGATGGAGGCACGACTAAACAGCCAAATAGAAGCTATCAGTAAGATAGTAGAGAATAAAAAAGACAAAAATCACCGCCAACAACGAAGCAGTTCAAATATGTCACTTACGTCATCCAGTAGTTCCGATCCACCATCAAACCATAAAGCAAAAGGGAATCAATATCACCCTTACATAGTGTACCCACCTAAGGCAAAAATAGAGTTGTCGAAATACAATGGAAGTGAAGACCAATGCGTTGCTTGGCTAAACAAAGCAGAAGAATACTTCGACATTTACAATATTCAATCTGACGAGGAGAAGGTGAAATATGCGTCAATGCATATGGAAGGGTATGCCTATAATTGGTACCTTTGGTGGAAGAGAGACAATTTCTCCTACACCTGGAACTTGTTCAAAAATGATTTTTTTAATAGGTTTCAAGGAATCAAGGAAGATGAGTTTTTTCAGTAAACTTACGAGATTACAACAAGTTGGAAGTGTTGAGGAATTCACACATCAGTGGGAATCCTTGTCGACATGAGTATTTGGGTTGTCTGACAAGCAAAGAATCGAAACCTATTTAGGAGGTCTTAAACCATACCTCCACAAAGAGTTGAAGTTACACGACATACCTAACGTAGAGGTAGCAAGACATAAAGCAAAAGATGCAAAATGCAAACTGGAAGGAATAAAAACAAGAGGCGACAACCATCATCAACAAGAAAAAGAGACACAATGTAGGTACTGTGAAGATACGTGGTCTCCTGGCCATCAATGCCACAAAGCTCAATCATATGCCTATGAAATGGAAAATAGATCAAAGCCATCTAACAGTTACTCGGATAATAGAAAGAAGAAGAAAAACATATGTCGTCGATGCGGTGATGATTGGATCCCAGGCCATAAATGTAGGAACAATCAGACAATACAGTGAAAAATCATCAATGGAAAGGAAGTGCAAGTCTCTACACAAGAAATTGCGTCCGATTCTAATACCGACACTGAATCTGAATGAATGACGACATTAGGAAAATACTCAAGCTTTGAGGACAAAGCTTTCCAAAAGGGGAAGGCAATGCTATGAATATAAAATATTGTATTAAATTAATCAGTAAATTATTAGTTAGTTTAATTGAAGGGACGTAACCCTTCTTAAGAAATGCTCAAACCTTATAAAAGGTGAGCTATTGTAAAGCATTAAGCATCTTATCAATTCAATAATATATCTTTTATTCAATATGGATTTCGTGTCCTAGATTTTCTGCCGCACTTCATCATTGTGGCCATCCTTTTGTGTTGTCTCTGGATTCTGACATCTTCTGACTGCGTGTGGTCACGTCACTTTCAACCTCCCTATTGGGTGCATGTCGATGGGTCGCTTTCATCCCATTGTTCCTTCTCTAACGGTTTCGTGCACCTGGTTCGCTTAGTGTTGCATGTGCTAGTGCGACTGGTCACTTTCCTTCTTCGCCACTCCTTACCCACCTCCTGAGAATCTTGGAGCATCTTCCCCAAACTAGATCGCCTATCGATCTTACCGGAACTTATATCGTTTTCCTTCCAAAATTCTGCCATGCTGTATCTTCGCGGAGTTGGCACTTCGCAGCATTGTAACTTCGCAGCTCTAAAACTGACTTGTCCAAAAATGACTTAACTTGGGCCACGCCCAACAGGCCCCTAACACTTACATGTGGCTCATCCCTGAGACACTTTCAGTAGGTTCAGTGGGTTGCGCTTCTCCTTGCTGTGTTATCTTCACAGCGAATTCTTGATAAGTTGCACTTAGCTTCGCAACTGTGTCCTTAGCTTCCTGCTCAACTGCCTTTACAGTTTCCAACACATCTTGTGACAGGTCTTCCATAGCCTTTTCTTGTACTATCATCTCTGATGCGTGAAGTTTCTGCAATTTCTCTTCAATCTCTTGCGAGATGGAAAGAGCTTCTTCCTGTAGGGGCTGTGACTTTGTCGAGGTGTCAGCTTCCCTTTCTCTCAAAACATGGAGTTCCCTCTTTAGTTCCTTGACTTCCGCAAATATTTGAAGTCTCTCTCTCGTCGGCAGGGTCTTCATCTCTGCATTTAGAGAATCTAACTCTACTTGTGTTTGTTGTAAGTTGTTTTAGACCTACAGCAGCTTAGGCTCCTCTTGTAGCGTAGTCCATGCTCTGGTTTCTTCATCCAATAAGTTCTGGCACTTAGCTATTGCACTGGATATATTTTCAATGGAAACCTTCACTTCTGCTGCTCTAATCTCTATTTGATCTAGCAGTGTCTTAGGGAGGTTTTGTGCTTCCATGTTGGCAATCTTTTCTTTGTATTCTATCTCCATTTCGGCCATTCCAGCCTTAAGATCACTTACCACGGAGCCGATATTAATGATGGTATCTTCTAGCTCTGGCTACTCGTCACTCTCTAGTATCTCTGCATAGACCGAAGCAATGGTCTCCTCTATTCTTTTCCACTGCTCGTGTGCACTTTCAAGTTCCTTGGCCTTTTGGGCACTTTCTTCTTGCAACTTTTTATAGGTTGCTTCTAAATTCTGGTGTTGGCTCAAAGTCACCATATCTCTGTCGTGGATTTACTCCACAACCTGCAAGTGCATATTATGTAGACCTTCCAGTGGTAACATTGCGACACAATTATCCACATGTACTAGTCTCTTCACGCCTTCAGTTAATTCATCGCTTGGACAAATTACGCTTAGCGGGTCCACACGGATGAGACGTGGTCATGGTTCCATGGTTAGAGATAAGGGTTTTTTATTTTGCTGAGGTGTGTCCACTAATATTCCTTCTAAATCAGAATCTCAAACCAAGTCTTGTTGGACTTGTTCGATCTTCGCCACTATTCCCTGCAAGGTGGTGAGATTTTGTTGTAGACTAGCTTGAATCTCCTCGTTTTTGCTGTCTTTTAGGGAGAGCGCGTCTTCCAGATGTGCGGTGACCCTAGACGCGATGATATCATAATCATCATCATGCAATCGTGCTTCTGAGGGGAGCTTTGTGGATTTCTGCTTCTTTTTCTGCCCTTTCCCCTGTACCGAGCTTTCTGGCTCCTTCATTTTTTTTCCTGGTATAGCCTAAGCTTGGGTGGATTCTTTTTCTTGCTCATTGTCGGATTCTTCGCTGATCTTTGTCGTAGTTGGATTACTTTCTTCTGAGTCTGTGTAGATGACCATCGGCCCTTTCACCTTCCATTCGTCTAACCACTCCTCCATGATTAGGTCAATACCAGCTTCATCAAGCTGATAGTGTCCTGGTAACCACTCTGGATTCTTCTTCTATACATTTGGTGAGATATAAATAAAATGCATATCAGCTTTAAAATTCAGAGTGCAGATATATTTTGTTCTTACCTCCTTTGATATGCATGGTGTGCGAATGATAACATCGCAAAATTTTTCGTAATATGTGAATATTACTTCATTTGAGGCGCGTTGTCAGTTCGGTTGCAGATTTTCCCAGAGATTTGCATATCTGGGTCCTCAGAAATCCTGGATGAGAGAGGCGAGATCGACATAATGCTTTGGTTCCTTCCAGCCTACAAAGGCGATTAGAACCATAATCCAACTGTAGTTAAAGGGGATTTCATTGACTTGAGTTTCCCGAACATCATCCAAGAACTCGTTCAGCAAATACTTAGACTAGTTAAATTTTACTCCCTCAGCTGTCTTCGCAGTGAGGTGAACTACTCCGGCTTGCACTTCTGTTGGTCTTTCCTTCTGTAATACTTTTTCTTTGAGAAACTGCACTACAAACCGTGTGGCATCATCGTGTATCCCATCTATGATGAAACCTCATTTTCCTTTTATGATGTTGAACTCCCCCTTCATCTGTGCAGTGAACTCTTTGTCCCCAGTTTTTCCCACAAAGAACTTATGAGGGTCTTCACCTCGCTTACTTAGTCCCGTGATCCTATGGATCAAATCTATGTTGAGATAAACAATCATGTCTAGCCAGAGGTAGCCTTGGTGTGTGCACAATATCAATGTGCGCAGAACCGCATTGATTTCGAGACTCCTGTCGAAGTGTGGAATCCGAAGCAGGTTCAAAAGTCCTGATTCGATGACATTGGAAAGCCAACTCTGCGCTACCAGCAGTGGGTGGTTCTTTACATCCATTTTTTGGCACATGTACCTATCTGGTTGAAACTGAGGTTATTTCGTCTCGTTGAGATCCTTGAGTTGTTGCAGTAAATCATGATCTTCAAACTTGCAATCTGGGATCTTTCCTAATAGACTTTCTTGTGGTTTGACATGACTGGACATTGGCGGAAGCGGTATCTCATATCGGGTGTTTCTGGAAATTTTTATGGCTGGTGCATCCTTTGCTCATGGAGAGATATACTCTGGTGTTAAGTATATGGGAAGCTCTTTTCCTGCTGGTGGAGCTTTTGGTTTCTTAGAGCCCATCACTTTCTGTTTTGGTATCTCAATTGCAGCTTCCTTACCCTTGTGTTCCATTGTCGTAGGTTGGCGTGGTGAACGGTGTGAACCCTGGTCTTTTTCTGGAATGGGCTTCTTGGCAAGGGTTCTCATCAACCCTGCAACCCCAGTCTGTTTGAATTCATGTAGCACTTCGTCTAGAGTGGCCTCTTCAAACATTCACTTATAGTGCGAATTTGAAACTCAAGAAGGTCTATGAATTCTTTCTAATACTCAAGCTGGAAAATCATGGTAACCGAATCACTATGCAAACTGCAGTATTTATAGGCACTGGAGTCCTTACCCACATCCCTTAACAGTTAGATTAGCATTAAAATCTATGACCGTTCAGCCAAATCTCAGCAGAATCTGTGCACTTTCCTTCCTTAACTACGCCTTCAACGGACAATTCCTCCTTAAATGTTGAAACAGATAGTTTCCAAAACACTGTATAATGGTCACTTTTCAGCTCTAACGGCTATATTGGTGTGTTTCTTTGAACTGCGTGGATGGGTTGTCACCACTATCAATAGGGTTCATTGCGCGTCATTATATTTCTTCTTACTGAACTTTCCATCCGTCATGTTTCACTTGCTCTGCGCAACTACATTTTGATCTTCGCATCTGTGCTCTTCTACTCTTTTGTTTTTCAATACTCTTCTTGTTATGCGTAGCTTCACTTCTCTACTAGTACTATGCGGTAGGTGCATCCTTTTCAATGGGATTTGCATATCAGACCAAAACTGTGTACAGACTCTGTTCAATTTTTAGTGCCCAATTTCAATTGTACTTGAAACGTAGAATGTTTTCTCTTCTGATCACTGAGGGCTTGGTGAATTAGGACTATCCCAGTAGAGTTTTAGTCTACTTCCATTTATCATACCTGGTAGGTTTTCTCCGGCTAATGTGGCTAGCTGAGCTACGCCACTGTTAGTAACATGCATAACAATATATGGTCCAAGCCAATGCATCTAAAATTTTCCTGGAAACTTGATGAATTTACTGTCATAAAGGAGTACAAGGTCTCCTACCTAGAAGAATTTGTGCTTGATGTGTCTATCATGCCATGCTTTTTCTTTTTTCTTCTGCACTTGTTGGTGAAATCCTGCAATGAAGCGATCTTCCTCCAAGCCAACCAAGTGTAGTAATATTTCTTGCAATATCTCCCTGTCTGCCATGTCTGTGAATGCAACAATTCTTAAGCTTGGTACTATATACTCCATTTGTATCACAACTTCTTGTCCATAGGCCAACCTGAAAGGTGTATGGCCTATTAGTTTCTTACAAGTTGTCCTATATTCCCATAATACAGTTGGTATGCACAGATCCCAATCGTCTCTGTTTGTGTTACATATTTTGGTCAGTGCATTTTCCAACACTTTGTTAAATGCTTCGACAGTTCCATTAGCATGTGGATGGTATGGTGTACTCTTCTGATGATATATATGAAATTCTTCAGTCAACGCTTCATGGTTCTGTCCAGTAAGTGAGTTCCTTGATCACTCATTAGGATTTTTGGGCATCCAAATCTAGTAAGGATATTCTCAAAGATGAACTGTGTGATAGTAACTGCGCTACAGTCCTTGACTGGTTTAGCTTCTTCCCATTTGGTGAGGTAGTCTGTAGCGGTGATAATATATCTTGCACCAGTTCGCTTCCCTGGTGGGTTAATAGGTCCCACAAAATCCACATCACATTTATCAAAGGCTTGTAAAGTCAGTTGTGGTCTTAACGGAATTTCATCTCTGCGCGATGGCTTTCCAGTTCTTTGGCACACCTCGCAACTTTGGCAATGTTCTTTTGAGTCTTTGTGGAGTGTAGGCCACCATAGTCCTGCTCTTAATATTTTCTGCGTAGTAGCTCTTCCTGCGTAGTGACCTCCAGACACACCTGAATGTGCCTTATCCAATATAAATGGCTTTTCATGTTCTAACACACATCTACGCAGCACTTCATCCGGTCCTAACTTGTATAGTTGTCCTGCGATGATGGTGAAGTCGGCTAATTTTACTATCAACTGCTTCTTTTGTTGTGTAGTAAACTCTGTAGGTGCCAACCCTATAGTCAAGAATTCTACAATGTCTTTGTAATAATCATATGTGATCTGGATGGAAAATAACTACGTGTCAGGTAGATTGTCTTCAAGATTTGTAGGTTCTTCGCTTGACTCAATTCTTGAAACATGGTTAGGTCCTAGGTTTAGTCTTCCTGGCTTAACAATAATTTCAAATTCATACTCCTGAAAGAGTAGCAACCATCTACATATTCTTCCCCCTAACACTGGCTTATTGACCAAGTACTTCAGATTTGAATGGTTAGTGTACATGTAGAAGTGTGCACCTAGAAAATAGTGTCTAAACTTTTGTAGTACGTATACCATAGCTAAACCTTCTCCTTCTGTGGTGGTGTAATTCTTTTCTGCTGAAGACATCTTTCTGCTTGAAAATGCAATAGGGTGATCAATGCCTCCTTCACCTGGTTGAGCGAGCATAATTCCCAACAGTATAGATGAAGCATCGACATGTACATGAAATGGTTTATTCCAATCTGGAAAAATGAGAATCGGCACAGTGACCATTTTCTCTTTTAATGTATCCAATCCTTTCTGGCAATCTTCGGTCCATATGAACTTCGCTTCTTTCTTCAAAATTTTCTCCATCGGTATGGTTATCTGCGCATAACCCTTGATGAAATTTCTGTAGTATCCTGTATGTCCCAGTGTACTGCGAAGTTGCTTTACTGAATTTGGTGCTGGTAGATTCACAATGACTGCAATCTTTGTAGGATCAACCATCAGACCTTGCGTACACACAATGTGACCTAGTAAGATACCATAGGGTACACAGAAAATAATTTTATTCAACTTCAATGAGATTTGATGTTGTCTACATTTTGATAACATCATTCTGAGGTTTTCATAATGGTTCTTTAGTAAACCAAATATAGTCCAATTATCAAAGTATAATTCTAGGAACTTATGGATAAAATCCTTGAATGCAGCAACAACAAGTCTTGAAAATATAGCAGGTGCATTCTTCAAACCAAATGGCATAACTGTGTATTGGAAGGATCCCCATTCAGTAGAAAATGTAGTTTTATGTTTGTCTGCTGAGTCAATTCTGATCTGATGGTATCCAGAGAATCCATCAGTGAAGGAGTAGGCATCATTTCCTCCAACATTGTCTAGTACTTCATCTGTGAATGGAGTAGAAAGTGGGGCATGTAGTGAGGCATCATTGAGCTTCTTGAGGTCTATGTAGATTTTGATTTCCCCCTTTTTTTTCTTATCCTAATTAAACATAGGGCTTATCCATTATGATTCTTCTACAGGATCAATAATTCCTGCATCAAGCATCTTATCAAGCTCTACCTTCACCCTTTCCTTGTATTTGGGATTCAGTCGATAAAGTCTCTTCTTAATGGGATTCGCATCTGGCTTGAGAGGTATCTTCATGATTCCCAAGTCGCCCAAAATGACTTTCATTTCGGAGAACTTTGTTGGAAACAAATCCTCATACTCACGTACAAGGTCTACGATCTACGCAATCGTTTCTTCATCCCAGTATCACTGATAGATGCGAAATTTTGTTCTTTACTTGTCCCAATTTTAAATTTTCTTGTTTTGACAGGGATGCTCAGATATGTAATTTATAATGGAGATCCCTCTACATCACTTTCCTCTTATTCTTGTTCATCCAAAGTGAGGTTGTAACATTCAAGGGAATGTTCTATCTGTCTTTCCCATTCTGGTTGTTGATACATAGGTATTTGTATGACTTCGAATATCTGTTAGAACATTATTACACCTATGTACATTAATCATTTATTAATGATGGTTAATTTGTGCCCAAGTGATTAATTATTACATCCCTAAGTTGGTTAGTTGATAAATGGTCAAACTATCTTGAACTAGTTAGCAATGTGAACAAATGCTGAGTCAAACCAGCTGTTTGGAGCGCTCCCCAGGGAAATTAATGCATTCAGCATGCCTAGAGCGCCCTCCTCAGGTCAATTAATGCATTCAGCATGCTTCTCTTCTACCTAGGGCGCATTTGCTCAGTTTGTGGACAATCTTGCCAACTTTGTCATATTTTTGGCCAATTTTAGCTACCAAACCTCTAACCAACCAGTTTCTTCACATGTGTGAGGTCACATGGGCCTGTCCAGTCATTCCCAGCATTCACACAGCAGATTCGAACCCGTTTGGGATGGTTTGGGATATTTTGGTCAACCTAGGGGGGTTTGAGCTATTTCTAAGCTAGATCAGTGTGAACACTCCAGATGGATTCGAATTCTTCCAGATTTGTATATATGAGTGTTCTTAACCTATTTTGAGGTTGGACAGTTAATAATATTGATATTATTCACCCATTTCATGTGTATTGTTCTTCATTCATTTACAGATTTATGCTATTCTTGCAAATGTTGTGCAATCTTTCACTAGTGAGGAATCCATAGTAGCTAGGTTCTGCTGTGATTGAGATTTTACATGGTATCAGAGCTCTTGGAGCTACCATTCGAACCAGCAAGACTGTTGTAGTGGATTGCCAGAAGCAGTGGAGAAACCACATAATTCCTGAGGCCATTGCCTTGAGCTTACTGGAGAAATCTAGTGGCTCCTCTCAGGTGTGATGCTCTCCCGAATGCACCCACTATCCATACAGGGTTCGAATCTGTTAGTGTAGATCCCTCCTGAGTGATTTGAGAGTTGTTTGCAGGTATTGAAGATCAACATTGTCAGCAAGTGCGAATTGCAGCAGAGGAGAATGGAGCCATCTCACCCAAACGTGCTCACTCCCTTCAACTATTTCGATTGGAAGGCAGAAATGGTGATTTTGTTGAGATCTAAGGGTCTCTACAGAATTACGATGGGCACTGAGGTTGAGCCAAACTCAGCTGTGGAGAAATCCAAGTTTTTTAACAGAATGGATGAGGCATTTGGCCTCCTTTGTCTCAGCATTTCGAGAGACCTCTTGTTTCATGTAGAAAGTCTAGCAACTCCAAATGAAGTGTGGCTCAAGCTTGAGACACTGTTTGGAAAGACTGATGAGATGAGAGGCCACCAGCTCGAAAATGAGCTTGTCTCACTGAGCCCAGGGAATTTCGATTCCATCCAGGACTTCTTCACCAAGTTCAAGAACTTGGTCTTGCAGATCAGACAATGTGGCATAGAGAAGAAAGAAGAACAGTTGGTGTTGTCCATTCTCTCCAAATTGGGTTTTGAATACTCAGTTTTTGTGTCTTCCTTCAACTCCACAAGGCTCACAGTTAGAGGTTGGAAGATGCCATCTTTGGCTGACTTCATGGAGATGCTAACTCAAGAGCAAGACAAGCTGGTCTTGATGGGCTCCATCAAGCAAAAAGACCAAGTTCTTGCAGCTGGAGATTCGAAATGTGGAAGAGGCAAGCAAAAACCCAGGGGGCCGAAACCTCAAGAGAAGAAGAGGAAGGATGAGAGGCCCAAATCCTCTGAGGGGGTTTCGAATCCTGTCAAGAACAAGGGAAAGAAGGATGAGAAGACAAAATGTAGCTACTGTCAGAGAGGTTTTCATCCAGAGAGCTCATGCATGAAGAAAACCATAGACACCATGACCCATCTCCTACAGAAAAATAATATTCCTCTTCCTGAAAGTTCCAAGAAGAAGGAGTGCGTTTCTGAAGACAAGGAGAGCTGCCATGCTTTGGTGGCTAGTTCATCTCATTCACCCTTGTTCATCATTGATTCAGGTGCCTCAAGGCACATGGCTTCCTCAAGAGATTCATTTTCTGAACTTGCACCCTACAGTGGCCTCTCTATTCGAATGGGAGATGACTCAGAAATCCCTGCTCATGGCATTGGGAAAATCTCTATGGAGAATGGCTTCTTCTCCAATGTGTTGTATGTGCCAAATCTTGCAGCAAATTTGCTCTCTGTATATCAAATGACACATACTGGAGCAGCAAAGAAGGTGGTCTTCACTCAGGATGATGTGGAGATATCAGAAGTTTCCACCGGGAAAATTGTTGCAATGGGTGTTGCAGATCATGACATGAAGATGTACAAGTTCTCCCACTTTCTCGAGTTCTCTTCACCAAGTGTACTTCTGTCACATGGGAATGAGACCAGCAAGCTATGGCATCAAAGGTATGGTCACCTAAACTACAGATATCTTCAAGTTTTAAGCAAAGAAAAGATGGTAGAAGGGCTGCCACAAATCAGCTTTTCAAGTGGAACATGCAAGGGTTGCATGATTGGAAAGCATCCTGAAAAGAAGTATGACAAAGGGAAGGCAAGGAGGGCTGATCAGCCACTTGTGATAGTGCATTCTGATCTGATAGGTCCACTCCCCACTCCCTCCTATGGCTGCAGAAAATATGTGCTCACCTTCATCGATGACTACTCAAGGTACTGCTGGTTATTTTTCCTTAAGCAAAAATCTGAAGTCTTTGAATGTTTCAAAATTTTTAAGAGCATGGTTGAGAACTTCAGTGGGAAGGCCATGAAGGTTTTGAGGACTGATAATGGCAGAGAGTATGTCAATAACAATTTGCAGCAGCTCTGTCAAGAGCATGGCATTCAGATGCAACACTCAGTGCCCTATACACCACAGCAAAATGGTGTTGCAGAGCGCAAAAATAGAGCACTGAAGGAGATGGCAACTTGCATGTTGCAAGTAAGGGACTTGTCTCCCAAATTGTGGGCTGAAGCTATGAATTGTGCAGAATATGTTCAGAACAGAGCACCACACAAAGCATTGCAAGGAATTACTCCATTTGAAGCATGGATGGGCCACAAGCCAAATGTCTCACATTTCAGAATTTTTGGCTCAAGGGCTTGGGCCAGAATTGCACCGGAGAAGAGAAAGGCCTTGCAGCCCCAAAGCAAGGAGTCAATCATGGTTGGGTATGTAGAGGATTCCAAGGGCTACAAGCTCTTTGATCCATCCACTCACAAAACTTTCATCGAAAGAAGTGTCAAATTCGAAGAAGAAGAATTCTTGCAAGCTAGTGAACAAGGTGATGGGGAATGCTCATTTCCTCGTCTTGATGATGAAGTAAGTAGTGATTCTTTCTCTGATATTTCTGATTCTGATATTGCTGAAGATGATGTTGATATGGATTCTGAACATATCCCTCCCTCAAGGCCCAAGTGGGCAGAGAAAACAATTCAAAGTGCCGGAGAGCTTGTGGGAGATCCCCAAGATGCTAGGAAAACTAGATCTCAATTTCACAATTCCTTTGCATGTGATAATTCTGATCTGAGTGAGGCATGTTATTTGATGGTTGGATCTGATCCAATGTCATATTCAGAAGCATGTACAGACCCAAGATGGCAATCAGCCATGCAAGAGGAGATGAACTCACTCCATGAGAACAAAACTTGGGATTTGGTCCCTCTTCCTCCCAAGAGGAAACTAGTGCAATGCAAGTGGATTTATAGAACCAAAATTGGATCTGATTGCTCTGATCTGAAGTATAAGGCCAGGTTGGTGGATAAGGGTTACTCTCAGGTCCAAGGAGTGGACTATACAGAGACATTTGCACCGGTGGCAAAGATGGACTCCATAAGACTAGTTTTGGCCATTGGGGCTTCCAAGCGATGGGAGATTCATCACATGGATGTAAAAAGTGCCTTTCTTCATGGGGATCTGAATGAGGAGATATATATGCAGCAGCCTGAAGGTTTTATTTCTGATCATACACTTGTTTGCAGGTTGAACAAATCACTCTATGGGCTCAAGCAAGCTCCTAGAGCATGGTATGCAAAAATGGACAATTTTCTGCTATCTTTGGGGTTTGAGAGGTGTAAGTCTGATCCAAATGTGTATATGCAGCATGTTAGTGATCTGATATTGATTATTGTACTGTATGTTGATGATCTTTTGATCACTGGTAGCTGCACCAAAGAACTTGACTCAGTTAAGAGAGCATTGCACAGTGCATTCTCCATGACCGATCTAGGATTGCTAAAACAATTTCTGGGTTTGGAGATAGATCAAACTGTGAATGGAATTTTTGTATGTCAGTCAAGGTATGCTTCAGATTTGCTGCAGAAATTTAAGATGGCTGAATGTAAGTCTGCAAAATTTCCATTTCTTTCAGGAGTTAAGCTTACAGAATGGGGTTCTTCACCACTAGTTGACAGTTCACTGTATAGACAACTAGTTGGGAGTTTGTTGTATCTTACACACTCTCGACCAGATTTGTCTTATGCTGTTGGGGCTGTTGCAAGGCACATGCAAGAGCCTCATGAGATCCATTGGAAGGCAGCCAAGACGATCCTTCATTATGTTCAGGGTACTAAGTCCTTTGGTATCCATTATGCTGCTGGTTCATCCCTTGAACTAGTAGGATTTACAGATTCTGATTGGGTCGGTGATTGTATCGATCGGAAGTCAACTTCCGGTTATGTCTTTATGCTTGCACATGGACCTATATGCTGGTCAAGCAAGAAACAAAGCACTATTTCCTTATCTTCAGCTGAGGCCGAGTACAGGGGAGCAGTTAATGCAGCCACACAATGTGTTTGGTTGCAAGGTATTCTTGCAGAGTTCGGGATTGTCTTTGATTCACCAACTATTCTTTGGTGTGATAATCAAAGTACAATCAAGATTTCTACCGATCCAGTACAGAGACAGAGGACCAAGCACATAGAGATACACATGCATTACATTCGGGGTTTGGTGCATGACCGGATCATAGCATTGCAGTATTGCCCATCCAGTGAGCAAACTGCTGATATCTTCACCAAGTGTTTTACCGAGAAGACCTTCACTCACCTTAGATCTTTGCTTGGGGTGAGTGATGCATGGTGATGATTGGTGTATTTTGATATATGCCACATGTCCATTTTAGAGGGGAGGTTTTATTTCCCATGTGGTTTTCCTCCTTACCTTGGTTACATGGACAAATAAATTTTATGATGTAAAAGGTGACTTGAGCCTAGTTGCCAAGGCCTTAATTTTTGATATTTCACTAAGTCTAGCTTAAGGGGGGGTGTTAGAACATTATTACACCTATGTACATTAATCATTTATTAATGATGGTTAATTTGTTCCCAAGTGATTAATTATTACATCCCTAAGTTGGTTAGTTGATAAATGGTCAAACTATCTTGAACTAGTTAGCAATGTGAACAAATGCTGAGTCAAACCAGCTGTTTGGAGCGCTCCCCAGGGCAATTAATGCATTCAGCATGCCTAGAGCGCCCTCCTCAGGTCAATTAATGCATTCAGCATGCTTCTCTTCTACCTAGGGCGCATTTGCTCAGTTTGTGGACAATCTTGCCAACTTTGTCATATTTTTGGCCAATTTTAGCTACCAAACCTCTAACCAACCAGTTTCTTCACATGTGTGAGGTCACATGGGCCTGTCCAGTCATTCCCAGCATTCACACAGCAGATTCGAACCAGTTTGGGATGGTTTGGGATATTTTGGTCAACCTAGGGGGGTTTGAGCTATTTCTAAGCTAGATCAGTGTGAACACTCCAGATGGATTCGAATTCTTCCAGATTTGTATATATGAGTGTTCTTAACCTATTTTGAGGTTGGACAGTTAATAATATTGATATTATTCACCCATTTCATGTGTATTGTTCTTCATTCATTTACAGATTTATGCTATTCTTGCAAATGTTGTGCAATCTTTCACTAGTGAGGAATCCATAGTAGCTAGGTTCTGCTGTGATTGAGATTTTACAATATCTTCTCTTTCATAATCTGCAGAGCCTCATTTATGCTTGGACAGTCATCTTCGAAGCTGAAAGTTATTTGGAAGTTCACAATCATGATAGACCAATATGTTGTTCCTCTGCAAAGCACTGTGTCTGTATACCAGTTCTTTGGGATCTGCTCTAATGTGTGTACAAACAAATGGACCCATTCTGCTTGAGGTCTATGTTCCCATGTTTTTGAACAAATCTCTATGTGATCTCTCAGATTCGTTTGTCCATTATACTTTACGAGTGTCAATGCAACTTGATCTGTGAATCTGATTTCCATAATGTGCTTGCACTATTCCCATGTTTTTAGATTGTCCTTATGCGCGACCCACCATTTAGTAGGTGTAGCGCGCAGTGCTGAATCTAATGCTGAAAGCTTATATTCATCTGGAATCATAGTATATTCTTGAAAAAATGCATGAATTCTACTCAAACCATTGTAGGTAGGGATTGGACTTACCTCTGATCCAACCCAGCGTAGTGATTTTTTGATCTGCGCACATCGCCTGGCAGATACTTTGTGCATTCTTCTTTGCCAATTATCCAATCCTGTGTCGGAGTTTGATATGCAAGAGTTGTCGTAGCTCCAACTAAGTGTTCCATCAGCCATAGGATTGATGTAGTGGGCCTAATTCACAGTCATCTTGTATATGCGATCAAGGTCTTTTGCTCTGCATTCTTCACGTATTGGTTCACTGTATCTTGGTCCTTGTGAAGGGTTCAAGGGTGCGATGACCCTAATATCCAGTCCTTCGAAGATCATATGTTTGATTTTCATATTGATAATCGCGAGGTTATCCATCACCTAGTCTATGCCCAATAATGTAGGATATGGGTTATTTTCGTCGATGATCTCAATAACCTCGAAATCTTCTTGACTTCTTACTCCATCAATGTCCACAATTACATTCGAGAGGCTTCCAAAGGGAATAAATTTCTATTGATTAGCTAGTCTCAATTGAATAGGTGATGAGGATAACCTTGGTTTCCCCATCTGTTCCCATGTCTTCTTGGTCAAGACATTCACTTCTGATCCCAAGTCAAGGATGATCTGGTCCATTTCATAGTCTCCAATCTACACACTTAGCCTCATTTCTCAGCCTGTATGTTCTGGTTATGCGCTTCTTGTCTCCTCTCTTGCATCTTCGCTTGCAAAACTAGGCATGCCTCAATGACATGATCAAAAGACTTACAATATTTACATGTAGTGCAAGAGCATTCGTGCAATCTCTAGGTAAATGTCCTGGTTGAGCGTAGTTATAACATATTATCTTACCTATTCCTCTTCCTTGCCCAGTATTTCTTGCTCTGCCTCTGAATCCACCACGTCCTCTATATGCACCCTGATCGTACTGCACATTCTCATTGTGATGCGGTGTTTCTTCTTGAACTCAGTAAACATCATGCTTCCTTTCTATCATTAGTTCATATGCTCTATGGTTGGTATCATCATGGCCTAGTGATTTACATAATGTGCAGTATAGATTCTTAGGTGTTTGTACATATTTCTGGATTAAGTAACAATCTTATAGCCGATGTCCTCTACATCGACAGATCTCACACCATGGTCCTTGTTGTTGATCTAATGGGTTTGGTGCTCCACTATTCATATAGTCTTTAAATACCAGACAGTTTTCTTTGTAGTGACCTTCTCCCTTGCACTTTGTACACCAAACCTCTTCTCTTATTGTTTTCCCTTTCTTCATGTCCTGGAGTTGTAATGTGAGGTTTGCTAGCTAGGTCTGTATCTGAATCATCCCTTGGCTAGTCTCTCCTATCGGTGAAGCCTCTAGTTTCATCGCAATATCTAGGGCCTCTGTTTGCGAAGAAACCTTCTGTTGCATCAATGAAAATCTAATGTGTGGAAACAACGCGGCTATGAACCATTCCTGGTGTTGTTGAGGTGCTACTTCAAAGCTCACTTGATCTAGGAGTGCTTTCAATTTTTGGTCAAATTCCCATACTATTTCATTATTTTTTTGCTTGATTTCTTTTAGTTCTATGATACACTGTGACTCTGAATTAGGTTTCTTGAATTCTTTGAGGAGCGTAGTTCTAATATCCACTAGAGTTCTATTATGTCTGGTAGAATACTTCATGAACCATGTTAAGGCTCTATCCCGAAATGTTGTAACTAACGGTGCTTATCTTATATCATTGCCATTGACTTGTTTGACATTCTATATGGCTTCACACAGAAACCAGTGTTGATCAGGGTCTTCTAGACCTGTTCCTTTGAAGATCGACAGTTTGATATCGTCCGTCATTCTCCTTCTAGGAGGCGCAGTATTCCGTGATGTGTTAGGGATACTACTGCTCGGAATGTTCTGAGTACTCACTCCTACAGTTCTATTACTACTGACGCTATGTGGGTTAACAGTATTGTCAACTGGCAGAATCTGTGGAGTGATGGGCTAAGAGGTAGCTACTGGAGGCTCCATCTGGCTATCAGTCTCAACTTCTAACTCAGTTTCTATAGAAATGCGAAGCTCATGTTCATTAGGGTTCTTTTCTTTACTAGCCTTGTATCTTTTACCACTTCTTAATGTGTGAATATCTTCTTTGGTATCACTGTCTCTATTACCGAACATTACAGACTCAAAACTTCTAGGGATCTTACTCCATTTTTAAAACACCTTTTTCTGCTAAAAGCATTTTGATACATAGGCTGAGATTGTTCAGGTACTTACCTCTGAATCCTTGAATAAATATGCCTTTGCTACGTTGTAGGACTTCAAAGTGTCCACAACGAACTCTGTAACATGGCGTTCGAGGACACTGTCAACCCAAAATTCGACTGCTCGCGAGATTGGAATATATACTGCTTTAAGTCTCTGAATGAGATCTGGAGTCCACTCGGTAGGTTCTCCTCCTTGGAAACAGTTCTTTTGCTCTGCGAGTATTGATAACCACAAATGTAAATCATTTCCAAAGAATGAGAAGAAACATTCGTGGATACCAGAGAAGAGGTATCTCTGTAACCACTCTTCCGGTGACAAGCACGAACTTATGTTTTCTTGCTTCATGAAGTCTATCTCTATCTTGGTGATCTAATTCTAAATCTTTGTTCGCTCAGGA
This sequence comes from Larix kaempferi, assembly GCA_027924585.1. Taxonomy (NCBI): domain Eukaryota; kingdom Viridiplantae; phylum Streptophyta; class Pinopsida; order Pinales; family Pinaceae; genus Larix; species Larix kaempferi. The sequence goes on from BSBM01000036.1 coordinate 3,280,594, forward strand.
TTCCAATTTTCAGAGCAAATCACCAGTTCAAGCGCAGAAACGGAACCATTTGCTAGCTTGTATTCTCGTTCTTTAGCTTTTCAATACTGACCTGGGTTCTGCGTAGTTCAGGGAACCAACAAAACCCCTTTTCATCGGCCCTTTCGGAAACAGTCTACGAGCAGACTGAGGTCTCACCCGAGACAAAGTTATGGGGAGGTTGCGGAATCACGTTTCCACAACCGGGTGATGCGCGGTTCGGACTGGCTTGCAACACAAACATTCTTCTCTTGCGGCTTTTTGACTAGCGAGGAGCTCTCTATAGGACTCGCGCTGCGGAAAAACCAAGTATGCAAGGTAGTTGCACTACCTAGGACTATGCGGCTTGACACTTAGACACTTTCAACATTTGTCAGATCTGTGCGACTATGTAACTTATGCCTTTATCCATACACATTACTTAGATTATTCCGCATCTGATGTATTCTGAAATGAAATATGCATACATTCACAAGTATTTACTGCTTGTATATCTGACTTAGAGGAATATTACTTAGACTTTAATCTTGTCATTCACATTCCAGAAATATAGACAATAACGCGAACATGAAAGAATAAATGCATCATAAGCAAAGAACACATTCACATAAATCTCATCACACAACCTAGGATTTAATGTTGTTCACCCCGAGGATGGGAGATATAGAGACACGCATGTTGCATTATTAGATCTAGCGTACATCGACTTTTGGTAAATGAGAGTAAAATCTCTATTTTTCACTCCAAAAAGCGGCCATTGTGATATTTGGCCTTCCATGTATCTTGAAACGACTCAATCTAACCTTTCACTTGCCTTTGGAGGGTTATATATTGAGCTATTGTGATGCATGGAGGGAGGAAAAAGAGAAGAGCATCGAAACTTTACCAAAAATTTTCCTTGATTGTTCTTTCTTGAGTCACTACATCCATTGATCCTAGTTGTTGTGAACCATTTATGTTCACCTCCAAAACTCTTTCATATCTTGTGAAGGATTTGTTCTTTTACTCGTGAGTTTTCCATTGTATGGGGGATTGAAGTGGTGGAGGCACAAGTGGAGGGACCTAGTTCTTGGTTCAAATGAGTTGCCGACAAGAGGTTGTATCTTGTACTTCTTGTTTATGTTAATAGAAATACTCATGTTCTCATCCATTTATATTCTGAATGATCATTTATTATCATTGGGTACATTTGCTTATATATATCATGGATTATGCTATTGTATATGCTACCTCTTTTATATATCATATGCACTTGTTTGCATTTATTGTTGAGGTTAAGTTGCAGGTTCATTGTGACTTGAAAGATCAATGGAATTCTTCATCAGACTTATGGTTGAGGTAGGTCCTTTATTTTGTTCATCAGCATTTACATTTATATATCATATGTTGGGGAGTGATTTGAGTTCTCAAGTCCATCTGTCTGTTGTGGTCTACCCAAAGCCATAGGAAGTCTTTCTTCGTAACAGAATTGGAAACTCCGCTACAGAGAAGCCTTCATCGGGGTCTTTTGGGAAACGTTTCCTTGTTTTGGTTAGTTGTTCTTTCGGCTTTCTGTTTCGCTGGTAGGTTTTCAGGTTCTATATCGAAAAAATATTGAGTTTCTTGGACTTTTTTACTCATTTTTGTTGACCTATCCTTCCTTGTATGCGACTTTGATGTGGTTTACCCGTGTATACACATTATTATTATTTAACTAGCCCACCTACATACGTTATTGTTCATTGAACAGTCATGTACAACTCTGTTTTAGCCTTGTTTCTGGTGTTCGGTTGATGCTGGATAAGTTATGGGTGTTCCTGAGTCTTGTTGGGCCTATATCCTGACTGTTTCTTACCTTTTTAGTGACTAGAAGCTCATCTTTCTTTGTTTTTGAGAAATTTTCTTTTTAGCCATTTTTCTTTTTTATAGATCATTTGCTTATTTGAGTCTTTATTTTTGGGTTTGTTGGGTTATCTACATTGCATTCTCTGCATTCTTTTTCTGAAAAGTATTGATTCTAGTTGCATTTTCATTTATTTATATTTAAAATACAAAAAAAAATTGCTTTTTGTACTTGCATTTTGCATTTCATTGATTGTGACTTCATTTCGGTTTGATTGGCCTTGAAACATTGTAGAGAGATTGCATTTTATTTCTGAAGAAGAGACTTTGGTTTCAATTTCATTTAGTGGCATACATATTTCTATGGGAAGACGAGTCCAGTGTTTTCAGGTGTGCATATTATTGAGTCATTTCATATCACTAGTTTCACGACCATATTCCTTTGAGTAAGCACAACCAATAAAATTAACGCTTAATTAAAATTGATTAGAATGTTTTTTCTTTTCTAGGGTGCACTAACAAGTATAGGTTGTAGAGTCTTTGAATAGAACCTATGGGAGTAAAAAATCCAAACCTATCAAACAAACATTATGTGTCTGACCAGGGAGCATTGAAACCCATGGTATACATCGGTGTTCTCAGGAGGCTCTACTCACACCAGTGTTAAGCACGAGGTCACGGGAGGTAGGTTGCATAGATATCCCTCCAATACTTGTTGATCATGGGAGATGTATCCAGGATTTGTTTGTATCTAGGGACTCTTGAGGGATTTGACCCTTTTCAGTTTCAGGCTTAGCTACCCTTCCCATACGGTGGATCCCACCTGCAACTGTTCACCTGAGCATTGGTTATATGTGGCGACCTTAGTTGCCTTACCTAGGTATCGCATAGGAAATTTGCAGCAGTTATTTTGCAGGTGTCCTGAGTCAGATAGGGGTCGAACAACCCATTATGTTTACACATTGAAATATGAGGGCCCTTATAACTGATTATGTTACCTCTGATTATAGTTTGGGAGTCTCAGGTCTCTCCTAGGCGAGACATACCGGTTGTAGTGTTGGGAGGTCCCTTGAGCCAGTCCACTGTTGTGTGCATTTTGGCTGTAGATTCTTTTAGGTGTGTGCTCTGTGACGATTTAGTAGGCCATTAGGAGACACCTATTTGTTGACTCTTTGGGGTCATTGTGGATCGAGATCCGGCTCTCCGCCGATCTTATCGTTTGGATGGTTTACTAGCTAGTGATCTGTTATAGTCTCTTCACAAGAGACATCGAAGGACTATCATTGGTACTTTATTCACATTGCACGGGCTTCAGAGAGCTCCCACTATGAGTTCTTCATCTGGCACGTTGGGAGTCCCAGTGACTCCGACCATTGGCACAAAGAGAACTTCCCCTCCTTACATGTACTCTTCGAGGACTGTATGGGAGGGAGGTTCATCACACACCACCCCTCATGGGTTTGGGGAACCCCATCCCACTAGTAGGAACTCGTTTGATGATACATGTGTTAGAAAAACAGGATTGCAGAGCAATAACAATAAACAGAAATGCAAATATAATCACACACACATTACAAGAGAGACACAGATATATCGTGGTTCACTCCAAGATGGGCTACATACACACTGAAGTTGTCAGTCCTTACTATTATACCGTCCAGCAAAGTGAAGGGATACAACCTACAGCACAATTGTTGCACTTCCTCTTCACTGTCTCACAGTCTCTCTTCCTGATATCAGAGATCTTTACAATGCATAAAACCTAATACATCAACCCTAGGCATATTACAATGTCTTTCTTTTATAAGGGAAATACAATGGGAAAATACCACGGGATACCCAAAACCATGGGCCTGAAATCTATTGGTGAAAACAACCCCAAAAACTTTTCTCGGGAGCGTTGCCCCCAAACCCCCATTTCTTGGGGGCACTGCCCCCAGACCCCCCAACCATGGGGGATGGTCCCCCCTGGAACCCCATGGGGGGGGATATCCCCCTCCGCTGGGGTGAGTGTAAAGTCCACCTACATATCATATAAAACCGGGGTACAAACACGACGAAATAATAATATCTCTGAATCTGGAGATCATGCTCCACAACCAACAATCTCCCAATTGGAGACTGATACAACTCCACCACTGCTAGACTTGGACTTGGAAACTTTCTCCTCTTCACCTTCATGCTAGAAGGAAAACTGAAACGAGCAGGAACTCAGTTTCTCTCTCGTCACTACCTTTGTGAACATGTCTGGAGGATTTTGGCTAGTGTGTACCTTTTCCAGCTTCAACAGTTCATCTTCCAGAACAGAGTGTATGAAATGGTGCTTGAGCTATATATGTTTATTCTTGGAATGGAATGTTGAGTTCTTTGCAAAATGAATGGCACTCTAGCTGTCACTATAAAACCTGCTATCCTTCTGCTTCTTACCCAATTCCTCCATAAACCTTTGCAACCAAATCATCTCTTTACTAGCCTCTATAACAACAACATACTCTGATTCCATTGTTGAAAGTGTAACAACCTTCTGTAGTTTCGAAATCCAACTTACTGTTGTTCCACCTATAGTAAACACATACCCTGTGGTGCTCCTCCTTCTATCCTTATCACCTGCCATATCTGCATCAACATATCCCTATAGAACAGTGTTTGAACCTCCAAAACATAATTCCTGAGTGGTAGTACCTCTCAAATACCTGAGAATCCACTGTACTGCTTTCCAATGTTCTTTACCTGGATTATTCATATATCTGCTCACAAATCCCACTGCTTGTGCAATATCTGGTCTTGTGCACACCATGGCATACATCAAGCTACCAACTGCTGATTGATAAGGAATCTTGGACATGTAATCTGTCTCTTCCTGTGTCTTGGGACACATTTCCTTTCTTAGACTAAAATGGTTGGCCAAAGGTGTACTAATTGGTTTTGCATTCTGCATTCTAAACCTCTCCAACACCTTTTGTATGTACTCACTCTAAGACAATGTTAATTTGTGATTTTTCCCGTCTCTCGTTAATCTCATACCAAGGATTTTCTTTGCAGCACCCAAATCCTTCATCGCAAATGAATTAGCTAGCTTCCTTTTAAGTACATTTATATCCTACATGTTAGACCCTACAACAAGCATGTCATCAACAAACAATAACAAGATAATATATCTTTCGTTGTCTAGCTTCTTGAAATAAACACAGTGGTCAAAATGACATCTACTATAACCTTGTTCTGTCATAAACCTGTCAAATTTTAGATACCACTTCCTTAGATCTTGCTTCAAGCCATACAAACTCTTTTTCAACCTACATACCAAGTTCTCCTTACCTTTGACCTCATACCCTTCTGGCTGCTACATATATATCTCTTCCTCCAAATCCCTAAGGAGAAAGGTCGTTTTTACATCTAACTGTTCAAGATGCAAATCTTCTACCGCCACTAGACTTAAGATAGTCCTAATTGAAGTCATCTTAACAACAGGAGAAAATATTTCATCAAAATCTATACCTTTCTTCTATGCAAACCCCTTTACAACAAGTCTAGCCTTGTACCACTTCTTACCTCCTTCTTCTTCCTTCTGCCTGTAAATCCATTTGTTCTGCAATGTTCTTTTACTAGCAGGCAAGTGAACCAGATCCCAAGTCTGGTTTCCTACCAATGAGTCCATCTCCTCATTCATTCCTTGCTCCCACTTCTTTCTAGTTTCCACCTGCATTGCTTCTTCATATCATTCTGGTTCACCAACATCAGTGTTAACACTCAAAAAGTGTTCACTACCTCATCTACCTCATTACATGGCTCATTTGTCCCTTTTCCTACCATATTTCCCTTAAAAACCCTAAAAATCCCATTAAAAAGCCTCCAAAAGGCCTAAAATGCCTCCAAAAGGCCACAAAACCATCAAAAAGCCTCAAAAAAGGCTAAAAAACCCCTTTTTCCTCCAAAAATATCTAAAATTCCTCTAAAAAAGAAAAAACCCTCTAAAAAGGGAATAAAAAATATAAAATAATGAGGAAAAGGAGGAAAAAACCCTATACAGCTGCCCTAAACCATATGGTTCCCAAAACCATGGGCCAGCACTCCACCACCAAAAAACTATAAATAGGTGATGGACACCCCTCATTTCATATCCACAATCAAGTATACCCTTACTCTGCCAAAATCTCTCTTGAAAACCTAGCTCACCATTGAGCCACTTTCACCTTGAGAGCCCCTTTTGGCCCATTCCCACCATTGGAGAAAGAGAAGGAGCAAGTTGGAGCTTGGAGCAACCCTCTTGGACATTGCAAGAGCTTCACCAACCTTCACATTGGAGGTAAAAATTAATACAAAAGCCATTCTTTACATCTTATTTGTTATGTTTCATGCACATGTTTAGAGTAATTTTAATTTCTGTTTTAGCATAATAATTTACATTTACTAAACTGCTACTAAGGAGTCCATACTCCTTAGTAGGTGCTCATTTGCATAAGCTAGGGGTAAAACCCTAGCTACAGTTTTGGCGACTCCCCTAGGTTTGAATTTCTGGTTATGATTTTAAAATATTTTCTGTTCGGCTGTCCCTTTCGGCCGCTGTATACTGCGTTTTTTCCCCCCACAGTCGCACGCCGACCGCGTCTTTCAGGCACTTACCTGCGACTTGACCGTGGCTCTCAGACTGTTTCCGGAGACCTACCGTCCGTTTTCAGTCTGTTACCTGTGATCCGGCCACGGCTATTAGCCTGTTTGGGACGGTCTGACTGCGGCTATTACCCTCTTTCCTGCATCCCGCCTGCGGCTTTCGGCCAGTTTCCCGCAACCCGCCGGCGCCTTTTGGTGTTTTTCCTGCATCCCGCCTGCGGCATTCGACCAGTTTTCCGCAACCCGCCGGCACCTTTCGGTGTTTTTCCCGCATCCTAACTGCGAATTCCAGCCCCTTTGCTGCGTCCCGACTGCGTCTGTCTACAAAAAACCCGCGTCCTGTCCGCGCCTGTTTCCCTCAAACCCGCGGTCCGACTGCTTAGTTTCGCCACAAACCCGCGGTCTGATTTCTGCATTTTTTCCAGTTTTGAGCCCAGAACTTTGCTGCACTATTTTCTGCACCAGCACAGCCCTCTGTCCTACCTGTAACCACCCTTCCTTATAGCATTTTTCTGCAGTTTTTATTTCTGTTTCATTTACACAACCGTTTTTTCATTTTTAGCATTTTAATTTGGAAAAAGAAAATTGTGCATTTTAAAAAGTTAATTTCTGTATTGCTATTGCTAGATAGAAAGTTGCCCTCCCTAGTGGCACTTTCTACTTGGGTTCATCATTATATCACGAGCACACACTCTGTCACATAATGCAATTGAGCCTTAAAAACTATTTAACTCAACCAATATTCTAACCCCACTTGGGGAACACAAAAGAATCTTTGTAGTTAGGTAGGATCGGGGGGATAGGCTTCCAATAACACCCCTCGGTTACTTACACTTGAGACATAGCTGTTGTCCAATTAAGGAACCAAAATCCCCTAGTACTTTTTGGCACGGTCACAACCAGTTTACCAGAGGGCCTCTCCCCTAGGAGGGTTGAAGTCGCAAGACTGGTTCCGGAGGCCTGAGTGGAATACCGCACTCCATTCAGTAACCGAAGGGCTACCTTTCGCAGTTCTCGGGATATCCCTGTATAGGGGTATTGCGGTAAAAGGACCAAATGACAGATTCACCTTTCTGGACGTGTCATGAACGGGGTATCTTAGTTGCCATTCTTCTAGGATTGACTACCCGATGTCCCTCCCAGTAGGGGGACATCTTAGCCACTTGGCTTTCCTATTCATATTGTCTGACTTGGATTTCATCACCTTGCAGAGGATATGTCTAGTTGAGTCAGAATAATTTTTAGTTAGGTGTTTGCATGCTCCCTTACCTCCTTTTGGTCTAGTGAGTCCACCATTTCTTATTTTTAGGAAACCTGCTGCTTGTTGGTATTCTGACCATTTTGTTGGTACTCCACTTATTGTAGCACAGCTGTTACAGTAGGTGTTTTGAGTTGGTTGTTGGCCTGAGTGCCTTGTTTTTGAGCTCTCCTTCTGCACACTCGGTTGCATTAGGGTTTTTGAGCTGTTTTTCACTCACCACAATCCCCAGCGATTTGACACCATCTGTCACCATTGAGTCCCCGAGACATTCTCGGCGCCTCAGGGGCGAGCCCCCACAGTACGGTTCACTTGACACCACCCGTCATAGACTTCGATCATCATCACTTGATACCACTTATCACAGATCTAGAGCCTTGTCACTTGACTCCACTCGTCAACGGCATAGGACTCTGTCACCAGATATTGACGCCCCTTACTTTACCTCCGATTCTGAAGAAGAGTCTGAGAACCCCATTTACACTGCCCCTACTAGCCCCATGGCTGGCGCGACTTCCACTCCTTTCTTGGTAGGGACCATTGGTGGCCCATCCACCACTACGCCAGTTACCACACCTGTTTTGGGTATGCCCTCGATGGGGGCCATGTCCACCATTCCGGTCACCATACCCATTCCAGTACCTGCCATACCTACCACCACTCCACCAGTGACTCACACCACCCATGGTGGTGCAGGACCCTCCTACACCTTAGTTCCCCCACTTGGGGGCAACATCCCAAACCCTGTCCCTCCACTTGGGGGCATTGGCCCCAACTTGGTCCAACCCACTACTGTGTCACATCCTTCTTCCAGTCTGCCATTTATGGCTAGCCTCAACCTACCTGACCTAGCCAGACTGACTAACGACCCTATCCGACACGACCCTGCATGGCCTCACATGCCTACCAAGCTTCCCTCTGACATCCCTAAGTTCGAGGGCAGGGCAGGTCAGGAACCACAAAACCATATCATGTCCTTCCATCTATGGTGTTCCTCCAACTCCATAGTAGATGACTCTATTCGCCTCCATATGTTACAGTGCACCTTCACTGGCTTTGCAGCCAAGTGGTATATCGAGCAACCCCACGGGACCCATGCCACCTTTACTTCCCTGGCCTCGACCTTCCTGCAGTTCTTTCAATTACCCTTCCGCTATGACGCGGGAGTTGAGATCCTCCTATCTTGTAGACAAAACACGGCCACCCACATCACGGACCACATTCATGAGTGGCGTAGACGCTATAGGTTATGCAAGATCAAATTAGATGACCGTATCTTCCTAGATTGGTTCCTCAAGTCCCTTCTTCCTGTCATTGCTAAGGATGTAGCTTCCGAAAGACCCCAGTCTGAAGAAGAGGCCATCCTTAAGGCACAGCAGTTCGACCTCATTTATGCCCAGTCGGGTTACCTGTATACCATTATACCTGACGCCCCTCGCGGTGAGTCCTCCCAGCACGATGCGCCGGGGGCATCCCATGCTGTAGACGGCATCATCGGCCGTGTTTCTTCGCATCCCCAACCCTTTTCCATAGCACTTCCTAACCCTGGCCCCGACCTTTCACGGGCTACCTCACAGTCTGGAGCCACCAACTCGTATACTCCTATGACACATCACCATCATTCCCATGGACCCACCTGTCCACCTCAGTGCTTCGGTCATGCGCCCCCCGCTTACCCCACCTCGGTCGCACCTCATCCCTATTACCACCAGCAGGTTGCACCAGCTCCTACACCTTCTCAGGCCCAACCCGCCTATTACCACCAACAGGCTGCACCAACTCCTGCACCTTCCCAGGCCCAACCCACTTATTACCCGCCACAGGCAGCCCCTGCGGCAAATCCACAACCTTCTCCGCAGACATATCAGCAACCCCCTCAAGGTGCCGCACCTGCGCAGCCTCCACCTACATATCATACACCGCAACCTGCTCCCGCACCTGCACAACCTCAAAACCCACCTGCTGCCCAAGGGCAAGTATATGCCCAACAAAATCAGCAGCAAAACCAGAACAACCAGCGCAACCAAGGCCAACAAAACCGCGGCAAGGGCCATAATCGTGGGAACAACCAACCTACAGACCAAGGTGGTCAACCGCCTAATCCCCCAGACAACAACAATGCGGCCCCCGCTAACCAAAACCCTGATCGCCCGCCCAAGCAGGCTAAAAACCCCAACTTGTGAACAAACCATCCTTGTTCTATTTGCGGGGTCTATGGCCACTACACACATGCTTGCCCACACTTAGAGTGAGCTCGGCATCAATGGGTTGATGATGCCCATCGCCAAGGACATGCAGCTCCTCAAGCACAGCTCAACCGCCCGCAACCTCAGCAGCCACCTTTGGTGCTGCAAAACCCCTTACCAACCCAAGGTGTCATGAACACTCAGTCGTTGGCCCCCCCCCAAGCCAATGCGCCACCCCAACAACAACAGATCACATACGCCGCTCTTGATCAACACATGTTCGACTCAGGAACCCACCACTTGTTGATGATGTCATTCGCTGATGTCAACCTTCAAACCCACCGAAACCAGTATGGCTCCACCTCTGAAGCCCCTCCCACTGATAAAACCACTAACGCTAACCCCACTGATTAGGCGTTACGTATCCCTCGACCTCCAATAGATGGCGCTTCCAAATCCCCTCGTTTCTCACTTCGCCGTATCAACAACAACCCCAATGCGCGTGCTGCGTCAAACTACAACATCGTAGACGACTTAGCCCAATCCCCCGCAGCCATGTCTGCGTTAGAAGTCTTGAAGAACTGCCCCTCCCAGAGCAAGACTTTACTCTCAACCATTGGGGCTATTGACCCAAATGATTCGAATTTGATGGCATTTGATTTGGACCAGTCCGAACCACGCCTGCCTTCCACCTCAGCATTTCAAGTTTCTGTTTCTATTCGGAATCTTGTCATCCATCGATGCATCATCGATGAAGGTGCCTCCACATGCATTATGTCTACATTCGTATGGCAGAAGTTGGGATCCCCTACCCTCCAGCAGTCCACAACTGCATTACGCGCCTACGACGGTCGTTCGGCTCAACCCCAAGGTCTCCTAGCCAATGTCCCTGTCCAATTAGGTGGTAAAACCGTCCTCATCGATATCGAGGTCATCAACGCCCAGCTTGATTACAACCTCTTACTCGGTCGCAGCTACATGTATGCTATGCGGGCGGTAGCTTCCTCTGTCTTTCGTACCATGATGTTCCCCCACGATGGACGTGTGGTCAAGATCGACCAACTCACTTACTATGATCCAAATGCCCCCGCTGCACCCGAAAATGTTCTCCCCATGGTTGAACAACCTGTTAATGGTGCCCCTACCTCGTTTGTTTCCTCCTTGGGACCTGGAGTTTACTCAGACCCACCGATGACATCCACCTTCCAATCCATTCCTCCCCCGTCATCTACGCCCGAAGTGTCTGACTTATGTACCCTGTCCCACGATAACCAAACAACTACCAATCAGCCACCCTTGTTGCCTAAACCACCACTAGTACCTAGCCACATTGGTGTTACACCTATCCATACAATCCCCTTTCTAGTCCCTCCCTCGGGAGTAGTAAGCGCCCCGGTTATGGCTACCCTTAGCCTCCCTGGGTTAACCTTGGGATTACATGTCTGGTATCTTTCGCCTCCTGTTCCCCCGCCGACACCAAGCGTCGTCCTCCAACCGGTGCAACCCATGGCTACTACCACTCAGCCACCCCCCGGTGTCTCTACCCCTTCGTCCTCCACGAATCCCCCTCCTCCTCCAAAACCCACTGGGGGCAGAGGTCCCCAACCTTACACTGCTGTACCACCTCCTAAGACAGTAAAAAACCCCCCCATGTTTCGTGCTCCTCCCAAATGCTCATTGTGTGATGAGTTAGGCCATGCGAATCACCAATGTCCACAGTTACCGGCATTACAGGAACACATGCATATGCTTGACGATGACCCCAGTTTCCCGGTTGTCAAACTAGATCCCACTCCTAATCCTCGCGACAAATCACTGCGCACTAACCACCACTGTGCCATATGCGGTATTTACGGGCATTACTCACATCACTGTCCCGATCTCCCCGATTACAGAGCAACTCTCTATGAGATGAACAATCTAGATCTTGAGACGGCACCAACCACCATTGAAGAGATTCACCCCCCGATCTCACCCCCATCAGGGGAGGTCAACACCATTTACATGATCTCTTCAACTACCATCACCTTGTCAACCGATTTGACAACCCAAACTTTCCGTACTGATGAGGAGATTCTTGAGGCACTCACTACCCCGGAGTATCCCTGGGATGACATGCACCATCATTCGTATTTCCTCCCAGAAGCATCTTCCTCTAGCATCGCTACACAATTTGCGGTTGAATCCAAAGATTTTCTTCCTACCAAGGTCGACTGGTTTAAGGATCCTATTCCTGCTCTGGATGCCTTTGAGGAAGGAAACATGGCCAATATTTCACCCGTCATCCACATAGATATCTCTAACCCCCCTGGCATCAATGAATGCATTGCCTTAGGAGCCTCCTGCAGTGAACAAGATATTGAGGAGTACAAAAAACTCTTCCAAGAATTCCGCGATGTCTTTGCCTGGTCCTATACTGAGATGCCCGGTCTCAACCCTGCCATAATAGAACACCACATTGACACATGGCCTGATGTACCCCCAGTTCATCAGAAACAGCGTCCCATTCATCCCTCAAAGCTCCCAACTGTCAAAGCAGAGATTGAGAAACTTCGCAAGGCAGGATTCATTTATCCTATTGCCTATACCACATGGGTTTCAAACCCCGTTCCCGTTAACAAGAAACAAGGCACCATTAGAGTATGCACTGACTTCCGTGATTTAAACCGCACTTGTCCCAAGGACAACTTCCCCACGCCATTTATTGACCAGCTCATTGACGCGTGTGCGGGACATGAAGTCCTCTCTTTCATGGACAGTTTTTCCGAATACAATCAGATTCAAATTCGAAAGGAGGATCAGTACAAAACTGCCTTTACCACCCCATGGGGCACCTTTGCCTATCGCGTCATGCCTTTTGGCCTAAAAAACGCTGGTGCCACCTTCCAGCGGGCCATGACCTACTGCTTTCACGACTTGGTCCATATCTTGCTAGTTTACCTTGACGACCTTACAGCTCGTTCCCAGAAACGATCCGACCACCTTAACGACCTTCGGCAAGTTTTTCTGCGTTGTCGCAAATATCAAATCCGCTTGAACCCACACAAGTGTGTCTTTTGCGTTCCGGTAGGCCGACTGTTGGGTTTTATTGTTTCCCAGAAAGGAATTACTGTTGATCCTCTGAAATTCCAAGCCATCTTAGACCTTCCCTCTCCTCGCACGCTCCGACAGCTCCAAAGTCTGCAGGGGCGATCCAATTTCCTTCGACGATTCGTCCCTGATTACGCCACTAGCGTTCATAGTTTCTTGCGCCTGCTCCATACCCACGTACCCTTTGTTTGGGACGAGCAAGCAGAAGCTGCATTCGGAGCCCTCAAGAAAGCTCTCACACAAGCCCCCTTTATCTCCCCTCCGGATTTCTCACAGGAATTCATCCTCTATGTATCGGCATCCGATCATGCTGTGTCCGGAGTCTTGGTTCAAGAAGACGCTTCTCACCAGGAGCATGTCATTTATTACGTCAGCCTGACCTTGTCTGGACCACCCCTACCTTACCCCTATGAGGAGAGACTAGCCCTAGTTGTGGTCTTTTCCATCCAGAAACTACGACACTACATCTTACTTAGTCATACCACAGTCGTTGCCGATTCCAACCCCATGGTCTATCTCCTGAACCGGCGACTACTGCAAGGTCGTGTTGCTAAATGGGTTATTATCCTCCAAGAATATGACCTCACTTTCCGAACCCCTAAGCACACCAAAGCCCTCGCACTTGCTCAGCTCATCACCGATCTCCCCTCCCTTCTCCCGTCCCTGCCAATCTCCGATGAGTTACCCGACAACCATTTGTTCACCATCTCGTCTGATGACCCATGGTATGGTGACATCTTGTTATACCTGCGCACGCAGAAGTTCAGACCCAAAGTCACCCATAATGGACGTCATCGCATCCGTCACCAGGCCTCTCGATATCTCCTCTTAGGGCGATGTCCTTTATCGGCGAGGGGTTGACACCATTCTTCATCATTTCCTTACACACGAGGAAGATGAACACGTCCTTAAAGACTGTCATAGCGGTGCCTACGGCGGCCATTTCTCCGGGATGGCCACTGCCCAAAAGGTCATCTGCGCTGGATACTTCTGGCCCACACTATTCACTGACTGCATCACTGCGGTCAAGCATTGCCATAACTGCCAACCTTTTTCCCCCAAGGCTCGGACACCACCTGATCTGTTACACCCAGTCATCACCGTTGGTCCCTTTTGTAAGTGGGCCATCGACTTCATGGAGTGTAGACCCCCGTTTTCCAATGGCCACAAATACATCATTGTCGCCGTTGATTACTTCACCAAATGGGCCGAAGCCATGCCTACCTCTAATTGTACCGCTGACACAGCTGCCCGTTTCTTTTTTAACCATGTTATCACTCGATTCAGGGTTCCTAAACAGTTGGTCTTAGACCATGGTTCACTCTTCAAAGATTTCGTTTGGCGTGAGTTATCCACCCTCCTCAAATTTGAACATCAGTTCTCCTCTGCTTACTACCCTCGAGGGAATGGCCAAGTAGAGGCCATTAACAAAATCCTCAAAACCATCCTTCAACGCACCGTTGACTGACATAAGTCCAATTGGCACCACATGCTCTTCCCCGCCTTATGGGCTTACCATACATCCACTAAAACCGCCACTGGTTTTACCCCGTTTCACTTAGTTCACAGCGTAGAGTCTGTCCTCCCCATCGAGTGTCAGATACCTACCTTACATATCGCCGTTGAGCTTCTCCCCGATACCGCCCCACTTGAGAAACGTCTGTTATCCCTCGAGCAAGCCGATGAAGATCGTCGTGCCACTCTCCAGACCATTGAAGCTGCCAAGAACCGCTCCAAAGCTAGTTACGACAAACACGTACACCCTCAAACTTTCCACGAAGGGGACCTTGTCCTCGCCTATGACCAAGCCCATGACAAAACTGGCAAAGGGAAGTTCGAATCCATGTGGCAAGGCCCTTACATCGTGCAGACTTGTTTCGGCAAGGGGGAATACATTTTAGCTGACTCCAAAGGTCACCCGTTGCGCAACCCTCGTAATGGGTTGTATCTCAAACGCTTTTATCCCTAAATAACTCGCGGCCTCATTGGTCCACATTGTACAGTTTGCTCTCTTTTTTGTTTTTCACCTTTTTTACCGCGATCTTACATTCTTCATTTTTGCATGACCACAGATGGACCATCTTCCACCTTATTACACTGGCTTCGCCAATGGAGCAAGCCGATGGTCTCCCAACCTGGCTTCTGCAGCGTGGGTCCTATATTCCCCTTACCATGAAATGATTCACCTTGATGGAATCTGCATAGGCACTGCTACCAACAACCAGGCGGAGTATGATGCCGTGACCGGTCTCCTGACTGCCGCCCTCCAGTTGGGCATACGTCACCTTCATTTGTTCCTTGACTCCTAGCTGCTTGTCTCCCAGCTCAACAACTGCTACCAGGTGCGTGATCCCTGCCTCTTTAGAAAATTCCTGCACACAAAACAACTCAGCCGACAGTGTGAATCCATAACATTCACCCATGTCCCAAGAGCTCAAAATAGTGTCGCGGACCAAATGGCCCACAACATCCTAGATTGGCATATCAATCACTGTTGGAGCCTAGGTCGTAGCTGCGGTAAAGCTGCGAATTTTGGGGAAAAGACACAAGTATGAAAGGAAAGTGCTAATTTTGGAACAAGCACTAAGTTTTGGGCAAGAAGGAGACGGTGCGCAGTACGGTGCCAGATGGACAAGCTCAGTAAATATTATGGACCGGAAATCGCGGAGCTCGCGCGCACGTCATCGAAGAAAGAAGGTGGCTCAGCTACCATAATAAATAAGGCGATGGAGTAGAGGGCTCAGCTACCCTCATTTAAAGGCTAAGTACAGAATTTATGGTTGCTCGGATCAAGGAGGAGCAACGGACCAGAGCATTGAAGGCGAAGGACGATCGCCCATACCCACAATCTGCACCGGAATTCATGGAGCCTGCAGGAAGCGGCGACATGACTGCAAGCGGCGCCTACAGTACACCTAGCCATGTGCGTGGTTAGGGTTTTTGGGAATCACTGTTGGGAAAGGCCCACAGTTTTGTAAAGGTGCGACCGCCATGGCCACCTATATATATGAACAATTGTAATGGATAAACGAGAGCTAGAGTAAGTTGGATGTTAGATAGAGAGAAAGCTAGCAAGTAAGAGTTAGACACTCTTGAGGATAGATCATGTGTTGATTGTCCTTTGGTATGTTTCTACTGTGTGTAGAACTAGAGTAGAATCGGATAGCCGAGGAGCTAATCCCTGAGTTGCCAGACAGTCTGTGTGACGTCTATGCCTTTGTAATCTCTATAGAGAAGAGACTAGTGAAGAGAAGGGCTCCCAGCTGTGTGCGTGGAGTTTCCTGTAAAGATCTAAGGCTGCAGCTGTGTGCGCAGCATATTGTATATCTCTATGGTTTTCTGGTTAATATAAGCTCCCGTGGACGTGGTTTTCCTTGAGGAGATGAGTTTCACATATATCTTCTTGTTATAATGTTTGCGTGAATGATAACTATTTAGAGTTCATTATCTGTGTATGCAAGACTCCTGTATTATCTTTGTGACTGTTTGAGCGAGTTGGAAAGGTCCCTTGATAGCTATAAGTGTTAAGTACCGAAGAAGTAGTAATGCGCGGTCGCTGCTGCGAGAGAAGACTGCGTTACTGCGCTGGATGTGAAGGGCGAGGAAGTATTTAGCGCGTCGACGCAAGGAATAGTTGCCTTCTGCGCTAGAGAGGAGAAACTGCGCAGTAGGCCTGCCGAGGAAGGAATCCGCGCAGCTGCGCCGAGCGGCCTGCGGGAAAGTCCGACCGCCGATATCTGAGGAACCATTCAAGGAAGAGCAATCTCCGCGTCACCCAGGTTAAGGAAACCTGATTCCTTAACCCCCCCATAGCCACTTCGGGTGAGACCTCGAGCTGCTGCGCAGCTCGTTGCCGAGAGGGCCAGTGCGCCAAGGGGTTTTGTTGCTGCGCTTCATTAAAACCCGGGTCTGCCCAAGAAAGCAGCCAACAAATGGTTCCGTTGCCTTGTGACTTATTTCAGAGACGCGCGAGATAGGAGCCAACAAATGGTTCCGTTGCCTTGTGACTTATTTCAGAGACGCGCGAGATAGGAGCCAACAAATGGTTCTGTTGCCGCGTGAGCGAGACTTCTTATTTCAGTGATGTGCGAGATTGACGCGCAACCTAGAGAAAGAAAGGAGCCAACAAATGGTTCCGTTGCCTAGTGACCTTGTTATTGTGAGACTTGTTATTTAGCCGATGCGCGAGATCAAGGAGAACAAATGGTTCTGTTGCTTTGAACCCTATTGTTGAGCCAACAAATGATTCCGTTGTCTTGCGACTTGCTGTTGTGAGACTTATTATTTCCAAGACATCTGAGATTGTTGCTGAAGCCAGCAAAAGGTTCTGTTACACTGAGACTTGCTCAGTTGACAAATGTGTTACTGGAATCCTACAGCTAAAGAAATTGGAGACTGGTTTGATTTAAAGGCTAAAGAGTTCGCTGAACAAGAAAATAGAAGTTCTACGCTCCAAACAGAAGACTGGTTACAGAAGTATATTTACACTGACCTTCACGAAATTTTCTTTGTTACCTTTGCACTGGAGTTACACGCTTGGATAGCCAAGTTAGCAGATTCTATGCCTACTGTGCATATTGATCGACCCGTCGCTTGGACGCCTGAGCTAGTCAGTATTGTGAAGCGGATAGACAATCCTATGTCCCGCGCAGTAGACTTTTGGTTGAATAGTCTATTGAAAGGTTTCATCACCGAGTTTGCAGTAGATACAATAAAAAGTTTCAGTGAAGCTGAGAGGAATTTCTTCCAAGTACACAGAGGTAAGTTCTTAAATTCTTTGAACTTATGGATTAAAATGCTTCTGTATGAAAAAGGAAAGCTATGTATTACTTCTGATGAATAGCATAGACAAGTAATGTCCGTAGATTCTGATAGCGATCCTGAACTTATTGGTTGCACTCGTAGTGGAAAATGGTATAAAGTAGGCCTTGACCAACATTCTTCTGAGTCTAGCCCAGACAATAGTCAAGTCCCTGGACCAAGCCATATAGAAGGACAAGAGAGTGCTCATATCCCTTATTACCCTTTTACACCGCAAAAGCCAGACAAAGCTCAGTATAACCCCGCAGTAACACCTTCTAGTAGCCCACACGGTACTTCCAGTACTTCTGTACCACCTTTATTTAACTAGCCCAGAAGCACTGCTACAGCAGCCTCACCTCAACCTAACTCAAGAAGGATCGGTGATGACATGAAGCTACCAACTTTTAGAGGAACAGGGATAGAAGACCCTGAGCAGCACTGGTTCTTATGTGAAGCTATTTGGACAATTAAGCAAATTAATGATGATGCTGTTAAACTGGTTCAGTTAGCAACCACACTAAGAGAAAGAGCCTTGACTTGGTTCATGAAATACTCAGCAGCACAGAATAGAACGCTTGCTGAGGTGAGAAATGCTATGATTAGAGAATTTAAGAAACCTAAATCAGAATCACAGTGTATAACAGAGCTCAAAGACATCAAACAGTTACCTACAGAATCAGTATGGGACTTTGACCAGAAGTTCAAAGCCTTGATAGATCAAGTAAGCTTCGAGTTTGCACCACAGCAGCATAAAGAATGGTTCATTGCTGCGCTGCTTCCACACATTAGACTTCCTCTTATGCAACAGAATCTCAATACTCAGGAACAAGCTCTAGAGATGGCTATGAAACTAGAAGCTTCGCCTATTGCGGGAACAAGCAATGATGTTGCGCATTTACAGAACCAATTAGCAAACTTAACCTTGCAAGTGCATGATATTAAGAAAGGCAAGGAGATTAAGGAAGAAATTTGGTGTACAAAATGTAAAGCCCAAGGTCATTCAAAGGATCATTGTCCCGTTTTTATAGACTATATTGCAACTGGAGCACCTAACCCTTTACCACAGGCACAAGGGCCTTGGTGTGAAATCTGTAGAACTAGAGGTCATAGACCACAAGAATGCCACTTACTTCAGAAATATGTACAAACTCCAAAGAATCTATATTGTAATTTCTGTAAATCAATAGGTCATGATGAGAACAATTGTAGAGCATATGATCTTATGATAGAAAGGAAGCATGATGTTTATAGGGTACAAGCAGAGACACCAGGACCCACAGTAGGTCCACCTTATGACCAAACTCGGGACGCCCGAGCAGGAAATTACAGGGGACGCGGACGCACAACAAATTTTGGTCGTGGAAGAGGACAGATCACTTGTTATAATTGCGGAACACAAGGTCATTTTGCCAGGGATTGCCAAAATCCTACAACCCTCTGCAGGTATTGTAAATCTTCTGACCATATCATTGAAGAATGCCCTCAGTTACAGGCTAAGATGCAACCAAAGACCCCACAGGTCAATCAAAATATTCAGTTGATTGCAGAAGAAAAAAGAGAACCAGACCCTACAGTTAATATAGTGACACGCAGTGGAGCAACCACTGGTGCGCAAGAGATGGGAACGGGAAAGCAAGCGACGCAATGGGTGCGCCGCGCTAATATTAAACCAGCCCCACTTAACCTGCAGAAGCAAAAAGAAGCATTCAAGCAAGCTCAAGAGTATTTCTCAGATCCGAGAACTTCAAGTTCTGCCGCAATCCCGCAGAACAATATTAGATCGCAAGTGCTAAGACAAGACAACCTGGTACAAGAACAGGCCACTACAGCTGGAAGGCCTGACGACGAGCATGCACTAGGCAGTGTTCATGCGTTCCTGCGACAATGTTTAAAATTGTTGCGCAATGAAAAGGCAACTCTAGAACTCCAATACCTGTTGGATCAGTGCCAACAGTCTGCTTCGATGAACACACCGCAGTGTGCTGTTCACCAGATTAGGAGTCACATTAGAACTGGAAAAGAGATGAGGCTTACAGCGCAGATTGGAGCATTTGAAATGAATGAAGTCATGTTAGATTTGGGCTCCGAAGCCAATGTTCTCACTATGCAGACATGGGAACAGATGGGAAGCCCTCAGCTTACGAGATCCCCTATCCAGCTAAGACTCGCAAATCAGCAACGAGTCTCTCCATTGGGCAGATTACCCAATGTACCTATTGATATTGAAGGAGTTAGAAGTTCTGTAGATTTTGAGGTAATCAAAATCATGGACGATAGTAGACCATACCCAACACTTTTAGGAATAGACTGGGCATTAGACAATTTGGCTGTCATTAATTTGAAGAAAAGACAGATGACCTTTGAGGATGACCAGATTAGGGTCATCGCACCACTTGATCCTATTCAAGGACCAAGGTATATAGAACCCATTCGCGCAGAAGAGGAAGCGCGCCACATGGAAAGTTTGTACCAAATGACTACTAATCACAGTGACTATGTCAACCCCACAGCAGACGGCCATCTCAGCTGGCGATGCGATAGCTCGTGCACATCAGACTCAGATACAGGATTGGAAAACTGGCAGAATCGTTTACATGAGGTTTCTGCAAGACGTTGCGCAATGATGACTAAATCCATTCGATGGATTGGCACAGAATTAACTGACACTCCAAGTTTTGATGGTCTAACCGAAGTAACTAAATTCCTACAGGAATATGAACAAAAGCTTCCAGAACCGCAGCGCATACAGGCACTAGATATAGCATTGCGCGCTACACCCGCAAGATGGTGGGCTGCGCATAAGGAGAATATTCACACATGGCAAGACTGTCGCAGATTGATACTGCGCAGATTCCAGGACACTACAGCAGAAGTGTCGCGCAAATATGAGGGACAGAGTGACCCTAGGTCACACATTGAAGCATGCATTCAGCAATGGTCAGATATTCCGCCAGATGAATGGGTTCACCTATTCATCCACACATTGGATACAGTTCCAAGGAACTGGTATACTGAAACAGAATTGCGGAAAGGCACTTTCACGTGGCCTCTTATGATAGAAAGTTTTCAACTTACCTTCAGCTTTGAATCAGAGCATCCAAGTATTGATCAGGCTCTGAAGTGTATTAAAAAGAAGATATTTGAAGAATGCCCGTTATCAGAATATTCCCAACCAGATTGGGCTGTCCAGATAGAACATGCCCTGGAATGCTATAACTTCACCGCTGAAGAGGAGGAGGACGATCCTCGCAACATCAACATCCCAGAATCAGAAGGGACGCGCAATATTAAAGGTCCTGAGCTTGACATCCCTGCCATCACAGAACACATCAAGCTCAAGAAGATTAACATTGGTACAGAAGCTGAACCAAAGTTTGCTTCTATAGGAGATTATTGGGATGATGAAACTGTTGGACATGTTTCAGAATTATTACGTGACTACCAGGATATCTTTCCCACCAAGTTCACAGAAATGAAAGGCATCCTAGGAGACTTAGGAGTGATGCGCATACCTCTGAAAGCAGACGCCAAGCCAGTAAAGCAGCGTCCATACAGGTTGAACCCGCGTTATAAAGAAAAAGTCAAAGAAGAAATTGATAAGATGCTTGCAGCAGGTATTATTGCGCCAGTAGAGGAAAGCGATTGGATTAGTCCTATGGTGGTCCAAGAAAAGAAAACGAAAGGTGAAATAAGAATCTGTGTCGACTTGCGCAAACTCAATGATGCATCAGCGCACGATCCATTTCCCACTCCTTTCACAGATGAAGTACTTGATAATGTTGGAGGACAAGAGGCTTACTCCTTCACTGATGGTTTCTCGGGATATCATCAGATCAGAATCCATCCGGACGACCGCCACAAGACTACTTTTGCAACTGAATGGGGCTCATTCCAGTATACGGTAATGCCCTTTGGTCTTAAAAACGCACCTGCTATCTTTTCTAGAGTTGTTGTTGCTGTTTTCAAAGAATTCATTCACAAGTTTCTAGAAGTCTATTTTGATGACTGGACTGTATTTGGCCTATTAAAGAACCATATTGCAAATCTGCGCATGATGTTAGAAAAATGTAGACAGCATCAGATTTCACTTAACTTGAAAAAATGTATATTCTGTGCGCCCTTTGGTATTTTGTTGGGACATATTGTATGCAGACAAGGACTCCTGATGGATCCTGCGAAGGTTGCCATCATTGCTAACTTACCTGCGCCCAACTCAGTTAAACAATTGCGCACTACATTGGGACATACAGGTTACTACAGAAAATTCATCAAGGGTTATGCAAAGATCACAGCACCTATGGAGAGATTGCTGAAAAAGGATTCGAAGTTCCAATGGACAGAGGAATGCCAACAAAGCTTGGACACACTTAAAGAAAAGATGATCACAGTGCCTATTCTAGTTTTCCCGGACTGGAGAAAACCTTTTCATGTTCATGTTGATGCTTCTTCTATAGCATTGGGGGTTGTGCTTACACAGTCTGGAGAAGGAAGTATTGATCACCCATTTGCTTACTCCAGCAGAAAGCTATATACAGCTGAGAATAACTACACCACTACAGAAAGGGAAGGATTAGCTATGGTGTATGCCCTATAGAAATTCAGGCACTACCTGTTAGGAGTTCCCTTTAAAATGTATACTGACCATTCTGCTCTGAAATATTTGGTCAATAAACCAGTGTTAGGAGGAAGAATTTGCAGATGGCTACTGCTCTTTCAAGAGTATGATTTCGAGGTTATTGTAAAGCCAGGCAGATTGAATGCAGGGCCTGACCATCTATCCAGGATAGAGTCAGGAGAGGAACCTACGAGTCTGGAGGACAATCTGCCTGACGCACAGTTGTTTTCTATTCAAGCAGCAGACGAATATTATTCTGATATCCTTGAGTTTCTCACTACCGGGCAAGCACCGGCTGAGCTTACAATCCAGCAGAAAAAGCAACTTGTTGTTAGAGCCGCAGACTTCACTTTGATAGCAGGCCAGCTGTATAAGTTAGGCCCTGACGAAGTTTTGCGCAGATGTATCTTACCACATGAAAAGAACTCTATCATCGCAGAAGCGCATTCAGGTACCGCAGGAGGCCATTTCGCAGGAAAGCCGACTGCGCAAAAGATATTAGCCGCAGGTCTGTGGTGGCCGACATTGCACAAGGATACTAAGGAATTTTGTAAATGTTGCGATGTGTGCCAGCGCACAGGAAAACCTTCAAGGAGAGATGAAATGCCGCTAAGACCCCAGATCACACTGCGCGCTTTTGATAAATGGGCCATTGACTTTGTAGGACCTATTAACCCACCAGGAAAAAGAACTGGCGCAAGATACATCATTACAGCTACTGAATACCTCACCAGATGGGCTGAGGCGAAGCCAGTTAAGAACTGCGACGCTGCTACGGCCGTACAGTTCATTTTCGAGAATGTTATCACTAGATTTGGATGTCCAGTGATTCTCATGAGCAATCAGGGTACACATTTCCTCAATGAGACTATAGAGGCCCTTACTGAAGAATTTCAAATTAATCACCATAAGAGTACCCCCTACCATCCTCAAGCTAATGGTACGGTGGAAGCATTCAATAAAATTCTTGAGAATGCCCTGACGAAGATCTGTAATCAACAAAGAGATGATTGGGACCTTAGAGTCACAGCTGTATTATGGGCTTACAGAACCACTTGCAAGAAACTAACAGGTCACACACCTTTCAGCTTGGTGTATGGACAAGAAGCAGTTATGCCCATGGAATACATTATTCCTAGCCTTAGAATTGCGCAAATTACAGAAATGGCAGATCCTGATACTATGAATGAAAGACTTTCGCAACTGCTTGCCTTAGAAGAAGACAGACTCTTAGCCGGATTCCATCAACAGGTACAGAAGGCAAGACAGAAAGCTTGGCATGACAGGCATATTAAGAAAAAAGTCTTTCAGGAACGAGACTTGGTACTCCTCTATGACAGTAAATTTACCAAGTTCCCAGGCAAGTTTCGTGTACACTGGTTAGGCCCTTTTCAGGTGATAAAAATAACAGATGGAGGCGCAGTTCAGCTTGCAAAGCTGGATGGAGAATTACTACCTACAATGATCAACGGGAGTCGGCTCAAGCTTTATTGCGACGGCCACTCCGCTCTGTCGACCTAATATTTTGCTGAAAGAGATGCAGATGCCCAGTGTAGTTGAAAGAGGCACCACATTCAGTCTACACGGAAGTTGCGAGACACCCAGTCTCCGGCTTCCTGCGCAGTTCCTAGAAACATCCGCGCATGCCTAAAGTTTGGTTGGAGCGAACATAGTTGCGCTCTTGTGAAGCTTCTCCCCGGACCGTTGAACTATCGCTCTTGCGAAGTTCCCTTTGATAATTTGCCGCTTGAAAAAGTTTTGTTGTGGACCCCTAAAGGCACAGTTTCCTAAGTTGAAATGACCCGCCGAAAATTTGAATTACAGCAGTTATGAAGCCGCGTCTGAATAAATGAAGGATAAGTCCGCTATTTAAGTCTAGCCGTTCTGACGGATTCGGCTTAATCTCCGAAAGATTTGCATTTAACTCTGGCGCCGAAAGCATTAGCTTCTCCCGGAAGGCTGTCAGAACCCGTCAATCACACTAAATGCACCGCTACGGCAAGGAGGATAGCGTGTTGTCAACTCATCTATAGCCTCCTATAGCTACGTTATCCCACTTGGTCGCATTTACTCACCTCTGGCTATAAATACCTCACACTTCTATAATTTTTGGGTTACTTTCCTCGAGTTGCTATCTTGTTTACGAATCCAAGTTATTGTTTTCAGAGCCGAGTTGTGCAGAGTATTTTCCCTTGTTTTCAGCGCCCATATCCTACGAAGGTCCGCCATTTGCTGTCCAAAGTTTTTGTTCCCTACATAGATTCACGACGGAGAACCTGTCAACTGAAGAAGTTGTTCGTCAATTCCTGCGCCGAGGATTAGATTTCGGCATGACTACTCCAGTCACAGCTTCGACTTATGTACATCCTGGTTATCAGGATCCCAGACAATCTCCGGCTACAAGAGCGTCGCCATCACAGTCAGAAGAACCTGTTCCAGATCCGTTGGCGACCATGGAAAACTATATTCCGCCGCGTCCAGATGATGCACCAGAAGTACAGATCCCGAAGAATGCAAAGTATCCTATTCCGCTACCGCCACTACCGGCTAGTGTGCGGGTAGAAGGGCAACTGTTGGGAAACATTCCACTGGTCAAGTTCTCTGACTTCAACCTCGGAGACTATAAGACATACCCTCAGTTCCAGCCAGACCGATATCTGGATATAGTGCATAATCCCACCAGGAAGGTTGACGAGTTCATCCCGAAGGGATTTGCAGCAAATCTTGAGCGCCCTGGACTCTTGAATTTGTTGAAGCTACCGCACTTTGGGCGTAGCAATGAAGCGAACGCAGTTGTTAGAACACTGCTATCATGCGTTCATGGAGGTTACCTTTGGCTCGGGAGGCCAATTGATCTAAATGTTGATTTAATTCACCGCATTACTGGTCTATCTAAGGCTGGTAAGGATCCCAATATTCATCTTGCGGGAAAGGACAAGGACAGAAAATTGACTGCACAGGTGGTGCAGAAGTACAACTTAACAAGAGGAGGTCGGGCTTATGACCTCACTGCAGTAGAAGATGAGGCACTCCGATTTACAGGAAGTCTGCTTGCAGGTAGACTTCTCACAAAGTGCCGACCGAAGGAAGTTACTGGAGCTGT
This sequence comes from Larix kaempferi, assembly GCA_027924585.1. NCBI lineage: Eukaryota > Viridiplantae > Streptophyta > Pinopsida > Pinales > Pinaceae > Larix > Larix kaempferi. The sequence continues at coordinate 3,306,099 of BSBM01000036.1, forward strand.
CGTGGAGCTCGCCATCGCAGCTGCGGAGGGAGAGCAGTACAACTGGTCTCTCTTTCTGCTGAATTCTTTTTTGGCTGATTGCCTGAATGTGCAGGACAATGCAGCCCAATCATTCCATTTTTCATGGCTTCTAGTTTTATGCGCTCTCGTTGGGTGGAAGGAGCCCCCGAATACTCAGTTCCTTCCGCGCCGTGCAGGAGAGGTTGCCGGCATGCGCTACATCAACCTCTGGGATTCCCCTAATCCCGCGAAGCGCAAGATGAATCGCGCTGTCTTTTGTGAGTACTACTATCTCCTCCGAGATACTATTCAAGAAATGCCAAGGCTGAGCGAGGAGACAACAACGTTATATGACGGGAAGTTGGCTTTTACAGCCGACTTACATCAACTTTACCTCCGCCCTTGCGGCATTTCAGATGAATGGGCGCTAGGCCTTTACAAAATGACCACCGAGGATGTTGAAGAAACCATCAAGTCTTGGTCGGATGAGTGGAGGGAGGCCGCCGATCTCGCATCCGCGCTGCCAACCGCCGCTACGAAAGAGAAGGATAAGGGCAAGGAAGCTCGTCAGCAGAGAAGTGACGAAGGATCCACAGAACCAGCCACCAAGAAGCAAAAAGTGTCGCATCCCGCTGAGGCTATTCCCTCGGGGATCGACCAGTACATACATGAGCAATTTCGTGAGCTGCGCAATGCGCACGCTCACATCATAAGTGCTCTAGACCTACAGTTTGTGGAAATAAAAGGTCTCGCAGGAAGAGTTGCGCAGACCCATGCGCCAGCATCTACTTCGCAGGCACCACAAGAAATTCCAAGTGCCGAGCGAGTTGAAGAACTCATTGAAAGGCATACTGTCGTGCATATTCCGCCTACCAGCATGACACTTCCAGATCCGCTAGCTGCACTACAGGTAAGCGCCGTTGGGCCCGTTGAAATTAATTTGTCTCTAATTCCTATAGAGACTCTACAGCTAGTGCATGAGAAAGTTTCTCTTGAGTTGAGAGCTAGAGAGCTCTCTACATTCCAGGAAAATCAAAGACTGCAATCGCAGGAGTTAGAGTTGAAGGCAATCCATCAGAATACCTCTGAGAAGCTTGCACTTTATGAGGCGCAAGACATCGGTATCAGAAACGCAGTGGATGAGATTGCCCAGTTATTGCCGACTTGCGAGATTCAACCAGACCTCCCTCTGGTTACAAAAGTTCAAATTATTGGCGAAAGGGCGAAAACCCTGGAGCAAGAAATAGTTGCTATGGCAGAAGGCCATAGAACCCAGATCGCTGAGCTAGAAGCTCGCGTTGCTGCGCATCTTACGGATGATGCGCACGTACAATTTGAAGCACTGAGCAGAGCTTCCACTCAGATGAAAGATCGAGTACAGGAAGCCAAGAACCTGATGAACCAGGCTATGGAAGCTTGGACAGAGCTTGTGAACCTCCCTTTTAAAGTGGGACTGTCAGAACAGGTGCAAGCTGCAGAACAATCTCTCACTGTTCTCAATGAAGAAGCTAAGGCCCTAACAGGCCTACCAAAAATGAAGAAAATGGGCGAAGTGCGCAAAATGCAGCAGCAATTGCTCAAGCTCAGAACTGAAGATGAGAGGCTCACCAACAGCATTCAGCCATTCATGGATGAGTATGCTGAAATCGTTGGCCAGGTTGAGACAAAAATCAAAGAGATTGCTGAGTCTCAGGAGATCATTGATACCCTCACTAAAGACGAAGCGACCGCAGAAACGGTGCAAACAGCTGATGAGTGTATTGAGGAATTGGACTCCGCTATTGCGAAGTGGCAGAAAACATTCGCGGAGATTCAAGCAAAAGCAGATGCGCAAATCAAACGACCACGCGCTAGTGCGAGTGGCTCGAGGGCGAGCCACAAGTGAGTGTTAGGGGCCTGTTGGAGCCTAGGTCGTAGCTGCGGTAAAGCTGCGAATTTTGGGGAAAAGACACAAGTATGAAAGGAAAGTGCTAATTTTGGAACAAGCACTAAGTTTTGGGCAAGAAGGAGACGGTGCGCAGTACGGTGCCAGATGGACAAGCTCAGTAAAGATTATGGACCGGAAATCGCAGAGCTCGCGCGCACGTCATCGAAGAAAGAAGGTGGCTCAGCTACCATAATAAATAAGGCGATGGAGTAGAGGGCTCAGCTACCCTCATTTAAAGGCTAAGTACAGAAGTTATGGTTGCTCGGATCAAGGAGGAGCAACGGACCAGAGCATTGAAGGCGAAGGACGATCGCCCATACCCACAATCTGCACCGGAATTCATGGAGCCTGCAGGAAGCGGCGACATGACTGCAAGCGGCGCCTACAGTACACCTAGCCATGTGCGTGGTTAGGGTTTTTGGGAATCACTGTTGGGAAAGGCCCACAGTTTTGTAAAGGTGCGACCGCCATGGCCACCTATATATATGAACAATTGTAATGGATAAACGAGAGCTAGAGTAAGTTGGATGTTAGATAGAGAGAAAGCTAGCAAGTAAGAGTTAGACACTCTTGAGGATAGATCATGTGTTGATTGTCCTTTGGTATGTTTCTACTGTGTGTAGAACTAGAGTAGAATCGGATAGCCGAGGAGCTAATCCCTGAGTTGCCAGACAGTCTGTGTGACGTCTGTGCCTTTGTAATCTCTATAGAGAAGAGACTAGTGAAGAGAAGGGCTCCCAGCTGTGTGCGTAGAGTTTCCTGTAAAGATCTAAGGCTGCAGCTGTGTGCGCAGCATATTGTATATCTCTATGGTTTTCTGGTTAATATAAGCTCCCATGGACGTGGTTTTCCTTGAGGAGATGAGTTTCACATATATCTTCTTGTTATAATGTTTGCGTGAATGATAACTATTTAGAGTTCATTATCTGTGTATGCAAGACTCCTGTATTATCTTTGTGACTGTTTGAGCAAGTTGGAAAGGTCCCTTGATAGCTATAAGTGTTAAGTACCGAAGAAGTAGTAACGCGCGGTCGCTGCTGCGAGAGAAGACTGCGTTACTGCGCTGGATGTGAAGGGCGAGGAAGTATTTAGCGCGTCGACGCAAGGAATAGTTGCCTTCTGCGCTAGAGAGGAGAAACTGCGCAGTAGGCCTGCCGAGGAAGGAATCCGCGCAGCTGCGCCGAGCGGCCTGCGGGAAAGTCCGACCGCCGATATCTGAGGAACCATTCAAGGAAGAGAAATCTCCGCGTCACCCAGGTTAAGGAAACTTGATTCCTTAACCCCCCCATAGCCACTTCGGGTGAGACCTCGAGCTGCTGCGCAGCTCGTTGCCGAGAGGGCCAGTGCGCCAAGGGGTTTTGTTGCTGCGCTTCATTAAAACCCGGGTCTGCCCAAGAAAGCAGCCAACAATCACACCATGTGACACTTCCATCATGCATAGCATCTCATAAAAATATATATAAAAACCCAAAAAGATTGCAAGGGGGCATCCACGTGCCTATCATCACATAAACATTTGCATCCATGTGCAATAAAAAATACAAACACATTCATATATAGGGGCATCCATGTGCCTGTCCTACATACATAGTGTTGCATCCATATGCAATACATCACATAATATACACAAGGGGCATCCACGTGCCCAACATCCTAGACTACTTGCATCCACGTGCAATACAAACATATCACATATCATAAAGCGCATCCATGTGCGTACAACTACAACAATATCACAAAAAGGTGCATCCACGTGCATATATATATATATATCAAAAAATACATGTCACAGTACTATACATGTCCTGAGTACCCCTATACTCAGCTATACAAAAAATGGCTATACATCCCTAACGCCTCATAAAATACATGCCGTAGCTACAAAACTCAGGAGGAGTCCCCTGCACTCCCTAGTGAGAGTCATACCCTGCATCAGCTGCCTCTGAGTCCTCCCCTCGCTCCTCCTCTGGCAAGTCCTCATCCCCTACGGGCTCATGTGCCCGTGCCCTGTCCGCCAAGATAGCCACCCGGATCGCAATGGATCTGAACTCTCGGGGTGCCCTCATGCAATCCTGAACCACGTCCGAATCGACGTCCCACCACCCCTCGTCGGTCACCCCCACCAGCAAACGGTCTAGCAGTGCCCGTACGGACTCTAGCGTCCCCTCCACATCCCGGCGCTACACCTCCCCCCGCCCAGGTAGAGATGGAACGGCCACAATCCCCCTCTGTGCCACATGCCCTAGCGGCGGCCTCGGTCCCACATCTGCAGATCACCCATTGGTCAGTAACAATATATCAATCAACTATAATATATAAAACTTGACATCCATACCATGCAAGCAAAAATATACGTACCATCAGGTCCCCATGCCTGTCCTGGTGCCCGTGGCGCCTCAGGGTCTCCGGTGTAGTCCATGTCCCTATACGGGTAGTCATCCAGGGTCAATGGTATCTGGAGCCACTGCAGGTACAAATCCTGCGTAAAGTATCTACCCACATCGCCGCCACCACGGCGGCGCATCATCTCGCCCCACCGCACCATCCACGGATCCCTCAAACCTCCTGCTCTGATCGGCACCCGCGGCCGCAGTGTGGGCACCCTCTCCATAAAGAAGGCACACAAGAAAGAACCATAGCAAAACCCCTTGCTAGATTCCTTCGCTGCTGTCAGCTGCCACTGAACGCAGGTCAAGTACATCTCGCCCCATGCGTAATACACCCCATCCAGTACACGCTCCACCAGCTGCATCTGGCCCCCAGACACCTTCTCCGGCGACTGGGACCCTAAGACGTCAACCACGCATGCCGCCATGGCCTGCACTGCTGGCTCCTGTAAGTCTCTCACCAGGAGTGCATTCCTATGCACCCGAGCCTCTAGACCACAATACCGCTATAACATGTTCTCCATGTCTATGTCTGCGGATACCCGTGGCTGCGTGTCTGCCACCCTACCCAGATAGGGAAACCCTGTCAGGAAGTATACATCTGTCAGGGTGAGGTCCACCCTCTCACCCTGCACTCTGAAGGCCTGTATGTCCGGCTCCCAGAAACTAATCAGTCGGTTCAGCAGCAACGCTGCTGACCGCATCATGGGTACCTGGGTGAACTTTAGTAGTCCGCATAGTCCCCGCACCGATCGCACATGGCGCTCCCCTTGGACAACGGTGATGATCTCATCTGGAATCTCCCGCTCTCTCCACAGAACCTGCGGCATCCTGTCAAAACACGCAAGGCAAACTCATCAGACTCATGTCAAAGAAATCAACCTTGCCCCCCCCCGGGAAAGTCCTAACAGCTCGCTCCAAAATGCAGCTTTAGGCCCCCTTGCCGCGGTTTCTGACCGTGGCTGTTTGACCCATAGTCGCGGTCCAAAACCGCGACTGTCAGTCCCGAACACGCGGTACCGAACCGCATGTTCAGCCTCGGAACAGACGGTCTCAGACCGTGTGTTCCGCATCGGACCCCGCGGCTTCCATGTGCGTCATTCGCTGTGGAACCCGCGGTCTCCGACTGCGGCTATCCCTACAAAACCCGCGGTCCACCCCACGTGGACCGTACAAGTAAGCCCTGGGACCCCCTACCCACCCCCCGAACCCAAAAATTGTGCATGTATGAGTTTGACGGAATACCTGTATCTCCCGAATCTGAAATCGGCCAGTCGGATCATCCAAAAACGCCACCTCACCTCTGGTCCACTCTGATCACTAGTCAAAGTCAAATAGTACAAATGACACTTGTCATGTTGGACCCACACACTATTTATAGTCAGTTGACTTTTTCTTGTTTTGGCAATTCTGCACCCATACGAAGTCCGTTTTTCGAACCGTTTCCACCATTGGAATTAGCACGACGAGACCATCCTGATGGTCCCCTCGTGGAATTATTTTGTCCCCGTCATTTTTTACACATTTTTCAGACACCACTAGTCGGCTCGGTTTGCATGCCACATCGGCCGTTCTCCGTTTTTCGCATATTTTATATCATCGAATTCATTTTTCCGAGCCGGTGATGATGCTTGAGATCATTTCTCGCTCTCACCCCAAGATTTTTTGGGTCTTTTTTCCAAAATGCCCCCCACCTCGGTTTGCGTGCCACATCGGCTGTTCTCCGTTTGAGATAATCTTTATATCACCGGATTCATTTTTCTGAGCTCGTGATGATGCTTGAGATCATTTCTCGCTCTCACCCGATACAGTTTCAACATTATGTCCTGACACCTTGTTGCCTCGGTTTGCGTGCCACCTCGGCTGCCATCAAATTGTTCCACACTTTTACATGAGCCATTCACTCCTGTCATACTGCAAATGTTTCGTTATTTTTCCACCATTTCATTCACCCCGCAAGGAGTCCCACCAGTGTTCCCCCCCAACCTTGTTCTTGGTCACCATACATGTTCCTTTATTGAACAACTTCCTCCTGGCCTGGCCATTCCTTTTGTTCGGTATAATTTTATCCATTTTTTGGGCCGGACAAGTCCTTTACGAAAAAGGCACTTAGGGAGTTTTCGTTAAGCTCTTTTCTGACTCCTAAAACAATGAAAAGATCGTCGAGCAATCTTGCTTCCTTTCATGCTCGTTAAAGTACCTGAAAGGGCGTCTATCTGGTATAAGTTTAACCCTTTTCCGGACCTGGTAGACTAATTACGAAAAAGGAATATTCTAGTCACACCGGCTAGAAGAGTTCTTCATTGCATCCTTTTATGCTTCTTTGGGCCTTGGAGACTAACACAGGAAAAAGAAACCCCCTGGAGTCTTCTTATCGCTTTCAGACTCTCTAAAATTGAAAGCAACCACGAGCATGAACTGTCCTGGGCTCGTAAAATCCACACGACAGTACCATTCCATCATTTCAGAGTCTTCTTATCGCTTTCAGACTCCTTAAAATTGAAAGCAATCACGAGCATGAACTGTCCTGGGCTCGTATAAATCCACACGACAGTACCATCATACACTCACTTCTTCTAGTTCCCTAACCCATGAAGAAGTCCCCCCATGCCTCTTGGAACTCTGATCGATCATCTCGGCAGCACCCCCAATCAGGTCGCCTTTGTTCAGAGTATTCTGCAGTCTCCTGCCATTTTACCCCATCTTGAGTCTCCCTCATCCCAGTCCCCCTCCCAGATCCAATACAGCTATGATCCCTTTCCCATCAGTCAGTTTCATATGCTGCCCGATCATCCCCATTATCATACTCTGAACAAAGGAAGTTTGAGTCCAGCCACTCTACTTGCCCAATTGTCCCCCCAGTTTGTCAGTCCTACCATCAGTACTATCACATTTCGTTTCTCCACCTCGCGCTCCTGTCAAGGAAACATCATTGCCTTGATAGTTGCAGGTCTCCCTCTGTCGACGACAGCTCCTCTATTCCAGAGGATAGACCCAGAGGCCCCTACGCCTTGGACCCATCACCATTTGTGGTGAGTGCCTACGGACCATTTTGAGAGGAGTCATCATTGCCTCTCCGAATGGTTGTTTCTCACATGCTCGACTTCAGCACCTTGATCGCATTGTTGAGAATCGCGCAGGATTTACATACCTACCATTGTTTGTCGAAGACCCCGGATTTCCCCCGACTCTAGCACATTGATGAGTCACTTCGGAACACCCATTTGTATGTTCCCGTGGATGTCCGGGCTGCGTTGGAGATTGTATTCGGAAGCCATCCAGTTATATGCTTCCTTGAGTACCCAGTTCAGTTCCAGTTCCATGTACCATTGCGAGTGTACCTCTTGTCACTCTGATCTAGCAGCTCATCAGTTCCTTTGGTACCACATTCAGTAGCACTGTTGATTGTTCCAGTGTATCAGTTCTTCAGCTCAGACATGGTCAGCCCAGCAGTATGTCCCAGATTTGTGTCCCCTCTGGACCCTTATGATGTACACAGTGGTTCTCTATGTATCTTACAGGTCCCTCTTTTCGGGACTCACAGTTCTTTTTATGTATCTTGATACGAGCATGGGTATGCCCGCCTCGTCCATATATTGAGATTATTCCTCATTGAGTATTTGAGGTCATGTATGTTTCAGGTCCCCATTTTTTGGACCCCGTTGTTATTATGTTATGTCCTGATACTAGCATGGGTATGCCCGCCTCGTCCATATGATCAGATGATTCCTCATCCATTATTGAGGTTATGTACTTTTAGTTCTTGCAGTTTGTTCGGGATCGTTGTTCCGGGCTTCAGTTTGTTTCTTCTCCTCTCCACACCCTAGGAAAACCATACATGACTTATGATGTCCATCGGCCATATGATGAGCTCCTGCCCTCGCACATCAGGGGGCAATCTGTTAACACTCAAAAAGTGTTCACTACCTCATCTACCTCATTACATGGCTCATTTGTCCATTTTCCAACCATATTTCCCTTAAAAACCCTAAAAATCCCATTAAAAAGCCTCCAAAAGGCCACAAAACCATAAAAAAGCCTCAAAAAAGGCTAAAAAACCCCTTTTTCCTCCAAAAATATCCAAAATTCCTCTAAAAAAGCAAAAACCCTCTAAAAAGGGAATAAAAAATATAAAATAATGAGGAAAAGGAGGAAAAAACCCTATACAGCTGCCCTAAACCATGGGCTAGCACTCCACCACCAAAAAACTATAAATAGGTGATGGAGACCCCTCATTTCATATCCACAATCAAGTATACCCTTACTTTGCCAAAATCTCTCTTGAAAACCTAGCTCACCATTGAGCCACTTTCACCTTGAGAGCCCATTTTGGCCCATTCCCACCATTGGAGAAAGAGAAGGAGCAAGTTGGAGCTTGGAGCAACCCTCTTGGACATTGCAAGAGCTTCACCAACCTTCACATTGGAGGTAAAAATTAATACAAAAGCCATTCTTTACATCTTATTTGTTATGTTTCATGCACATGTTTAGAGTAATTTTAATTTCTGTTTTAGCATAATAATTTACATTTACTGAACTGCTACTAAGGAGTCCATACTCCTTAGTAGGTGCTCATTTGCACAAGCTAGGGGTAAAACCCTAGCTACAATCAGTCATCAACAAATAATACATTGAAGGAGAGTAGCGTTTAAGGAGTCTACTTAACCTGGTGGATCTTCTTTCAGTTGCAGGAGTTTTAGGTACTTGTTGTTGTTCTTGATTTTATGGCACCTTTGGAACTTTATTTTCTTGAATTTCATCAACTACTGTGTACTCTATGTTATCCTTTTCCTGTTTCTTTCCCTGCAACTGATCTTTATACATGATCTTTTCATTGAATATGACATCTCTACTTCTAATGATTTTTTTATTTTCATAATCCCATAAGCGATAACCAAAATCATCAACCCCATATCCAATAAAGGTACATTTCTTGGATTTGGCTTCAAGCTTTGTTCTATTATCTTTATCAATATGGACAAATGCTTCACAACCAAACGTTCTAAAAAATGAGTAGTTTACGTTTTTACCTATCCATGCCTCCTCTGGAATACCACCATCCAAAGCACTTGAAGGTCCTTTGTTTATTAAATAAACAACAATATTTACAACATCCGCCGAAAACTGTAAGGGAAACCCTGCATGCAGTCTCATACACCTTGCACGCTCCATGATTGTTCTGTTCATCCTTTCAGACACACCATTTTATTGTGGTGTTCTTGGGGTTGTCTTCTCTCTACAAATCCCATGGTATGAACAATAAATATGAAACTCCTTTCCGTAGTACTCACCTCCATTATCAGATCTGAGACACTCTCAACCAAAGCTTTCCACTTCTTAAAAGTAGCAAACACATTAGATTTATGTCTAATGCAATAAACCCAAGTTTTCCTAGTTGCATCATCAATAAATGTCACATAATATTGAGAGCCACCAAGATATTGTACCTGAGCCGGTCCCCATACATCTGTATGCACTAGCTCTAACTTTTCATTCTTATTTTGTTTCCCAACCCTGAGAAATCCGACTCTCTTCTATTTTCCATAAACACAGTTCTCATAGAATTCCAAACTTACCTACTTCAAATCTGGAAGAAACTTCTTTGAGTGGAGAATCTGCATCCCCTTCTCACTCATGTGGCCAATCCTATGATGCCACAATGTTGTATCTGTTCCCGTGGAAGATAAAGAGATAGAATGGTCAGTATTATGATGACATAAATACAACGTACCTACCTTGTCTCCTTTTGCTATCACCATTGATCCTTTAGTGATCTTCCACCACTTTTCTCCAAATGTAGATAGACAGCCGCCATCTCCCAATTTCCATGTTGAGATTAGATTTCTTTTCATAGCAGGAATATGCCTAACATATTTTAACAGCCAGTCAGTTCCATTCTTAACTTTTATCCATACCTTACCCATTCCAACAATTTTACATGGCTCGTCATCACCCAATAAAACATGTCCAAAATCGCCTGGAACATAATCATGAAAATATTTCCTATGGGGTTTAGCATGACATGAAGCCCCTAAATCTACTACCTAATAATCACTAGTATTATCTAATGCAAGAATCAAAGCATCTTGTAACACATCACCTGCTACATTTGCTTCCTGGGTTGTTTCCTGCTGTGCATCTCCTTTCTTCTTTAGAGATCTGCAGTCTTTCTTTAGATGTCCTTTCTTTCGACAGTTCCAGCACTGTATCTTTCCTAGTCTGGACTTGGATCTTCCTGTTTTATACTTCCCACAATTACCTTGGCTCTTTCCTCTCTCCTTTTTTCTTCCCCTGCTCTCCATGGTCAACGCATTACTTGATGTCTCACCTGTGTTTTTTCTTCGCATTTCCTCGCTAAGAATAACACCAATAACATCATCAAATTTCAATGTGTTTGAACCAGAGACAGAGTTACTTACAGCCATGACCAAGCTATTCCATCTTTCTGGCAATGAACACAAGATTAGAAGAGCCCTAACCTCATCATCAAAGTTCACACTTATAGAAATTAGTTGATTTGTAACCGTATTAAACTCATTTAAATGATCAGTAACAGATCCACCTTCAAACATCTTCATATTAAATAAACCCTTCATTAGAAATACCTTATTGGAGGCCGAGGGTTTTTCATACAGCTTACCCATTGCACTCATCAAACCCTTCGGCGTCATTTCGTTTGAGATATTGAAAGCCACCGACGAATCCAGGATCAACCGTATTGTTCCTAGATCCTTTCTGTCAAGAACCTCCCATTCTTCATCCTTCATGGCCGCCCACTGCTTTGCTCTTCTTCCCAACGGCAGGAATAGAATCTTCTGGTACATATAGTCCTCCATTTGCATTTTCCATAACTGGAAGTTTTGGCCATTAAACGTCTCGACCTTAAACTTTCCTTCTTATGCCATTTCTCCCACTCGAACCAGAAACCCTAGCTTCCTACGAGTTTATCTTCCAAATAGACCTTCGGCTCTGATAGCAATTGTTAGAAAAACAGGATCGCATAGCAATAACAATAAACAAAAATGCAAATATAATCACACACACATTACAAGAGAGACACAGATATATCATGGTTCACCCCAAGATGGGATACATCCACACTTAATTTTCCAGTCCTTATTATTATACCGTCCAGCAAAGTGAAGGGGTACAACCTGCAACAAAATCCCTGCACTTCCTCTTCACTGTCTCACAGTCTCTCTTCCTGATCTTAGAGATCTTTACAATGCATAAAACCTAATACATCAACCCTAGCCATATTACAATGTCTTTATTTTATAAGGGAAATACAATGGGAAAATACCACGGGATATGCAAAACCATGGGCCCAAAATCTGTTGGCGAAAAAAACCCCAAAAAGTTTCCTCGGGGGCGTTTCCCCCAGACCCCTCAACCAGGGGGGATGGTCCCCCCTAGAACCTCATGGGGGGGCGATACCCCACCACACCCCCGCACTGGGGTGAGTGTACATTCCACCTACATATCATACAAAACTGGGGTACAAACACGACTGAATAATAATATCTCTGAATCTGGAGATCAAGCTCCACAACCAACAACATGGTCATCAGGTCATCTATATGGTTCATCTACGGGTATGTCAGATGTTGGTTCCGCATCCATATTCACAACCCCATACCATTTTACATTCGTTATTCCTGGCATTATGTCGAGTGATACTTCCTCCCTGTCCGGTAGTCACTCTAGCTCTAGCGTTGGGGTTGGGGGCACTATACCCCCTTTTAATGCTTATCAGTTTGGGAGTGGTCACATCCCTCCCTCTTCTCCGAATGTTGGAGGATGGCCTCCTCCTTCGCCATCCTCTAGTGTTAGTGTAAATCCTTTCTCGAGTGGAGGTTTCATGCTAGGCATTGGATCTACGACGTATATCCCTCCCGTTAACCTGTATGCCTCTGCGTCAGCACCTGCAAATGCTTATATGATTCTGCATCCTCCTCGTCCTCCTCCTAGTTCTTTGGTTCCCTTGGGTGGTAATGTACCAATTTCTTATGGCCCTTACTCGATTGGTTTTCCCGCGTCGAGTGGTTATATGGTACCCCATTCTTATGGAGGTAATTTTTATGGTTATTCGGTCGGTCTTGGACCTTACCCCGTTCCCACCTATGGAACCCCCTCTATGCACATGCATATGTATCCTTATATGGGTCAGGTGGGAGGACCATATTATCCTACTAGTCAAGGCTATGTGCCCTACCAGAGTTTTTCGGTACCTCAGGTGTCGACCTCGGTGCCCACGGTCTCATCCTCAGTTTCGAAGACTCAGTCTCTCCCAGGATCTTGTACTCAAGCTTCACAGCCTCAGCTCTCATTCCTCACTAGGTTGAACTTGCCTGATCTTTCTAAGCTCATGAATGATCTGGTGTGTCATGACTCTACATGGCACCTAGTCCCCACCAAGTTCCATTTCGATGTTCCAAAGTTTGAAGGGAATAAGGGTGAGGATCCAAGTGATCACATCACCATGTCACTGTGACGCAGAAAGCAAATATTTCAAGGGACCCCGTGGAAGGTTTCTATTGTCGCTCAAATTGTTGATTAATATGCTTATCTGTGAAAATGGTATATTGAATATGAACTCTAACGAGTAGAGCCTGGTGTGCGGAGGTTGCGGGTACCGCGTGAATGCGGGTCTAGTATAATGATGTGGGGTAGATGGACATGAGTGACAAATATTTCTTAAGAGAAGATGAGGAAGGTTGTGGTACCTTTCAAAGTGGGGTGAGGTTCCGGTGGCCATAGAAGAAGAGGAGGACTGAGATTGAGAGAGAGTCTCCTGAGTTGAACGGAACAGAGGACTACGAGATGGGACCACTTGGGATGAAGCAACCTCACTGTGACAAAGAAAGCAACCAGGCTACCCTTGAATCCAAAGAATAGAACCAAAGTTACAACATACCCACAACCCCGCGCACTACACCAAATTTCGGAGGACGAAACATAAGTTCATCACAGTGATGTCCGAAGTGTCAGAACAGTGGTAAAAAGTAGCGGATTCGTAAATAATAGTATGATATCAAGAATGGAAGGTGATGACGTAAAATTGCCAATTTACCAAGGTAACAGGAATGAGGATCTCGAATAGTATTGGTTTTTATGTGAAGTGGTATGGACTGTGAAGCAAGTCCAAGACGAAGATATAAAAAAGGGACATCTAGTGACAACCTTTAGGGGCCGTGCACTAGACTGGTTCATGAAATTTATACAAGTATCTACGAGAAGTTGAGAGAATACATTGCCACAGATTAAGGTAGGATTAATTGATGTTTTCGGGAAGCCGAAATCTGAGTCACAATACATCACGGAACTAAAGGAGATTAAGCAATTTCCAAATGACTCAGTGTGGGAGTTCGATCAGTGATATAAAACTTGAATGGTGAAAGTCAACTTTGGGATGAGCGACGTACATCACAAAGAATGGTTTATCGCGGGTTTAGTCCAACACATTCATGGGATATTGATGCAGTAGAAAATCACATCCCAAGCAGAAGCACTGGAGATTGCAATGAAGTTGGAGGCTTCACCAGTTGGCGAAGCAGGATTAGGCCTGAATCATATTCAAGCGTAGCTGGAAAATTGTTGGCACCCCAACAAGTCCCCTCAAATTTTGTAAAATCAAAGGGGCCCCCATTCGAATTTTGTAAATACTTAGGTTTCATTTTTTTTGTTTTTTTTATCTTGCTTGATTTAGTTAGTTGTTTGACGCTCTCCTTTTGGATCCTTGACTTTTTGCGTTGCTTTTCTCTGGCTTGGTTTCATCGCATGAGGTTTTATGATTTGATCGATTTTAGTTGCTTGAATTTTATGGCTTCTCAAATGGTGACTTGATGATGCTTGCATGATGTTTATTAGCCTTATCCGAACTAGTTCCATATTTTGGTTATGAAAATTGGATTAAATTTATTTCATTGACAATTTTGTCAAAAATTGGTTGTTTTCGGTTCATTAATGAATTAGAAGTGTGATTGGGAAGATCATGGTAAATTAACTAAACACTCAATCTCAAATTTTCCATTCATATCTTAAAAGAGTCAAAATTGTTCATTTTGAAGTAAAGTATTATTTCTTACAAAGTATAATTTGTCTTTATTCTTTGGTAAATAAGTCTCATGATTTATTTAATGGCTTGTTATGTTTATATATATATATATATTTTTTTTCTGAAGAAAAAAATCTCTTATTCTATTAGAATAACATAGTGTGTCCATGAAGGACTTACATCATTGCTACATGAGCATTCTTTAAATTTTGGAGATCATTCTCCTCCACAAAACATTACAATTGCGTTACATTTCGCTTATAGCCAAAAGTCTAGAGTGTCTCTTAATTTCCAACTCAAAATATAGAAGAAGCAGATTTGCTAATCAATGTACTTCCCAAATACTCCTCCTCTTCTAAAGTCCCGGGAACCACCAGCAGTGCTTACTTTGAGAGGGAGTTAGCCTCCTCATTAAGCTCCCTGTATATATGAGTGAAAGTGATGCGCTGGAAATTTGTTATTAGTCTTTCAACCCGCACCAGAATATGTTGTTAATGAGGAGCTCTTATTTGCATGCACTTATTTGACCAGTCAATAACCATTGTTGAGTCACCAAAGATATGCAATATGGTTATATTCCTTGTTAATGTTGCATTTAGAACTACCCAAAGAGCCGCAAGATCTGCTTTGTTGTTTGTGCTATGTCCTGGACCAAATTTAATCATGTACTTTTTTTTGAATTTTCATAAAGAACTGCTCCAGAACCACCAAGAGAAGGACTACCTTGACTTGCTCCATCAAATAAATCCCATGGTAAATATTTGTCAATAACTTATGAGGAAATAATCCGGTTTCTTTTATGTTTGATCTCTTTCTTATGCTCACGATACCACTACAAAATCATGGTAGTAGTTAGCTCAACTAGTATTCTTTGATTCAAAACGATTGGCAAATTTCTATCCCACCAAATTTTGTAATTGAAAAAGGATGGGAATGCATCAAATATTTATACCATTGATTTGGACCACCATTTTTTGTAGCAATCTATTGATTCAAACCCAGTCGATAGGGGTTCCCATCACTGTCGACACCAGCCCACCGTGATCTCCCTAAGCACTGGCCCAGACAGGTTTCATCCCGTCTAGCAACACCTGCGAAGCAAATGAGGTCTCACCCAAGATGTTCAAGGGAGAGTCGACGGAACCATGTTTCCTTCGAATGAAGGAGAATGTTTGCGGCAACGATCACTTAAAATTATTGCGACATTCAGAGATAGATCTATGCATTTAACTTTGACATCATTGTGTTCATTGCATCATTCAATAGAAACAGTCATCGCAACAAGTATAACAGTAAAGCATTAATTACAGTAAGAAAACATATCATTATTCATACATCGCAATATGCATTACCATAAGTGAACAGACAATGCATAGGGATTTCGCAAAACAGCTCTGTCATGTCATATTAACTCAGCAAAACCCAGGTACAATATATCCGCAAAACATAGATCTCGCTAGTATCTCTTGATCTCAGATACAGACTCAAAGACGCACATATCCAACATCTAAGGAGCCATACTAAGATTATTCAACACTTACAACTTATGTCTATATATAGGCTTCTTCCCTTACAATGCTTGTCCACTTTCTAACAACTTCCTAACCGACATTGACTCAATATCTAAATGACTTGGTCTAATTGACCCAAACTAACTGACATGGCCCAAAATAACCCAAAACCCTCATACTACTGTACAATTAGATCAAAAATACATAAAATAATATCCTTTAAGCCCAACTTTCCACCTTTCACGGTATCGCAGCACTCCCGGTGTCACACTACTGACCCATCCTAACTGCCTGCCAATAGGACCCCAACACAATCTTGTGGCTCACCCTCGAGCCACGTCAGCAGGACATGGTGTGCTTCGGACTCGGATATGGCTGAACTATATTTCTACAACTGTTCTTGTTGTCTGGATCACGCAATGTTGTCCTGCTTCTTCTGCTACACTGATGATCGACTCGCTGTCATGCACTTCTCACCTGAAGTGGTCATTCCCCAGCTTGCTATCGTGTACCTCACAAACTCATCCTCCAGTCTCGAGGGCTCGGTTGCAGATTGAGAAGAAGTTTACGAATAGCTCCACGGTGTGAACCATGCTAGCGTCCTAGGAAAATCTGTTTCGCACTGATAAGCACATGCTACAGGGACTAGGGGGCTGCCACCCCCATCTTTTTTTTGTCCATAGGGACCATGAGGCTTCGAACTATCACCATCTTCCTAGACATCTCAAAAGGGACTCCATGCTTGTAACCCCCGAGTGTCTGCGCCGCGGCTCGCTCCAGGCGCTCATGCACACTCGTTGTTCAGGCCCTCAGCACGCCTGGTGTGCTACCACACGAAATGAAATGGATCATTTCCACAGCCTCCATGGAATTCCTAACTTAGCTAGGTGCCTAACCCTCTTGCAGTATAACTACCTCTCAATTGGAAATATCGTTGTGCTCGACTATCCTCTGGTTCCTCTATTTATACATTGCCTTCGGCCGGTCATCTGCCTCAGCAATCATTTGCACCACCCATTCACATAAGATGCCAATCATGTCATTTCGTTGTGATGTGTGAGTATGAACTAAACTGCTGACATGTAGCGTGGAAGCCATACTGCCTCCGGTTTCCATTCGTGCCAAAGTGTGCAAACCATCACCCCAGGTTCCATCGGCCATACTGCCATGGTGTACTCGTCATGCCAAACATGTGTGCTTCTATTGGAAATCCGAGCCGACTAACGATCATACCTTCCCAAAAGAAAAAGTTATGTTTGCTAATGATTCGTAATGATTTCTGATTTGACCCAGTCGTGACCCTGCTACTGTCGTGGACCACTCCTAACTTATGGCACAAGCCTCCCTGCCTGCGCATTCTTGTCTCTGTCGGTGCGCCGTCCTGCCACCAATCAACCTGCATTTTTTTTAGTTTTTTTTCTTGATGCGACTCAGGCATCGCACTGATCCAAGCCCGACTAATAGGGCTTCAACCTACTACCATTAATCAACTTTGGGAGCATCGCTCCGTCCAACTGCTGCAACTGTACTGCGCCTCCTGAAGTGATGGTACTGATGCGATATGGACCAAGCCAATGCATCTGCAATTTTCCTGGATGTTTCATAAACTTACTGTCATACAATAGTACCAAGTCGCCCTGCTGAAATTGTTTGTTTTTTATGTGGCGATCGTGCCAAGCCTTCTGGCGATCCTTCTCCACACTTTGGTGGAATCCTGCAATAAAGCGATCTTCCTCCAGTTGTACTAACTGCACTAGACGTTCTTCTAATGCTACTGCAGCATTCATACCGGTCGCTGCTGCTATGTGTAGACTTGAAACAATGTACTCCATTGGAATAATCGCTTCTTGTCCATATACTAACTTGAATGTTGTCTGTCCGGTTAGTTGTTTACAGGTGGTGCGATACACCCACAACACTGCTGGGATTTTCAGATCCCAGTCATCGCAGTTTGCATTGCACACCTTTGTCAACGCAGGCTCCAATATCTTGTTAAAATATTCCACTGTGCCATTTTCCTGTGGATAATATGGCATACTCTTCTTATGCTGTATATGCAATTCTTCCGTTAATGCGTTGATGGTGCAATTGAGAAAGTGGTTTCCTTGATCACTCAACAATATCTTGGGGCAGCCGAAGCGAGTGACAATGTTGTTGAACAAAAACTGCACGACCATGGCCATGAAACAATCAATGACTTATGCAGCCTCCGCCCATCGTGTCAAGTAATCTGTCGTTGTGATGATGTATCTTGCACCAGTGTGCTTCCCCAGTGGATTGATTGGTCCCACGAAATCTACTTCCCATTTGTCGAATGGCTGTAGTGTTAGCTAAGGAATCAACAGCATCTCATCCCTCCTGGATGGATTCCCTATTCTCTCACAAACATCGCAGGACCGCTCATAGTCGGTCACATCATTGTGTAGTGTGGGCCACCAGAGTCCTGCACGAAGCACCTTCCTAGCATTTGTCCGGTCGCCATAGTGCCCTCCAGCCACACTGGCATGTACTTCTGACAAGATCTACCCTTGCTCATGTGGAAAGACACATCGTTGCAATATCTCATCTGTGCCCATCTTGTATAACTCTCCTGCGATTAGCTGTAAATCTGCAGCCAAGACTACCAATAGCTTCTTCTGACTAGTGGTGAATTCTTCTGGTGCAGTACTTGTCACCATAAATTGAATGATTTCTTCAAAATAACCATCAGCAACTTCAACCTTAAACAGTTGTGCATCAAGTAACCCGTCTTCAATGTTAGTTGGCTCCTCTCCTGTTTCAATCCATGATAGATGATCAGGGCCAGCATTCAACTGCCCTAGCTTCACAATTACTTCAAAATCAAATTCTTGAAAAAGAAGTAGCCACCGACATATCTTCCCTCCCAACACAGGCTTATTGACCATGTATTTCAATGAGGAGTGGTCTGTGAACATCTTAAAATGTCCACCCAAAAAATAATGTCAAAACTTTTGCAACGCATAGACCATCGCCAAGCCTTCCCTCTTGGTAGTGGTGTAATTTATTTCTGCGGATGACAATTTCTGACTTGCGAAAGAAATAGGGTGATCGATATCCCCCTCTCCTGATTGCGCTAGCACCACACCTAATGCAATCAACGATGCATCGACATGGACATGGAACTCCTTACTCCAGTCTAGAAAGACCAGTATCGATGTCGAATCCATCTTCACCTTCAGTGTCTCGAAGCTATCCTGACATTCAAGGCTCCATTGAAATACCGCATGTTTCTTCAATAGCTTCTCCATAGGGGATGTGATTGCTGCATATCCCCTGATGAACTTATGATAATACCCAGTATGCCCCAAAGTCGCCCTCAACTGCTTAACATTAGTCGGCGGTGTTAAGCTCAAAATGAGCACAATCTTTGTTGGATCGACTAACAACCCCTGTTTTCATACAATGTGACCTAGCAATATCCCAAATGGTGCACAAAAGATGCACTTCTTCAAATTCAATGATATCTGGTGTTGTCAGCAACGCTCCAGCATCAACCGCAGATTGGCCAGATGATCACGGATCAAACCATAGACTTTCCAATCATCCATGTATACCTACAAAATTTTTTGAATGAAATCCTGGAACGCAACAACAACAACCCGTGAGAAGATTGCAGGTGCGTTCTTCAATCCAAACGGCATCACGGTGTACTAAAAACAACCCCATTCTGTCACAAAAGTCATCTTGTGGCGGTCTTCCTTAGAAATGCGGATCTGATGATAGCCCAAAAACCCATCCGTGAAAGAATACATCTCCTAGCCGCCCACACCTTCGAGTACTTCATCAGTAAATGGGGTCGGAAAGGGATCATGCAAGCAAGCGTCATTCAACTTCCACAAATCAACACAAATGCGCATGTTGCTAGTCTTCTTGTCCTGCACCACCATAGGACTGATCCATTCTAACTCTTCGACTGGTTCAATGATACCAGCATCCAACATGCGATCAAGTTCTACCTTGACCCTCTCCTTATGTCGTGGATTCATCCGATAGGGTTGCTTCCTAATCAGTTTAGCATCTAGTTTCAAGGGGATCTTCATCTCACCTAAATCACCCAAGATACCTTTCATCTCAGAAAACTTCGTAGGAAAGAGGTCTTGGAATTCATGTAGCAAATCGGTGACCTTTCCCATCATCTCACCATCCCAATAATCTCCAACATTCGCGAACTTGGGAGTGGACTTCGGCCCAATATTGATCTTACAGAACTTCAATGGCTAGCTGATCGGATCATTGGGCGCATCAGGTGCTATCACATCGCGACTTCCTTCAGATTCGAGAATATTTATATTCTACGGATCATCACCGTCTTCGGGCCCACCGTTGATATTGTAACATTCCATCATGGATTTCATATGGTAGTGCACATGTGGATCCGTTGGATATACGACCGGAACAACCTTCAGAACCACATCGCGGATGAGCTGCAAAGCATTATTGTATCAAGGTTGGCATCCGCGAAGCTGAACGTATGAGTGAAGCATACCGTCAACTCCACCCAAGTGGTAATTTCTCCTCGCAACTCAGCTGCAGTATACCATGATCACAGCATCTCATCTAAAGTATGAATAAAGGCATGGACCCACTCATCTTGCATCACGATTCCCACAATGTCTGACACTCCCTCAAATGACTTCCAGGTTTATTCCGACCATGTTTTGGCTTCTCAAATTCGAAATTAGTGCTCCTAACAAGTTATGACAACCTCCTGAGCTGATCTAGGGGTCACCAATGAGAACATTCTTCCCATCTCCTATCCTCCAAGCAGTCCATTGACCAATTAATGGGAAGGATAAAACTAGCTCCTTCCATCCCATAGAACCTCCTTTATAAATTTTGTTTGCAATTCTGTACCAGTCAATTATAGAAGCATTTAGACAGTACTTGGATATCAAGGTTTTTCCCCACAGAGCGTCACTATTAACAGTTAATCTCCAAAGTGATTGGAAAAACAAGTATGGGTTCTTTGTTCCCCACCCTCCCAACTCCTTGGGATTTGCTAATACTTTCCACCTTACCAGTTCATAGATTTGCTAATGCCCTCCTTCTGTTTGATGGCAGTTCATAGACGACATAAACACTTTTTTCTTATCTTTGTAAGTATCCCTTTTGGTATGTAAGCTATGGATGCCCAATAAACTGGAATACTCTACAATACTGCTTTTAAAAGTGTCAGACGACCTCCTCTGGAGAGAAATCTATTGGTCCAATTTGAAATTCTAGCCTCAATATTGTTATAGATCCAAATCTAGTCTTTGAACGAATATGCATTGGGTTTGAGCAAAAATCCCAAATATTTAAAACCATCAGTAAGGGATATTTTTTGGAAAGAAATCTCCGTAGAACTCCTTTGGAATATATCTCCTGAATCTCCATTCAGTAAGAAACAAGATTTTTCTACGTTAATTTCCATCCTTGTTGCTGACTTATATAGAGATAAGATCTGAGCTAGAGATGGAAGGTTTATTTCAGTGCTTTCACTCAGTATTAAAACATCATCCACAAACAAGATATGAGTAATTTCCACCATAGATGAGATCGAGACCCCTTTGAATGAGCCCTCTTCAACTTTATGAATAAGCTTGCTTAAAGCTTCAGCCACCAGTAGAAACAAAAAGGGAGACAATGGGCATCCTCGACGTAATCCTCTTCCAAGTCTGAAAAAACAAGAGGGAGACCCATTGATAATAATTGCCATTGAAGATGTGGTAACACAACTCATAATCCAATTCACCAAATCAATGTCAAACCCAATCTGAATCAAGAGAAGGCATAAGAAGGTCCAGTTGACCCTATCATAAGCTTTTGATAAATCCAATTTGAGGGCAAATGCCTACTCTTTTTTCTTATGAAATGTGTGGATTGCCTCCTGTGCAATGGATACACCGTCATGGATTTATCGATTAAACAAAAACCCAAACTGTTCTTCCGAGATGATTTGGCTAAATATCGGCTTCAATCTCTGAGCAATAACCATGGATATAATTTTATAAATCACATTGCAGGAAGAAATTGATCTGAAGTCCCCGAATTTTGTTGGTTTTTGTTTCTTCGGAATTAAGGCCAAAAAGGTGGAGTTCAAAGAGCCTAGCAATTTCCTAGAACGTTGAGACTCTCTGACCATCTTTAAAAGATCATCCTTCAAAAGATCATAAAACACAATATAGAACTCCACAGAAAGACCATCTGGACCTAGGATTTTTCCTTTTTGGAATGAATGTACAATGTAGCTTAATTCCTCTTCTGAAACCTCCACTTTCAAATAATCATTCATCTCTTCTGAGATTGATCTAGGAAAAAGTATTAGAACCTGTAACATTTCTTGAATTGGACTTCCGCTAGGTTCACCAAAGATGTTCTTGAAGTATTGAATTCCAGCTTCGCATTTATCCTTGAAAGAATCGACTATGTTTCCCTGAGAATTTATGACCTCTGCAATGGTATTCTTACTTTTTTGTGTGAAGCAAAATGATGGAAAATTTTTGTGTTATTATCCCCTTCTTTTATCCAAATTGCCCTACATTTTAACCTCCATAGTTTCTCTTCATTAGCCAAAATATTCATTCTACTAGCCTCCAACTCCTTCATCAAGTTCAGTTCTTCTTCATTAAAAATCCCGGCCTCATTCTCCTTATAAAAGTTCTTAATTTTTTCTTCCACCACTTTCAACTCTGCCTGTTGTTTGTCTCTAAATTGTTTTCCCAATTTTTTAGATACCTTCTTTTCTACTAGAAGGTTATTCATGAATTGCTTCATAAAAGTTTCAGATGAATCTTCTCTTAATGGAATCCAATGATCCTTAATTAACTTCATATACTCCTCTTCTTTTAACCAAACAGGATTACATTTGAAGGGAGAAGGGGGTTTCTGTTCCTGCTTTTCTACAGACAACATGATTGGACAATGATCAGACAACACGACTTCTTCCACCCATGAATTAATAGTGAGGGACCCTATAAAGAAGCTTTCCGAATCCAAGAAACATTCTAATATCTTGGAGATCGCACTATCACCACTTCTTATATTCCTCCATGTAGGCTCCATCTTTACAGGGCTCACATCTAACAACCTTTTTGAGTCAAACAAAGCCGTGAAAAAATTTCCCAGTGAGTCTCTTCGCGCTAGATTCCCCCAAATTTCTCTTTCTGAAACAGTTAAATTTAAGTCACCTCCGATAATAGTGTTATGGTCTTCCCAAAGATTACTCGCAAATAAATTCTCCCATAACACTTTCCTGCTTGTGAAGGGACCATATATATCATAAAAAGTAAACACTTCTCATGAATTCGTATTCTCCAGAAGTGTCTTCAAAACCTTTTCCTGATGATCAGAGCTAACTAATTTTAGCTCGGGGCTCCATGTTGTGAGTAAACCTCCTGAATGCCCATCAGCATCCACATGAGCAAAGGACCGACTTCTTAAGAAAGGTTCAAGAGAATTTTGACCTTTTACACCTTCTGTCATTGTTTCTTGTAAGAGGAAGACCGAAGGTCTGAAATTGGTAATTTCATCCTCTTAAGGGCGTTTAGCTTTGGGGAACCCCCTAGACCCCTAGTGTTAAAAGACATGCACCACATTAGGGGCCCCTCGAAAGGGATTTTTCCGCTCCAAGGGCCCTGGAAATGGTTGACTGTTTTCCACCTTTAATATCTAAAAGAGCTTGACTCTTAGCTTTGGATAACTCGGATTTTCTTCCCACTGTTAATTTAGGAGGTGGTATTGTTTTTAGACCTCCATATTAAACCTCAGTATTTTTTTCAATTGAGACTGCTTTTGACCTGGTATTGTAGACCTTCTGGGGAGCCTTCTTCGGGGACAAAGCAATTAAGGTTGAGGGAGAAAGGGATTCAGAAATAAGGGCCATACTCTTCAAAGGTGAAAGGGTTCCGAAATGGGGAGAATCAGAGCCCAAAATAGGTTTATCTGTCACTGAAATTGGTGAAGGAATTAAAATAAGCAAATTAACTGCAACAAGCCTTGACCTCCAAGTTTGAGCAAAAAATCGTCCTATCCGAAGTGAGGCTGTCATAATCAACCAACTCCTCCTCCATTCTTGGTCCTAGGTTTGCGTTCCGTCTGGCGCTTGGTCTTCTATTGCGTGCTAACCCTGGATACGGAGAAAACGCTAAAAGACTACCTTTAACGAACAAGCAAACCATTGTCCTTCATAAAACTTGACCTTCGGGTGATTCGCAACGTCATTGCTCTTGTTATGTTTATATATACATATATGGAAATAGTTATATTTTCATATTACTCTTTTGATAAATATTCCAAGTCATGTTATAATTTTCTAATAACAATAAGACAATATTATTCCAATATAATAAAAGTTAACATTTATTAGTTAACATTTATTAATTATTTTTATTGTCCAATTATATTCAATATTTATAAGACAATGTTGATAATGTATTTAACATAGTTAGCTTTTACATCATAACTAAAGACACACGTTACTAATAGGAAAGGTCCATCTTATATATATATTCAAAGAAATAACTTTATTTCCACACATAACATTTGATTACCAAATTTTTGTCATTTTCTATCTAAAATTTGGTTCCCAAGTATTCAATTTTTTGCACATAATGTCACTTTACCAATCTGCATTAATATAATTCACTTAGTTCTTTTTGGATAGTGTACATTTATATAGGAATAAAATAAAGATTTAATTGTGCCAATTTTATGTAGCTAGTGCATGAATCCACTTTGACAAAGTTTTGTCATAAATTTTGGACATTAGCTTTTGTTTTTTCCTTGGGAATAAATAAATGGTTAAACTGGAATCACATAACAATAAACAATTGCCACTCTGTTGTCATAGGAAAGGAAAATGACGGACTTACTCCCAATAGTGATTATCCACATGGAAAAGATGTGTTTCTAAGTCAATCAAGATTACAAATTTGAAGGCTCCATTTTCTCAAAAAAGTTCGTGGTCTTAAATGAGAGTAGCACACCAGCGCTGATAAAGGGTGAAGATATTTCCCGAATATTTCTGATCGCTACATGAAGGAAGATGAGAGATCGCACGAGCTTCAATATCTCCCCATAAATCATGTTGTGGATCATGATAAAGATTACTGAATTATTTCCCTTAACTATCAAGCTTGTGGCAGATAAGGGAGAACACCAGGAAATGTGCCAGCTCTTGATAAAATCAATACGTGTTCACAGTAAAAGAAAATGCTGAATTTACTCGAAGCTGTATACCACGCCAATAAGTTGTTTGTTTCTAAATTCATAAAGAACTGAACTCACACGGTTATTAAGAACATGAAATTTGCAGATTTCGAAGGAACTCCATCACGCAGAGATTTAGATGGAGCTCATGGAGAAATGGGCGCAGTCTTTATCGCCCGGAAGTTGCAACCTCAACAAAGAAGAAAGAAAGCACGCCAGTGGGATTCTCCATTTTCAACGGCCCGGTTTGATCTGCAGAAAAAGAGAACATTGGGTGCACGTCTTTGAAAGAAGAACCAATATTCTTGAGTTCGTAGAAGGCGGCACCATCAAAAGTGTTGCAATTGATTAATTGCTCCACCGTTCACAGAGACGCCCCCGGAATTTCCAAAAGGCATCACCGCCCAAATCTGATTTGAAAAGCCAGAAATTAATTAAGATAAACTAAATCAGATCTTATTTTGACTGTTTAATTTTTGAATAGTCATTCATAACCGACTGAAACATTAAGGTTGAAGCGACACTTAGAAACTCTGTTGCAGCATATCCAGTTTTGAAGAGGCATTTACAGTCAGATATTTAACAGCTCAAGAATGCAACAGAACACAGTATTTAATTTGTGTAGATTAGATTTTGTTACGAAGGGTTAATTGTATTTATTGTATGATTACCCTAAAGCATTATAAATACTTTCATTGTAATCGTGATTCATAGAGAAGTAATACGGAGTGAATGAACATAGTTGAAATCAATCTCATAATTTTATTGTGTATTTTTTTGTTATGCTCTATTTCATGAGTTTGTAAACTCAGAATTATTTTGATGTTAGTTTGTTGTAGCAGCTTAAGAAATTAATGTTATTTTGAGAGTTAATTATATTTGCTTGTTATTAGACAAGTTTGTGAACCGAGGGGTCATCATAACGCAGCTGTAGCAGTCAGCTGCAACAATCCTGTAGATGACCGTTAGTTGAAACAGTGAACTGCAACACAGTTGCAAGCAGCCCTGTAGGTGAAATTTCCGAGTCTGTAAATTCGTGTGTGTTGCTGGAAGTAATTGCAACACCCCCTGCCTTTCCACAGTGGTATTAGAGCCTAGTTAAGGTTTATTTCTCGTTTTTGTTTTGAGTAATTTGGATTTAATTAGTGATGGCTACTAATTAGTGGTATCAGTACACCCACAAGTTCGTGTGTTGATTAAAAGGAATTATGACACTTGGTTTATTAAGATGAGAACTATCCTGCATGCTCAGGATATTTGGGAGTTTGTTACGATTGGCTATCCAGAGCCAGCTGATCAAGCCGCTGAATTGACTCTGTCAAATGCTGAGCGTGTTCTATTGAAGGAGAATAGGAAGAAGGACAACAAAGCTCTTGGACTTATTCAACAAGGCCTAAATGAATCTATATTTCCGAAGATTTCAAGCGCTGAGTCTTCGAAGAAGGCTTGGGACACTCTTGAAACCTGCTATCAAGGTGTAACCAAGGTGAAGAATGTTAAATTGCAGAATTTAAGAAGGGATTTTGAGAATCTGAAGATGAAGGATAGTGAGACTCTTGATAATTTTATGACTCAAGTTATGAGTACTGTAAACCGGCTGAGACAATATGGTGAAGACCTCTTAGATCAGCGTGTGATAGAGAAATTGTTGAGATGTTTGCCAAAGAAGTTTGAAGCAGTGGTTGTTCCAATTGAAGAGTTTAAAGAACTCAATCAAATGCACATTGATGACCTGATTGGTTCTTTGATTGCTCATGAATGAAGAATGAACAGGTATGATGACACTCCATTAGAAAATGTTTTTAAATATCACTTACATGTTACTAGAGGCAGAGGCAGAGGAAGGACTAATAGCAGAGGAAGAGGAGGTCGAACTGCTGATCATTGTGACAACAGAAATTATTCAGAATTTTAAGAGAAGTTACAGCAAAATACTCCTAGCATAAGGGGGAGTAGCAGCAAAACGTGGCAGCCAAGAAATCAAAGGTATGATAGATCTAAAGTTCAATGTTTATATTGCAAGAAATTTGGCATTATGCTAACAAGTGTTGGAAGAAGCAAGCTGATACTGGTAAGATGTCTACACACATTTTAGAGGAGACTGAAAATGAAGAGAAACCTATGTTTCTTACTTGTAATGCCACCCAGGAAATTTCAAAAGATATATGGTTCTTGGACAGTGCATGCAGCAATCACATAACTGGAAATAAGGAGTTATTTTCAAGTATAGATACAAACATTCAGTCTGAAGTGATGTTGGGTAATGACTATAAGGTAAAAGTTAATGGTAAAGGTGTGATTGTTGTATATGCCAAGAATGGTAAAAGAAGAATAATTCATGATGTTTATTATGTTTCCGATTTAACGTGTAATTTATTGAGTGTGGGACAGTTGTTGGAGAAGAAGTACAGAGTGTTCTTTAAGAACAAAGTATGTACTATTTATGATAAATTTCCAAGTAAGGAGTTGATAGCCAGAGTAGAGATGACAAAGAATATAATGTTTTCGTTGATTATGAGGAATGATTTGACTAACTATTTGAATGCTTATAAAACTAAGAGTTTAGATCAATCATGGTTATGTCATTTGAGGTATGGCCATTTACATTTTGGTGGCGCAAATCTGTTACAGAAAAAGCAAATGGTAAAAGGGTTGCCCAGTATCCAGCAGCCAACAAGCTCATGTGAAAGTTGCATATTGGGAAAACATCATAGAGAAAAATTCATCTCTGGAGTCTCATACAGAGGAAAAACACCGTTGGAGATAGTACACATAGATTTGTGTGGACCGATGCAAACACCTTCTCTGACTGGTAATGTTTATTTTATTACTTTCATTGATGATTTCAGTCGAAAAAATTGGGTGTATTTGTTGAAATAGAAATCTCAAGCATTTGATGTGTATTAAAGTTTTAAAGCTATGGTTGAGAAGGAGAGTGACAGATGTATTAAATTCTTGAGATTAGATAGAGGAGGTGAGTATATGTTGAATGAGTTTGTGAAATTTTGTAAATATCATAGAATTAAAAGACAATTTATTGCTCGCTACACTCCACAACAAAACGGAGTAGCAGAAAGAAAGAGCCGAACCATTATGAACATGGCTCGAAGTATGATGAAGGAGAAGCATCTTTCAGATGAATATTTGGGGAGGTGCTGTTATTTGCGCAGTGTACATTCTGAACAGAAGTCCAACTAAGAGCGTGAAGGATCGAGTTCAACAACAATCATGGAATGGTAAGAGTAGCAGCATATCTCATTTAAGATTTTTTGGTTGTGTAGCTTATGCACATGTACCTGAAGAGATGAGGAGAAAATTAGATGACAGAAGTCAGAAATGTATTTTTGTTGGAAATGGTGAAGAATCTAAAGCATATAGACTCTATAATCCAATCACCAAGAAGTATGTGATCAACAGAGATGTGATGTTTAAGGAAGAAGCATGGGATGGTAGCATAGATAAGTTGGTTGCAGAGGACGTTGTTACATCTCACGCAGAAGGTGAAGAAGATGAGCATGGCATACATGGAGGACAGTTAACTCCACAAATGCCTACACCAGCAGTAAGGACACCTTCCAGAACGCCCAGAACTCAAGAACGTGGTGAACCATCAAGTGTTGGTAGACGGCAAGAAACAGGATCATAGGTAAGTAATGAATCAAATCCTACATTGGCTTCATTAAGAAACAGAGTTAGAGGTCAAAAGACTAGAAGTTTGAGAGAACTGTATGAGCAAGATGAAGAAGTAGATCAAGTTTCAAATTTTGCATTGATAGCATGTGATCCTATAAGTTTTGATGAAGCAGTTAAAAAGGATGTTTGGATAAAAGCAATGAATGAAGAAATTGATGCCATTGAAAGAAATAATACTTGGGATCTTGTAGATCTTCCTGATAATAAAAATTGTATTGGTGTCAAATAGATTTATAAGACTAAGTTAAATGTTGATGGTGAAGTTGAAAAATACAAAGCAAGACTTGTAGCTCAGGGATTTAGTCAACAACTTGGTATTGATTATAATGAAACGTTTGCACTTGTAGCCATACTAGATACGGTAAGGATGGTATTAGCTATTGCTACTCATAATAAATGGTATGTATATCAAATGGATGTAATGTCTGCATTTTTTAATGGATCTTTAGAAGAAGAGGTTTATGTGAGACAACCTCTTGGATATGAAATTGATGGACAGAATGACAAAGTTTACAGATTAAAGAAAGCATTGTATGGTTTGAACCAGGCACCTAGAGTTTGGTACAGCAGGATTGATGAATATTTGAATAGTGAAGGATTCAGTAGAAGTCCAAGTGAGCCAACCTTGTATACAAAAGTAAACCAAGATGGTAAGATACTGATTGTTTGCTTATATGTTGATGATTTGATATTCACTCGAGATCTTTCAGTAGATGAGTTTACGAAAGCCATGAAAACAAAATTTGAGATGACTGATTTAGGAATGATGAAATATTTTCTTGGTATTGAAGTAACTCAGTCTGAGGATGGTATTTTTATAAATCAAACTAAGTATGCAAATGATGTACTGAAGAGATTCAGAATGATGAATTGTAAGCTAGTTGTAACACCAATTGCAACTGGTACAAAACTCATTAAGGAGGATGATGGGTCAAAAGTTGATCCAACGTTGTATAAGAGACTGGTAGGAAGTCTCATGTACTTGACTGCAACAAGACCTGATATAGTGTTTGCAGTAAGTATGATTTCAAGATTTATGGAGTCTCCAAAGAATACCCACTGACAAGCTGGAAAGAGGATTCTGAGATATATTGTTGGAACAACAAATTTTGGATATACTGACAGTGATTTTGCAGGTTCTACAGATGATAGAAAGAGTACATCTAGATATGTATTCAGTTTTGGGATCGCGATCAGTAACGTGGGCTTCAAAGAAGCAGCCCATAGTGACACTATCCTCTGTTGAGGCAGAGTTTTTGACGTATATGTAACTTCAGAATTTATTTTACCCATGTGTATTGTACTCCTATAGAGATGTTATTATTCCTCTATATGGAAGTGTTTGTATTCCTATAGAGATGTTATTATTCCTCTATATGGAAGTGTCGTCATTTATATTGTAAGTGTCGTAACTTATACTTGATGGGTTATTAGACCACCAAGTGTGGGGTCGGCTCGGATTACATTAACCATGGTTTATTAGCCAAGCTAGACAAGTCGCCCCCATTAGTTTATTGGGCAAGACAGGACAAGTATAAATAGAGATCTGGAGATCTCTATTTGATCACTCATTACTCACTTCTATCTCTCTCAGAAAGTGGTGCACTTGTGAGGAGGAGGATCATCTGCTAGGAGAAGACTATCTCTTGTACGTTGGTTGTATCATTGCTCTATCTATCTCTGAGAAAGTTGCGGGGTTTTTCACCTTCTTGGTTTTCCCTGGTGAAACTCTGTGTCTCTTGTGTGCTTGCATTATTGTGTCCATGATTGATATGCTGCAGATATGTTGTAGATATGTTATACATGTTATTCTCTCAGTTAAGATCCTTGATCAGATTGAAATTTCTGAAAAACTAACATGGTATCAGAGATAGCCTGAAAGAAGGCATGGTATGGAATGTATGACACTTGTTGCACTTGCGATGTTAGGGCCTAATATAGAAAAAACCATCATTGTAGAAATTTCTCTATAAATCCATTTCAACAAGGTTTCCGGATCTAAAACTATTACAGGTCGAATATAACATCTCCATGTACCTTGTATCTGAAGCACAACATCTAATTTGTTGTACTTTGTGTTTTATGATCTGTACAATCTAGGGTTTCTGCCTCTTCCAGATCTGAGTCATAAATAGGTGACCTAGAAAAAAAGGTCATAACTTGGGATAGGAAGCTCCAAATGAAATTTCGTAAAACGTGATAGGTAGCGCACGGACTTTAATTTCATAGGCTGAAGGTTCAAAGGCCGAAAGTGAACCAATGACACGTGGCACTCCATACAAGTTCGCTCTCCTGTTTTATCCCATAAATAGGTCACGTTGCGACACTTGGCATAACTCTCTCTCAGAGAATCGAATTGATGTCTAACCTATGGAGTTGCAAAGATGATAGGTCAGACTACCACAGGAAGAATTTTCAGACCCTTTGGATTCATATTTTCGAAGTTACACCAGAAACAATCAGGTGCATATTTCTATCAAAACAGAATTGGATTTTGAACACCTTCATTCATGGCTCCGGAAATCAGGGTTTCAGAGAAAGTTGGAATTTTTGTAATCGGAGACCACGGATGAATGCTACTCATAAAAATCAAAATTTAGAGACCAAGATCAAATTTTTTGGTTGGGCAGAAGGCCGGACATGATCAAACCCTAGTTCGAGACTTTGATCGGAAAAGTGGAAAATTAGGGCTTCTGCAAAAGTTGGAATTTTTTAAGTCTGTGACCACGGCTGGAAGCTCCTCAGAAAAATAGAAGTTTAGAGCTTTGGATTGAACCTTTTGGTTGGGTAGAAGGGTGGGATTTATCAAACCCTATTTCGAAATCCTGTCCAAAAGATCCGGAAGTTTCAAAGGCAATTTTGAGGGGTGAAACTTTGCAGTTTTCAAATTCTGAGTATACCAGCTTGATCAGCTCATCAAGGCACATCCTTCTATCATTTCAGAAGTTTGAATTTTTAGGGTTTCTCTGACAAACCCTAATCCATCTCCAGATCCAGTTTCTGCAAATCAAGTGGATTGGGTAAATCCTAGAAGAGAATCGTTTGGTCACCTGCATAAGTGAAGAAGTTCATGTTTCAGAGGGAGATGAGGCTAAGACCTTACATAAGAAGATTACAAGCAATCTCAACAGGTATGACTTATCCATGTATGTCACTACAACAAAATAGCCCTTTAGAGGCGGTTTTGTCATTCGGGGGTCTTGGTAACACCCCCCCCCTAAAAGTTTTTTCAGACCTTTGGAGGCGGTCTCTTAAAACTGCCCCTAAAAGTCATGGAAATTAGACTTTTGGGGGCGATTTTTTAAAATCCGTCCCCAAAAGTCCTGAAATTTGACTTTTGGGGGAGTTTTTGGAAACCCCCCCTAAAAGCCCAATTCTCATAACTTTTGGGGGCAGTTTGTCAAAACCCCCCTAAAGTAATGAGAATTAAACGTTTGGAGGCGGTTTTTTTGGAACCCCCCTTAAAAGTCATGAGAATTGAACTTTTGGAGGCGGTTGTTTGAACCACCCCCCTAAAAGCCCAATTCTCATAACTTTTGGGGGAGGTTTGTTAAACCCCCCCCTAAAAGTCATGAGAATTGAACTTTTGGAGGCGGTTTATTGAACCCCCCCCTAAAAGTCATGCGAATTGAAATTTTCGAGGAAGTTTTTTGAAAACCCCCTAAAAGTCATTTATGTACGTGGGTTAGGTGTGTCGCATGGGGTTCAACAATGCATCTCATCAAAACATTGGATCTAAGCATACATAAGCTATTGTAGTGTTAGGAAGGGTGTGCATCATCATTCAACACCATATCCCATTAGAGCTCTACAATTGAGACAGTCATGCTAGGTTTTTCACATCAAAGATGGTTCTCACACTCCAACTTTCCATGATCCATGGTCAAAATACAAACTCGTGTTCCATAACATTATCCTTTATGGATAATGGGCCATGTGTAGGGCCCTAATCACCACATGATTCCTACACAAGGAATACTTAGCTTGTAAGTGGGTATGGTGGCCATTTCAATATTTACAACATCATGGATGGTTCTTGAAGCCTAATCCATGGTGTTAGATCAAAATCTAGTTTATAATGACTGGTAGTTACCTCAAGGTCTTGTGACCTATGGGCATTTCTCTGTACCACCACATAGGCCATAAGCAAGGAATATTTAGCTTTTGAGTAGCACATTGTCATTTTTTTTAGTATTTTCATGTCGTGGATGGTTCTAGGAGCCTATGTTATGGTCTAGGGCCAAAATGTAGCTTCTTGGGCAATAAAAATTTATTTTGAGACTCATGGGCCATGCATAGGGACTTGAGTCATCATACATACCCTAGATACAGAATATTTTGTTTATAGTCTAAGTTCTTGTGTTTATTTTTGCACTAATTTTGGTTTGATAAAATCCCATATAGTGATCATTCAAACCTTGATGTCAAAGTCTTTGATCTAAAACCTTGGTTATAAATAACCCAAGGTCAAATTTTATTTTGTTAATGTGTTGATTTGGTGCAGTAGGCATGTTAGTGATTGGGTTAGGGTTAGAGTGACACTGGCTTAAGGGGGTATTTTCTACAATTTCATAATGTGGTAGGCTTTAGGGAGTTTTTGGATTAGAAGCGAGGCACCTAAGGGATCAATGGGTTAGTGGGAAACTAGGGGTTATGGTTTTGTTGGTACTAGTGGTTAAGTGGTTTATAAGTTATCATGTTATTCGGTTTGGTGCTAGATGTTAAGGTTAGGTACGAGGTGAGGGGGTTAGAGGTTGAAGCTTACTAGGTGCATGAATTCATTACATATATCAAGTGTGCCAAGTGCATGAGTCATTTACATGGGTTGGTTGTGTTAGGTCAGTGTCTAATTAGTGGCATTTTTTATGGTGGCCATTTCAATATTTGTAATACAAAGGATGGTTCTCGTGGCCTGGACTATGGCATGTGAACTAAATTTAGGGTCTAATACCATATTAATTTTCCACTGGGTTGATGGTCCATGCATGTTAACCTAGATTACGACATAAGAATCTCTAGCCTATATGTGAGATCATCATGATCATCATTGTCACATCGTCGATGTCATTGTTGTTGTTGGTTTGTCCATGGTTATGTAAACCAATAAACCAACCATGGTTTAATATTTATAGGTTATGTAAACCAATAGTGGTTCTCATAACCTAAATAATGGTCCATGGTTAATAAATTTACTATATGATTCATGGTCCATGTGTAGGGCCCTACACATAATTACTTTACCTTACAAGCGAGATATTGTGGCCATTTCAATATTTGTAACATTGATGATGGCTCTCGTGGCCTATACCATGGCCTATAAACTAATTTTAGGGCCTAATACCATATTAATTTGCTATGGGGTTGATGGTCCATGCATGTTAACCTAGACTACTACATATGACCTACATATGGAATATTTAGCCTATATGTAACAATTCCCTCTATTGCTCTTGAGTGATGATTAAGGCCTTGCGACATCACATAATCTATAAAGAGTGAATCTAATTTCAACTACAAGTGGGATATGTTGGTAATTTTTAGATATGTAATACCAAAAATGAAAATTTTCTTGCCAATTTCAACATGCTAGTAATTTTCATTCCATCACCCTTTCTTCTCATTGTTTTCCCCTTTTTGTGAAGGGTGACTCAAGTTGAAGTGGATTCCAATGGACAACAATTGAAACAAGAGAGCATAACATAACACACACATGCCCATATCCAAGGCCTATAAAATATTGCAAACTAATGATTTGAGTGAATTCAAGATGCAATTACAATAATTATTAGACAAAGGGTTCATATGACTAAGTGCATCACCTTGGATAGAACACATATTGGTAGTCAATAAAAAGGATGGAACCTTTTGGATGTGCATTGGTTATTCAATGTTAAATAAGGTGACAATTAAGAACAAGTACATCCTACCCAAATTGATGATCCTCTTTATTAACTTAGATGGAAAAGGTTTTTTCAAAGTTGGACTCAAGTTTTGGGTATCATCAATATATGAGAGAAGTTTCATCTGCATTATTTAAGATATGTCACAACCTGTCGCCTTGTTGTAGACACATGACGCCTTGCTATAGACACATGTTAGTGCATACCATCGACTCAAACTACATGAAGAATGAGCTCTCCACCATCGTCATTGATGCCTATGATTAGAGATGATCAGGGAATAACTTTAGGTTAAACATTCCTGATAATGGCATGGTTCCAAACTTTACACGTATTATTCCTGAGGAGTTGTTGTTAACATGAAGCTTTGGACCCAGTCTAATAAAATATGAGGAGGCAGAATTTTAAAGTTAACCAGAATTTAAATACACTGGTCAGGGCTACTATATTCAACTTCATCAGTTTCATTTCATCAGTTGCCATGTGTGCCTTAAAACAGTGAGTGGAGGTGTCTTTCACCAAAATCCCGATTCCACGTTGATCCTTATTTGTTGCGCCATCGAAGAATCCCATGGGGGAATTACCAAATAAAATTGGATTTATCAAAATGTTTACTTTGTCTGCACCTGGATCTATGACGAATTCTGTTGATGCTTTAATAATCCTTCTCCCAACCTCCTCTAGGTTCTGTCTGTAGCCTTAAAAAAAATGGCATTCATGAAAATCCATAAGCCCCATGTGACAATAAAGGGAATTGATTTTACCTTGGGATTTGTTAAAAATCAGAGCTTTAAATTTTCTTAAAGGGGTTGCAGATGCCAATTATTTTTGACTTGAAGAATGTTACAAATCAAAATCCAAAGATCCTGAGTAATGTTGCAATCTATTGCAAGATGTTGTATGGTCTCCTCACTGCTCAAACATAATGGATAGGCTGAAGGTCCAATTCCACCCCTTTCTTTGTAAATCTCCCCTATTAAGACTTTATTTCGTAAGCATAACCACATACATAGAATTGATTTTGGAGGAGCTTTGATTTTCCATATCACTGTATACCACCACTTCAAATCATCATCCTCATAAAGATATATAAAGGAATTATAGGCCTCTTTTACTGTCACAGTCCCTTCTATTTTGTTCCAAGTCCAAGTCAACCTATCTGGTTCTATAGACAAAGTGATCCCATTTTGGTAAATTCCCTGTATGTATGTGTTCCATTCACTAGCTAGAGTTCTTGTGAGTCTAAGATCTTGTGCAGAGAGCCAAATACTAGAACTTGTCAAGTTGGAGATATTTGTCTTATGTATATATGCAAGATAATAAAGGCCCCGACTGTGTAGGTGTGGTAGCATTTCTTCTGATAGTATAAATCCAGATCCTCCACCCATTAAAGGATCCAAGCCTTCCTTATATAATCCATCAATAAGCGCATTGTATGTGACAACATCGCGACATATGCTTTTGTTGGGCAATTCATGGAAGAGCTTCATTACCTCCTCCAACTTTCCTTTTATACTGAAACCATCAATTAACACATTGCATATGACAACATCAGAGGATATTCTCGTGTTAGCCATTTCATGGAAGAGATTCTTAGCTTCGTCCAACTTTCCTTCCTTACAAAAACCATCGATAATATCATTGTATTCACCCAATTCACTCACCTCCAAAACTTATTCATTGAGTGCAAATCTTTTTAGTCCAACTAACTATGTTTAACTTTTATTTAAGATTGTAAGTTGTACCTCATATGTTAATAATTTTTTTCCATTGAACAGGGCGATCAATTCATTCCTTCTTGTAGTGATATGCATATGGAAGTAGCTAAATTTACAAGGATGTGGCAAGAAAAGTAGAATTCAAATTCAACTTCAAGTGTTCCATTTTTTGTTAGGGTTTGGGCCTTGGATGCACAAAATACTCCTCTAAGGCTAAATCCTAGGTTTCCACCCTCCACCATGTTAAGGACCCCCCAAGCCATACCTTGTGCTTAAAACTTGTAATGATGCACATAGCCCCACTTAGACACCAAATATCCCCTTAGGAGTGATGTGTTTTGGTTTAATGTGTTGTTCATGGAATTTTATTTATATAATCTTCATGTATATCCTAAGAACTATATTTCCTCCCAGACCATGTCCAGGACCCTGAGACCCATCACTAGTTCTCCAAATTTCCTAAAATCTTCAATATCCCCACTCAGATGAAAAGAAAAGCTTCAGAGGTCATATGTGGTGGATCAATGTGTCATTCTTTAACATAGATTCTCAAAATCTTCCTTTATGGCATAATTCTTAGGTTTCCTCCTTCAACCATGTCTAGTGACCAAAGAAAATTTTCTTTCCAAAGAGGGTTCACAGGTAGTTGCCAACATTTCGGTTGTATCAAAATGCAAGGAAGGATTTGTGTAAAGTGAAAATACTTTTACAAGACATGAGATTGAAAATGGTTCTATATCATTTTATATTTATTAATTCAAGTTATCTAGTCTTAGAAGGAGGTCATTATATTACCGTCTTATGACTATAGTGAAATGGTCATAACAATTGGCTATACTTCCTTTACAATCCAAAAATCTTCAAAAAATGCCTAAAAACAAGGAGAGTGGACCACCTCCAACAAGAAAATAAAAAAATAACAACATATGGTCTACTCTATGCAAGGAGTAACCTCCAAAGAATCCCCTCCAAGTTGGGGTTTTTCTCCATATCTTATTTCACCATTTTTTCTTTCATATTATCCCTTCGACGATAGATCTGTCAAGTTGCATCATGTGGTACATCAAGCTTGGATATTTGTTGTGTCTTTCCCTCTCGGCATTGTCATGTGATGAAGTTGCAGGTTTCATTATCTTCGGCTCGTCATACTAGTCACGTTCATAGTTTTTTTGAACAAAACCATCGTCGTTTGACCCTCTCGGCAGTCTGTTAAAGTTGTTTCAACAAGTTCATGTATTTTGCGTCATCATGATGTTAGCTAAAAACTATCAATTCACAAACTCCAATATAATAAATTCTCCATATGCATCCATTCATCAATATGGTTCTCCTTGTGCCTGAGTTTGGAAATTTATAAAGTTCCCCTCGGGTCTCTCCCCTACAAAAAATCGCCAATATCCTCCATTTTGAAAAGAAAAAAAACCTCCCTTTTTGTAAAATTATTTTAATTAAAAATTAAGAGTTACCATGATTCTAATATTTAAGTCACTTAAGTCACGACCGTTAGTAATTTTTTTTGGGTTACATTATATATTTAATTGACACCAAATTATAAGTTCATGTGTATACTAATGAGGACGATGTTCTAGCTTCGAGAGACCAAATTGATCATCATGATGTACCATCGAATAATGTCATTATACCCATCGAAATGCCATGCATAGCCATAATTTTGTAACCATGCATGTTTTTATGTAAATCAAGGTCATTTCACTCTTGCTCCAAGAACACTTACCATCGAGTGAAGTCAAAAAGGTCTACTTCCTTTAGGATTTGCTATGGATGCTCTTGAGCCAATGGGATAAACTGTAGGATCTTCATCTGGATAGAGGCCTACACCCAATGGTTTTGGGTCAACATCATTAATTGGCAGCAATGTCCTTTATCTAGTGCCCAATGTCCCTCTCTTTGGGTGTGCATTATAATTGTGTGTGGGACCAATCAAAAGGTGTGCCTTGCCGGAAGCTAATTTTGACAGGATTTATTCAAAAGAAGGGATCTATTTGGAGAGACTGGCATTCGAGCTTTGATAAACCAATTCACCACTACTGTTCTAAAAAGTTGAATGTGTTGTTGAATAAAAAGACCATCTTTGCAAATACACTGAATGCTTGATGGAATCCTTTAGATCTGGAGAATAGATGGATTCAGTGGCTACAGAGTGTGTGGTATTTCCGCTTCTCATACAAGCTTTGGGTACTTGCTTGACTTGTCATTGACCAGGGATTGCCAAAGAAAACCCACCTAGCCAAGAGTGGTTTCACAAGATCAGTGCCCTAGCTGTGGAAAGGCAAACTATTAAACATGTTTTCTGAGACTGCGAGATAGAAAAAAATTGTTGGCATCCGGTTCAACAGTGCTCTCCATCAATCTACTAGGGTAACATTAGTGTTCTGTTTTCATGGGCCTTTGGCACTGCCTTTGGGTTTCCACTTTACAGCCAATTTGGAGAATGAGGAGTAAGTGCATTTTTTAAAATTGTGATAGCCATGTTTCCTCTTTCCTGAGTATGTGGCAAGAAGAGGTATGCTCTCAGTTACTAGTCAAAGATTTTCTTCTAATAAGGATGCAAGAAATGCTAATGCAATTGCCTATTCAGGTCTCTTATAAACCCCTGTAGCACCAAAAAATATGCCCTCTTTATAGCCATTTTGTATTCCAGAGTTTTTTCTATGTACATACGTTTTCTTCACTATAAGAAGTACTTCCTCAAATAATAAATAAATGTTTTAGAAATGTGTTTCATCAACCTATAAGATCATAATAAAACAATTTAAAAACAAAAGACACTATTTCATCTAGACATTCATAGAAGGTTTAAGATTGATCAGTAAAAGGAAAGGATTTTTGTTAATTAACACTTAAGGAATCCTTTTGTTGCATAACAAATTAAATAACTACAAAACAACACCTCTATACTTCCAAGACCATCAACCCATTGTCTGGATAATGTTGTTGACCTAAAGCGCATTTTTCCACTATTGTGTTGATAGCTCCAAGAAGACACAGGTCAAATTAACAATGAACCAAATCTTCTGCCATGTTTGATAATAAACTTCTAAAGAATATAGCCTGATAAGAACCAGGAAAATTTGATGTGAAAACTTGCACAAAGGATGAAACTCCTTACTAAGTTAAAAACTAAAAAAAGAACTGATTAGTAGTAGATTGTCCTCCTTCTCCTGAAACCTCCTTTGGGACAACATAAAAAAATATGCATAAAGATGTGCCTTTGTCAAGGCCACACATTTTCCAAGCAGTTGTGTTTCCTTGTCCAATATCTGTATCTAAGCATAAGGCCCCATTCTGTAGAAAATTTGAAAGAAGCTACCTGAATGTCAACTTCATACATTGATAGCTACACTTGCTGCATAAAATTGGAAGCTTATATTTAAAATTCCACTCTTTCTTATACAAACCTTGTCTAGAGAAGCACAGGACCCAATGATACCTTGTATCTTCACATCCTTCGAGTAGTTCACCTCAAAAATACCACTCCAAAACGAAAGTGCAAGAGAACCAATTTATAGCATAAAATAATCTATATTTCACTAAGATTACTAACATTACCAAATTTGTATGAAAAGATGGGACAACAAAACAAAATTTATCCTACGTAACATAAACCATCCAGAAACAAAGATCATATGAAAAACATTACACCTTATGTAGTCCTTATGTTTAAACATATTTTCAAGATTGAGGCCTATGAAAAGCATTACACCTTATGTAGTCATTATGTTTAAACATACTTTCAAGATTGAGGACAGGCCTGACAAACTTAAAGGAAAATTCAATAAGCTTCCAAAAGCCAAGGTACTAAGGGCAATAAAGGGCTGAATATGCAGATAGGATATTTAGGGATTGAAAGCCTAAATTAAAATATAAAACCAGAAATTTGTAATCAGATGTCGGATTAATCATATCATAATCTTTCCAAATGGAAGATAAATCCAAGACTTCTTGTGCAAGACTTCCAATAGAAATAAAGTAAATAAGCAAAGTAAAAGGAGTACTCTTCCTCAGGGGCTAGAAGGTAAATACTAGTGCAAACACCTTCCTTTTTTTTTGTGCTATAAAAATATATGGTCCATGTCTTAGGCTCCACAATAAAGGATGGCTTAGCTTTCTTATGCATAGACTTTTTACCCCACTCTTTT
Organism: Larix kaempferi; assembly: GCA_027924585.1. Taxonomy (NCBI): domain Eukaryota; kingdom Viridiplantae; phylum Streptophyta; class Pinopsida; order Pinales; family Pinaceae; genus Larix; species Larix kaempferi. The sequence goes on from BSBM01000036.1 coordinate 3,346,662, forward strand.
GCCTTTTTCAAATGGGAATCTCTTCAATCCTCAACTGTTAATAGGCTAGACCTATTTCTCAAAGGATCAAGAGCCTCCGATATCGTTACAGGACCATTGCTTTAAAATAATAATATTTTTTCGGCGGTAATGTGATCACTTCTATCGTCATCTAGCAGCAATTGAAATTTATATTTCCCCAAGTTCATTCTGCAATATGAAAAATCCACTAACTTACTAATTCATAGAAACATTGGAAAAGCCATACTAGTAAAAATGTTTCCCAAGATCTATAGCCACCTTAATAGCCATGTAGGTATGACTTCCCTAAAAGCTGTGGAGATATGCCAAGTTTATAGTAATTGAAAAGCAAGTTAGTGTTAGCGTTTTCTTTGATTTATTTTTTATAAGGTGGTTTTATATGAATTATAAATAGCTGAGATATGCATGTTCATGCCATTCCTCTATTATACAGCAAAAATTACAATGATGATGTATTTAGTGAAATTTTAGCATATCTAAATACTCAGTCACAGGGTTCACCAACGACAAATCAACCTATTCTCTCATTTATGGCATTTCATTTTTGTAAAAGGAATTTGGAGATCTCTTGTGGCCTTTGGATCTTGGGATGGAAACCCTAAGAGGGATTGGGTTCGGTGGTGAAACTAATCCGAGCTAGTTGATCGAGAGGGGAATATTGCTCAAATCTTTTCATTGTGCTTCATTGCCGTGGAAAGGAAACAAGTTTACTTGAAAATTTGTGGAGTTTTGCTGAGTTTTAGTCATTCTTGAGCGGGAGTGCACTTGTGTAGGAGGACGTGGGCATCTTCATCTTCACATATTCCGTACCCACTTACAGCTGAGAGAAAGGGGGCGATTTATCCTACACTTAATGAATTTACTGTAAAAAATGAAGGTGTTTCATTTGGTAGAAATTGTGGGGCTCTTGTTAAGTGGGGTGCACCACTTTGGAGAGCGATTTCTGGAAAAAAGGGGAACATCATCATTAAGAGAGAGGGAACACTTATTTGAGGGGCAAATCGCTAGTGTTCATTGCTATCATTCACTTGAGGAAGGCTATATAATTCAGCTGAGTGTATTTCATAGCATTTTCTAGTTTCCCAAGACACCACTCAGCCAAGTCGTGACCCTGAGGGGCTGCTCTCTACCAAAAAGGAGGGTTGTAAGCTTATTCTGGGATCTTCAGCTATCAATGCATAAACTCATCCCTATCATGGCAGTCCAAGGTGTTATTTCATCTCAAAAAGGGCAGTTGTCACCTACAGTAATCCACAGGTCTGGAATTGTGCTTTAAATCTGATTTATTTTACCTCATTGTACTGCTGTAAGAGTCACTAAATCAATGTTGTGCCTTCATTTTTGTACCGTGTTTATTTCTTGGCATCAAATACAATTAAAATACAGTTTATTGTCCTTATTCCTTGTTAATGTCGACATGAATGAGATCTAAAAATTACTAAGAGGATCAGCAGTTAAGGGAATCTTATAAGAGTACTGTAGTGTAGCTGTTTGACAAAAGGTTTGAACCAAATTAAACAATAAATTCATAAGCAAATCAGTGAGGGGATATTACAAGGTCAGGGCCTTTCAAACTCTAGGAAGCACCTAATCTTTGCAGCTCTTGTTTGCCAGTATTGGAAAATGCTGTCTACTTTTAATTTTAACGTCTGCCTTTATTTCACTTGTAATATAAGTTATTATTATATTTGACAAAGAAGTTCTCATCCTCCTTATTGGTTCATTGATCTCTATTAAATTAGGTGCAAAAGTATGGGTGTCAATGAGGAGGACATAGTGTCATTATCTCTTGATATTTGGAGTTCCGTGCAAGAAATTTCAGCATGTAATGTTTACCTTCCTGGGCAGGTGCAATTTTGAGGAAGCTAATCCTAATCCTAATGTTGCCAAGAAATTTATTCCCTAGACTGAACATAGTTCTATACTTTTTGGTCTTCATAGATTTGATATTTAGAGAACCTCCATGCCTAATAGGATGGAGTTTCATTTGAGCCTAGCTTTGCTAGCTCAAAATCAAATTTACTGTTGATCACCCTTTGGCCCCATAAAAGTTCAGAACCATAGCTCCTACTATTGCCTTCAACGTCTCAACATCCACTTCATCCTTGCCACTAGAGGAGGCCGATGGAGAAGTTTCTTCGGTTTTTTCACCTCCCTCAACATGTTTTTTCAATTCAGAACTACAAAGTAAATCATCCAATTTCAGTGGTACCATCCCACTATTTTCACTGCCACTAAGCACTTCTAAAATAATCAGCATTTGAGGTGGGCATCACCTATCAGCTTCAGAAGATGGTTGTTTAACTGCTCTGTATCTGTTGTTTCCAATGGGAATAACAACCTCATCAGCTTCTTTTTCATACTTCTAGATGCAGATTCTTCCACATTTACTATTGCTTGTTTAAACCAAAACAAATTCTTCTCACAACCATTTTGACAATCTACTGAAAAATATCCGGTCAACTTCATTGGCTTAGCTGGCCTGGAGATGCTTTTTCTGCCCCCAGAGCTGCATCCATGGAATCCTCTGGATTGTTTTGATGGAAGGAAACTTTCATTCACCTCAGGAAAAAGTGATGACAGGAAACTCTTATCCTTGACAAACAGTTGGAAGTTTTTGAACTGGAGCATGTAATTTACTGCATCATTATCAAATCATAAAATACATCCAAACTTAACCATTTCACATAATCCTGCGACAAGATCGGGATGCTCTGACAATAGGCCATCTGAAATCACCTTTGCAAGATCAATTGCCAAGGACATATTTTCCTTTTGGTTGTGTGGATCAGATGTTTGTATCAAAATTCATTTTTTATGCTTTTCCCATCTCACTAGATTAGTTGTTCTTGCTTTAACCATCTCTGCCATACCATTTTCTGATGGTAAAGAAAGTGAGTACTCAAGTGTAAAGGGTTCAGTAGCTTCATATACGGTAGACTCAACAAGAGTACTCACAATTTGATGCCTTTTATCAAATGACAATCTGAAAGTGGGGTGAGCTAGATATGCAAGAATAATTATGTATAATCATATGCTGACCATCCCCTTTCCCGTTGGAATCTTCCACAAAGAGATGTTATTTGGAACAACGATTTCAGTTTTTACTGTTGCTTGGGATATGTTCTCACTTCTGAGCTCCAAGATGGATATAAATTGAGAACAATGTATCCAATGGTATCTCAGGATCAAAAGGGTTAGGATGCCATGCAAATTTCTCCCTTGCAGAAGTTCTCATGAACAATTCTTTCAACTTCAAATCATCGGGAATGAAGGTTTTGTTTGGAGCACTTAATTGGATATCTATAATGCTTGTGTGAGTTGGAAACCTAAAAGGTTGTCTTCCAAGACATTGCTTATTTTTCCAGATGAACCGATCCAGTGTTTTAAAATGATTCTCCAAATTGAGCAGCACTCTGCTGCAGAAACTTGATGATCAGTGGATATCCAATCTAGCCATAGACTGTATTAATGATCAATTCTAGAATACAGAGCCACTCCAAGATAACTAGAAAAGAAAGAAAGTAATTCCTTTTCATAGAATTTATCCAGGATTTCTAACCTATAATGAAAGAGCCCATTGTCATCATGAACTACACATAGGTTTAAATCCTTCCATTCACCCCCATGTCCACCATCTAGCGGAATCCAAAGTTTTATAGGGTTACTGTCAACAGGTTTCAAGCAGAATCGATGAAGATATTTATAAAGCCTGGTTATGGCTTGCAATTCCGTGTACATTTGGAGCTGTTCGGTGATCAAATCACATCCTTTCCCAAATTCAACAACCACCCCCATCTGTTCGAGGGTCTTCTTGAAGTCACATTTATGTGATTACCATAGAATGAATTATCAATGAATGGAAGGTCTTTTAACTGAAAACCAGCAGATTGCCATTCAGAATTGAACCAAAAAGAGATTCTGGGAGATTGGTACCCCTTATGAGTTCTTAGTCATTTTCCTTCAGCTATGCTTCTTTTGAACACTACAGGGAGTGTCTCAATACAGTTTACTGTCAAATGTTGTATCCACTCTAAGAGCAAAAATACTTTCTCCTTCTCAAGAGGAGAGAAAATTCCAGGCAAGGCAACATCCAGTGGTCTTAGAAATGGAATATCGACCACTCCAAGATCATTTCTGATAAACGACTTGAGATCATCTTCCCCTTTCAACCCATAAGCACAATGAGGTGGTTTTAGGTAAGCCCTTGAAAGGATAACTAACCCATGTTCAGCCCATGGGTTGATGTCCAATAGCTTTGCCCACTTGCCTATGGATGTCGGCATAAGTTTGCTATGGGACTCTTCACTATATATCCAGAGTCATTAAGCACTGGCAACTTTGAGCATAATCTCTGAAAATATATGTTGTCAATATAATCATTAGTGTAGGAAAAATGCAAAAACTGAGCAACAGTAACAACAAACTTACTGCTCTTAGAAACCTTAGCTTGCTCTACAAGTTGCTTACTAAAACTTGATACAGAAAACTCAGTGATTTGAGGATAGCGATCTAACCAACCACACAATGTTGAAAGTCCTCGAGAATCCAATTTCTCATGGCCATTTGAGTGGCATCTGGCATGAATTTGAAATTTGCAACACGTCCAAACTCCCCACTCCATCTCGCCAACCATGAAATGTATTCCAACTCAGAGGAAAAATATTTTTTATGGCCATTATATATATCTGATAAACTAGCCCAATCCACTCTGTTGTGATCATTAACAAACTTAAAGAGAGGAAAATTCCAGAGAGAAGTTGAAATGCCTCTTTCCCAATGTTCAGAAAGAAAGTACAGAAGTTGCACATATAAATCCTCTAATAAATCTGCAACCCAACCAGAGCTGCCAAGAATGCACTGGGAATACCACTCGTAAGGCACAAACCCCACCCCTAATAATTTCAAGACATGTAAAAACTGTTGTTCCTCCATGCAAGAATGCACTATGAATACCCCATTCGACCACAGAGCACTAGGGCTCTTTAAACCATTTTTAGATGCATTGTCTAGTATGTCTTTAAAGGAAGGTAGTTTTCTGCAAGCTTCTTTAGGCATACAATAAGCATTCTGAGTCTCACATAAGATTACTTCTTCCTTCAGCTACACCTGAATGGCATCCCTTACTCATCTTAGCTCCATACAAGAGGGAATATCAATTGGCAGGTACTTGAAGAAATGGGCTCTAGACATGGGAGGAGTTGATTGCACACTACACAAAAGGGAAATGAAGGAAGAAGTAAAAGCTAATGGAATGCAGTCGAGTATTCCTTGGTTCCACTTGCTGTCAAAGATGATGCTCTCCCTTGAAGAGACAAGTAAAAAATTTGCTTAAATTATAAAGGGAAATCCAGTGATCATTTCTGTGGGGAGGAAAGCATAAATACCAGAAGATATTTTATTTCTAGCTCTATTTAGGCATTCCTCAAATGGGAAAGCCAATGTTATTACCCACTTGTCCATGCCTTTCCTCTCCTCTATCCTACTCTGCTCCTGCACAGGAAAACATTGCCTCCACATATAACTGCATTCACTCTCCATGTCAGCGTTTTCTTGTGCTGAGAGATGCAGAATGAATGATTGACAGTGTTCATTCTTGGTAGTTCTAAATTCTATTTCTCATGAAACACAAATTGCATTAACTCTGTTTAGTGCAGAGTCTTCATTATATTCACGAACATATAGATTTTGGATTTTAGACATAAACAGAATTACTTCAGGATGAATATTAACCAGCTGCTCTTTCACAGCATCGACCTTCTCAGGCCGCAAAGGCAGTATTATTGCAGTGTTTGGAAGATCACAACCATACAATTCTTGGAGGTCTTCAATGCTTGGCTTTTCATTAATCCACTCTGGAATAATATATCCAATTTTGGTTCCAGTTGGAGGTATCTCATTAAATCTTATCTTATGTCCATTACTGAATATGTAAGGCTGCCTTGTTATCAAGGAAACACACATTGCCTTTGTCTAAACAATTCTCTCTTGCCTATATTTAATGTTGAAATATGCAACATCTAACAATATGCTTCACCTTTAGGACATGAACAACAACTTTAGTGCTCACAAATTTAGTGCTACAAGGATTCCTTACAAGATATCGGATTATCATAAGATGTATGTAGTTTTCTTGGAATGCTCATGGATAAATCTTCAAATCTGTTCATACTTTAGTATCATCCTCAAAATATGACTTAGTACTTTGGAAACAGACTCAACTCCCCCTATTGGTGTGCATTTCTCAGTCAATCTTTTCCTTGTTAGCAATTCTCTCTTGGGCTCATGATCATAGCAGATTCTAGTCACTGTCATTAATGGGTCACTTCAAGGAAATTCAATTTCCCTTAACATGAAAACAATAGTTCTCCTTGGGATTCTTTTATAAGAAATTTTCAAATTGCTCAAATGTAATGTCCCCACCTGCTGACCACTGCGAAGCAAGGAACATACTACCAATCGATGGGGCTCTTAATCAAAATTTAGCCCACTCATTTCATTACAAGAAATAAGATATGAATGTGCAGATGTAGACAATCAATCATGCACAGCGGAAACAACATCCACACAATCATTCGAATACATTCAAGATTTCAGGCATTAATAAAAGCATTTCATAAATAAATATATAGGCAGAAACACTTATCTTCGTTTCAATTGTCCCAAGCAACTAGCTATGTCGCTGCAACGTTCCACCCAACCGTAGGCTCTTCGACAGCTTATACTGAGTCCGTCCGAATGCCACCCCCGAGCTGGGCATGATTCTCACAAGGACAAAGGGGGCATTCCAGCTCAACCACTGCCCAATAACCATTTTTATCTCAGCCAAGCCAGAATAATGGATTACCCATCACCCATACCCAACATACTCTTCCTTCTCACAACAAAACGACTATTGACAGGGTTACACATTTACAACAGAGGTGTTCACAAAACAGGGTCCACATTGGTTCCCCCAGCTCGTGGTTCACCCAATGAACTGTGGAATTTCGTTTTCAACCCCAGGGAGCAAAACCGATTTCTCTCCACTGGTTAGGATCCCTTCCAATGGCCTAAACGACCCCCAGGAAGACCCAAAACGTTCTGCTCTCTTTCCCCACGGGTAACCAACACAAAAACGCCCCTTCCCAGCTAAAAGATGAAGGGAGACACAGAAAAACGAGGGAGGAAAACGCCCAGGCAGCTTGAGCTGTGTGAGAGAGCAAGGCCATGGTGAATAATCGCTTAGGAAGCCATTTCGTGGCTCTATTCTTGCCCAAAAAGACCAACACGTTTTTCCATGAAGGGTGGCTTGCCCATACCCGATTTTGGACAGCCATACCTTCCCATTCCCAAGGCAATAACTTCCCCAACCAACTCTTGGGAGAAATCAATGGTTGGGTACAAAAGTCAACATGGGTAGTTGAGGGTTTGATGGGTTTCCTCATTGACACTTGGCTTGACTCTATTGGCTCAAGGGTTTGAATGTTTTCCCTCCCAATTCCTTGTGAAATCATGCCCCCATCTCTTTGTTGCATTGCATAGCTAGTTGTGGGTATTTTTTATTAAAATGCATATTACATGCTATTTGAATTTCCACTGTGCATTGCTAGCACGCAAACCATATGCATCACGAAATCGATGGCGGGGCCTTGGCCTTGAGCTCCTCACCATGATTTCCTAACAATATTACATCATTTATAGTGTTAATGCCATGGGGCCAAACTGGGGACATTACATTCCCCTCCCCTTGGAATAACACCGTCCTCGGTGTTCCAACACTTAGGTATGAATATCCACTTTATACATGATCCAAAATTCACAAAATGTGACAGGTCTATTCTGCGTTTTACCCCCTTACTTTGACTTTCAGGATCAAGTCCTTTGGCTTCCTCAAGCTACTTTTGCTAGCTTTGGTCTTCCAGTTCTGTAGGTGGGCATCGCTCCACAGCAACCCCTTTTTGTTTGTTTATCTTCCAGCTGATCTACAAGTCTGGAATTTCATGGATGCCATCTTTCTTGTTGTCCCAGCAACTATCTGTGAGACTTAGCATGGCAATTCCTGTTAGGACAAGCATAACACAATAATAAAATTAGTCAATTATTTTCCTAATTGACTTGGAACGTCCATGCTTTACTCACGAGACTTCCACACATTCATGCTTTCCCACATACACATGAACTCATTCATGTTCATCCTTTCACAAGAAAATAACTATTTCAGCATTCACAATTCATTTCAAGCAATTAAACACAAATTATTCTCATTTATGACATGCACTCAATAGTCTTTTGTTTCTGAGATGCATTAGTCAAAAAAGAAAGAGAAGAGTAAGAGTTTCCCCCTCTTAATCTGGTTTCAATCCGGAGCCACACCATCATTGGTGGTTCTATGCTCCTTGGCTTCTTTCACTTCAATGTGAATGATTGACTTGCCCTTTCTCGGCTATGACACTTTAGTGTCTAAGGTCTGTCGAGTAGATTTCAACTAGGGAACCTTTCCCCATGGTTGCTTACAGAACCTTTGGCTGCTAGGACCCACACAGTTCCACTAGCACCATCTTTCATTACTGCTCATATTGAGCTCTTTTTAGGATGGTCACATGTCCACATGCATCCTCCAGATGCTTTCATAGTCCTTGCTTCCAGCAATACCCAAATATTTATCTTTATAGGATGTATTCACTTTATCCCACAGGATCCTTCTTCGCTTTCCAAGCATTGGATTTCCCGTGGATACCACAATGAATGTTGGGCCAGCACGCAGGCTACTCCACAACCATTCGAACAGGCAATGCCAGGCCAGTATGCTGACTGGTTTTATCAATTGTTTAAGGGAATGTTTGGCCAGCACGGCGGCTGCTCCACAACATCGAGTGGTTAATGTTCCCACCAACTATTCTCTGAATTTGCCAAGAATTTTATAGCTCCGACCAGTTACTCTCTGGCTTTACCAAGCATTTATAGCTCCAACCAGTTACTCTCTGGATTTACCAAGCCTTTATAGCTCTTTCAGGGTCCTTGCTTCCTGCAACGGCCAGGGTTCCAACAAAGAAACAACAGTGTATTAGCTCAATTTTCATAAGACTTGTACCCGAAAACTTCATTATTCCAACCAAGAAATAAATGAGAATGAATACTTATCTGTATTGTGCATTTTCCTCGTTACTCCACAGGTTTCCTTCTCTGCTTTACAAGTCTTGGATCACCTGTGGGGTGGATGTTTGGCCAGCACACATGCTGCTCCACAACATCATCCGAATAGGCAATGCTAAGCCAGTGCGCCGACTGGGTTTATCAGGCATCCCACCAATCAGTATGCTAAGCCAGTACGCCGACTGGGTTTATCAAGCATTTCAAAATCAGTATGCTAAGCCAGTACGCCGACTGGGTTTATCAAGCATTTAATAACCATTTCCAAGCCAGTTCTCTGACTGGGTTTGTCAGGAAATATCACCCAAATAACCAGTACCTTCACAACATGCAAATATCCAATGCCAAGCCAGTACACCGACTGGGTTTGTCAGGCATTAATTTAACAATCATGCCAAGCCAGTACACCGACTGGGTTTATCAGGCATCCAGCAACCTTTCACCACAATTCCCAAATAACCAATGCCAAGCCAGTACGCCGACTGGGTTTATCAGGCATACAACAACCATTGCCAAGCCAGTACATCGACTGGGTTTCTCAGGCAATATGAACAACATAATATGATTACGTGGCTCCCTCTCTTGTGCAACCAGCAGTTCCCTCCAGGAACTCCATAGGTGACTCACTTGACTGCAGACTAGCATGGCCCCACAATACCCACTCACACTACACAAGGATAATACCCCTTTTCTGCAACACAGCTCCCTGGGCCTATCCACCCCTTCTAGTGTCCTTTAGTGTGAGCGTAGAAAGGTTACCACTGCCCATACAGTCCTCTTGAGCACCCTTTCTTCACTTTGCCTCTTTCGTGCAACACCAAGTTGCATCTGTGTAAGCTGTTAGCACAAGAAGGATAAGCAGGCTCATCAGTATTGTTGCCCAAAAATTGTAATCATATTTCATATCATTCACTATCAAGTATTGAAACACCAGGAATGCGTCCATTCCCTTAGGATGTAGTCAATATTGAAAACCCTATCATGACCCAGCACCAGAAAAGGTGTGCACCCCCTCTCCGATGTGCGCCATGTAGGCCCTAATCATACTCAAGCAGTCTGCAATGATATAAATAAGATGGAGCATGCTCTGCATATTAAATCTAATAACCAGACACGTATATTCTTAGTTAGGGTTACGGAATACTCATTCGCTTCACAGATGTATATTTTCTGCATTTGTGAAGAATGGGGCTCCCTTCTCTGAGTCAATAGTCCTTCGGTTTGCCACCCCAATCTTTTCACGTGCCATAACCCACACATGCCTTCTGGGCATAATTTACTGTCTCACTCACATGCTTTACCAACATGCAGTTTGTCTGAGACATTATCAACATTTACAATGGCGTTTCACCCGAAACCCATTTCCAAAGCATGGGATCCTTCCCATCTAGTTTGGCTTCTGCAGGCCATCACACATGATCTTCCTGCAATGTGTCATCCTGGCACACTTTATCACATAGCCAAACAGTCAGCAACATTTAGCAATAAGCTTCAAATATGATTGTTCCATAACCAATCAATAGCATTAATAATCAAATTCAATATGAATTTACAATTCTGTCTACTACAGAAATTGGTTTTCTTATCCATGAGGCTATCCTCATATTGTTTGGCTCCTGCAAGGGACACCATTCTGCCCGTTATGGTCTTGTGTCCTGCTGCCATACATGAGCATCCACTTACAGCATGTCCTCCTGACACATTTTCATATAAGCCAAATAGTCATTAGCAATTATTGGCAAAATTTCAAATCCGAAATATTTACCAATCTGAGATTTACAACTGTTCTTACTAACAGAACTTAGAGCTCTCAACCATGAGATTCCTTCTCATAAGCTCTAGATCCAATTTCACAGTCATATCATTCATACAACTCTGTCTTTCCACAGAGCATTCTAGCAGCCCATCGATCATGATTGGGATTTTCGTGCACTTACTATTCTGCATTCATAACAGCCCATGAAATGGTCCTAGAATTATCATCAATTCATCATTTCATTCATTATTTATTTGTAATAACATATGCATCATACCTATGCATTCATACAATGCATCACAAGGTTTATAAAATCTCTTAATGCACATCTACTCAATGCTACCTTGCATTGTTTCATGAGTACCATGCACTCAAGCATATTATGATCGAAACGTGACTATCTCATATAACTTGCATTATCATAATCAGGACCACCAGTCCTCACTTGCTTTGGTTATTAAGCACATAACCAACATACACATGGCATGATATAAATTCATATGAATGCATTGAGATTTTTAAACAATCATAGGGTGTAAGGATCATTTCCTTCACTTACCCACACCTCACCAAGCTTGGTAGGTTAACAGTTCCAATTGGTATTCAATATCACAAGCAAACTAACTCAACATAGCTCAAACATAGTTGAAGGGATCTTACCAAATCCTCTTTCAACATTCATGCAATTTGGCACCAATAATCATTACCTGCATGGCTACCATTAACATCGCCTGATGTTACCTGATCAGTTGGCCTCTTACCAAGGCTGCTCGTTCCTTTTGCCAATTTTATGATCATAGATTTGTTGCACCATCCTTTCTGCATAAGGTTGCTGGCTTCATGCAACAACATCCTCAGCACATTTGGCCATGCTCTTTGTTATCTTTGGTCCTACAACCCATACCAACATCAATAATGATTATCAGCCACAATATTCTCCATCAGTGGTTCATTGCATTTGCAGACTTCATTATTTTACCAATATGCAACATCCCATTTATGCACAAGCATTCCCACATGTACTATGCAATGTTTGTTAAGATGCCATCTAGTGCATATACATCTATGTAATCCCTTATATTTTTATCATTTTTATGCCATATGACAATTTCATAATTATAAGTATGATAACAAACAAGGGTTTAAGGAATTCTTCCCTTTTCGATCCCTCCTCGTATCATGGAATTTCTCTTCCATATCCTGCAATTGTAGAAATTGCCCACATTGACAACAAAATTTCTTTGTCAAAAACAGCCGTTGGCACTCTTCTGCACTAAATAATTATGATATTTGTAGACCTCATTCAAACTCTGGTCATGTATCATCGTTCCCTGCTGGACAAGATTTCCAATGCCTATTTTCATGCTCCATTCCGACATCGGGTGTGAAAACTGCATCCCTTAAAAAATGACAACTTTCACTTCAGTTTTGCACATTTTACACAGTTGCATTTTGGTCCCGAATGCCAACTTCAGCCACCTGTGGAATAAAATCTATGAGGAATCACAAAAACTTATCTATCGGGAGAAGTTAGTCCATATAACAAGGAACACTCAGCAATTCACGGATTTCAATTCCGATGCACCATTCATCTTCTATGAATTTCTGGATTTCACTACTTCCCACTTTTCACATTTTCCCAAAATTCCAAATTTTGGGCCAAAAATGGCTATCTCCCAAACGGTGCATTTCTGGAAAATCTTCGTCTAACGGAAACTGTCCTTCTTAATGAGAATATGAAATGTCTAGTTTAGTAAAATTTCTGATTCCCACATCAGGGGTCACTTTCACTGCCCACAAGCTTTTCAAAATCCCGAAAAAGTGGCCCGGAACAGTGCTTTTTGGCCTTCTTGCTCACCCCGACTCCACATCCTTTGGATTTTGGCTCCAAGATTCGGAACTTAACATTGTGCCTGCTTCATGGCCGTGCCTGATCAATTTCGGCTCAAACCGACCTTCTGTCAAGCCCCGGGACTCTGTCCTTCAAAAGTCACTATTATCCAATTTCTGTCAAATCGGAGTGTAATGCACTTGGGGTCTTCACTAGTTCTTTCATGGCCTTCGTCAATGGCCTCCGAGCCCCACAGAAATCATCCCATTCTGAGCCCCGGTGCTCCTGCTATTCAGAAATCAACGCGGGCCGGTTCTCCGAATGCTTCCGCAACGCGGAGCAGTTCGGCGAACGCTTCCGCAGTTGCGGAGCAGTTCGGCGAATGCTTCCGCAATGGCGGAGCGATTCGCTGAATTCTCCCGCAAATGCGGATCCATTCGGCGAATGCTCCCGCAACTACGGAGCCATTCGACGAAGGCTTCCGTTGCGGAGCCATTCGGCGAAGGCTTCCGCCGTTTCGGAAGACTTTCCCGAATCCTCCCGCGATTTCGGAACCGTTCGCGGAATCCTTCCACAGTTTCGGAAGACTTTCCCGAACTCTTCCGCAATTTCGGAACCGTTCGCGGAATCCTTCCGCAGTTTCGGAAGACTTTCCCGAACTCTTCCGCAATTTTAGAACCGTTCGCGGAATCCTTCCGCAGTTTCGGAAGACTTTCCCGAACTCTTCCGCAATTTCGGAACCGTTCGCGGAATCCTTCCGCAGTTTCAGAAGACTTTCCCGAACTCCTTCTGAAACAAACTTTAAATGTAATTTTTTGAAAACACTTGGAAAATTTTCTTCTTTTTCGGAGCAGTTTGCCGAGTTTTTCCGCGTTGCGGGACAACTCGCGGAATCCTTCCGCAAATTTCAGAAGAGAATTCCTTCCGAAAATTTCGGAAGGGAATTCCTTCCGCAAATTTCGGGGCGACTTCCCGAATTCCTCCGCGTTGCGCAAAACTTCGCGGAATGCTTCCGCAGTTTCGGGGCAATTCACCGAATGCTTCCGCAGTTTCGGAAGACATTCGGGAATTCTCCCCGAAACAGTCTTAAACGAATTTTTCAGCCCGACTTAGGAAAATTCAAAATCTTTCATTCATTTATCATTCGACAGTCCATGCAATGGATTCACAATTAATCCCTGTACATGCAAAATACAAAATACAAAATGCATGTACACACAAAATGCATTTCAGTTTCTTTTAATGCATTTTAATTCCAAGTACAAAATGCATGTTCACACACACTGATTTACATCTCCGTGAAGGGCCCAACAGCCGTAGTGTTGAACCTAGGGCTCTGATACCACAATGTAATGTCCCCACCTGCTGACCACTGCGAAGCAAGGAACATACTACCAATCGATGGGGCTCTTAATCAAAATTTAGCCCACTCATTTCATTACAAGAAATAAGATATGAATGTGCAGATGTAGACAATCAATCATGCACAGCGGAAACAACATCCACACAATCATTCGAATACATTCAAGATTTCAGGCATTAATAAAAGCATTTCATAAATAAATATATAGGCAGAAACACTTATCTTCGTTTCAATTGTCCCAAGCAACTAGCTATGTCGCTGCAACGTTCCACCCAACCGTAGGCTCTTCGACAGCTTATACTGAGTCCGTCCGAAGGCCACCCCCGAGCTGGGCATGATTCTCACAAGGACAAAGGGGGCATTCCAGCTCAACCACTGCCCAATAACCATTTTTATCTCAGCCAAGCCAGAATAATGGATTACCCATCACCCATACCCAACATACTCTTCCTTCTCACAACAAAACGACTATTGATAGGGTTACACATTTACAACAGAGGTGTTCACAAAACAGGGTCCACATTGGTTCCCCCAGCTCGTGGTTCACCCAATGAACTGTGGAATTTCGTTTTCAACCCCAGGGAGCAAAACCGATTTCTCTCCACTGGTTAGGATCCCTTCCAATGGCCTAAACGACCCCCAGGAAGACCCAAAACGTTCTGCTCTCTTTCCCCACGGGTAACCAACACAAAAACGCCCCTTCCCAGCTAAAAGATGAAGGGAGACACAGAAAAACGAGGGAGGAAAACGCCCAGGCAGCTTGAGCTGCGTGAGAGAGCAAGGCCATGGTGAATAATCGCTTAGGCAGCCATTTCGTGGCTCTATTCTTGCCCAAAAAGACCAACACGTTTTTCCATGAAGGGTGGCTTGCCCATACCCGATTTTGGACAGCCATACCTTCCCATTCCCAAGGCAATAACTTCCCCAACCAACTCTTGGGAGAAATCAATGGTTGGGTACAAAAGTCAACATGGGTAGTTGAGGGTTTGATGGGTTTCCTCATTGAGACTTGGCTTGACTCTATTGGCTCAAGGGTTTGAATGTTTTTCCTCCCAATTCCTTGTGAAATCATGCCCCCATCTCTTTGTTGCATTGCATAGCTAGTTGTGGGTATTTTTTATTAAAATGCATATTACATGCTATTTGAATTTCCACTGTGCATTGCTAGCACGCAAACCATATGCATCACGAAATCGATGGCGGGGCCTTGGCCTTGAGCTCCTCACCATGATTTCCTAACAATATTACATCATTTATAGTGTTAATGCCATGGGGCCAAACTGGGGACATTACATCAAATCTGCAACTACACTTCTTTGTCAAAAACTCTTCAAATCCGCTTTTGGGTACACTACAGATTTGCTTGACATAATATTCTCTTAATTTGTCTTATCAATGAGTTTTCAAACTTTTTAAAATGTCACCAGTAGTAGTGCATATAAATCTTAATGTCTTTCTTCCAACAGAGCCTTTTTCATATTGATAATCAATGTCTTTACATCCATGCTACCTTATTGTAACTTCAACCATGAAGTCAATACTTGGTCCTCAATTGTTTATTTGATGGCATTTGCTCCTAGGCTCGAATCCAAGTCTATATGACTATAGCCTTAAATTTATTGTTTGGACATTTATGTCTGTAAGGAACAGAATATGCACTTTTGCTTCATTACTAAGTTATTTTTTTCAATGTCATCAGTGTTGTCTTTCTTGCGTTCTTTTACCAATGAATTACTCAAGTTAATAGTTCATCAAAGTGACATCCAAAACTGTCCTCACAGATTGTCACTGGCTCTACAGGTTAGTGCTTACAGATTCCAAAAGCAGTTTTTTTTTCTCATCACTAAAGTAGTTGAAACCGCCTCTCCAAAAATATAGCCAAGATTCCACAAATATAGTGAAAGGTGTCACTTTGTTTGTTAGGTTGGAAGAAGTCCAAAGGATGATAATTTTTTCATAAAATAGGGATTCTAATGGGAGAAAGGGGGAATATGAAAAGAGGAGTGTGACAGAACAAGAGGGAGGGAGAGACTTGAAGATAATGGAGAGGAAAGACAATCTAGAAACAAGCATAACAAAAATCAGAAAACCTTCAATTAATGTTCTTAGTTTATGGGATTTAACATGGATGTAGTGGTCCAATTTCAACCTCTACGCTATGGTGTTAACATCCTTTGATTATGGCACAATGTTTCATATATGAGATATGGCCTTCCTTTGAGTCAACAATATCTCCATTATCAGTACATATATATGTAGGCACAGTTCATAAGTTATTTTATTTGTTTTATTTATATTTTCATGATTCTAAGGTGGTTTTTTTAGGGTTATCCATATTGATTATTTTGATGATTAATGGGTGTAGTTGCTGTCCACTTTTTTGAACTTCTATATTGTTTATTTCCAGGGTGGTGAAATATGCTCTTTGAGATATGATTTGACTGTGCCTTTTGCGCGGTATTTACCTATGCATCGCATCAACAATATGAAAAGATATCACATTGCAAGGGTCTACAGGAGGGATAACCCTTCTAAGGGACGTTACCGTGAATTCTATCAGTGCGATTTTGATATTGTTGGGCAGTATTTCCCAATGGTACCTGATTTTGAAGTGATGAAAGTATTGACTGAGATCTTAGATGAACTTAACATTGGGCACTATGAGGTAATTGTTGAAGGTTGATATGTGATTTGTTCAATTTAGGGTGAAGGATCGTATCTGTTGTATCCACGTTTTAAATGTTTTTTTTTGCAGTAACATCTTGTCAATATGTGCAAAGATTGATCAAGTTTTAATCTTACAGGTGAAGATGAACCATCGAAAATTGTTGGATGTGGAGTACCTCAAGGAAAATTCAAAAGTATATGCTCTACAATTAATAAGTTGGGTAAGCAGCCATGGGAGCAAGTTCAAAAAGAAATGGTAAGCAGCTTTCAAATTTGAAGGAAGTCCTAATTTCCATTTGAAAGGTTTTTCTATAGCTTTGCCTTCCACATTAAAATTTAAAATTAAACTTGCCTTTCCTTTTCCCTCTAAAAGAAAACATTACTTTTATAATGTGTACATGCCATATTATGTGATTTGGTAACCTTAGAACAATTCCAAAATTTACATGCATAATTTTTATATGCTTATTGTAAATATAGTTGGGTAGCCGTAATGGTCAAGAGCATGTGTTTTCTTCTAGGAGGTCACATGTTTAAATCTAGATGTGGATGGGGTATGCAATGTATGCCTCCATAGACTTCAGTAGTGAAATCACTATCTACAGTGGATCCCTTGCCCTCTCGCTTGGTGGTGACCTTAAAATTAGATTATTATTATTATTATTACTATCTCAACTTTATTGTTTTTACACATAAGTACATGATGCTAATGTTAAAATAACCTTGGAAGCAATTTTCATATTGTAGTTATTTGTTTGTGGTACATATGAGGTGTTTAAAATATACCAAATACATTGTTTAGGTATTAGATCTTTGATGTTATATATGCTATAAGCATTGAAACACTAAGAAAATGTTTTTTGTTAGTTTTTCATACAATTATAGCAGTATAATTCAATTGCATAAGATCAATAGGATCACTAGAAGAAACACAAATATAGAAAACTTAAAGGCCATTCAAATGCCCCACATATTAAGGATGGGGACGGATTGAAGAGATTTTATCTCCTGCCACTAAAACCATTGAAGTAAGCATTGCTCAATAGTAAACTAAAAACTAAAACCTACCCCTTGAATGGCACGTAGGTCATTTGTATCCATGATAGTAATTGCAAAGTCTAGAAATAGTAATCTACCAATGGAAGCAATTGTTGTATTCAAATTCAAACTAAATTTCAATCATTTAGTTTGACTTATAAGCATTTCCATGCCTCTAAGAAGCACTTCATTAGTAATTCGAGGCATGCAGAGGTAGTTCTAGGTGAATTTGGGTAGTGGTACAACCATCAAGAGGAAACCATTCTCAAATATGAGTAATTACGAGAACATTTGGGGGACTGTCAGGTACTTAACCAACCCTAAATAGTCCCAATCCTTAATTATGGGTGTGATTTTAGAGCATAGTTTGGGGTGCCTATAATGATGATTAACTATGATTTCTCTAAGGACCCTAGAAATTAGTGCTTGAAGACCTTGTCTTATTTATTTAGTGGTTCTCTCTTGGGCATGTCGGTTAAAACATGCATGTGCAACAAAGTTAATGTTATACCCCTCTAGGATCCAACTCACTACCAGTAGAGAATCCCTAAGAAGAGCTACCTTTTGGATTACAAGGTTTAAAGTCATAATGACTCCCCCCTCTTATATCACTGCTAGAAGAGAAAGAGACATGCTTAGGATCATAATAGAAACCACTAAAAGGATTGGAAGACCCCAAAATCACCCCCCACCTAAACCTTTGGAAAAGCATCCTTTTGTAGTACAGGGCAACAAGGATTCAACAATAGAAGCCTCTCCCTGCTACACAAATTACATGAACCCCAACAAGATGAAACCCCCCGAATATAGTATGTAAATCCAAAACACTCTTAGTTACAAGAGATGAATTATCAAATGCAAAAGAAAGATTCAACTTACCAAAAGAGCCATAACCTTCTACCTTGGCATCTGAATGACAAATTTGCAATCCATCCTCCAAGGAAATAACTCTTTCTTCCATACTTTACACCAAAAAAATTTCAATACTTGAATCAACAATATTTGGTGCATTAGGGATTTCTTTGCTCAATTCTTCCTGAGATTCATTTGGAGCAACTGCTTCAGTGCCTTTTGGATCCGACTTCATTATTCCACTGACCAAAACACCATCATGCTTAGGAACCCATACCTTTTTCTGGAATGAGACTTCATAATCAGCCACCACATGCCCTAGATTATGCCACCAAATGCACCAAAAGGGGACATTTAAATATTTCAAACACTGAGTGCGATCTGTCCCCCACAACCAAATCAATGGCTTCATAAAGCCATCCACACATATCCAATTCAACTAAAACCATCACCATTGTTCTCTGATTCTTTGATAGAAAACTATCATCTACTAGTAAAGTTTTCCCCAATTCCCTATGGCAAAGATTCCCTCCACAATCCACCATCCTAGAGGTAATCATGGGAGTTTAACCCACACAACATATTTCTCCAAGAATGCTTCTCTAGGATAAAAATGAGGATACTACAGCTTCAAATGCAAAAAAGATGAGGACCCAAACCAGAGACCCTTTAAAATCAAATATGTATATGACCTATCACAAAAAAATGAATCCAAGCTAACCTTTAACCAAAGAATGCATAAGAGGAGCATATCCTAACATAGGATTCCATTGCTATTCCACCCACGACTCTAAAGACTCCATAGGAATGCAAGGACTGGATCGGTGATACATTGTACAACAACTCTCTCATGGGTCAACTAAGTTACCTCAAGGTCATATATGATTACCCACCCTCTCCATGGACCTTCTTAGATGATCTAGCTCAGGTCATGCGCCTATCTGAAGACTTTTCCCTGCAACCTTGTGTTAAGTGAATTTCTTCTTTTGGCACTCATGCTCCTCCACTCATCCAACTAGGTCCTCTCAACATTGGATTTTCCCTTGACAACATTGGAAAATGTATTGTTTCCTTCTTGATGGTAGAAGCAATAAAATATACTTCCACTTGTAGCCGATTTGCATTTTCAGAAGTAATGAAAAGAAGTAATAAGTTTTGACATGAATTTATTGTGTTTCCATTATATATTTTCTACAGTATGTGT
The DNA here is from genome assembly GCA_027924585.1 of Larix kaempferi. NCBI lineage: Eukaryota > Viridiplantae > Streptophyta > Pinopsida > Pinales > Pinaceae > Larix > Larix kaempferi. The sequence continues at coordinate 3,366,526 of BSBM01000036.1, forward strand.
ATATAGATTATAGCATTAACACAAAGTGCAGTTTTGAGTAGCCTTAAGTTTTCCCTAGTTTAGTTTCCTATAGGAATTCTTTTAGAGTGCAGAATCTACTTACCATGGTTCAAGAAAATTTAACATTTTATGCCTTGAATCCAAAATGGTATGATATGATACTGAACAAAGAAAGAATAAGCCTTCTTCCAATGAAAGAGAAGTCATGAATGGATATAGGATTTATTCCAATGAAAGAGAAGTCGTGAATGGAAGAAATGGTATGTGACATATTCTGTTAATGTTCATGTGATAGGCAGGTTCCTACACTTGATGCCCCAGCAAATTGATTTGAGAATTGATGTTACATTGGGATTATCTGATGAAGGAATTGAACATGTAATGGATATTTGGTGCTTGTGTTCAGCCATACGTTTGCACACCATCACTTTATCTCTTGACTGGTGCCATGGGTCAGCTTGCTACCATCTAGGAATCAAGTAGTAAATAACTCTTGTTCTTTTACATTTTTTCAATTGGCTGCCATTTCTATACTTCTGGGGATAGTATTGAGCAATTTGAAGGTATTTTCCATTGAGAATTAGTGCAAAAACTCATAGGTGTTGAAGCATGCGGAGTCCCATAAGTCAATAACGGTAAGGTACATTGTTAAACATGAAATACGTGACCTCAATGACTACATCCATACAACTTAAGTTTTGCAAGGAACCCTATGATGTCATGAAAACCCTAAAGGTAATGGAGTAATGTACATTGTTGATTATGTTGATACTTGATGACCTTGATGGAAGAGGTATCCACGGTGGGTGTGCTTGTAACATGAATACCATTGAAGGTTTGGATTTCATATTTAATTCATCCTCTGGTGAAATAGCTTTGATGGCCCATCTCCCTAATTATGGGTGTTAATATTGCTCATCTCCCTAATTATTAAAGGGTCCTAGCTCAATGGTAGAGCACCTGCCTTACAAGCAGGAGGTTGGTGGTTCGATTCCTCTGTACCCTATTGATATTGCAATATTGGTATTTTTAATAAAAAAATATTTTATTATGATTTATTATGTCTATAGAGGGAGTTTCAAACCATATTTGTATGTTTCTATGAGGGGGGTTCTAAGCCACTTTCATATGTCATTATGAGGGGGGTTCTAAGCCACCTTCATATGTCACTACGAGGGGGGTTCACAATTGCCCTTGTATGTTACAATGAGGGGGTTTAGAACCACTATTGTAGGTACCTACGAGGGGGGTTTGAAACCACCTTTGTAGGAACTCTATGAGGGGGGTTACAAACCGCCCCTATAGGCATCTACGACGGGGGTTCCAAACCACCCCTATAGGTCTCTACGAGGGGGGTTTTAAACTACCTCTATAGGCCTCTACAAGGGGGGTTAAAAACCACCCCTATACGCCTCTACGAGGGGGGTTCAAAACCACCCCTATAGACCTCTACAAGGGGGGTTCCAAACCACCCCTATAGGACTATACGAGGGGGGTTCACAACTGCCCCTATAGGCCTCTACGAGGGGGGTTTGAAACTGCCCCTATAGTCCTCTACGAGGGGGGAACCAAACCGCCCCTATAGGTTTGTATGAGGGGGGTTCACAACCACCCTTGTAGGTCTCTATGAAGGGGGTTCAAAACCGCCCCCGTAGGTCTCTATGAAGGGGTCTATGAGGGGGCTTTAAAACCGCCTCCGTAGACCTCTACGAGGGGGGTCATAAACCGCCCCCAAAAGTGACTTTTGGCAGCGGCTCCAATCTCGTAAAAAACTGCCCTTAAAGGGAAAAAAATTTAACATCGGTGCCTTTAGGAGCGGTTTTTGAAAAACCATCCCCAAAGCCAACCCCCCCCCGTAGGTCACTTTTGGGGGCGGAAGACAACCCCCCCTAAAGGCCAAAAATGTAGTAGTGTGTTTCGAGATCTGTTCATGACTAAGTTTATGGTATGTTTGTTTTCACTAAGGTTAGTACAATCTTGATTAACTTTAGACTTGTCGTATCACCTTAATAAAATTATGAGTGCAAATATTCATTGATTAGGGTTTTGACACTTATGATTGTTCTAATGCCTTGTGGTGTTGTATGAGGTTGATGTTGTCCACTAACATGAAAGGTACATCAAAGAAAGACAAATCATGTTCTAGTTCAAGAACATATGACCATGGAGACATGAAGACAAAGATTCGTTCATTATCATGGATCACATAAAAGATCTACTTACGAGGTATGTATAACTTGGTTGTATAATGGTTAACTTATGAGATATGCAGGTTACTAGCACAAGTCATTGAAGAACAAGAAGACATCATGTGGGTATGTTAGACATAACTAGCTAACATACTAATCCAGGTGTGTTTTTTTCCTATATCAAGTTAAAATCCTACCTGTTGTTAGGATATCTTATATAAGTATACTCGGCATGATTGATTATGATTATTCATGAAGTTATAGGTTTGAGTAATCATGGGTTTAGGCATATTATGTTTCTTAGTTTAATTGATGATATGACTAACCAGAAGAGTCCTATATAAACCTTGAATACTAATGTTTATTATCTATATTTAAAATGATCATTACTATACATGTTTAAGATTATTGTGTTTATGATAGTATTGAGATTATACTAATAAATGCATGATTATGTATGAGATCTCAAGGATATCACAATAATGATACTTGTAAGCATGCATAGTGATCGAGGATGGATATAAGTTCAATGGAAGGTAATCCAGGAAGCAAAGATCAAGAGGGAGCACACTCCAGTAGTTTCTGCAAGGATGCAGATATTCAGAGGGCGTCGACCACTTCTCACAATCCACATCAGAATGGAGTTGCATAAAGGAAGCAAAGACTGAGAGGGAGTCAACGCAACAAACAAACAAAGATAAGTATTTGAATTAACATTTCTTGCATATTTGATTATTTAAATAATATTGTTCAATGATGTATATACTGATGCTCCTAGAATTAGGCTGTGTATTTCGACATATTAGAATAATTGCATTAATGAACAGCATACTACTAATATGCATGTAATGGGTAAGTGGCCTATGGCACTGTACAACATTCCATTGCTATTTATCTAGAATGAAACCTCTTTGTTATGTTCAGAGTAGTGCAAACTCTTAACAATGTTCTGGTAGAGATTGGAAGGCATCTAGAAAGTTACAAGATATGGATGAATGTTGTGTTTAAGCATTGGCTAAAATAATTGCATGACTGTATGACATATTTCTTTATGTGTAAGAATTTGTTCTGAAAACTATGAGATGTTTCTAATCATACAATTTAACTTGTTTTGTAGGAAAGATCGTATACCATCACCTACAAAAGAAGGACTACAACATTTGTTCCAGCAACAAAGATATCTATTGAAGTTCCCAAGATCTCGGATGAAGTAATGGAAGAATGCCATGATCCGTCAATCATTAAGAATGATGTTTGGGATGTAGTTCCAAGACCTGAAGGGAAGTTTGTTGTGACTTCCAAATGGATCTACAAGATCAAGCATACTGTAGATGGAAGCATAGAGAAACACAAAGTGAGATTTGTAGCTCGTGGCTTCTCCCAGAAAGAGGAATTGATTATCAAGAGACTTTCGCTCCTATAGCCAGATACACTTCCATTAGTACTTTCTCTGGCTGCAGTGATGAAATGGAAGATACACCAGATGGATGTCAAGACTGCTTTCTTGAATGGTGTAGTCAAGGAGGAAGTATATGTGGAGCAACCACTTGGTTTCGAGACACATGACAGGAAGTCATACGTGTGCAAGTTGAAGAAATCCTCGTATGGCTTGAAGCAAGCTCCTAGGACTTGGTATGGTAGGATAAACAGCTCTCTATCCAGTTTGGGCTTTACCAAGAGTAAAGCAGATTCCAACCTTTACTACAAGGTTGAGGAAGGAAATCCTGTGTTACTACTGTTGTATGTAGATGATCTATTTGTAACATGTAATGATAGTTTGATTGCCGATACGAAGAGGAAGCTTGCAGCCGAGTTCGAGATGAAGGACTTGGGGATGATGCACTATTTTCTAGGCATGGAGGTGTGGTAGAGTACAGATGGAATCTTCCTTGGACAAGGGAAGTATGTAGTGGAGATCCTAAAGAGGTTCAGGATGATGGACTGCAAGGCCATGGCCACACCTATGGCATCGAACCTGAAGCTTCTTTGTGATGCTTCATCTAATCCAGTTGATGTCATAGTGTATCGTCAAATGATTAGGTCCTTGATGTACCTGACGAACACGAGACCAGATATTTGCTTTGCGATGAACACATTGAGCCAGTTCCTGACAAATCTGAGGAGTGTTCACTTGGTTGTTGTAAAGCATATTCTGAGGGGTACAGTTGATTATGGGGTCAAGTATGATGCAAATCAAAAGTTTAACCTGCAGGGTTATGTTGATTCAGATTGGGCAGGCAGTGCTGCAGATAGGGATCAGGTGTGATCTCTTGGTTTAATAGGAAGCAGTCCTGCGTAACACTGAGTACAGCCATAGCAGAGTATGTTGTGACGGATCAGCAGGTTGTAGATGTATTAACCAAGCCGTTGGCCAGAGTGTAGTTTGAGTACTTCAGAGAGAGGCTTGCTGCATTTCAGATCGAGGTTCCTTCCAAAGGGAAGTGATGAGTCTGGAAGATGCAGATGCACATGAGCTTTTCTAACATCGTTGATGTGTTCTCCCTTGGTCATGATGTAATTGCTGAGCCATTTTTCACATGGTGGTAGATGTGTTCTCCCATGGTGAAAAATTAAGGGCTGGAGCCTTCCCCGAATGGTGGTAGATGTGTTCTCCCATGTCGATGGTGTAAGTGATGGATGATGTGCATCTGGGCTGTGCTTCGTGGACGATGAGATGATATGAAGAGGACGATGCTATGATGATCAAGAGGATCATGGATGATGAGCATCAGGATGATGCTCCAGTTACTACTCTGTATATGTATATGCATCATGTTGGATGCTTGTTATGATCAGTTGTATCATTGCATCATGTTGGATGCTTGTTATGATCAGTTGGATCATTTATGTATGTATGCATCATGCTGGATGCTGGATATGATCAGTTGGATCATTTGTATGTGTTTTGTATATGCATCATGTTGGATGCTTGGACAATGTATCTATATATGTATCAGGTGGATACATTGTATGATCAGGTAGATACTTGGTATGTATCAGGTGGATGCAGTGTATGATTAGGATGATCATGTGTACATCAGGATGATGTATGATGAGTATCAGGATGATACTTTGTGGCCGTGGATCAGGTTGTGCAGATGAGCATGTCTGGGAGATCCTATAGGTCGGAGTTGTGTACCCGTAATAGCCTAGGATGCTCTTTCGAGACATTGCTCTGGGAGGACATGTAATTTGTGCCCTGGGAGATTTCAGGTCGGATTTGTGTACCTGTAACATCCTGAGATGCTCTTGCGAGGTTTTGTCCTATGGCATGTAATTTGCTCCTGGGAGATCTGGACAGGATGAAAAAGGCCTCAGATGCTTCAGCCAGGTTTTGCCATGACCACATGTAATTTGCTCCTGGGAGATCTGGACAGGATGAAAAAGGCCTTAGATGCTTCAGCTAGGTTTTGTGGTGGACCACATGTAATGTGCTCCTGGGAGATCCGACAAGTAGAGCTGTGTGCTCGTAACAGCCTAGGATGCTTCAGCCAGGTTTTGTGGTGAGATCACATGTAATGTGCTCCTGGGAGATCCGACAGGTAGAGCTGTGTGCTCGTAACAGCCTGGGATGCTTCATCCAGTTTTTGTGATGGGTCACATGTAATGTGCTCTTGGGAGATCCGACAGGTAGAGCTGTGTGCTCGTAATAGCCTGGGATGCTACAGCTAGGTTTTGTGACGCACATAATAAGTCCTGAGGATTCCACAATATGGCTAGTGATGATGAAGACCTGTAGGTGGTGGGCCTATATCCAGTATGAAAAAGGACTGGCTCTGTAGAACTTCCTATGATGAGTAGATTTAGACATTGATTGAGATAGCAGCAGCAGTGATGATGATAATGACTCGATGACGATTATCCAGTGATGATGATCTAGAGAAGATGACTTGTGCTAGAAGACCTTCGTCGAGAAATACCTTCCTAGTTAAGAGGGAGTGTTGATGTATATGTAATTTCAAAATGTATTTCACATATATGTATATTGTATTCCTATAGAGATGTTATCATTCCTCTATACGGAAGTGTCATCATTTATATTGTAAGTGTCGTAACTTATACTTGATGGGTTATTAGACCACCTTGTTGGGGTCAACCCTGTATAAGTCATGTGGTTCAAAGGGTTATTAGACCACCCTATTAGGGGTCGGCCATGTGGGTCAAAGGGTTATTAGACCACCCTAGTGGGGGTCGGCCCAGTCAGCATTATGTTAAGTGGTTAAGTTGAGGCCGACCTAGTTGAGTAAAGGTCAAGTCAAGTTAGTGTATAAATAGAGAGTTTTTCTCTCTCATTTTACACATTCTATTCTCTCACTCGCACTTTGGAGAGTGGTGCACTTGTGGAGGAGGAGGCTCTACTGCTAGGAGAAGACTATCTCTTGTATTCTGGTTGTATCATTGCTCTATCTATCTTTGAGGAAGTTATTGGGGTTTTTCACCTTTATGGTTTTCCCAAAGTAAACTATGTGTCTCTTGTGTGCTTGCATTATTGTTTCCATGATTGATATGATGTAGATTTGCTGTACATGTTGTTCTCTCAGTTAAGATCCTAGATCGGATTGAAGTAAATTCTGAAAATTTAACATGCTCCTCAGTAGAATCTCCATCTGTGCTTTCCAATCAAAATAATTGAAAGGATTGAGGATGATATACTGTGTATGATCCATTGCTGCAACTGATATAACTTTTGGACTGAAATTAGAACACTTCTGGATTCGAAAATGCACCCTGCAGAGAATAGAATTCACCCAGTGAATTGATCAATGCGCCCTTCCTGAGACTGTTGGATCCTGCAAGACAATCAATAGATGAAAGGAATAGCTTGATGGATCTGATACCATGTGAAATTCAGATCACATCCAAGAACTATGCAATAAATTAACCTCTCTCATATAAAAAATCTCACACAACTGCTCAAAGACACAAAATTAATGCATAAGAATGGAATTTTGTATTACTTCTCATGAATGATGATTACACCAGACAACATATGAATGTTGTAAGCTGTTATTAAATAACATTAAAGAAATAATTAGAATGGCTAAATATTCCAAAAGAATCTTCTATCCATCATAATTTCTAAAACTGCCCATCCCCCCTAGGTGGCAAGTTGGCTTTCCAAATCTGCTCAAAAGATCACGAATTGCTAAATTATTGATGTCACATACCCCAATTTTATTAAAATAATGTAATTATTTTATTAATATTCCTGAGACATTATGTTAAATTTAATGCTAAGTAGGAATGGATGACTCAGCAGAGTCTCCAGAAATGGAATGTAAATTCTGAATAATTATTATTAATAAATAAATTATGGAGACAACAGCATGGGAGAGCTGTTAAAAGAGGTTACTGGTCTAACTGGTGGATGGAACTAGGTGGAAAGACAAAAGACAAGTGGCAGCATCCTCAAACACTTCCTGAGTTGCAGGTGGCAACTTCCCTATATTTTGGGGTCATGATTCCCCAAGAAAGTGGAATCTGAGCAGGTGGATCATTAATGACAGTTAACCCAACTAAGACCTAGGCAATCTTTTAAATACTACTCAATGAACTGAGCTGGGGGTTCAGCATTTGTTCTAGAGGGAGAATACATTCAGGTGAATGTTATTCAGGAGTCCCATTGAGGAAGTGGAAAAACAGTAAGGAAGTGTTTTGAGTCAGGAAGTTGCAGTAACTTGGTTCCAGTATAGCTTCTTTGGCTGAGGGAATTGTTGGCTGTACCTAGTTCCATCCAGTTAGACCAGAGCAAGCTCGGGGGTCCTGAGAAGTGCTGTCTGGGCACTCTCCAGGAATTGGTAGGGAGGAACAGCCTCCCATTGCTATTATTGTCTACCAGAGATACAGGTTCTGCCACTCTTCCTGCTGTGTATTTAATAAATTAAATGTAGAATGGGCTATCTCAACTGTGTTTTGAACAGTATTTATTTTCAGTAGCTCAGTCTTTCTGTATTGTCTTTTGGTAGAATTTGCAGAACTCATATGTCTTAGAATTTTTCCTATTATCACTTAAATGGAGTAATTATTTTATGCAGAATATATTTGTTATTATTACAGTAATCAAATATCATGGTGATTTATTCTAGATTTTCTATTAATAGTTAAATAATAGACATAGAATTTTAAACAGTAGTCATTCCAGAAATATACTTATTAAAACAATCATAAGAACAGACACCTAGATAAATCTAAGAATTAATGTGAAATATTTCCCAATAGAGAAATGTACAGGAATAATTTCTATAAGAGTAATGTATCAGTCTATCTCTGCTTCATATTTCTGTCAACTATAGATACAGGTTAGTCTCGGTATCGAGCTAAAGGAGAACAAAACTTATATCATTTCATTTATCTATACTCAGAATATATTGGACTGTTATTGATTATCCAAAAGATGTGGTTGCAATAATGTTTCATTGTATAAAAACCGTAGTCAAATGCAAACACATAAACTGTAAATGGTTTTTGCCTTTTTAACCTAATACTACAGTATTTATAGCCATGTTGTCACAACACAGATTAACAGCATTATTTGAAAACAAGACAAACACCTTGACTGGCCCGAAGCCAAGTCTTAATACTTAGAGACTTCATTGTTTCATTATCCAAATCATAAGCATAGAATTACTGTTCATTTTCGAGCTTGTATTACATGAAATACACAGTTCTGTCGTAGGTTGTCCTATCTATAGTCAAACATCTTAACACGCAGAGAAGCCATCAACGCACTTAGCCATTGTTGGCTGTTACAAACCCTCATAGTTATTTATTGTAATAAGACTTATTTCATTATCAGTATTTCTCCTTGGAAGTGGATAGCAAACCTAACACGGCCGTAGCCTTATCACATTAAGTCGACAGGTTGAAAAAAAGAGAAAGGAAATGCCTCATATAACAGATCGAACCAACAGGAGATCGCATACATAGTCCAAGTATCCACAGTTACAGTTAATATTTAAACAAAAACACCAAAATTCCCAACTCGCCAGGGTTAACCCTATTTTAATTAATCATTACAGTAATGGTAGTAAACCATCAATATTCTTTTTATTAAACACTCAAAATCAAAGAAAAAGCAGAGAGATAAATACATGGATTCACCTACAGCAGAGTTATCATCCCTTGCAAGTACCTAAGATCTAAAAACATCCTTATAATTTAAACACTCTATTCATTTAACAAAAACACAGAATGATACACGGCCACATGACAGGCCCAATATTAGCGTAACTATTAACTTATACAGCGTGGGTAAAACCCTACACATAGAAAATACAATGACGATAACAACCCCTGGCCTCATACAGTCTGAGCCGTAGATGGTTCTTCATAGACATACCGGGGTATCAAACCCTTTCTATTATAAACAAAACAATTTATACAGGTGACTCTACTCCATGTCACAAGAACGATAACAACCCCATTGTACAGGAGGTTCCTTCCAGACTTAACCCTAGCACAACAAAACCAACAAAGGGAGAGACAGCCGTGGATAACCAGGCTTACCCGGAGGAGCCAGCGCTGGAGATGAAGCCCTGTGCACCTTCAGAATAGCGTGACCTGCACATTACCAAGTGCCGAGAGTTGTTAATACTAATGTAAAACTAAACAATCTTTTGCAAAACCAAAAATGTGAAAATATTGATATTATCTTACCTGAGCCAATGGAGAAAGCAACCCCGCGGACAACCAGGTAGCCACAAGTTGAGTCAGGTAGCGAAACCCCATCACATTCGTCAGTTGGATGAGTAAGAGAGACTTCCAGTACCTCTCGATTGACAGCCACGATAGGCAACATTTTAGACAAAACCCTTAAGCTGTGAATGAACCAGTCGGGGAGCACGCTTCAAAACCCAATACACAACCACCTCATGGATAAAAACAACAGCGAAACCCTACCTCATACTCACATCAGCGACAGTGGAGGGATGTAAGTAGCAGGTGACTCAAAATTGGTAATGGCAACGAGACCAAGATACAAATGAAACTGTTTTCAGACGCCAATAGCAGAGCCCAAGACTTTTAAACTACCAGTGAAATAAACAACGTGACCAGAACCCAAGCAAATAGCATTTACAGTGCCCAACTTCGAGTTCAGACATGGAGGGTTTCTCCCTTAGAACCCGAGCCCGAAGGCAGAGATAATGACCAGGTAGGGTTTCAACTCTGACTTATATATCAACCAACACAAGGAGGAGAGTCAACCACGTAGCCATTAGATTTATCATTTTCACATGGGTCGAATTCTATAGTTCAGTTGCAGCTCGATTAATTGTTCATCGATTCCAAATCATTTGCATGGATATAAACCTTGTTCAACGTATGGAGAAACACTATGATTGATAATCATTGTATTATATATATATTGAAAACCAAGCCATCGATAATGTCAAGAGCCCAATATATTTTACCTACAATCATTTAAACAATGATGTAGTCAACTTTCAAATGAGAACTCCCCATCATATAAAACATTGAAATATTACCATGAACATATGATTGGATACACCATGATTTAAATAAGCCCTATCGTCATATTTCTCTTGATACTATTGTTAAATTAATCAACAATGAAAATAACAATCTTTATTATTATGATATTTAAAAATAAACTCATCTACAGGTCCATACCATGAACGTAGTTTAAAAACAAGGCACAGTTAGATGACATAAGTTAAACAATAATACTACGTAGTCATTGGACTTTGAATTATAGATGAATATAATGGAACCTCGCCAGAGGCGTCACTTTTCCAACTCATACTAATAACCAGTAATTGCAGCTAATAGTTGACAGTAGGTTACATTAAGCTAACGTCACGTTATGCATACGATGAACATAATACAAACAATTGTTCCAGTGATAGTTTACAACATTAACTTAGAGTCATGTTCGTAACGCAATGGATATGACGGAAACATTGTAAATCATCGCAAAACCTGATGATACTATCCAGGATAAGAGATATCATGTCGAGGCAGAATATCAATCTTATTTCAAGCGTAAATTTCATGAAAAGAACCTTACTGTCTTACACAACAACCAGTAATAGTAAATAGATCTTCTTTAAGTTTTTTTTTTACAGTGCAGGGAAAGGAGTTGATGCTTACAAAAATTAATTTACAGTGATCCATATTACACCGGTGTACCTGCGAACAAAAGACTAATTATGCATTAGCTCGTAAGCTAAGTAAGCCAGTCAGCTATGGCTAGCTCTCCCTTTGAAGTTAGAAACGAAAACAGTCAACATTTAAAAATCACAAAAAAATCACATTTGTATTAAGACAGAATCTTTTAAACAAGATTATGATTAGTTACTGAAATTAAACAGGACCAGGAATGCAATTAATTAACATTTATTGTTAAAATAAAAATTTTAAATTTTTCAGAAATATCGGGTTCTGACATGTGCAGACTATCAATCTTATTTCAAGCGTAAATTTCTTGAAAAGAACCTTACTGTCTTACACGACAACCAGTAATAGTAAATAGATCTTCTTTAAGTTTTTTTTTTACAGTGCAGGGAAAGGAGTTGATGCTTACAAAAATTAATTTACAGTGATCCATATTACACCGGTGTACCTGCGAACAAAAGACTAATTATGCATTAGCTCGTAAGCTAAGTAAGCCAGTCAGCTATGGCTAGCTCTCCCTTTGAAGTTAGAAACGAAAACAGTCAACATTTAAAAATCACAAAAAAATCACATTTGTATTAAGACAGAATCTTTTAAACAAGATTATGATTAGTTACTGAAATTAAACAGGACCAGGAATGCAATTAATTAACATTTATTGTTAAAATAAAAATTTTAAATTTTTCAGAAATATCGGGTTCTAACATGTGGTATCAGAGCATGGTTCAGACACTAGGCTTGGATGTGACTCCACTAACTTCCGCAAAATAGTGACCCTAAAAGAAAAATTTTAAATTATATAAAGTACTAACTTATATTTTGGTTTTATGAACAGAACAGAAAATTTCCTTTTTTCTGAATTTTTCAGACAGATATGGAAAAACTGGGAGAATACGCTGAGGAGGAATCTCCAAACACTGTGACAAGACAGATGTCAAGAGAACCTGAGACAGAAGAAGTAATGGCTCACACCACTGAGCTGATGCAGACCATAAGAGGATTAAAGACAGAGATGGAAACAGTCAAGAAGGATAATGAAAGGATTTTAAAGACTCAGGAGCAGTTGAATCAGCTATTGATAGAAAAATTTCAGACAGAAGGAAGGAGCAAATGAGCTGACTCAGAAGAAGTTAGTCATCAAAGAGGGTCAAAAAGGACAAAACCGGCTAAGTCCAACAGCAGTTCCTCATCTGAAGAAAGAAAGGGACAACCCAGTTATCACACTAGCAGTGACAGCAGTGAAACTGAGCTACACAACCGAAGGAAAAAGTACAGGCCTTATGAAGAGATTTCCGGGGAGTTTAAGAAAATAAAGCCCCCAACTTTCAATGGAGAATCTGAAACTGGAGAAGAGGTGGAATCCTGGTTATCCGGGATGAGAAAATATTTTCAGATCTATAACTACTCAAATCAGCTGAAGGCATGAATGGCCATCTACAACCTCTCGGGAAAGGCGGACATATGGTGGCAAGATCTGAAAAGGGTCAAGGGGATTAAAGAGAGAGAAGTTAATTGGAGTACTTTTAAAAGATACTTCAAGAAGAAATTCCTGTCCGAACAGTATTATGAGGAGAGGGCCAAGGAATTTTATGAACTAAAGCTCGGATCTATGACGATGAAGGACTTAAACAGTAAATTCTTAAGTCTGTTGCGGTATGTACCGTATTTTGTCGAAGAGAAACCAAAAATACAGCGGTTTCTTAGTTGTCTGCCCTATCATATCAAGGACAGAATTGAATATGACAACCCCAAAACACTGGAAGAAGCTATGCGCAAAGCCAATTTCTGTTATGAATAGAATAAAAAGAAAGAGGGGATAGCTAGCTGGAAAGCCAAAAAGAACAGCAATCAGATGGAGTACAAGAAAAAGGAGTTTGCCTCTCATAAAAGTTTCAAGAATGGCAAAAACGGAAATCACTTCAATGGTAAAAGCTTCCAGGGAAACAAAAATGGAGCTGTCAGCCATTCGAACAATTACAAAAGCAGCAAGGAGACTCCTAATAACCATGGAAACTACACCAAAAATTTCGAGTGAAAAGAACCTGTCAAGTGCTGGGAGTGTAATGGGCCACATTATGCTTCAGTCTGCCCAAACAGAAAGAAACAAATCAGCAATATTCATACGGTGCAAGATGAAATGACAGTTGGAGATTTTGCAGGAACTATGCCCCGAATCAATGCAGCGTTGGAAAACCGCCAGGCTGACTACCAAACTTCCATGGTGGAAGTAGGAGGTATGATTAACAAAACCCCTGTTACTATTTTAATAGATCCAGGTGCTAGTCTTAGTTATATTTCACCTCAGCTGGTAGAAAAATGTAAATTGACTGTTGAAAGATTTGATAATTCTTGGTCTGTACAATTAGCTACTGGGGCAAAGAGGAAAGTAAACTGTTATGTAAAAGAATGCATCTTAAACATGAACGATTTTAGAACTACAGTTAAACTAAACATCTTACCACTTGGCTCTTATGACATACTTATCGGAATGGACTGGTTGGAACAACATAGGGTCGTTTTAAACTGTTTTGACAAAACTTTTAGGTGTGTAAACAGTAGTGGACAGCCTGTAACTGTCAGGGGTATCCCTAGGAAAACAATAGTTAGGCAGATTTCTGCCTTACAACTTAAAAGGGCAGTCAGAAAAGGGTGCAAGACCTATGCTGTAACTATTACAGATGAGACAGATAAGTCCGAAAGCAACCAGAAAACAGTAGAGAACATCCCTGTAGTCAACGAATTTATTGACGTTTTTCCTGAGGAAATACCAGAATTACCTCCCAAGAGGGAGCTAGACTTTACAATTGAGCTAGTACCAGGTGCTGTTCCCAGTTCAAAAGCCCCGTATCACATGAATATCTTGGAGCTTAACGAGTTGAAAACTCAGTTAAAGGAGTTAATAGACAAGAATTATATTCGACCCAGTGTATCCCCTTGGGGAGCACCAGTGATTTTCGTTAAAAAGAAGGACGGAACTATGCGACTTTGCATAGATTATCGTCAACTAAACAAGATGACGATTAAAAACATGTATCCGTTACCTCGTATAGATGATCTGTTTGATCAGCTACGTGGAGCTACGGTATTCTCTAAGATCGATCTGAGATCGGGTTATCATCAGGTGAGAATTAAAGAGGAAGATATTTTCAAAACAGCTTTTAGAACAAGATACGGACATTACGAATTTGTCGTAATGCCATTTGGGCTTACTAATGCCCCAGCTGTTTTTATGTGCTTAATGAACAACATAATGCATAAGTACTTAGATAAATTTGTTGTCGTATTCATCGACGACATTTTAGTCTATTCTAAGAGTGAGGAGGAGCATAAAGAACACTTACGTATAGTCTTACAAGAACTGAGAGAACAACAGCTCTTTGTGAAATTCAGTAAGTGTGACTTCTTCAAAGACGAGATCCAGTACTTAGGACATGTAGTCACTAAGGAAGGGATTTCAGTGGATCCCGAAAAGATTCGAGCGATTGAAGAATGGCCAGTACCTAAAGATGTGACGGACGTTAGATCTTTCATGGGGATTACCGGTTACTACCGGAGGTTTATTGAAGGCTTTTCAAAAATAGCCAACCCAATCACTTCTTTGCAAAAGAAAGGCAAGAAGTTTGATTGGAATGCGAAGTGTGAAAAAAGCTTCAAGAAGCTTAAGACCTTATTGACAACTGCACCTATTCTTAGAATAGCGGACCCAAATAAAGATTTCATAGTTTGCACCGACGCTTGTAATGATGGTTTAGGCGGAGTGCTGACTCAAGAGGGACATGTCATTGCTTACGAATCTAGGAAGCTGAAAATCCATGAAAAGAATTATGCCACCTATGACTTAGAATTAGCTGCTGTAATTCATGCTTTAAAGATGTGGCGACACCATCTAATAGGCAGAAAATTCACTTTACTAATGGATAATAAAGGTCTGAAATACCTTTTAGATCAGCCTAATTTAAATGCAAGACAAGCCAGGTGGTTGGCATTCCTAAGTGAATACGATTTTGAAATCCAACACATAAAAGGGAAGGAAAATAAGGTGGCTGATGCCTTGAGCAGAAATGCAAAGCTAAATTTTATATCAGCTAGCAGCACTTACACCTCTGACTTAAATGAACAGCTGGCTGAAGGGATAAAATTAGACGAAAATTATCAGCATTTACAAACTGCAGCCAAAGAACAACCCACAGAAAGTTTGATAAAAGGGTATAGTTTAAATGAAAACGGATTTTTATTGTTTAAAGACAGGCTGTATATTCCTAATACACCTAAAGTTAAATTGTTAATTCTAGACGAAATTCATAAAACCCCTTATTCCGGGCATCCGGGCTATCAAAAGACCGTCACCATGTTAAGAAAAGAATACTTTTGGCCTAACATAAAATCTGAAACAACTGAGTATTTAGCTAGATGTTTGGACTGCCAACAAGTAAAAATAGAACACCAACATCCAGCTGGATTGCTGCAACCTTTACCTATTCCTAGCTGGAAATGGGAAATAATCAGCCTGGATTTCATTACTGGTTTACCCAAAAATCAACATCAGAATGATTCAATTATGGTAGTGGTAGACAAATTAAGTAAATCAGCACACTTTATTCCTGTTAAAACCACATACAAGGCTGCAAACCTAGCAGATATCTTTTTAAAACAGATTTTTCGGTTACACGGTATTCCAAAAGTTATTATATCAGACAGGGATCCTAAATTCACAGGAAATTTTTGGAGATCCTTGTTCAAAGGATTAAACACCACTTTGAATTTCAACACCTCTTTCCATCCTCAGACGGACGGACAAACTGAAAGAGTTAATCAGGTATTAGAAGATCTATTAAGGATGTATGTTAAAGATCAACTAGGTAAGTGGGAGGATTATTTACACTTAGCCGAATTTGCATACAATAACAGCTATCAATCATCAGCTAAGTTTAGTCCTTTTGAGATTTTGTATGGATGAAAATGCAACACTCCTATCTCTTGGAGTAATCCAGTAGATAGATTAGTGTTAGGACCTGATTTATTGAAAGAAATGGAACAGATTGTGAAACAAGTGCAGGAGAACTTGAAGATTGCCCAGGATCGGCAAAAGAGTCAAGCAGATTTGAAAAGAACTCCTAAAGAGTTCCAGGTAGGTGAACATGTGTTCATCAAGGTAAGGCCAAAGAAGAGCTCCCTAAGATTAGGAAGTTGTGCAAAATTAGCACCGCGTTACTGTGGTCCATTTGAAATTTTATCTAGAATCGGTCAAGTTGCTTATCAGTTAGCATTACCACCAAATCTAAAAGTACACAATGTTTTTCATATCTCTGTTTTGAAAAAGTATGTTCATGATGCTACTCATGTTATTGATTGGAACATTGTACAGGTAGAACCAGAAGGGGAAGTTCTGGTGGAACCGGATTGTATCCTCAGGAGGAGGGAAATTACTCTACGGAACCGCATAATTGGACAAGTGAAGGTGCAATGGAAGCACCTTAGTCCTGAAGAAGCTACCTGGGAGCTGGAAAGTAAGATGCGGGAAGCATATCCTCATCTATTCCAGCAGGTGGCTGAAGAAGAAGAATAAGTAACATCGAGGACGATGTTACATTTTAAGGGGGTGTGTATGTCACATACCCCAATTTTATTAAAATAATGTAATTATTTTATTAATATTCCTGAGACATTATGTTAAATTTAATGCTAAGTAGGAATGGATGACTCAGCAGAGTCTCCAGAAATGGAATGTAAATTCTGAATAATTATTATTAATAAATAAATTATGGAGACAACAGCATGGGAGAGCTGTTAAAAGAGGTTACTGGTCTAACTGGTGGATGGAACTAGGTGGAAAGACAAAAGACAAGTGGCAGCATCCTCAAACACTTCCTGAGTTGCAGGTGGCAACTTCCCTATATTTTGGGGTCATGATTCCCCAAGAAAGTGGAATCTGAGCAGGTGGCTCATTAATGACAGTTAACCCAACTAAGACCTAGGCAATCTTTTAAATACTACTCAATGAACTGAGCTGGGGGTTCAGCATTTGTTCTAGAGGGAGAATACATTCAGGTGAATGTTATTCAGGAGTCCCATTGAGGAAGTGGAAAAAACAGTAAGGAAGTGTTTTGAGTCAGGAAGTTGCAGTAACTTGGTTCCAGTATAGCTGCTTTGGCTGAGGGAATTGTTGGCTGTACCTAGTTCCATCCAGTTAGACCAGAGCAAGCTCGGGGGTCCTGAGAAGTGCTGTCTGGGCACTCTCCAGGAATTGGTAGGGAGGAACAGCCTCCCATTGCTGTTATTGTCTACTAGAGATACAGGTTCTGCCACTCTTCCTGTTGTGTATTTAATAAATTAAATGTAGAATGGGCTATCTCAACTGTGTTTTGAACAGTATTTATTTTCAGTAGCTCAGTCTTTCTGTATTGTCTTTTGGTAGAATTTGCAGAACTCATATGTCTTAGAATTTTTCCTATTATCACTTAAATGGAGTAATTATTTTATGTAGAATATATTTGTTATTATTACAGTAATCAAATATCATGGTGATTTATTCTAGATTTTCTATTAATAGTTAAATAATAGACATAGAATTTTAAACAGTAGTCATTCCAGAAATATACTTATTAAAACAATCATAAGAACAGACACCTAGATAAATCTAAGAATTAATGTGAAATATTTCCCAATAGAGAAATGTACAGGAATAATTTCTATAAGAGTAATGTATCAGTCTATCTCTGCTTCATATTTCTGTCAACTATAGATACAGGTTAGTCTCGATATCGAGCTAAAGGAGAACAAAACTTATATCATTTCATTTATCTATACTCAGAATATATTGGACTGTTATCGATTATCCAAAAGATGTGGTTGCAATAATGTTTCATTGTATAAAAACCATAGTCAAATGCAAACACATAAACTGTAAATGGTTTTTGCCTTTTTAACCTAATACTACAGTATTTATAGCCATGTTGTCACAACACAGATTAACAGCGTTATTTGAAAACAAGACAAACACCTTGACTGGCCCGAAGCCAAGTCTTAATACTTAGAGACTTCATTGTTTCATTATCCAAATCATAAGCATAGAATTACTGTTCATTTTCGAGCTTGTATTACATGAAATACACAGTTCTGTCGTAGGTTGTCCTATCTATAGTCAAACATCTTAACACGCAGAGAAGCCATCAACGCACTTAGCCATTGTTGGCTGTTACAAACCCTCATAGTTATTTATTGTAATAAGACTTATTTCATTATCAGTATTTCTCCTTGGAAGTGGATAGCAAACCTAACACGGCCGTAGCCTTATCACATTAAGTCGACAGGTTGAAAACAAGAGAAAGGAAATGCCTCATATAACAGATCGAACCAACAGGAGATCGCATACATAGTCCAGGTATCCACAGTTACAGTTAATATTTAAACAAAAACACCAAAATTCCCAACTCGCCAGGGTTAACCCTATTTTAACTAATCATTACAGTAATGGTAGTAAACCATCAATATTCTTTTTATTAAACACTCAAAATCAAAGAAAAAGCAGAGAGATAAATACATGGATTCACCTACAGCAGAGTTATCATCCCTTGCAAGTACCTAAGATCTAAAAACATCCTTATAATTTAAACACTCTATTCATTTAACAAAAACACAGAATGATACACGGCCACATGACAGGCCCAATATTACTATAACTATTAACTTATACAGCGTGGGTAAAACCCTACACATAGAAAATACAATGACGATAACAACCCCTGGCCTCATACAGTCTGAGCCGTAGATGGTTCTTCATAGACATGTCGGGGTATCAAACCCTTTCTATTATAAACAAAACAATTTATACAGGTGACTCTACTCCATGTCACAAGAACGATAACAACCCCATTATACAGGAGGTTCCTTCCAGACTTAACCCTAGCACAACAAAACCAACAAAGGGAGAGACAGCCGTGGATAACCAGGCTTACCCGGAGGAGCCAGCGCTGGAGATGAAGCCCTGTGCACCTTCAGAACAGCGTGACCTGCACATTACCAAGTGCCGAGAGTTGTTAATACTAATGTAAAACTAAACAATCTTTTGCAAAACCAAAACTGTGAAAATATTGATATTATCTTACCTGAGCCAATGGAGAAAGCAACCCCGCGGACAACCAGGTAGCCACAAGTTGAGCCAGGTAGAGAAACCCCATCACATTCGTCAGTTGGATGAGTAAGAGAGACTTCCAGTACCTCTCGATTGACAGCCACGACAGGCAACATTTTAGACAAAACCCTTAAGCTGTGAATGAACCAGTCGGGGAGCACACTTCAAAACCCAATACACAACCACCTCATGGATAAAAACAACAGCGAAACCCTGCCTCATACGCACACCAGCGACAGTGGAGGGCTATAAGTAGCAGGTGACTCAAAATTGGTAATGACAACGAGACCAAGATACAAATGAAACTGTTTTCAGACGCCAATAGCAGATCCCAAGACTTTTAAACTACCAGTGAAATAAACAACGTGACCAGAACCCAAGCAAATAGCATTTACAGTGCCCAACTTCGAGTTCAGACATGGAGGGTTTCTCCCTTAGAACCCGAGCCCAAAGGCAGAGATAATGACCAGGTAGGGTTTCAACTCTGACTTATATATCAACCAACGCAAGGAGGAGAGTCAACCACGTAGCCATTAGATTTATCATTTTCACATGGGTCGAATTCTATAGTTCAGTTGCAGCTCGATTAATTGTTCATCGATTCCAAATCATTTGCATGGATATAAACATTGTTCAACGTATGGAGAAACACTATGATTGATAATCATTGTATTATATATATATTGAAAACCAAGCCATCGATAATGTCAAGAGCCCAATATATTTTACCTACAATCATTTAAACAATGATGTAGTCAACTTTCAAATGAGAACTCCCCATCATATAAAACATTGAAATATTACCATGAACATATGATTGGATACACCATGATTTAAATAAGCCCTATCGTCATATTTCTCTTGATACTATTGTTAAATTAATCAACAATGAAAATAACAATCTTTATTATTATGATATTTAAAAATAAACTCATCTACAGGTCCATACCATGAACGTAGTTTAAAAACAAGGCACAGTTAGATGACATAAGTTAAACAATAATACTACGTAGTCATTGGACTTTGAATTATAGATGAATATAATGGAACCTCGCCAGAGGCGTCACTTTTCCAACTCATACTAATAACCAGTAATTGCAGCTAACAGTTGACAGTAGGTTACATTATGCTAACGTCACGTTATGCATACGATGAACATAATACAAACAATTGTTCCAGTGATAGTTTACAGCATTAACTTAGAGTCATGTTCGTAACGCAATGGATATGACGGAAACATTGTAAATCATCGCAAAACCTGATGATACTATCCAGGATAAGAGATATCATGTCGAGGTAGACTATCAATCTTATTTCAAGCGTAAATTTCATGAAAAGAACCTTACTGTCTTACACGACAACCAGTAATAGTAAATAGATCTTCTTTAAGTTTTTTTTTTACAGTGCAGGGAAAGGAGTTGATGCTTACAAAAAATAATTTACAATGATCCATATTACACCGGTGTACCTGCGAACAAAAGACTAATTATGCATTAGCTCGTAAGCTAAGTAAGCCAGTCAGCTATGGCTAGCTCTCCCTTTGAAGTTAGAAACGAAAACAGTCAACATTTAAAAATCACAAAAAAATCACATTTGTATTAAGACAGAATCTTTTAAACAAGATTATGATTAGTTACTGAAATTAAACAGGACGAGGAATGCAATTAATTAACATTTATTGTTAAAATAAAAATTTTAAATTTTTCAGAAATATCGGGTTCTGACAATTGAGCTGAAGGTGAAATATAGGTAAAAGCAATGCCAAATATGAAATTTGAGTGGAAATGGTGTTAAGGAAATTTTTTGGTGTAAAAAACAGTTTCCTAGGTTGACTAGCTCTTTCCTTTGGGAGAAAAAGCAGTAAAAGCAGCAGCTTTCTTCACAAATGCGCCCTCCTTCCTAAATCTTATCCAAAATTCTCTAGGAATACGCCCAAGTGGTCTAGGAGTCTTGTAGAACACACCTTGCATGGAATCTTATCCTACCATATTTCCTTGTGGGCCACACAATGGCAATTTCCTCAATTATTACATAGAATTAACCAACAATTGATTAATTAATGCATCTTATGTAATTAAATAAATGGTAGGAAGGCTTAAATATTCCAACAGTTCTTTAGATTGATGACACTTCAAGGAAGAAGTAATGGACACATTTGCTGGAGCCATTCCAAGCATGGTGAGAGGAGGATCCTTCCCATGGCTATGGATGTAAGCGCTGGATGATGAGCATCAAGACGATGCTCCAGTTACTGCTCTGTATATGCATCAGGTGGATGCATGATATGTATCAGGTGGATACATCGTATGATTAGGTGGATCATGTATGAGATATGTATCAAGTAGATACTATGTATGATCAGGATGATAATGGATGATGAGCTTCAGGATGTTGCTCCAGATGATATGCATTAGGATGGTGTAGTGATGATGATCAGTATGATCATGAGCATCACGATGATGCTTCGTGCGATGATGATCAGTTGAATCATGAGTATCAGGTTGATACTTGGAGGTCAGATATGATATGTGGCAGGTTGTGCAAGTAGCATGTAATCAATCCTCAGAGATCCGATAGGTTGATCTGTGTGCTTGTAATCAGTCCTGGGATGAGGTATTGCTATGTAGTATGTAATCAGTCCTCAAGATCCGATAGGTTGAGCTGTGTGCTCGTAATCAATCCTAGGATGAGGTATTACTACGGAGACATTTAATCAGTCCTAGAGATCTAAGAAGTTGAGCTGTGTGCTCGTAATAAGTCCTGGGATGCTCTTTAGAGATCTTGCTAGTCGTGCTATGGCACATAAATGTTCATGGGATGCTCTTTAAAGGTATTGTCTATTCACATGTAATCAGTCCTGGAGATCCGATAGGTTGAGCTGTGTGCTCGTAATAAGTCCTGGGATGCTCTTTAGATATCTTGTCGGTCGTGTTGCGGCACATAAATGTTCCTGGGATGCTCTTTTAAGGTATTGTGAAGGGGATGCATGTAATCAGTCCTGGGAGATCTTGTCGGTCGTTCCTAGGCACATAAATTTTCCTGGGATGCTCTTGTCAGGTATTGCATCAGCACATAAAATAAATCCTGAGAGATCACCTCTATCAGACCGTTTGCACAGATGATGAAGACCTACAGGTAGTGGGCCTACATCCAGTATGAAAAAGGACTGGCTCTATAGAACTTCCTATGATGAGTAGATCGAACATTGATTGAGATAACAACAGCAGTGACGATGATGATGATTCGTTGATGATGATCCAGAGAAGAAGACTTGTGCTAGCACATCTGTGTCGAGAAATACCTTCCTAGTTAAGAGGGAGTGTTGATGTATATGTAACTTCGGAATGTATTTTACCCATGTGTATTGTATTCCTATAGAGATGTTATTGTTCCTCTATACGGAAGTGTTTGTATTCCTATAGAGATGTTATTATTCCTCTATATGCAAGTGTCGTCATTTATATTGTAAGTGTTGTAACTTATACTTGATGGGTTATTAGCCCAACTTGATGGGGTTGGCCCGGTATGAGTCATGTGGGTAAATGGGTTATTAGACCACCAAGTGTGGGGTCATCCCGGATTAAGTTAACCATGGGTTATTAGGCCAAGCTAGACAAGTCGGCCCCATTAGTTTATTGGGCAGGACAGGACAAGTATAAATAGAGATCGGGAGATCTCTATTTGATCACTCATTACTCACTTCCATCTCTCTCAGAAAGTGGCACAATTGTGAGGAGGAGGATCATCTGCTAGGAGAAGACTATCTCTTGTACTTTGGTTGTATCATTGCTCTATCTATCTCTGAGAAAGTTGTGGGGTTTTTCACCTTCTTGGTTTTTCCTGGTGAAACTCTGTGTCTCTTGTGTGCTTACATTATTGTGTCCATGATTGATATGTTGTAGATATGTTGTACATGTTATTCTCTCAGTTAAGATCCTTGATCAAATTGAAATTTCTGAAAAACTAACAAGATTATGTTGCAACAACAGCAACTACATATTAGACTGTGTGGATGAGAAGAACTCTTTCTGAGTTGCAACATGAACAAGAAGAACCAACTCAGATTTTTTGTGACAACAAATCAACCATTGCACTATCAAGAAATCACGTTTTTCATAAAAGAAGTAATCATATTGATACAATGTATCATTTCATTCGAGAACTAATAAACAAGAATGAAATCAGTATGGAATTTTGTAGATTAGAAAATCAATTTGTAGACCTATTTACAAAACCTCTGGGGAAAGAGTTGTTTGAGTTTCATATGAAAAACATTGGGGTTTGTAAGCTGTAACAGAAATCTAATATTTCAAAATTTTGTTTTTTTTGGGTGTAGTAATTAAGGGGCAGAATGTTGGAATTGATTAATTACTCCACCGTTCATAGAGACGGCCGCCAGAATTTCCAGAAGGCATCACCGCCCAAATCTAATTTGAAAAGCCATAAATTAATTAAGCTAAACTAAATCAGATCTTATTTTGACTGTTTAATTTTTGAAGAGTCATCCACCGCCAAACCGACTAAAACATTAAGGTTGAAGCGACACTCAGAAACTCTGTTGCAACATATCCAGTTTTGAAGAGGCATTTATAGTTAGACATTTAACAGCTCAAGGATGTTGATGTATATGTAACTTCGGAATGTATTTCATCTATGCATTTCATATATATTTATTGTACCCTTATTACATATATGTTATTCCTCTATAAGGAAGTGTCGTCATGTGGATTGACAAGTGTCGCAAGTGTGTGTACTTGCCGATGGGTTATTAGACCACCATGTGGGGTCAGCCCTGAATTATATATATTATAATGTGGATGTACCTAGCTAGACAAGTCGGCCCCATTAGGTCACTGGGCAAACAGATTAGTATAAATAGAGATCAGGTGATCTCTATTTAGATCACTCGAAAAAGTATCTCACTATCACTCAGAAAGTGGCGCACTGGTGAGGAGGAGGATCATCTGCTACTAGGAGACTATCTCAGTGTATTTTGGTTGTACTTTGGTTGAGCCATTGCTCTCTCTATCTCTGAGGAAGTTGTGGGGTTTTTCACCTTACGGTTTTCCCCACGGAAACTCTGTGTCTCTTGTCTCTCATGCTTTTGATTCTTGTGATGCTTGTCATGCTTACTGTGATTGTCGTGCATTGATATACTGTATATGTTATTCTCTCATCAAAGATCCTAGAGTATTGTGAATTAATGCTCAAAATTTAACATGGTATCAGAGCTAACCTGAGAAGAAGACATTTTGTAGTGACAGAAACTTGAGTTTCTTGTTTATTGGGTTTCTCTCCACATATTTTGGAAAAGCCGTATAGTAGATTGACTCTACTCATCAAGGTGCATCTATCTGTCCAATCAGAATTCAATTCCGAGCATTTTCAGATTTGGCCCTAAAAAATAGGGTTTCCACAAAAATAGGAATTTCTGAAATCTGAAGACATAGCTGGAAGCTCCTTGCAAACATCAAAGTTTAGAGCTTTGGATCGAGATTTTTGGTTGGGTAGATCTCCGAGAAACTCAAACCCTAATGCAGGGCTCTCCCTAGTGAACCCGGGAGGACAGAAAGGAAAATCTGAAGGGTAAAGCTTTGCTAATCTCAAATTCTGAATACACCAGGCTGATCAGCTCATCAAGGCGCATCTTTCTATCCTTTCAGATAATTGAAATTCACATTTTGAATTTTTAGGGTTTTTTCGACAAACCCTAATCCGGGACCAAATCCAATTTTCAGCATTTCAAGTGGTAAGATCTAAATCTTTTCTATTTCCATTTGAATTACTCTTGAAGATGTCTCACCACACCAAGCTTGAGGATAAGCTTGAAGGAGCTGATAACTTCCGAGCTTGAAAGTATAGGATTGGGTTAATCCTGGAAGAGAATGAGTTGGACTCATATGTGAAAGAAGACATCCCTATCCCAGAGGATGAAGAGGCCAAGGTATTGCATAAGAAGAACTTGGTCAAGGAAAAGAGAATCATTGTTGATTCTATCAAAGACCATCTCATACCCCATGTGTCTTCTCTTAAGACACCCAAGGAGATGTTTGACTCTTTAACCAAGCTATTTGAAGGAAAGAACATAAATCAGAAGATGACCCTGCGGAACCAATTGAAAGGCGTAAAGTTTCAGAATGGAGAAACTATTCAATCTTATTTTTTAAGGGTCTCCCAGATCAAGGAACAACTAGAAGTAGTGGATGAAATGGTTGAGAATGGTGAAGTGGTGATGACCACTCTAAATGGCCTACCCGGGTCATGGGATTCCTTTATTCAAGGAATTTGTGCAAGGAAGAAGTTGATCTCCTTCAACAGATTGCGAGAAGAATGCTCTCAAGAAGAAGCTAGACTTATAGCTCGTGAGGAAAAGATGGGAGGTGAAGATCAAGCTCTTGCAGCTCACACCAAAAGAAGCAAGCCCAAGAAGGAGCACTCTCGCCACAAGAGATCCTATCAAAAGAATAAGAAGGATCTAAGATGCTTCACATGCAATGAGAAGGGTCACTTTGCTTCAGATTGCCCCAAGAACAAAAGGGATAATAACAACAACTCTAGCAAGAAGAAGAAGGGCAGCAAAAGAAAGTTTCATGCTCATGCTTCCGAGGATGATAGACCTCCAAAGAAGAAGGCTAGGGAAGAAAGTGATGATAGTGATGTTGCTTCATCAAGTGAAGAAGAGTATGTTCTAATCTCTGCTCTCACAGGTACTATCTCCCATGGTTGTAATGATTGGTTGATTGACAGTGGGGCTTCCAAACACATGACTGGGTTTAAGGAATCTTTTGTGAATCTATCTGAACATGAATCACCCCATAAGGTGAAACTTGGGGATGATTATCAATACCCAAT
The DNA here is from genome assembly GCA_027924585.1 of Larix kaempferi. Taxonomy (NCBI): domain Eukaryota; kingdom Viridiplantae; phylum Streptophyta; class Pinopsida; order Pinales; family Pinaceae; genus Larix; species Larix kaempferi. The sequence goes on from BSBM01000036.1 coordinate 3,392,833, forward strand.
CAAAGGAAGTGGTGAAGCCTCCTACAACCTAGATTTTGGAAAATCTTTGAAGATGAAAGAAGTCCTTTATGTACATGGGCTCAAGAAGAACTTACTCTCCATCTCTGCATTGGATGCAAAAGGTATGAGGGTTGCATTTGTGGATGGCCAAGTCCTAATGTGGCCAAAGGTGTTGATGTATATGTAACTTCGGAATGTATTTCATCTATGTATTATATATATATATTTATTGTACCCTTATAAGAGATGTGTCATTCCTCTATAAGGAAGTGTCGTCATGTGGATTGACAAGTGTTGCAAGTGTGTGTACTTGCCGATGGGTTATTAGACCACCACGTGGGGTCGGCCCTGAATTATATATATTATAATGTGGATGTACCTAGTTAGACAAGTCGGCCCCATAAGGTCACTAGGCAAAAAGGTTAGTATAAATAGAGATCGGAGATCTCTATTTCACTCACTCGGAAAAGTAACTCACTCTCACTCAAAAAGTGGCGCACTAGTGAGGAGGAGGATCATCTGCTACTAGGAGACTATCTTAGTGTATTTTGGTTGTACTTTGGTTGAGCCATTGCTCTCTCTATCTCTAAGGAAGTTGTGGGGTTTTTCACCTTAGGGTTTTCCCCACGGAAACTCTGTGTCTCTTGTCTCTTATGCTTTTGATTCTTGTGATGCTTGTCATATTGTGATTGTCATGCATTGATATACTGTATATGTTATTCTCTCAGCAAATATCCTAGAGTATTGTGAATTAATGCTCAAAATTTAACATGGTATCAAAGCTAACCTGAGAAGAAGACATTTTGCAGTGACAAAAGCTTGAGTTCCTTGTTTATTGGGTTTCTCTCCATAGATTTTGGAAAATAAGTATAGTAGATTGACTCTACTCATCAAGGCGCATCTATCTATCCAATCAGAATTCAATTCCGAGCATTTTCAGATTTGGCCCTAAACATTAGGGTTTCCACAAAAATAGGAATTTCTAGAATCTGAAGGCACAGCTGGAAGCTCCTTGCAAAAATTGAAGTTTAAAGCTTTGGATCAAGATTTTGGGCTGGGTAGATCTCCGAGAAACTCAAACCCTAATTCAGGGCTCTCCCTAGTGAACCTGGGAGGACAAAAAGGCAATTCTGAAGGGCAAAAATTTGTTGATCTCAAATTCTGAATACACCAGACTGATCAGCTCATCAAGGCGCATCTTTCGATCCTTTCAAAAAATTTTAATTCACATTTTGAATTTTTAGGGTTTTTTCGACAAACCCTAATCCAAGACCAGATCCAGTTTTCAGCATTTCAAGTGGTAAGACCTAAATATTTTCTATTTCCATTTGAAGCACTCTTTAAGATGTCTCTCCACACCAAGCTTGAGGATAAGCTTGAAGGGGCTGATAACTTCTGAGCCTGGAAGTATAGGATTGGGTTAATCCTGGAAGAAAATGAGTTGGACTCATATGTGAAAGAAGACATCCCTATCCCAAAAGAAGGAAGAGGCCAAGGTATTGCATAAGAAGAACTTGGTCAAGGCAAAGAGAATCATTGTTGATTCTATCAAAGACCATGTCATACCCCATGTGTCTTCTCTTAAGACACCCAAGGAGATGTTTGAATCTTTGACCAAGCTATTTGAAGGAAAGAACATAAATCGGAAGATGACCCTACGGAACCAATTGAAAGGAGTAAAGTTTCAGAATGGAGAAACCATTCAATCTTATTTTTCAAGGGTCTCCCAGATCAAGGAACAACTAGAAGTAGTGGATGAAATGGTGGAGAATGGTGAAGTGGTGATGACCACTCCAAATGGCCTACCCAGGTCATGGGATTCCTTTATTCAAGGAAGAAGTTGATCTCCTTCAACAGATTGCGGGAAGAATGCTCTCAAGAAGAAGCTAGACTTATAGCTCGTGAGGAAAAGATTGGAGGTGAAGATCAAGCTCTTGCAGCTCACACCAAAAGAAGCAAAACCAAGAAGGAGCACTCTTGCCACAATAGATCCTATCAAAAGAGTAAGAAGGACCTAAGATGCTTCACATGCAATGAGAAGGGTCACTTTGCTTCATATTGTCCCAAGAAAAAAAGGGACAATAACAACAACTCCAGTAAGAAGAAGAAGGGCAGAAAAAAGAAGGTTTCATGCTCATGCTGCCGAAGATGATGAACCCCCAAAGAAGAAGGCTAGGGTAGAAAGTAATAGTGATGATGACTCATCAAGTGAAGAAGAGTATGTTCTGATCTCTACTCTCACAAGTACTATCTCCCATGGTTGTAATGATTGGTTAATTGACAGTGGGGCTTCCAAACACATGACTAGGTTTAAGGAATCTTTTGTGAACCTATCTGAACATGAATCACCCCATAAGGTGAAACTTGGGGATGATTATGAATACCCAATCAAAGGAAGTGGTGAAGCCTCCTACAACCTAGATTCTGGAAAATATTTGAAGATGAAAGAAGTCCGTTATGTACCTGGGCTCGAGAAGAACTTACTCTCCATCTCTGCATTGGATGCAAAAGGTATGAGGGTTGCATTTTTGGATGGCCAAGTCCTAATGTGGCCAAAGGGAAAGACCATAGATGATGCAGTAGTGATTGGATAGTAAGAGGGAGGTTTGTATAAATTGAAGGGACAACCTGAACATGCCATGGTGCATGAATCCATGGAGCCAAGTGAACTTTGGCATAGAAGACTTGCTCATATGCACTATAGAGCACTTCCAATTGCAAGCAAGGCAGTAGAGGGTCTTCCTGAAATCAAGACCAAACATGAAGGTGTTTGCAAAGGATGTGCAAAAGGTAAGAACATTAAGAAGGCTTTCCCAAGCAGTGAAAGCAAGGCAAAAGACATCCTGGAAATCATCCACTCAGATGTATGTGGTCCTATGTCATCCAGTTCCCTGAGTGGGTATGTTTACTATGTCTCATTTATTAATGACTTCTCCAGGAAGACTTGGGTATACTTCTTGAAGAACAAAGATGAGGTGTTTGATAAATTCAAGGAATTCAAAACCTTGATGGAGAATCAAACTGACAAGAATATCAAAACATTCAGATCCGACAATGGTGGAGAATTCACCTCAAGTGACTTCAAGAAGCATTGTAGTGATTCAGGGATTAAGAGGGAGTTGACTGCTCCGTATAATCCTCAACAGATTGGAGTTGCAAAAAGGAAGATTAGAACTATTATGGAAGCAGCAAGGGCAATGCTGCATGACTAGGATCTACCTATGCATCTGTGGGAAAAAGCAACTAGAACAGCTGTATATGTGCAGAACAGAACACCCCACAAGATATTGGACAAGAAGACACCAGAAGAGGTCTTTTCTGGTAAGAAACCTGAAGTCAGCCATCTCAAAATATTTGGTTGTCCAGTATACACTCGTGTCCCAAAGGAAAAGAGGACTAAACTAGATCCTTCAGGAAAGAAGGGTATCTTTGTGGGTTACAGTGAAAGCTCGAAGGCTTATAGAATATACTTTCCAGGGTTCAAGAAGATTGATGTCAGCAGGGATGTAACATTTGATGAAAACTCATCATTCATCAAATCAAGGAAGGCACCTATCGAAGTTTATGAAGAACTTAAGGAAACCAGATTTCAAGACACTACCATGACTGAAGCAGTTCGAGAAGTTGTTCGTGAGTTTGAAGATCCGCAAGAACCTGTAGATCCACCCCGTGAATATAACTCTCACAAGAGGAAACCTGCATGGGCTAGAGAGCTCATTCAAGATGCAAAAATATTTGGCATTCCAGAAGAAGAACACAGAGCAAAGAAGAGAACCAGATCACATACCAGCTATGTTTCTTTACTCTGTGACATTATGAACAAAGAGCCTTCCAGTTATGAAGAAGTAGCGGAAAAGAAAGAATGGAAGGATGCCATGGTTGAGGAATACCAATCAATAATGAAGAATGATGTTTGGGATGTTGTCCCAAGACCTAAAGAGAAGTCTGCTGTGACTTCTAAATGGATCTTCAAAATCAAGCATGCTGTAGATGGCAGTGTAGAGAAATACAAGGCAAGATTCGTAGCTCGTGGCTTCTCTCAGAAAGAGGTAATAGATTATGAAGAAAATTTTGCACCCGTAGCCAGGTATACTTCCATCAGAATAGTACTTGCCTTGGCTGCAGCAATGAAATGGAAAATACACCTGATGGATGTCCAGACTGCTTTCTTGAATGGTGTAGTTGAAGAGGAAGTGTATGTGGAGCAGCCACTCGGTTTTGAAATACATGATAGGGAGTCATATGTATGCAGATTGAAGAAAGCCTTGTATGGATTGAAACAAGCTCCCAAAATTTGGTATGGTAGGATGGACAGTTTCCTATCTAGTTTGGGCTTTACTAAGAGAAAAGCGGATTCCAACCTTTACTACAAGGTTGAGGAAGGGAATCCTGTCATTCTACTCTTGTATGTAGATGAGTTATTTGTAACAGGAGATGATAGACTGATTACAGATACTAAGAGGAAGCTTGCTGCTGAATTCGATATGAAAGATTTGGGAATGATGCACTATTTCCTAGGTATGGAGGTGTGGCAGAGTGCACGTGGGATCTTCCTTGGTCAAGGGAAGTACACAGTAGATATCCTAAAGTGATTCGGGATGATGGATTGCAAGGCCATGGACACACCTATGGCATCGAATCTGAAGCTTCTATGTGATGCTTCATCTGAGCCGGTTGATGTCTCCATGTATCGTCAGATGATTGGGTCCTTGATGTACCTGACGAACACGAGACCAGACATTTGCTTTGTTGTGAACACATTGAGTCAGTTCCTGACAGATCCGAGGAGTGTTCACCTGGTTGCTGTAAAGCATGTTCTGAGGTACCTGAAGGGTACAGTGGATTATGGGCTCAAGTATGAGGCGAATCAAAAGTTTAACCTGCAGGGTTATGTTGATTCAGATTGGGCTGGCAGTGCTACAGATAGAAAGAGCACATCTGGGTACTGCTTCATTATGGGATCAGGTGTGATCTCTTGGTTTAGCAGGAAGCAGTCCTACGTAGCACTGAGTACAGCTGAGGCAGAGTATGTTGCAGCCTGTTCAGCTAGTTGTGAGGCAGTATGGCTATGAAAGCTAATGTCTGAGTTATTTGATCTCCCATTGGAGGCTACTGGTATCTTCTGTGATAGACAAAGTTGTGTGAAGCTGTCCGAGAACCCAGTGTTTCATGACAGGTGGAAACACATAGAGATCAAATATCTCTATATGTTGCGACGGACGAGCAGATTGCAGATGTGCTAACGAAGCCACTAGCCAGGGTGAAGTTCGAGTACTTCAGAGAGAGGCTTGGCATTCTTCAAATTGAGGAGACTTCAAGGAAGAAGTGATGGATACATTTGCTGAAGCCATTCCAAGCATGTTGGAAGAAGGATCCTTCACATGGCTGTGGATGTAAGCGCTGGATGATGAGCATCAGGATGATGTTATGGTTTCCGCTTGGATATGATCAGTTGGATCATTTTTATATGTATCTATGCATCATGTTGGATGCTGGATATGATCAGTTGGATCATTTTTATGTATGTATGTATGCATCATGTTGGATGCTGGATATGATCAATTGGATCATTTATATGTATGTATGCATCATGTTGGATGCTGAATATGATCGGTTGGATCATGTGTATGTATTTTTGTATAAGCATCATGTTGGATGCTTGGACCATGTGTCTGTATATGTATTAGGTGGATACATTATATGATCAGGTGGATCATGTATGGTGATATGTATCATGTATTTGTATTTGTATCAGGTGGATACATTGTATGATCAGGTGGATCATGTATGATGATATGTATCAAGTAGATACTTGGTATGCATCAGGTAGATGCATTGCATGATCAATATGATTATGGATGACAAGCTTCAGGATGTTGCTCCAGATGACATGCAGCAGGATGTTGTAGTGATGATGATCAGGATGATCATGTGTACATCAGGATGATGTATGGTGAGTATCAGGTTGATACTCTATGGCCATGGATCAGGTTGTGCAGATGACCATATAATTCGTTGCCCTGGGAGATTTGCAAATAGTCTTTCGAGGTTTTTCCTATGGCATGTAATTCGGTGCCCTGGGATATCTAGCAAATGCTCTTTCGAGGTTTTGCTCTGGGAGAACATATAATTCGTTGCCCTGGGAGATCTCCAGATAGTCTTACGAGGTTTTTCCTATGGCATGTAATTCGTTGCCTTGGGCTATCTGGAAGATGCTCTTTCGAGGTTTTGTCCTATGGCATATAATCTGTCCCTGGGAGTTCCGATAGGTTGGGCTGTGTGCCCGTAATAAGTCCTGGGATGCTCTTGCGAGGTTTTGCCATGACCACATGTAGTTCGTGCCCTAGGAGATCCTATAGGTAGAGCTGTGTGCTCGTAACAGCCTGGGATGCTCTTGCAAGGTTTTGTGGTGAGGTCACATATAATATGGCCCTGGGAGATCCTATATGTAGAGCTGTGTGCTCGTAACAGCCTGGGATGCTCTTTTGAGGTTTTGTGATGCACGTAATAAGTCCTGAGGATTCCACAGCATGGCTAGTGATGACGAAGACCTGCAGGTGGTGGGCCTACATCCAGTATGAAAAAGGACTGGCTTTGTAGAACTTCCTATGATGAGTAGAGTCAGAGATTGGTTGAGATAGCAGCAGTAGTGACGATGACGATGACGATGATCCCGAGAAGAAGACTTGTCTAGCAGATCTGCGTCGAGAAATACCTTCCTAGTTAAGAGGGAGTGTTGATGCATATGTAACTTCGGAATGTATTTCATCTATGTATTTCATATATATTTATTGTACCCTTATAAGAGATGTGTCATTCCTCTATAAGGAAGTGTCGTCATGTGGATTGACAAGTGTCGCAAGTGTGTGTACTTGCCGATGGGCTATTAGACCACCATGTGGGGTCGGCCCTGAATTATATATATTATAATGTGGATGCACCTAGTTAGACAAGTCGGCCCCATAAGGTCACTCGGAAAAAATGTTAGTATAAATAGAGATTAGAGATCTCTATTTTACTCACTCGGAAAAGTAACTCACTCTCACTCAGAAAGTGGTGCACTAGTGAGGAGGAGGATCATCTGCTACTAGGAGACTATCTCAGTGTATTTTGGTTGTACTTTGGTTGAGCCATTGCTCTCTCTATCTCTGAGGAAGCTGTGGGGTTTTTCACCTTAGGGTTTTCCCCATGGAAACTCTGTGTCTCTAGTCTCTAATGCTTTTGATTCTTGTGATGCTTGTCATATTGTGATTGTCATGCATTGATATACTGTATATGTTATTCTCTAAGCAAAGATCCTATATTATTGTGAATTAATGCTCAAAATATAACAAAAGGGAAAGAACATAGATGATGCAGTAGTGATTGGAGAGCAAGAGGGAGGTTTATATAAATTGAAGGGACAACCGGAACATGCCATGGTACATGAATCCATGGAGCCAAGTGAACTTTGGCATAGAAGACTTGCTCATATGCACTATAGAGCACTTCCAATTGCAAGCAAGGCTGTAGAGAGTCTTCCTAAAATCAAGACCAAACATGAAGGTGTTTGCAAAGGATGTGCAAAGGGTAAGAACATTAAGAAGGCTTTCCCAAGCAGTGAAAGCAAGGCAAAAGACATCCTGGAAATCATCCACTCAGATGTATGTGGTCCTATGTCATCCAGTTCTCTGAGTGGGTATGTTTACTATGTCTCATTTATTGATGACTTCTCCAGGAAGACTTGGGTATACTTCTTGAAGAACAAAGATGAGGTGTTTGATAAATTAAAGGAATTCAAAACCTTAATGGAGAATTAAACTGACAAGAAGATCAAAACATTCAGATCTGATAATGGTGGAGAATTCACCTCAGGTGACTTCAAGAAGATTTGTAGTGATTCACGGATTAAGAGGGAGTTGACTGCTCCTTATAATCCTCAACAAAATGGAGTTGCAGAAAGGAAGAACAAAACTATCATGGAAGCAGCAAGTGCAATGTTGCATGACCAGGATCTACCTATGCATCTATGGGCAGAAGCAGCTAGAACAACTGTATATGTGCAGAACAGAACACCGCACAAGATATTGGACAACAAGACACCAGAAGAGGTCTTCTCTGGTAAGAAACCTGAAGTCAACCATCTCAGAATATTTGGTTGTCTAGTATTCACTCATGTCCCAAAGGAAAAGAGGACTAAACTAGATCCTTTAGGAAAGAAGGGTATCTTTATGGGTTATAGTGAAAGATCGAAGGCTTACAGAATATACTTTCCAGGGTTCAAGAAGATTGATGTCAGTAGGGATGTAACATTTGATGAAAACTCAGCATTCATCAAATCAAGGAAGGAACCTAACGAATTTTATGAAGAACCTAAGGAAACTAGATTTCAAGACACTACCATGACTGAAGCAGTTCCAGAAGTTGATCGTGAGTTTGAAGATCTGCAAGAACCTGTAAATCCACCCCGTGAGGATAACTCTCACAAGAGGAAACCTGCATGGTCTAGAGAGCTCATTCAAGATGTAGAAAGATTTGGCATTCCAGAAGAAGAACATAGAGCAAAGAAGAGAACCAGATCACATACCAGCTCGGTTGCTTTACTCTGTGACATTATGAACAAAGAACCTTCCAGTTATGAAGAAGCAGCGGAAAAGAAAGAATGGAAGGATGCCATGGTTGAGGAATACCAAGCAATAATGAAGAATGATGTTTGGGATGTTGTCCCAAGACCTAAAGAGAAGTCTGTTGTGACTTCCAAATGGATCTACAAAATCAAGCATGCTGCAGATGGCAGTGTAGAGAAAAACAAGGCAAGATTCATAGCTCATGGCTTCTCTCAGAAATAGGGAATAGATTATGCAGAAATGTTTGCACCTGTAGCCAGGTATACTTCCATCAGAACAGTACTTACCCTGGCTGCAGCAATGAAATGGAAAATACACCAGATGGATGTCAAGACTGCTTTCTTGAATGGTGTAGTTGAAGAGGAAGTATATGTGGAGCAAACACTCGGTTTTGAAATACATGACAGGGAGTCATATGTATTAAGATTGAAGAAAGCCTTGTATGGCTTGAAACAAGCTCCCATAACTTGGTATGGTAGGATGGACAGTTTCCTATCTAGTTTGGGCTTTACCAAGAGTAAAGCAGATTCCAACCTTTACTACAAGGTTGAGGAAGGGAAGCCTGTGATTCTGCTCCTGTATGTGGATGACTTATTTGTAACAGGAGATGACAGACTGATTGCAGATACTAGGAGGAAGCTTGCTGCTGAATGCGATATGAAATATTTGGGAATGATGCACTATTTCCTAGGTATGGAGGTGTGGCAGAGTGCAGGTGGGATATTCCTTGGTCAAGGGAAGTACACAGTAGATATCCTGAAGAGATTTGGGATGATGGATTGCAAGGCCATGGCCACACCTATGGCATCGAATCTGAAGCTTCTATGTGATGCTTCATCTGAGCCGGTTGATGTCTCTATGTATTGTCAGATGATTGGGTCCTTGATGTACCTGACGAACACAAGACCAGACATTTGCTTTGTTGTGAACACATTGAGTCAGTTCCTGACAGATCCGAGGAGTGTTCACCTGGTTGCTGTAAAGCATGTTCTGAGGTACCTGAAGGGTACAGTGAATCATGGGCTCAAGTATGAAGCGAATCAAAAGTTTAACCTACAGGGTTATGTTGATTCATATTGGGCTGGCAGTGTTGCAGATAGGAAGAGCACATCTGGGTGCTACTTCAGTATGGGATTAGGTGTGATCTCTTGGTTTAGCAAGAAGCAGTCCTGCGTCGAACTGAGTACAGATGAGGCAGAGTATGTTGCAGCCTATTCAACTAGTTGTGAGGCAGTATGGCTACGGAAGCTACTGTATGAGTTATTTGATCTCCCCTTGGATGCTGCTGGTATCTTCTGTGATAACCAGAGTTGTGTGAAGCTGTCTGAGAACCCAGTGTTTCATGACAGGTCAAAACACATAGAGATCAAATATCACTATATCATGGATATGGTGCAGAGAGGAGTTGTGAAGCTCCTATATGTTTCGATGGACGAGCAGATTGCAGATGTGCTGATGAAGCCACTAGCGAGGGTGAAGTTCGAGTACTTCAGAGAGAGGCTTGGCATTCTTTAGATCGAGGACACTTCGAGGAAGAAGTGATGGACACATTTTCTGAAGCCATTCCAAGCATGTTGGAAGGAGGATCCTTCACATGGCTGTGGGTGTAAGCGCTCGATGATGAACATCATGATGATGTTCTAGTTTCTGCTTTGTATGATTAGTTGGATCATTTTTATATGTATGCATCATATTGGATGCTGGATATGATCAGTTGGATCATTTATATGTATATGTATGTACGCATCATGTTGGATGTTGGATATGATCAGTTGGATCATTTATATGTATATGTATGTACGCATCATGTTGGATGCTGGATATGATCAGTAGGATCATTTGTATGTATTTTGTATGCATCATGTTGGATGCTTGGACCATGTATCTGTATATGTATCAGGTGGATACATTGTATGATTAGGTTGATCATGTATGGTGATATGTATCATGTATCTGTATTTATATCAGGTGGATACATTTTATGATCAGGTGGATCATGTATGATGATATGTATCAGGTAGATACTTGGTATGCATCAGGTAGATGCATTATATGATCAGGATGATCGTGGATGACGAGCTTCAGGATGTTGCTCCAGAGGACATGCAGCAGGATGTTGCAATGATGATGATCAGGATGATCATGTGTACATCAGAATGATGTATGGTGAGTATCAGGTTGATACTCTATGGCCGTGGATTAGGTTGTGCAGATGAGCATATAATTTGGCCCTGGGAGATTTGCAGATAGTATTTCGAGGTTTTTCCTATGGCATGTAATTCGTACCTTGGGATATCTGGCAAATGCTCTTTCGAGGTTTTGCTCTGGGAGGACATATAATTTGGCCCTGGGAGATCTGCAGATAGTCTTTCAAGGTTTTTCCTATGGCATGTAATTCGTGCCTTGGGATATCTGGCAGATGCTCTTTCGAGATTTTGTCCTATGGCATATAATCTGTCCCTGGGAGATCCGATAGGTTGGGCTGTGTGCCCGTAATAAGTCCTGGGATGCTCTTGCGAGGTTTTTCCATGACCACATATAATCTGTCCCTGGGAGATCCTATAGGTAGAGCCGCGTGCTCGTAACAGCCTGGGATGCTCTTGCGAGGTTTGGTGGTGACCACATACAATATGTCCCTGGGAGATCCTATAGGTAGAGTTGCATGCTCGTAATAGCCTGGGATGCTCTTGCGAGGTTTTGTGGTGAGGTCACATATAATATGGCCCTGGGAGATCCTATAGGTAGAGCCATGTGCTCGTAATAGCCTAGGATGCTCTTTCGAGGTGTTGTGACACACGTGATAAGTCTTGAGGATTCCACAGTATGGCTAGTGATGACGAAGACCTGCAGGTAGTGGGCCTACATCCAGTATGAAAAAGGACTGGCTCTGTAGAACTTCCTATGATGAGTAGAGTCAGAGATTGGTTGAGATAGCAGCAACAGTGATGATGATGATGCATCGATGATGATGATCCAGAGAAGAAGACTTGTCTAGCAGATCTGTGTCGAGAAATACCTTTCTAGTTAAGAGGGAGTGTTGATGTATATGTAACTTTGGAATGTGTTTCATCTATGTATTTCATATATATTTATTGTACCTTTATTAGAGATGTGTTATTCCTCTATAAGGAAGTGTCGTCATGTGGATTGAAAAGTGTCGCAAGTGTGTGTACTTGCCAATGGGTTATTAGACCACCATGTGGGGTCGACCCTGAATTATATATATTATAATGTGGATGTACCTAGCTAGACAAGTCGGCCCCATAAGGTCACTGGGTAAACAGATTAGTATAAATAAAGATCAGGTGATCTCTATTTAGATCACTCGGAAAAGTATCTCACTCTCACTCAGAAATTGGCGCACTAGTGAGGAGGAGGATCATCTACTACTAGGAGACTATCTCAGTGTATTTTGGTTGTACTTTGGTTGAGCCATTGCTCTCTCTATTTCTGAGGAAGTTGTGGGGTTTTCACCTTAGGGTTTTCCCCATGAAAACTCTGTGTCTCTTGTCTCTCATGCTTTTGATTATTGTGATGCTTGTCATGCTTATTATGATTGTCATGCACCGATATACTGTATATGTTATTCTCTCAGCAAAGATCCTAGAGTATTGTGAATTAATGCTCAAAATTTAACAAAGGATGCAACAGAACAAAGCATTTAATTTGTGTAGATCATATTTTGTTACGAAGGGTTAATTGCATTTATTGTATGATTACCCTGAAGCACTATAAATACTTCCATTGTAATCATGATTCATAGATAAGCAATACGGAGTGAATGAACAGAGTTGAAATCAATCTCAGAATTTTACTGTGTATTTTTCTGTTATGCTCTGTTTCATGAGTTTGTAAACTCAGAATTATTCTGATGTTAGTTTGTTGTAGTAGCTTAAGAAATTAATGTTATTTTGAGAGTTAATTATATTTGCTTGTTATTAGACAAGTTTGTGAACGTAGGGGTCATCATAATGCAACTGTAACAATCAACTACAACACAGCTGCAACAGTCCTGTAGATGACTGTTAGTTGAAATAGTGAGATGCAACACAGTTGCAAACAACCCTGTAGGTGAAATTTCTGATTCTGTAAATTCATGTGTGTTGTTGGAAGTAACTGGAACACCCCATGCCTTCCCACAAAAAGCTACTACCACCAATTTCGCAAGTGAAATAAAGATACTAAGCTTTCATGGTAACAAACTACATATCCAGAGAGCACGAGTTGAAAAGGGATTTTGCATCGTTAATATTATTTACTAAAGAAGTCAACATGGTGCGGGATGAACATGTTTTCCGCCCATTAATGAGATTGCAGAAATTCAATGAATCGTTACATCTAGAAAACATATACTGAAAACTATAGGGTAAAAAGGGAAGTTTATTTATTTATTTTTCTTACTATTCCAGATAAATATTTCGTGCATTCATTTTTAAATTATTATTCTCTTTTCTTAAATTGTTACTCATACATGCAGTGCATTCAAGATTGTTATTTAATATATTTATTGATGTGCATATTTGGTCGTGGGAAAGAGAGTTACCAGAACAGAGATGGACATGAAATCATTTTGAACCCGAATACCACTGCATCTGTTCGCTAGCAAACCGGAAAGTTACAACAGATTGCGAACATGATGGAAATAGATTCAATAGAAAGGATGAATTTACTTAGATTCATCTAAGGAAAAGAGAGATGGAAGATTCGATGCCTGAGATCAGGGTGTTAAACAAACTTGCATTGCTTATAAAAGGAGTAGGATATCAACTAATGAAGAGGGGAGGGGCGAGTTCTCCAAAGAGTTGAAAGAATTTTTGTTCTTTAATTTAGTTTTTAGTTTGTGATTTTTTAGGACATAATGGAGAATACTCCACGGAATTTTGAGAAAATTGTGTTCTTAAAATTTATGTGCCTCTTCCCTTAGTAAGATTTGAAGGGACGTTTTGAATTATAATGGAAGAGACTCTTTATTAGTCGCTGATGTATTGTTCCCTTAGTAAGATTTGAAGGGAGGTTTTGAATTATAATGGAAGAGACTATTTATTAGTTGTTGTTGCTGTTGCAGTTGTTCTCTTTATTATTTTCCAAAACCTATCTATATAGTCATATTTGTTCTTGTATCTTATGATCATGTGAATAAATACTTTATATTCACCTTTCAAATTAAGTGTTATTTCAGAATTTGTTTCAATAGTTATACACCGTATGTGATGATTAATTTTCATTATCATGATTATGAAGTGTATAATTACATTAATAGACTATGTTCTATATCTTGTAGGTTATTCTCAGATTAGTTCATGTCTATGATCATCTTATATTCAGATTTAGAATGACATTATTAGTCTTTCAAACTTGCTCCATTAGATAGAACAAAATTTCGTTTTATTTCATAATTGGAAGATACAGCTTAGCAAATGCTAAATCTGTTTGTTTTAGCAGCTGTTAAAACTGTGTGCTTCTAGTTATTGAAATTTGCATTATAGATTAGTTAGGCATGAGTAGTTTTTACTATTTTCTTTAAAATAGTCAATTCAACTTTGAGAGCGAACCCAAAAGGCAGCGGGGCCTTTGTTCCCATAGGATTTGGCTACTTTAAACACACCGGGGCCTGTATTAAGTGCCTTGTGTGGGATTTCTCTATGTTTTGGCCATAGTCAGAAAATCCGACCAACACAAATCTGATGATCCAGCTCCAAGATATTAAAAAGGGAAAAGAAGTGCGAGAAGAAATATGGTGCACCCGCTGCAAGTTGAAAGGACACCATAAGGACCACTGCCCAGAGTTCTGCGAATATTTATAGTCTGGCGCACCGAATCCACTGATCCAGGGAGGGATGCCGTGGTGCAGAATCTGCCAGATGAGGGGGCATCGGGTGGAAGACTATGTCTATTTATAGAAAATGGTTTCAAAATTGACAAATATTTACTGCAATTTATGCCGATCGGTTGGGCACGAAGGAAAGGATTGTACGACATACGAATTGCTCCAAGAGAGGACTATAGACACATATTTTATGAAATGGGAGGAGCAACCCCCGGCACAGCAGCCGCACTAAAATCAACAGTATAACCAACTGCAACTCCATTATAGCCAGCCACATCCAGTGTACAGTCAACCCCTGCCGCAGTACGACCAACCGCAGTATCATACTGTGCAATATACCCAACATCCATATCGCCAACTGTGAGGAGGATTCCGCGGAGGTCGAGGTGGAGGTGTTGGTTGGGGAGGAACTTTTGGACAAGGTCGAGGGCTGGTTGTATGCTACAGTTGTGGTCAAGTCGGGCATTATCAGAGAGATTGATAGAGCCCAGTTCCGTAGTGTACATATTGTAGTGCACTGAATCACAGTGTGGAGGACTGCCCCCAGCTGATTGCAAAGTGGAAAAATAAGAACCCACCCCAACCTCAGACAAATCCAAAACAGGGTCAAAACCCACCTCCAAACATACAGGCAAACGTCGCAGTAGTGACCAGGGGAGGAGTTGCGATAGGAGGAGACAGGCCACAGTCAAGTGTCTGACCAACAGCGAGAAAGCAAGTTTGATTCAATGTGGAAGCAGAAAGGGAGACTTTCTTAGAAGCGCAAGAGACAATGAGGTGGATGAGGCAGCCACCTACTAGCCAAAAAGAATCCACCTAAAAAATTTTGTCAATATTCGACACGACAAATTCACAAAAAAATATTAACACCTTAAGACCCTTCCTAGAGAGCTGCTTGGAGCTAGAAAAAGATCAGGATGCATTGGCAGATATAGCCATCTTACTACATCGATAGGAGGATGAACGTAAAATTCGAACAGTAAACCGACTACACAGGAGGAAGACAGGGAAAGAGATGAGGATGAATGCGCAAATTGGCACATTTGACGTCGACAGTATTATTCTCGACTTCGGGTCAAATGTATACATCTTGACGAAGCAGACATGGGAGGTAATGGGGAAACCACAGTTGTAATGGTCCCTCGTACAACTTCGATTAGTGAACCAGAGTAAGGTCACACCTATCGGTCAGTTGTGTCATATCCCCATTGAGATAGAGGGCTTGAAGAACTATGCATATTTTGATGTGATAGAGATAGTAAAAAACACAAGCCCCTATCTGATGTTGCTAGGGATAGAATGGGAAATGGAGAACCAGGTCGTCATCAAATTTAAGAAAAGGACCATGTCGTTTGATAATTGCAACATGAGGGTAGTCGCACCACTGGATCCAGCAGAAGGATAGCGGTATGTTGAAGCAATGCAGGATGAATTCATAGAAGGATGGGACAATGTTTTTAATATCTCAGAAGACTACGTCAATCCTACAGATTCTGAGGAAGCACTCGAGAACTGACATAACTAACTACATGAAGTGTCGTTCAGAAGGTGTGCACGGATTACCTAATCGCTACAACGAGTGGCAACAGAAGTATGCAAACTGCCAATATACGAAGGTTTTCCTAACTTGACTGAATTTATCGCCGAGTTCGAATAAAAGATAACAGAACCACAGAGACTGCTATCCTTTGAGGAAGCATTAAAGGATACACCAACGCGCTAGTGGGAAGTGCATAAGTCGACAATAAAAAATTGGCCATTATGTCGATGACTAATGGAGGCTAGATTTGGCAAAGATAAAGGATACTGTGGGAAAGAAGTACAGTGGATGAAGTGACCCAAGGGATCACTTGGAGGAATGTCAAAATGCATGGGGAATCAAACCGCAAGAAGAGTGGGTCCATGCGTTCATCTCCACACTGGATGAGGTACAGCGAAACTGGTACGTCCCAGTAGAAATGTGACATGGAACGGCTACGTGAGAGGAACTAACTATCAACTTTAGCCGAACCTTCAGCTTCTCGAATGAAAACCCCTTCATCCATAGTGCTCTACAAGTGATACTGGAGAAGGTGCTTGAAGCAGTACCAATGGAGAAACCAATGGGATTACAGTGCACTGCAACACGAGAGATGTTGATGGAATGCTACAATGTGACATGAATGAGAAATGATGGAGAAATCGAAGAACGGTTGCCGCAGTTAGTACAATTAGATGAGGAAAGGTTTATTGCAGGATTCCAGTAACCTGTAGAAAAGGACCGACAGAAGGCTTGGCATGATCGCCACGTCAATTCTAAGCACTTCCAGCATGGAGATATGGTGTTGCTATATGGAAGTAAGTTTGCAAAGCATCCAGGTAAGTTCGAGATGCATTGGTTGGACCCTTATATTATAAATTGTATCACTGACAGAGGTGCGGTATAGTTACAAAAGCTAGATGGGACACTGATAACAAATCTAGTGAATGGAAGCCGATTGAATCCCTATCGCCATAACCAGGCGCATGGTGACTGAAATAGGGTTCGCACCAGTAAAAAAAAATAGCAGAAAAATAAAATAGAAGAAAAAGACATATAGAAGAACAAGACATTGAAGATCTGTCGATCGCAGAGGAAACCGTAAGCACCAGGAGTTGAATTTTGTAGACGGTTAGCACGTGACAGTCAAATCAGACCATAATTATAGCATTCAAGCATCGACGAAAGGCAGCAGCAATGAATGACGACTCACTTGATGGCAGAATTTGGTAAATCCGAGAAAGATTTGACGAATGACTTGGTAATCATTCCTCAAATATGCCATGATGGACAGGATCCGAGTGAGTTAAGTTATAAATATCCAAGCAGATGGACAAATAACATTATGAAGAGTTATTATGTCGGAGGTGCGACTCTAGAGTGTTGCAAAGTCAAGCAGTAAGGATAGATTAAGGGTCAGGAATTCAGGAAGTTGCAAGGTAAAGGACTGAGATTAAAGGGTGGAAATGGTGCATTTTTTTTCTCGCAAAGCACCCAAGGTGCGCTAAGGGAAAGGACGACAAGTGTTCACAAGAAACAAGTGGATGAATATGCACAAACAATTCTGAAGGAAAGAGATGAAGTATCCCCCAAGATGTCTAAGTGAACTATAGTAGTAGGAAGAACCATGGTCCTTCCAACCAAATAAGAACCAAGGGAAAAGGCATTCCAGCACCAGCGAAGGATGATCAAATGGGAGAAATAAATGTGCCATAGTGTTGGGCATGTTTCACAATTTGGTGATGTCGATGAACTTTTTTCGAAACAGAAGCAAGGGTGGAGCGCAACAGGTTGCGCGGAAGGGATAGATGATGAAGGTTTCAAGAGACTGGAGGATGAGTTTGAGAAGTACATAACAACGACCAAGAGACTGGAGGATGAGTTTGAAGAGTACACAACAACAAACCAGATCAGTACTAGAGGTGTCCAGCACAGGCTGGCTCGAGGGCGAGCCACAAGTTTGTGTTAGGGCCCTATTGGAACGGGGTTACATCCCATAAAGTGTGGAAGCCGAGATCGACAAAGAGGGTATTCGTGGAAGAAAGGACCATTCACGAAGAACAAGGAAGTCAACGAAAGCGCAAGTTACAGTTTAGTTAGTTAGAATGGGTCATTTGGACCGTTTTGCAATAACCTTAGTCGTCTATAAATAGAAACACAATTGTAAGCCTAAGGGAATCTAGTTATCATTGATCCATGAATTGATTGATCGATTATAGATGGTGATATCTCGCATCTATGTATTTATCTATTTTCGGCAGGTTCTGTTTTGTGTATATGGATTCGTGATAAGTCGCTTGAAACTGTTCTTGTGAAGGTTGTACCACTTTTTTGGGGATGAGTTAATGCATCAGGATGTTCGATTATGTCTCTATACTGTGTTTCTACTTGTGTCGCCATGTTATGAATGATGAATTTTATCTTAATGCTGCGATGTGTTTAAGGTTTTGTTGCTCTGTCGATAATCTGCAATGCAAGCTGATGTGAATGTTGATTACATGTTGTTGATGCATATGTTGAATATGTATTTGATTTCTTAGCATAATGTGAAGACAATATCTCTAGTTTCCGTAGCGATTAATGCATGTCTTCTCCCTACCGCGGAAACGTGGTTCCTGCAACACCCCTTGGACATCTCGGGTGAGACCTCACTCACTCTACAAGTGTTGCTGGAAAGGTTAAAACCTTTCTGGGCCGATGCCTAAGGGTGTTTGGTTGGTGTTTGTTGGCAGCAGTGCGAAGTGAACCCCTGTAGACATAACTGTGTCAACATCGAACTACCAAAAAATGTTTGTTCAATGGGAAGCAAGAGACTGCATTAAAACCGCATAGAATGACACCTCACCTATGGAAGTTGCAATAAAATAGAAATCCTCAAGGTACGTATGAATCATCGTAGATGAAATGTTATGTATTTTTTTATTGTGTGTTGTTTACTGTAATTGAAATTGATTTCTGTAATTTATTTATAAACTACGATTCATGATGGTCGTCATGATCATGAAGGCATTAATGGGATTCCATGAGGAATGAAAAGTTATCCTAAACAATTCAGTAGGTTTCCCTACTATGAGCACCTACAAATTGCTCATTTATTTGATACAATGCATATCAGAAAGAATGTGACTGAAACATTATGGCAAATATTGGATGGAAAGAGTGAGAAAGAAAAAATTGTCAAAATTTACAAAGGCATTCAAGAAGGAAACCATGCAATGATAGATGTCATTCAATTTCATAGCAACGGAGGCCAAATTAATATAAACTCACTTCCATGGATGTTAAAGGAGCAGTAAAGTAATGTTGTAAAAGAAGTCATGCGAAAAATTAAATTTCCCATCAGATTTGTGTGAACATGAAGAATATCATCACAAAGAAAGGTGATTATTCGGGGATGAAAACGCATGATTGGCATGTCTTCATGAAGGTAATTATTATGGTATGCATATAATTATTGTTTTTTTTATTCCAGTGCATATTGTTGTATTGTTGGTATTTTGTTTGTCTACTCTTTGTTTAATGAAAGGATTTATATATTGTTACAGTATGTTCTACCTCTCTCTCTCCCGGACAACTTCAACAACAATGTCAAACAAGTCATAAATAATCTTGGGAAGTGCATGAGGTAAGTAGCGATTTTTTGAATGCGCTTAGTGTTTGTTTAATTCATCGTAGAACTTATATTTGATTTTTGTGCACTAATTCATGTTATGTAATATAATGTTTTTTTCTTAAATCTCGTGATTGGTTTGCATCACTTGTAGATGGTTTTCATCTAAATAAATCCATAAATAAGATATAAAGTATTGGAGGAGAGAGATTCCTTGTCTCATGTGTGAATTGCAGAAGCATCTACCTTCGGCATTTTTCAATGCACAAGAACATTACCTCATACTGTCACGTCCCCATTTTGACCCCCCTTTGTAAATGATGTAAATACTGATATTTAATCATGGTGAGGAGCTCAAGGCCAAGGCCCCACCATTGATTTAGCGTTTATGTATCGGCAATTAAACTAGATGCTTATGACTCTTGTGCTAGATGGGCACAATGTAAATGAGACATCATGTAAATATGAATTTTAATGAAAAATACCCACAACTAGCTATGCAATGCAACAAAGAGATGGGGCATGATTCTACAAGGAATAGGGAGGGAAATTATTCAAACCCTTGAGCCAATGGTATTAATCCATGTGTCAATGGGGAAACCCATAAACCACCAACTACCCTTTTTGTCTCATGCACCCAATCATTTAATTCTTCCAAGAAATTGGTTAAGGCAGTTAATGCCTTAGGAATGAGGGAGTATGACAGCCAATTTCGTGCATGGGAAAGCCATCAACCTGGAAATTCGTGTTTTTGCTTGTGGGGCAAGAAAACACCCACGAAATGGTGCCCAAAGCCATGGGGAAGGGAGGTCTTCACTCATTCACGCAGATAGAGAAGGCTAGGAGTTACAGTCACGTTTTTGAGCAAAAACGCAGGGTTCTCCCTGCCCAAAAACCCGTTTTTGGTTTTGGATAGTAGCTGGGAAGGAGGGGCTGCGATTTGGGACTGTAGGGAGTTCATTTTGTCCCCGATTTTCCATGGGCGTTTTCCCTAAAAACGTTTTCTGCTACCTGGGGTTTTCTCCAAACCTCCATTGCTCATTTTTAACCTTTCCATGTTTTTCTGAAGCCTAGGGGATCATTTTCATGCCTGTCACTGTACAAACGTTTTTCATTATGCCCATAATTGTGTTCTGCTGTTATGTGCACCCTCGTTTTTGGTTTGAGCCTGTGAATTGAAGTTTTGGAGTGGTAGTGGATAGAAGTGGCTTGATAAACCTAGTGGGGGAGACAACCTCTCAAGAAGATCAAGAGGGCTTTGGTTATTCTTCTATGCATGCCCTGAGAGCACTAGATAAGGAAGGTATGGCTTGAGGGATTGTACAGCAGTGAAAATAATACTTCCTTGTGCTGGGTGTGTAGGTATTGTGGGTGCCAAGCTAGATAGATCTTGCAAGGTTATCCCTGGCTCTGTGCTGGAGCTCACTAGCTTAGCAATTCTTCCCTCCCATGTCCTAGCAGCCTGATAAACCCAATTGCAGATTGGCTTGGCTCATCTTGGTGTATGCTTGGCTATGTGTGAGTCTGTTGTTCCCTGATTCCTTGTAGAGATCATGCCCAGCTCGGGGGTGGCAGTGGTGCTGAGAGATTGAGGAGCACACTGGCCTACGGTTGGGTGGAACGTTGCAGTTGCATAGCCAGTTGCGTGGGACTACTTTCATATAAGATAAGTATCCTCTTGTGTTAAATTGCAATTACCATTTGATGAATATTATGAATGTGTGAAGATTGTGTAATTCATAAATAAATTCCGCTGTGATTTCTGATAATTATGCATCTTCATATCTCTGTTTTAAAATCTGAATGATTGTTTGAATGTTTCTGTATAATGTATGGGGCTGGATGCCCAGTTTAACCTCATGATCTTTTCCATCTAGCTAGTAGAATGGGAGGGGACGTGACAGAATGGTATCAGAGCTGCGTTGCAGCATTGGGCCTCTATGGGCCAAATCTGATAGCAATTACAAGGGAAGATTTTGAATTTTCCTAAGTCTGTTTTTGAAAAATTTTGGTTTAAGTCCATTTTTTGAAAATTTTTGGTTTAAGACTGTTTCGGAAAGAATTCCCGAATGCCTTCCGCAACTGCGGAAGCATTTGGCGAATTATTCTGAAATTTCAGAAGCGTTCCGAGAATTTTTCCGAAAATTTGCGAAGGGAAGTTTTTCAGAAGGAATTCCCTTCCGAAATTGCGGAAGGATTTCTCTTCCGAAATTTGTGGAAGGAATTCTCTTCCGAAATTGTGGAAGGATTCCGCGAGTCGTTCCGCAACGCGGAAGAGTTCGGCGATCCATTCCGAAGTTGCGGAAGACTTCGCCGAATCGTTCCACAACTGCGGAAGACTTCGGTGAATCGTTCCGCAACTACGGAAGCATTCCCCAAGTCTTTCCGCAAAAGGCATTCCGAAAACCGCCCCGAAACCCGGAAGCATTCCGCGAACGGCTCCGAAGTTGCAGAAGCCTTCGCCGAACGGCTTCGAAGTTGCAGAAGCCTTCGCCGAATGGCTCCGCAATTGCGGGAGCGTTCGCCGAATGGCTCCGCAATTGCGGGAGCATTCACCGAATGGCTCCGCAACTGCGGAAGCCTTCACCGAATGGCTCCGCAATTGCGGGAGCGTTCGCCGAATGGCTCCGCAATTGCGGGAGCATTCACCGAATGGCTCCGCAACTGCGGAAGCCTTCGCCAAATGGCTCCGCAATTGCGGGAGCGTTCGGAAAATCACCCCGCCATTGCGGAAGCGTTCGGCGAACTGCTCCGCAATTGCGAAAGCGTTCGGCGAACTGCTCCGCAGTTGCGGAAGCTGTCGCCAAACCGCCCCGCAATGGAGGCGAGCCGAAAATCACCCGAACGGCGGGAACATCCCGCCAGTCACCCCGCCCATTGTGGCAGCATTCAGCCAACCTCCCCGCAGTTGTGGGAGCAGTCTGCGAACCGCCGTTGCGGCGTGATTCGTAAAAAAAAAAAAAAAAAAAAAAAAAACACCGAGGGCGCTGCCCTCGACCCGCCCTGCAGTGTCCAAGGGGGCAAGCCCCCTTGACCCCCTTTTTTTTTTTCTCCTCGTGTGTTGTTGGTTGTAATAAAATTCTATGATTCTCAACGTAATGTTTTCCCACATGCATGAAGTACTTTGTGAATTCTGAGAATGTAATGCAGCTAACAATTGCGCTGATGAACACATTTCAGAGAGTCACAGTTACAGCAGGGTAGCACTCTAGATAATATAGTTGGAAAGTTTTGAATCTTGGTTGGGCCAAGAAAATGAACATCATGAATGATG
Source organism: Larix kaempferi (assembly GCA_027924585.1). Taxonomy (NCBI): domain Eukaryota; kingdom Viridiplantae; phylum Streptophyta; class Pinopsida; order Pinales; family Pinaceae; genus Larix; species Larix kaempferi. The sequence goes on from BSBM01000036.1 coordinate 3,415,669, forward strand.
CACAGGATCCCTATGAACCTGAGACAGATGCCATGGGGGAAAACATACAGGTTGAGAATGCTGAGACAGAATCTAATGGGAGAAGAAATCAAGAGACCCCTCCAGATGTTGCAGCTACCATGAGAAGCCTAAGGGTGGAGTTGCAAAGCTGTAGGGAAGATAATGAAAGGATGATTAAAGCTCAGGAAGAACAAAATCAGTTGAATGCAGCTATGCTACAGATCTTGACAGACATCCAAAGACAAATAAACTCTGGGCATCAGATATCAAATCCAGAAAGGGGTGGGAGTAGCTCTAGAAGAAATTCCCGTAAGAGGGCCAGTAGCCCAAGAAGAGTTTCTACAGACAGGACATATACTCCAGAAATCTCTTCTAATGAATCATCTGACTCTGAAGAATCCATTGAGGGTTCAAGCTCTTCATCTTACATGAGTAAGAGAAAGAAGCACTACAAGAACAATTCACATGGGGAATTTAAGAAGGCAAAACCTCCTACATTTGATGGAGAAGTAAAATCCGGTCAAGAAGCTGAAGCTTGGCTTCTTGGGATGAGAAAATATTTCCAAGTCCAAGATTACTCGGGAAATATGAAGGCAAGGGTAGCCATATTCAACTTGAATGGAAGAGCATCTATATGGTGGGAACACACCAGGCAAGTGAAGAAGATCAACGAAAGGAATATCGTGTGGAAGCAGTTCAAGAAATACTTCAAGCAAAAGTACCTCTCTGATAGGTACTATGATGATAAGATCAAAGAGTTCCATGAGCTGAGATTGGGACAATCGACCATGGAAGAATATGCAAACAAGTTCTTGGAGCTGCTGAGGTATGTCAGGTATATTCGAGATGATAAGGTGAAAATTCAGCGTTTCCTAAGTGGACTGCCCTAGTCGTATAAAGATAGAATTGAGTTTGATGAACCTCAAACTCTAGAGGAGGCCATAAGAAAGGCCAAGTATTGCTTTGATCAAAACAGAAGCAAACCAGAATTCCATAGGGCATGGAAGGATAAGAAAAATGAGAAGTTTGATCAAAGGAAGAAGGGGTTCAAGCCTCCTCAATTCCGGAATCAGCAAAGGCAGCCATCACAGGTTGTGACTAAGCCAACTAGGATGATGGGAGACAAGCCAAGAGATCCAAAGGAGCCAAGAGAACCACTTCAATGTTGGGGTTGTGGATGAGACCACATGCTTAGGAACTGTCCACATCGGAATGGGAATGCAAATCAAGTTCACAACATCCAAGGAGCGGGAACTATGGGTCAAGTGGCGAGAGCAATCCCTAGAATCTATGCCGCAGTAGAAGACCGCCAGGAAGATCATCAATCAACTGTGGTTGAAGTTGAAGGTAAGATTGTTAAGCAATCTGTTTCTATTTTGATTGACCCTGGATCCACTCACAGTTATGTCACTCCTAGAATTGTTGAGATTTGTGCTTTCAAGAAATTAAAGCATAGTAAATCATGGTTAGTTCAACTAGCCACTGGAACCAAGAGAAAAGTTAGTGAAATAGTAGAGAAATGTCCATTAGAGATGGATGGGCTATTCACTTATGCAGATCTGAATATTTTGCCACTTGGTTCCTACGATGTTCTCATTGGAATGGATTGGTTAGATGCACACAGGGTTAAACTTGACTGCTACAATAAGACATTTGAATGCATGGACGAAGAAGGAAACCCGAGGGTTGTAAAAGGCATTCCAAAGGTGACTTCTGTTAGACAGGTTTCAGCCATGCAACTAAAGAAGTTCTATAGGAAGGGATGTCAACTGTATGCAGCCCACATTTTAGAGGCAGCAGAGAGTGAAACTCTTAAGTTGAAGGACTATCGTGTATTGCAAGAATTCAGGGATGTTTTTCCTAATGAGATTCCAGGACTCCCTCCAAAGAGAGACATTGACTTTACAATTGAACTTGTACCAGGAGCGGCACCAGTGTCTAAGACAACCTACAGGATGAGTACACCGGAATTGCTAGAATTGAAAATGCAATTACAAGAGTTGCTGGAAAAGAAATATATTAGGCCAAGTGTATCCCCATGGGGAGCGCTCGTTCTATTTGTGAAAAAGAAAGATGGAACACTCAGGTTATGTATCGACTACAGGCAGTTGAACAAAGTCACTGTGAAGAACAAATACACATTGCCCCGAATTGATGACCTTTTTGATCAAATGAGAGGAGCAAAGGTATTTTCAAAGATTGACTTGAGGTCTGGTTACCATCAGGTAAGAATCAAAGAAGAAGATATTCATAAGACAACCTTTAGAACGAGGTATGGACACTATGAGTTTGTAGTGGTACCATTCGGTCTCACAAATGCACCAGCTACATTCATGTGTCTCATGAATAATGTTTTTAGCAAGTATTTGGACAAGTTTGTTCTTGTATTCCTAGACGACATTCTCATCTATTCTAAGAATGAAGAAGAACATGAAGAACATTTGAGAATGACAATGCAATTACTAAGGGAGCATAAGCTGTATGCAAAATTGAGCAAATGTGACTTTTATAAAGATAGAATTCATTATTTGGGTCACATCATCTCCGACGAAGGTATATCTGTAGACCCTGAGAAGATTGAAGCCATTATGAATTGGCCAACTCCAAGGAATGTGACTGATGTGAGATCTTTTATGGGCCTTGCTGGTTACTACAGGAGGTTTATCGAGGGATTCTCCAAGGTTGCAAACCCGATCACTTCTTTGCAAAAGAAGGGGATAAAGTTTGAATGGTCACCAAGATGTGAGGAAAGTTTTCAACGGTTGAAGAATCTTCTTACAAGTGCACCAATTTTGAAGATTGCAAACCCAGAAAAAGACTTTGTGGTGTGTACCGATGCATGCAATCAAGGACTTGGAGGAGTTCTTATGCAAGACAACCACGTGATATGCTATGAGTCAAGAAAGTTGAAGGAGCATGAGAAAAACTACGCTACTCATGATATAGAGCTTGCAGCCATAGTACATGCTTTAAAGATGTGGAGGCACTACTTAATGGGAAGAAAATTTGAGTTAAGGACAGACCATTGTGGACTGAAATACTTGTTTGATCAGCCAATGTTAAATGCTAGGCAAGCTAGATGGTTGGAATTTTTGTGTGAATTCGATTTTGAAATCAAACACATAAAAGGGAAAGAAAACAAGGTGGCTGATGCACTCAGTAGGAAGGTACATGAAATGTATGTGGCAGCGCTTAGTACTTGCCAACCAGATTTGAAGCAGCAGATTGTTAACCATATGGTTGAGGATGAAGTGTATGAGCAGATAAAGGACAAATTACAGCAGCAAGACCTTGGCAAGAAGAATGAAGGCTATCACTTGGAAGAAGGTGGACTTCTTACTTATAAGAATAGAGTCTATATTCCAAATGCGGCAGATTTAAGGAGAATGGTTATGGATGAGATCCATAAAGCTCCATACTCTGGTCACCCAGGATATCAGAAAACAATTGCTACAGCAAGAAAATATTATTTCTGGCCAGGCATGAAGAAGGATGTCGCTGAATACATCTCTAAGTGCATGGAATGTCAGCAGGTGAAGGTTGAACACCAACACCCAGCAGGTTTATTGCACCCAGTGCCGATCCCAGAATGGAAATGGGAAATAATTTCCATGGATTTTATTACAGGATTGCCAATGACTAAGAGACAACATGATTCCATCATGGTTGTGGTGGACAAGTTAACAAAGGCAGCACATTTTATACTGGTTAAGTCCACACATAAAGCCGATGCCATTGCAGATATTTTCATGAAGGAAATTTTCAGATTACATGGGTTGCCTAAGGCAATAATTTCTGACAGGGATACCAAGTTCACTTCCAATTTTTGGAAAGCTCTCTTTGCAGATTTGGGTACACAGTTGAACTTTAGCACCGCGTACCATCCTCAAACAGACGGGCAAACAGAAAGAGTAAATCAGGTGCTTGAAGACATGCTCCGCATGTATGTAATGGACAAGCAATCCAAGTGGGAGGATTATCTACACCTGGTAGAGTTTGCATATAATAATGGGCAGCAAGAATCATTGGGAATGAGTCCATATGAGGCTTTGTACGGAAGAAGGTGTAGGACACCAGTGACTTGGGACAATCCAGTGAACAGAATTGTACTTGGACCAGAATTGCTTAAGGAAATGGAACAAGAGGTTGCAAAGATCCGGCAAAATTTAAAAGCAGCCCAGGATAGACACAAAAGCTATGCAGATAAACACAGAATGCATAGGGAATTCAATGTTGGGGATCATGTGTATCTTAGAGTAAGATCAAGGAAGAGTTCCTTGAAGCTTGGGAGCTGTGCCAAGCTATCACCTAGATATTGTGGGTCATTTGAAGTGCTTGAAAGAATAGGGCCAGTTGCATATAGACTTGCCTTGCCTGCTAACACTAAAGCTCATAATGTTTTTCATGTCTCTTTGCTTAAGAAATATGTACATGATCCTAACCATGTGATTAATTGGGATGTGATCCAGGTGGAACCCGAGGGAGAATTCCAAACCGATCCATTGCGCATCCTAGACAAGAAAGTAACATTGCTCCGGAACCGAGCCATCGGACAGGTAAAGGTGCAATGGAAGCACTACGGTCTTGATGAGGCTACATGGGAGCTGGAGGATGCCATGAGGATGGCATATCCATTTTTGTTCAATTTTGATGAGCACGGAGGACAGCGCTAATGTAAGGGGAGGGGTATGTCACGTCCCCATTTTGACCCCCTTTGTAAATGATGTAAATACTGATATTTAATCATGGTGAGGAGCTCAAGGCCAATGCCCCACCATTGATTTAGCGTTTATGTATCGGCAATTAAACTAGATGCTTATGACTCTTGTGCTAGATGGGCACAATGTAAATGAGACATCATGTAAATATGAATTTTAATGAAAAATACCCACAACTAGCTATGCAATGCAACAAAGAGATGGGGCATGATTCTACAAGGAATAGGGAGGGAAATTATTCAAACCCTTGAGCCAATGGTATTAATCCATGTGTCAATGGGGAAACCCATAAACCACCAACTACCCTTTTTGTCTCATGCACCCAATCATTTAATTCTTCCAAGAAATTGGTTAAGGCAGTTAATGCCTTGGGATAGAGGGAGTATGGCAGCCAATTTCATGCATGGGCAAGCCATCAACCTGGAAATTCATGTTTTTGCTTGTGGGGCAAGAAAACACCCACGAAATGGTGCCCAAAGCCATGGGGAAGGGAGGTCTTCACTCATTCACGCAGATAGAGAAGGCTGGGAGTTACAGTCACGTTTTTGAGCAAAAATGCAGGGTTCTCCTTGCCCAAAAACCCGTTTTTGGTTTTGGATAGTAGCTGGGAAGGAGGGGCTGCGATTTGGGACTGTAGGGAGTTCATTTTGTCCCCGATTTGCCATGGGCATTTTCCCTAAAAACGTTTTCTGCTACCTGGGGTTTTCTCCAAACCTCCATTGCTCATTTTTAACCTTTCCACGTTTTTCTGAAGCTTAGGGGATCATTTTCATGCCTGTCACTGTACAAACGTTTTTCATTATGCCCATAATTGTGTTCTGCTACTATGTGCACCCTCGTTTTGGGTTTGAGCCTGTGAATTGAAGTTTTGGAGTGGTAGTGGACAGAAGTGGCTTGATAAACCTAGTGGGGGAGACAACCTCTCAAGAAGATCAAGAGGGATTTGGTTACTCTTCTATGCATGCCCTGAGAGCACTAGATAAGGAAGGTATGGCCTAAGGGACTGTACAGCAGTGAAAAGAATACTTCCTTGTGCTGGGTGTGTAGGTATTGTGGGTGCCAAGCTAGATAGATCTTGCAAGGTTATCCCTGGCTCTGTGCTGGAGCTCACTAGCTTAGCAATTCTTCCCTCCCATGTCCTAGCAGCCTGATAAACCCAATTGCAGATTGGCTTGGCTCATCTTGGTGTATGCTTGGCTATGTGTGAGTCTGTTGTTCCCTGATTCCTTGTAGAGATCATGCCCAGCTCGGGGGTGGTAGTGGTGCTGAGAGATTGAGGAGCACACTGGCCTACGGTTGGGTGGAACGTTGCAGTTGCATAGCCAGTTGCGTGGGACTACTTTCGTATAAGATAAGTATCCTCTTGTGTTAAATTGCAATTACCATTTGATGAATATTATGAATGTGTGAAGATTGTGTAATTCATAAATCAATTCCGCTGTGATTTCTGATAATTATGCATCTTCATATCTCTGTTTTAAAATCTGAATGATTGTTTGAATGTTTCTGTATAATTTATGGGGATGGATGCCCAGTTTAACCTCACGATCCTCTCCATCTAGCTGGTAGAATGGGAGGGGACGTGACACATACACCAAGTTGAGGAGATTGAATTGTGTGGACCTATGCACTCACGGTCCATGTGGATGGTTGAGAGGCACTTGAAATTTATGAAGGGTTTGGTTAGACAACGAGCACGTGCTGAGGGTTCTATGAGGGAGGTGTTAACACCCAAAATGACCCCCTAGGTTGTGGGAGAGGAAAAACTAGCGTAACCACTAACCACTTTAGATCTGTGCTATTGACCCAGCACAGTCTGAGAGGGCTCTCTCAACAAATCTATAAAAGACTGGAAATATTCAATAAAATTGTAGCCACAAGGAATTTTCAGATTTGATAAAAGACTGAAAATAGTTACTGATAAACACACAGCCTCTCAGATCAAGATATTCAATCAAAACTCATATTCAGAAGGTCAGAATTCTTTAGCGACAAATTGTTTTAAGGTTTGGAGGGACAATCATGGGGAAAACTATTGGGCAATGGAGTCAAAAGATAAAACATAAAAAAATAACAATGCAGCTGCATAAGATGTCTAAACAGAGGCAGGGTAGCAACCACCTAGTAGTCAAAATTCTTTTAGTTGGTGGATTAGAAGAAGAATGAACAGTCCATTGATATAAGGCATATGATAATGAATCCTACATCAACTTTAGCATAAAATAGGTGGTGAAATGCTTGAAATGAGAAAGAACAGATCATATTGTTTATGAATTCTGTCCTACTGCTACACTTATTCAAGCATGAAGGAATATTACAGACTGAAATAACAAAGAAAGAGACACAGATTTACATAAGAAAAAGAAGGACAGACTACCAGACCAATTACACAGGAAATCTCTGCAAAAATCCAGCTTCAACACTGCAAATTTATTCAAGAAAATGCTTCAAAACAGAGCCAAGCTCCCCAAGCCTCAGCCAGATGATTTTCCAACCCATTCTTCTTCTATTACATTCAATTTATAGATCTATTCAGCCCTAGGGTCGAGCTATCTTAGTAAGAATCTGTTACAACAACATTTGACACCTATACAAAGAGATTCAACTTCAACTAAGAGTTGGTTTCAACAAATCTTGAACAGTTTTGGCCGCAGACTGCTGAAAAATGCCTCTCAGTTCCATGGCCTTATATCCCAAACGGTGATAGCTGTGTAAAAAATGAAAGAGTTTTTTGTATATTGGACCATGCTGAAGAAAAAAATCTTTCAGTTTCCTCAGATTTATCCCCAGCTAGCCAGGATCTGCTCCGGAAATTGATGACTCACACAGAAAACGCAATTTCTGGAAAATTACCCTCTGAAGAACCTTTCGATTCTCCCAAACCGTGACACCTGTGCAGATTCTGAGAAAGGTTATTGGATATTGGCCCGTTTTGGAGATAAACCTCTCTCATTTTCCCAAAATTCCTTCTGTTTTGGCCGAAATATCTACTGCAAAATGATGACTAAAACAGTCATTTTCGGTGGAAAACCCCCATGCCTTCACAAAAATCCCATTTAGCTTGATGTTGTTCCTTTTTGCAAGTTAAAATTCGAATTCATAGGGACCGTGGATCTCCTTAGCTCGCTGATCTGGGCTGTCCATCACTACTGCAATGCTAAAATTAGCATTATTATCTTTATTTCATCTTAGCTTTGGGAATAAATGCTTGAAATTTGCTTGATTTTTATCCTCATTGGGCATGTGGCCTAAGGAAATGAGACTTTGTTCATGTCTCCATAGGTCTGGACCTCTTCAAATGCTTAGCACAAATATGGTGCTAACAACTGGCTCCAGCCGGGGATGCTATCCTCCCTGCGAGGTAGAAAAGAACCCGTAGACCAAGTGCCTGATCCATTGGGCGGCTCCCAATCCTGAACTGAAAACTACAATCTGACCTATTACCTTTATGATCTTTCCATTTAGCTCAACTGTGACCGAAAAAGTCCCTTCCACCTGCTCCTCTGACATATCTACTGCATCTGCCAATCTGGTATCAATAATATTCAGAAAACATTCAGCCAAGTGCCCTACCACTTCATGAAAACATTCAGATGTATCTATTAGGCAACATGTCCTCTTCCTGGCCAGAGCACTGCATATCCTTAAACTTCTCCTTCAAGTATTTAGGAGCTTGCATGTCATCTAATTTGAGCACTTGGGCTTTGTCACTTTTTAGAATCACTGCTTTTAACATTTTCCAATTGATATGAGCATTTAGAATGCAGGTGCAACTGAAAACTGCAATGTGGCGCTTAGCCCTTCCCGAACTATCCTCTTCATGAAAGCATAATCTGGCTTGTCTTAAAAGCAAAATCGTTTGCAATGGTGAACATAACAATGCAAATTCTGATGGTCAATACCTACGTAAGACCTCGATGAAGGCTTTGAATTTCTTCTTACTGATCTTCTCCTAATTCGGTTCATGGCTCCAATCTTGAGCTTTAAACTTTTAAACAACGATCGCAATAGACAGAACTTTTATCATTTATATATATATATGCAATTTCCTTTGACATTTTCCAACACGTTGTGCAAATCTGACGCGGCCTCAAATTTGTGCTATAGATAACCATTACTGCAAAAACTGAACAAGTGATATGTGTACGGTATACTCCATATTTGGATTCAGGCCCAAACACTGGCATTCAATGACAGACTTTTAGATGAAAAGCCATCCTATTTGCATAAGAATCAGACTACTCACTAACTCATAGTGTGAATAGTCTGTCTCGAAAAATCCGAATTCTTGGGCATGTTATTTTTTTATGATGAAAATTAGAGTTCCCTACTATATACATGCTTCCAGATTATCAACAATTTTATTGAAGCAAACCAGGTGACACCAGATAGTAAGAGAACCTCCGACGTGGTTCGATTTTCCTCTGATGGGAGCTTTTTCTTCCTTGACACCGTGTCGTGCTTCTTCTGGCTGCACTATCACAGCCTTTGACTTTCCATCAATGCCCTAGCTGCGATTTTCCTTCTTCTTAATCATTGCTGCTCAACCATAAATTCATAAATGTAATGCAATGTCCAGCAAGCAGATGATCCCCAGCAGAATCATATTGAATTTGGCACTCATTTAACTTTATTAACCATCACGACGGCAACAAATTTTTTTTGAACCTTTCCTCCTTGATCGCGATGCCATTTGGTGAATGACACGTGACTCTGGTCACATCCATCGCAACGCTCACCCACTTTATTTCAAGAGCATGTAGTGAATGGGATATAACAAGAGCCGTTGATCTCTTCCGGATTACCTCCATCACAAGTCTCACCATATTTATCTCTCGAGCAAGTAGGGAATGTGATATGACAAGAGCTGTCAATCTCTTTCTCTCCATAATTTGACGGTGGACTCCGCCCAGGAGTTAACATCAACATGTATATCTTGGGACAACTGTGTTTTAGAACCGTATTCTTTTCATTTTCTGCTGCATTAGCTCCTTTTTCTAGAGCTTGACGATCGATCTCAGCAAATCAGCGATGGATATTTCCCTACGCCTATCACATTGCGTGGGTTGGGGATCTCAAGCATTGATTAGGAAATGTATATTTCCAGACTGGAGGCTGGGAAAAACTTGTAAGAAGAAGTTAGGACCCAACTTCTTCATTTTACACACACGAGAGGCCAAAAATATGGAACATCTCCTCCTCCAATGTTCTTTCACCTGCATTGGATGCTTTGTATCTTTTGCATGCCCACAATCTTTCTTATCCGACAACGATGGATCAGTCTGCCTTAAGATGCCAATGAGATGCTGATGCAATGCAGCATACGAGGGATTCCTTAACACAGACATAGGGAGTTGCTACAATTTTGGCAACCCAGACGGTCTGGAAAAAATGAAATGTCTAGATGGAACTGGCAGCATTGACTGCGACCCCAAACACCTATCAGGCACAATACGAATGAAGCACTGGGGAGGTTCGTGAATTGGGACAGTGGAGCTCAGGTGGTGGCTCTTTTTTCAACGTACTACATTCCCAACAAAAAATATTCATGGAGTATATCCACCGATTCAGAATATGTGACAATGTTAATGTATGGTAAATTATTGGCAGCTAAAACCACCTGTGCACCTCATCGAAACAACTTTCTTGCAAAGGGTAATACCCCTGGTACAATATCTACACCATCATTATCCACAAATAAGATAAGCTTCTTCCAAGACTCTTTCATCCATCTTAACTTGATTTTCCCAAGTCATCAATGACCCATGGTCAAGGTAGTAGGCTTTCACAATTGAACCAACAAAGGAATGCCCTCCCTGGTGAACGCTTCAGCAAGTCGTGCAGCACTCAAATCCAAAAACGTTGCCTGCAAAACATTTTCCAAATGCTTCCCTTCGGCACTGCTCCCTTAGTCGTCTGCTTCATACTCCCCTTTCCTCTGCGCATCGCCTGGGAACCCCGTGTGAAATGCCACTTATACATGTAAATATAGAGAAAAACGTGAGCCTCCGCTTTGAGCATTTTACTTTTCAATTTTTTAATCCTAGGGAATAATCCCACATGCAATAGGAGAGGGGCATCTTTGATCTTCATATATACCATTGCCTTCAATATGTATCAAGCAACAAAGGAAAGGTGAGAATCTTGGAGAATGGGTGATATGCGTGGGGCCCCATTTCGACTTGGCAGATGGTAGATGGATTTCTGTGTTGAGCGCTAGGGATGGTTTTGGTATACCTTTTGCTCCAATTTTATTCAGAACTTTTGCCTACAATACGAATTTCAAAGCCTTTCTCCCCAAAAAGATTTTAAATTTTGGCTCTATCACTTTACAAAATCCTTTGCCATCCATAACAGCTCCAGACTTTGGTCTTCATAGACATTCAAAACCCTTGCTTTCATTTTCAAAAGAAAATAATCAGAACTTTTGCCTACAATACGAATTTCAAAGCCTTTCTCCCCAAAATGATTTTAAATTTTGGCTCTATCACTTTACAAAATCCTTTGCCATCCATAACAGCTCCAGACTTTGGTCTTCATAGACATTTAAAACCCTTGCTTTCATTTTCAAAAGAAAATAATCCTAAAACCTTAGCTCCATCAAACTTTAAGCTTTGATTTTAATCCACGCATTTGGCATATTCCAAAAAAAAAAACTTTTGAAACCTCTGCTTCCATGAAATTTTTAAACTTTGGATATAATATAAATCCAATGAGTCGAATTTTGGCCCAAACATAAAACCTTTAAAGCCTTTTCACCCCCAAAATTAAAATTTTGGCCATATATCACTCTTATAAACTTAAAACCTTTTTGACTTCATATAAAGATTAAATGTTCGGCTTAGATTTATGAAGCTAACATAGGTTTAGAAATCCACTTTCTCTTTTCTGCAAATTTTCTTTTCTTTTCACCATTTATCATTTTTATCCCACCACCTTTTCATTGTCTTTTCTCTTTTATTCAAATCTCATTTTACCGTCTTAATATGCAGCCATTGACTGAAAAAATACACTAAAAACTTTATGAATGGCACTCTGAAGTTGAAGACTGAAATTCATAATAAAAACTGGAAAATTCACTCTTACAATTCTGAACTGAAAATTGAAATTGAAGACTGAATTGTACAGGCTTGCAAATTGAACTGAAAAGTGCTGAAACTGAAGAAGCTTGAAATCAAACCCCAAAAAATAATTGTACATGCTGAAAAAGATGCTCAGTTGTGAGCTTATTCCAACTGCCTACCTACTCTAATCTATCAAACTCTCTGCTCCATTAAATAATGCAGAAATGCCAATGAAGCCAACTCAATAGATGTCCGAACAATCTAACTCCTTCACCATGCTTGAAATAATTCAATAACAGAGGATATGACAGCATAGGACAGAAATGACTCTTTTCACCTTCAAAGTGGAAATATGGCTGTAAATTGACATTGCAAAACCCTTCCATATATTCCCTTACAGGGTCATAAAAACCATGGATGTTTGGCTGCCTCCCACAGCTGATCATAACTTGGTTATCATACATGGATTCTCCATATGTGTCTTTCTCTTGCATATATTGTTTCGGATCATAAAACTCATCTCTAGACACAAAAATCTTCCATGTATTGACATCTAGAAGAGGCTGAAAAGATTTTTCAAAAGACAAACGAAAGCCTTGGGACTCAACTTGACTTTCTAGGGATTCAAGCTCTCCATTGAGTTTCTCAGCAAACTCTTTCAAGAAACTGGTCTTATCTTCGGAGGAATATTTGCATGACTTCAAGTATATGGATAAAAATTCTGAGAAAGCTTCTTTAATTTGGTCTTCATCAAGCATATCAAAATATTCTTTAAAACCATCAACAGAAGCAAGAGTGGCCACATACCTTGCCATTTGTTTTGATGAAGAAACTAAATCAACACTTCAAACATTACAATTTCCCAATAGTGGAGTCGCCATGAAACCTTCAACATTCTTATATGGAGTCACTGATCCTCCCAGTGGAGTCACCTTCATACTGGAATTTTGATGAGTGGAGTCACCAGGTGAATGATATAACCTTCTCAATGCTTGACTGTTGTTCACCAACAACATTCAGATCTGAAACATTTGTCATTCTCCCAGGGATGATAAAACAATCACTCCCCGGCAACGACGCCAATTTGTTAACACCCAAAATGACCCCCTAGGTTGTGGGAGGGGGAAAACTGGGGTAACCACTAACCACTTTAAACCTGTGCTAATGACCTAGCACAGTTTGAGAGGGCTCTCTCAACAAATCTATAAAAGACTGGAAACATTCAATAAAATTGCAGCCACAAGGGATTCTCAGATTTGATAAAATACTGAAAGTAATTACTGATAAACACATAGCCTCTCAGATCAAGATATTCAATCAAAAATCATATTCAGAAGGTCGGAGTTCTTTAGGGACAAATTGTTTTAAGGTTTGGAGGGACAATCATGCGGAAAACTATTGGGCAATGGAGTCAAAAGATAAAACATAAAACAAATAATAGTGCAGCTGCATAAGATGTCTAAACAGAGGTAGGGTAGCAAATAGCTAGTAGTCAAAATGCTTTTAGTTGGTGGATTAGAAGAAGAATGAATAGTCCATTGATATAAGGCATATGATAATGAATCCTACATCAACTTTAGCAGAAAATAGGTGGTGAAATGCTTGAAATGAGAAAGAACGGAGCATATTGTTTATGAATTATGTCTTACTACTACACTTATTCAAGCATGAAGGAATATTACAGACTGAAATAACAAAGAAAGAGACACATATTTACATAAGAAAAAGAAGGACATACTACCAGACCAATTACATAGGAAATCTCTGCAAAAATCTAGCTTCAACACTGCAAATTTATTCAAGAAAATGCTTCAAAACAGAGCCAAGCTCCCTAGGCCTCAACCAAATGATTTTCCAACCCATTCTTCTTCTATTACATTCAATTTATAGATCTATTCAGCCCTAGGGTTGAGCTATCTCAGTAAGAAGCTGTTACAACAACATTTGACACCTATACAAAGAGATTCAACAACTTAAGAGTCGGTTTAAACAAATCTTAAACAGTTTTGGGCGTGGACTGCTGAAAAATGCCTCTCGGTGCCACGGCTGTATATCCCAAACGGTTATAGCTGTGTAAAAATAGAAAGAGGTTTTTGTATACTAGACCATGCTAAAGAAAAATATCTTTCATTTTCCTCAAATGCATCCCCAGCTGGCCAGGATCGGCTCCGTAAATTGATGACTCACGCAGAAAACGCAATTTCTGGAAAATTACCCTTTGAAGAACCTTTCAATTCTCCCAAACTGTGATACCTGTGAATATTCGGAGAGAGTTTATTGGAGATTGGCCCGTGCTGGAGATAAATCTCTCTCAGTTTCCCGAAATTCCTTCTGGTTTGGCTGAAATAGCTGCTGCAAAATGATGACTAAAACAGTCATTTTCGGTGGAAAACCCCCATGCCTTCACAAAAATCCCATTTAGCTTGATTTTGTTCCTTTTTGCAAGTTAAAATTCGAATTCATAGGGACCGTGGATCTCCTTAGCTCGCTGATCTAGGCCGTCCATCACTATTGCAGTGCTAAACTTAGCTTTATTATCTTTATTTGATCTTAGCTTTGGGAACAAATGCTTGAAATTTGATTGATTTTCACCCTCATTGGGCATGTGGCCTAAGGAAATGAGACTTTGTTCATGTATCCATAGGTTTGTACCTCTTCAAATGCTTAGCACAAATATGGTGCTAACATGAGGGATATATGGTATACCAAAACATGCTGTATATTAGTGAATATCTTCCTAAATTAACGTTAAAGCTCCATTTACGTCGCATTTATGATCCAGACTCCAATAACAATTTCGAAGGGGAGTACCCGAATGGGAAAGGTAGATCGAGGAAGGTGAAAGGTAATTATTAGCTAGTGTATATTAATTAATATAATACATTTGACTATTTATTTTTATGTATATATCATACATATTCTATTTTTATATTCAGTATGCATCTATTAAGAATGTTTACTTTTTTAAGTGAATATACATTTGTTTTGAATTTTAATTTTATTGTCATCAAACAGTTGGTCGAGAGTGGGATGCACTTCATTTATACATCGCAAATAATCTTGATTGGATGAAGGTATGGATTGAACGATGTGAACAATCTGGTCATGGAATATCATGGGAAGGTGTGGCTTCATTGGATAAAGCAGCACATCGCACTGGAGATACCAATCTTACACAAAGGGAAATCGATTTAGCATATGGTTTAAAAGATAAGAAGTCAAGCATATTAATAAACCACACTATTTATTTATTTCGCAAACATATTGATGTACATGTTGATTTTTTTTCCCTGTATGCCATAAACATGCACTTAATCATAAATATTGGATCATTATGTAATATTTTCGTGTATGGCTTGTTGTACGTAAAACACCATAAGGCTATGTGGTGCAAAGGTTGTAGATATCGCATCAAAAAGTTGGATGAAATGAAGAAAACATCATATTGTGGGATATCTGCAGTCTTTGAGGTGACCAATGTTTCCTCTAGAAGTGACAGACATCCAGAACTCTCAGAAAATCGATACTATGGGTATTTGAAAGATACTCTTCAGTGTGACTTTAAATCCTTCAAGGTATTTGTGTTCGTTGTCAAATGGTACAGGTTACGATTGAATCAACTTGATCCCGATAAAACTATTATTGAACATGATAATGGATTTACCATGGTTAATACAAGGTTGTTTGAGCCAGGAATGGAGCCCTATGTTCTTCCAAGCCAATGTGAATAGGTATTTTACTATTAGGTTCTAGGTAGTGGGGTTGGTCATTTGTTGTAAGACACGATCCAAGGGGAAGGCCGGTAAAGTATAACGTAGAGGAAGGTAATGAAGAGGGTATCGAAGAGGAAGACGATGTTGAAGATGATCAACATGAGTTAGATGATCATGTTCAAGAAGAAGATCTTGAAGAATTAGTTGAATCAGACGATGTAGTAGACAATGTCTATGAAGATGATATTGACAATGACATGATGATCGTAACTGACATCGATGACGATGATGATATGGCCAATCCTTACAATGTTGAATTTGGATCAGATGATACAGATGATGACTTGGATGAAGAAGATGATGATGTACATTGAAGTGTATGAGGTATGCCTTAATATATCCACTCTATATATTTTGATTTAATATTGCGATAGAAATATTTAATTTTATTGGTATGTATAAATTAACTATTTCTTAGTGTTTTTGTCATTTTCCTGTACGTATAAATTAACATTGCTTCTTATAAAGTATGACAAAAAACACAACTAAATTTTTTTTACATAGATTTTGTCGGATTATGGGGAATTGAGAGTGATGTGAGGGGGGAGGCATAAGAGCTTCCACCTTCACGTGGTTGGTCTTGTTCAATAGAGAATATTAAATTATTCTTGAAACAAGGAGAAGCTCAGTAAGGAAATGCGCAATTATCATGCTAACCCAAATGGCGTTCTTGATCATGTACTGCATGGGTCCATGAAAGAAATTAAATCATACTTGCAGTGTTCAATTATAAAATTATTCAACCCTTCTTCTACTTTGTAATTCCATGTGTAATCTACTTATTCAGCACTTCATGAAAGAGATTTTTCAATAGTAATACGCAGTAGTAGAGAATAGTTGTAGTAGTAATAATAACCAAACACTTGCAGAAAGAAATGTTACACTACCTAGTCGATTGTTTCAGCAATCAGCTAATGAAAGGAAATCCTATTCTTAATGCTCACACCATTCAATCAAGCAAAAGGAATTCTTAATCAATTACATTCTATACCAATTAACCAAACTGTTGCAACAAACTGAAAGTAATCTAATTGCAATTTCACACCACACAGAATAAAAGATCAAAGAAAACAACAACTAACTAATCTCGGCACCTCTGTCAGAAGGTGGGCCCTATCCTTCTAATAGATATGTTGATACATGCTCTCAAAACTTAATACAAAGTAATCGGAAAAATGTTGTTTTTTTCATTGAAAATGGATCTCAATTACAAAGTTATTCACTCCTGCTACAAGTTCTCCCAAAATAATCCTAACCTTTTGTATGATCTCGTCTTCCCATATATATTGAGACAAGATAGTTCAGGTTCCTTCATTCAAGCATCCCTGAAGATCTCTGATCTTCAGGCTGCCGAATATACAATGCAGAAAATAGAAACAGTTACAATGATTGTTACATTAGAATGAATTATATTCCATAATCAATTGTGCCTTTACAATTGGAACTGATCCTGTTGGTTGTGGAGCCTGATCTCCAGATTCAGAGATATTATTATTCAGCCATGTCTGTACCCCAGGTTTGGTTATGATCCTGACACGATCCCCAGGGAGTCCGGGGGTTGTGAAAATAGTTTTCACCAACAATTTTCGGGCCCATGGTTTTGGGTAACCCGTGGTATTTTCCCATTGTATTTCCCCTATAAAAGAAAGACATTGTAACACGGCTAGGGTTGATGTATTAGGTTTTATGCATTGTAAATATATCTTAGATCAAGAAGAGAGACTGTGAGACAGTGAAGAGGAAGTGCATCGGTTTTGCTGCAGGTTGTATCCCTTCACTTTGCTGGACGGTATAATAATAAGGACTGGAAACTTAAGTGTGGACATAAGCCAAGTTGGGTGAACCATGATATATATGTGTCTCTCTTGTAATGTGTATGTGTGATTATATTTTCATTTATGTTTATTATTATTGCTCTGTGATCCTGTTTTTCTAATAATTGGTATCAGAGCCAAAGGTCTATTTGGCAGATAAACCCGCAGGAAGCTAGGGTTTTTGGTTCGAGTGGGAGCAATGAAAAAAGAAGGAAATTTTAAGGTCGAGAAGTTTAACGGCCAAAAATTCCAGTTATGGAAAATGCAAATGGAGGACTATATGTACCAGAAAGATCTATTCCTACCGTTGGGAGGAAGAGCAAAGCAGTCGACGGCCATGAAGGATGAAGAATGGGAGGTTCTTGACAAAAAGGATTTGGGAATAGTACGGTTGAGCCTGGCTTCGTCGGTGGCTTTCAATATCTCAAAAGAAACGACAATAGAGGGTTTGATGAGTGCATTAGGTAAGCTACATGAAAAACCCTCGGCCTCTAACAAGGTATTTCTAATGAAGCATTTATTTAATATGAAGATGTCTGAAGGTGGATATGTTACTGATCATTTAAATGAGTTTAAATATGGTTACAAATCAACTAAATTTTGTAAGTGTGAACTTTGATGATTAGGTTAGGGCTCTTCTAATCTTGTGTTCATTTCCAGAAATCTGGAATAGCTTGGTCATGGCTATAAGTAACTTTGTCTCTGGTTCAAACACCCTGAAATTTAATGATGTTATTGGTTTTATTCTTAGCAAGGAAATGTGAAGAAAAAGCACAGGTCAGACATCAGGTAATGCGTTGACCATGGAGAGTAGGGGAAGACAAAAGGAGAGAGGAAAGATCCAAGGTAATCGTGGCAAGTCTAAAACGAGCAGATCCAATTCCAGACTAGGAAAGATAGAGTGTTGGAATTGTGGAAAGAAAGGACATCTAAAGAAACACTGCAGATCTCTACAGAAGAAAGGAGATGCACAGCAGGAAACTACCCAGGAAGCAAATGTAGAAAGTGATGTGTTACAAGATGCTTTGATTCTTGCATTAGATAATACTAGTGATTATTGGGTAGTAGATTCAGGGGCTTCATGTCATGCTACACCCCATAGGAAATATTTTCATGATTATGTTCCAGGCGATTTTGGGCATGTTTTATTGGGTGATAATGAGCCATGTAAAATTGTTGGAATGGGTAAGGTATGGATAAAAGTTAAGAATGGAACTAATTGGTTGTTGAAAGAGTTTAGGTACATTCGTGCTATGAAAATAAATCTGATTTCAACAGGGTAGTTGGGAGATGGCGGTTGTCTATCTACATTTGGTGAAAAGTGGTGGAAGATCGCTAAAGGATCAATGGTGGTAGCAGAAGGAGACAGGGTAGGTACGTTGTATTTATGTCCTCATATTACTGACCATTCTATCTCTTTAGATTCCACAAGAACAGATACAACATTGTGGCATCATAGACTTGGCCACATGAGTGAGAAGGGGATACAGATTCTCCACTCAAGGAAGTTCCTGCCAGATTTGAAGCAGGTAAGTTTGGAATTCTGTGAAAACGGTGTTTATGGAAAATAGAAGAGAGTCAGATTTCTCAGGGTTGGGAAACAGAAGAAGAATGAGAAGTTAGAGCTTGTGCATACTGATGTATGGGGACTGGCTCAGGTACAATCTCTTGATGGCTCTCATTATTATGTTACATTTATTGATGATGCAACTAGGAAGAATTGGGTTTATTACATCAGACAAAAATATGATGTGTTTGCTACTTTTAAGAAGTGGAAAGCTTTGGTTGAGAATGAGACAGGAAAAAGGTTGAAGTGTCTCAGATCTGATAATGGAGGTGAGTAATGCGGCAAGGAGTTTGATAGTTATTGTTCATACCATGGGATTCATAGAGAGAAGACGGTCCCAGGAACACCACAAGAAAATGGTGTGTCTGAAAGGATGAATAGAATGATCATGGAGCATGCAAGGTGTATGAGATTGCATGCAGGGTTTCCCTTATAGTTTTAGGAAGATGCTATAAATACTACTGTTTATTTAATAAACAGAGGACCTTCAAGTGCTTTGGATGGTGGTATTCCAGAGGAGGCATGGACAAATAAAAAGGTAAACTACTCATTTCTGAGAACGTTTGGTTGTGAAGCATTTGTCCATATTGATAAAGAAAATAGAACAAAGCTTGAAGCTAAATCGAAGAAATGTAACTTTATTGGATATGGGGTTGATGAATTTGGTTATCGCTTATGGGATTATGAAAATAACAAAATCATCAGGAGTAGAGTTATGATATTCAATGAAAAGGTCATGTATAAAGATCAGTTGTAGGGAAAGAAACAGGAAAAGGAAACCACAGAGTACACAGTACTTGATGAAATTCAAGAAAATGAATTTCCAAAGGTTCCATGAAATCAAGAACAACAGCAAGTACCTGAAACTCCTGTAGCTGCAAGAAGATCTACCAGGTTAAGTAGACTCCTTGAACGATACTCCCCTTCAATGTATTATTTGTTGATGACTGATGCTAGTGAACCAAAATTTTATGAAGAAGCAATGTAGGTGGAAACTAGATAGAAGTGGGAGAAAGGCATGAATGAGGAGATGGACTCATTGGTAGGAAACCAGACTTGGGATTTGGTTTAGTCGCCTACTCATAAAAGAGCATTGCAGAACAAATGGATTTACAGGTTGAAGGAAGAAGAAGGAGGCAAGAAACGGTACAAGGATAGACTTGTTGTAAAGGGGTTTGTACATAAGAAAGGTATAGACTTTGATAAAATATTCTCTCCTGTTGTTAAGATGACTTCAATTAGGACTATTTTAAGTCTAGTGGCAGTAGAAGATTTGCATCTTGAATAGTTAGATGTAAAAGCAACCTTTCTCCATGGGGATTTGAAGGAAGAGATATATATGCAGCAGCCACAAGGGTATGAGGTCAAAGGTAAGGAGAACTTGGTATGCAGGTTGAAAAAGAGTTTTTATGGCTTGAAGCAAGCTCTGAGGTAGCGATATTTAAAATTTGATAGGTTTATGGTAGAACAAGGTTATAGTAGATGTCATTCTGACCACTGTGTTTATTTCAAGAAGCTAGACAATAAAAGATATATTATGTTGTTATTGTGTGTGGATGACATGCTTGTTGCAGGGTCTAACATGTAGGATATAAATGTACTCAAAAGGAAGCTAGCTAATTTATTTGTGATGAAGGATTTGGGTGCTACGAAGCAAATCCTTGGTATGAGAATAACGAGAGATAGGAAAAATCGCAAATTGACATTGTCTCAAAGTGATGTTAGGAACCCATGTCTTTACTTTGTTAGTATGTTGTTGTTGGACGCATATGCTTTGTAAGTCGTCCCGTAGTATTTGTTAATCAATAGTTTGTGTTATTGTTGTTGGCGCATATGCTTTGTAAGCCGCCCGTAGTATTGTTAATCCATAGTTTGTAACGGCCCATGGTTTCGACCCATAGTATTGGCGCCTAGAATTAGTATATAAGTGTGTGTTGAGACCTATGGAGGACGGTGAAGTTATTTGTATTGAGCTTGCTCAAAGGAGGTTTCCCCCTCGAAGTGGCCTGTGATCAATACAAAAGTGATTCTGAGTTCTGTCATTTCTGCTATTTCGCGTATTCTTGTTAATTAATTGTTGCAGGTGCCTCACATCTGGTATCAGAGCACTTTCTTGGGCTCGCTGGGTGAAATTTCTGCCAAATTTTTTTTTCGCATCTGTTGCAGGTTCGGATTTGGGAATGATCTCCATCCGCTTAACTGTGGGAAGTACTTGGGCATAAGCCCTAAAACTCATTGTGAGGAGTACCACAGGAACCCCGAAGTAGCTGGCCCATTGAGAGGACCTGCCAGCGAAAAGGGCAACGACCCCTACCTGATTGACTAGTTCCCACCCGTGAGGTAAACCAAGAGCTGTCGTTTGTGGCAAAGTGGTTATCAGTTTTACCTGAGCCGTGGAGTGAGGGGTATTGCCCCAATACGCAAGCCGTCAGACAGCATTGGTGGCCGAGTGAAACCCCTGAACTGTTAGGAAGCCGCACATACCTGGGGTCCATATCTAATATCAGCTGAACTATTGTCGATCACTGTTGCACCATTTCAGATCTATTTTGCAAACCATTCCAGATTCAGCATTCGGCGCTGTTCCAGATTTATTTCGAGCCGTAGCCGCTCCAGTCTGAGATATAAAAAAAAAAAAAATCAGTATTTTCTCCATAGCTCCCTTATTTTTACTCTGTTTCCCTTGAAATTTTCGGGGAACCCCTGTCATCCCATTCTGCATATTTCAGTCCTGAGGACCCTATCCTCAATTTCCCTTCCCAAAGCCCGAAATACCACAATTGTCTATTTTTAAGGTTTGCCATAACTTCCTCAGATTTCACCCAATCACCTTCAAATTTTACCACAGAGTTCCTTTCTAAATTCTACTTCTTTGTTCCCCTCTGCCAAATTTCCCCATTCTTTCACCCCGCTTCTAAAATCCTCATTTTTGCTTCCCTATCTATCCAACAGTGTCCAAAATTTAGTCAAACTCCAATTACCCTTCTGATTTTTTCCCAAATCCAAATTTTCCCTTATTGAAGTAGTTCCTGTTTTTGTTTTCCTACCCAGTCACAAAAAAAAAAAAAAAAAATCCTGGTTATGGTTGTCACCCGTGCAGGAGCAAAAACCATGGAGGAAGCACTTGCAGCCATCCAAGCCAAACTCCAGGATCTTGATGAAATATTTCTCGGTCTCCATCTTGAACATTCAGCTATGAACAACAAACGGCAGTCCGAGTCTTCAGTAGACAATGGGTTCTCTGCTTCCAGCAATTTCCGTGGTCCGAAGCTTGATTTTCCTCGCTTCAATGGTACCGATCCAACTGGATGGATCTATCGTGCAGAACAGTATTTCAATCTGCATAATACTTTTGATGTCAACAAAGTTCCACTGGCATCCTTTCATTTGGAACAGGAAGCTCTTCAATGGTACCGCTGGTACATCAAGGCTCATCCAGAGCCCAACTGGCCAGACTTTTGCCAGCTCCTTTTGCAAAGATTTGGTCCTAGTGCTTTTGATGACTTCACAGGAACCCTCACTAAACTTCGCCAAACTGGCACTGTGAGAGAGTATCAAACCG
Organism: Larix kaempferi; assembly: GCA_027924585.1. Taxonomy (NCBI): domain Eukaryota; kingdom Viridiplantae; phylum Streptophyta; class Pinopsida; order Pinales; family Pinaceae; genus Larix; species Larix kaempferi. Next base: position 3,438,167 of record BSBM01000036.1, read on the forward strand.
AATTTGAGAATCTAGCCAACCACACCGAAGGATTGTCTGATGAATTTTACCGGAGTTGTTTTATCAGTGGTCTAAAGGATGCCATTCGCTCTGAGGTCAAAATGTTCTGCCCCAACACAATGATGGAAGCACTCGGCTTGGCTAAGTTGGCAGAAGACAAGCTTGCATCCCAACAACGCTCCAAGCCCACTTTTGTTCCCTTCCGAAATATGGGTTCTCAGCGACCACCTATACCGCAGGCTCCTCGACCGACTCCTATCAAGCGTTTGTCTGAAACAGAGATGCAAGCACACAGAGAAAAGGGGCTTTGCTATAATTGTGATGAGAAATTCACTCAGGGACATAGATGTGTTCAGCAGAAGCTCTATCTCCTGGATGTGGAGTCTCCGCTTGCCTCTGAAATGGGTGACGAAGATCCAGAAACACTGGCTGCTCCGGTCGACAGTCAGGAACCGCCTATTGACCCTCCGTCTCAGGAGGACCAGCCAGAGATATCTCTCCATGCTTTAGCTGGAATCACCACCCCCCAAACAATGCGGGTCAGGGGTTACTTCAAGAAGCTTCCTCTTACAATCCTCATTGATTCTGGTAGCACTCATAATTTCATTGACCCTCAGATCGCCAAACAAGCTGATTGTTTTATCCATCCTTGCTCCAACTTTGAAGTCATGATTGCCAATGGGGGCATCTTACCTTGCAAAGGGAAGTGTCAAAATGTGCGTATCTCTATGGGAGATTATATCTTGCGCTCGGACATGTTTTCCTTGCCCTTAGGCGGATGTGATGTGGTTTTGGGTGCTCAATGGCTACGCACACTCGGCCCTATCTTATGGGATTTTGCCGAACTTTGGATGCAGTTTTCCCTCAATGGACACAAACACACATTGACAAGATTAGAACCAGGTTCTCTCAGCATCATCAGTTCACATCGCATGGAAAAACTCCTCAAGAAGAGTTCACATGGTGTCATCGCTCAGATCCATTCCATCCAGATGCAACCATCAGCGGTCTCCACTACTCCTTTGGATCTACAACAAATTCTGGAGCGATATACAGGTGTCTTTGTTGAACCAGTGGGATTACCACCTTCCAGGCCAGAAGACCATCGTATTCAGCTCCTTCCTGGCAGCGTTCCTCCCAACATTAGGCCCTATCGCTACCCATTTCACCAAAAAACGGAGATTAAAATGCTCGTTCAGGACTTATTGAAGCAAGGTATTATTCACCCAAGCACTATTTCCTTTTCTTCTCCAGTTATTCTTGTCCGCAAAAAAGATGGGTCATGGTGCCTCTGCATTGACTTCCGAGCACTTAATCACCTCACCATCAAGGATAAGTTTCCGATTCCGGTTGTTGATGAGCTTCATGGGGCTCACTTTTTCTCCAAGTTGGATCTTCGTTCTGGGTATCATCAAATTCGGGTTCATGAGGATGATATTCCTAAAACAGCTTTTCGCACACATGATGACCATTATGAGTTTTTGGTCATGCCATTTGGCCTCACTAATGCTCCTTCCACATTCCAGGCCTTAATGAATAAAATATTTCGACCCTACTTGCGGAAATTCATTCTGGTATTCTTTGATGATATCCTCATCTACAGTAAAACATGGGATGAACATCTCCAGCATCTGGATCTTGTCATGCAACTTTTCTCTGACCATCATCTCCATGCCAAGCAGTCTAAATGTGTTTTTGGACAAAAGGAAGTTGAGTATCTCGGGCACATTATCTCAGCACAAGGGGTTTGCGTGGATCCTGCCAAAATCGAGGCCATGAACAATTGGCCACATCCTCAGACACTCAAGAGCCTTCGTGGTTTTTTGGGGTTGACTGGCTACTACCGCAAGTTTGTCAAGGATTATGGGAAGATTGCAGCTCCATTAACTGCTCTATTAAAAAAAGATGCTTTTACATGGACACCTGATGCTCAGTGTGCATTTGACAAACTAAAACAAGCTATGTGTACTACACCTGTACTAGCTATGCCCGATTTTTCCAAGCCCTTCACTATTGAGAGTGATGCTTGCGGAAATGGACTTGGTGCTGTTCTCCTTCAAGATGAACACCCCATCACGTTCACCAGCAAATCCCTTTCAGGTAAGAATTTAGCTGCCTCTACCTATGAGAATGAAATGATGGCTATTTTGCATGCAGTACAGAAGTGGCGTCCATACCTATTAGGGAATCATTTCTGCATCAAGACTGATCACCAGAGTCTGAAATATTTCTTGGACCAGCATGTCTCCTCCCCGGCACAACAGAAATGGGTTAGCAAACTCATGGGTTATGACTATGAGATCACTTACAAGAAGGGTAAAGACAATATTGTGGCAGATGCTCTTTCTCGCACATTTGATGCCCAAGGTTCTCTTTCAGCTATTTCTATGCCTGTTCCAAATTGGTTGCAATCTGTTCAACAGGGTTACGTCAATGACTCTTCCTTATCTCAGATCATCCAACGCTTGACCAACAATCCTTCGGCAGTCCCACATTACTCTTGGGATGGTGCTTCTCTGCGATACAAGGGTCGTCTGGTGCTTCCCTAGAGCATAGATATTCAACAGGCTGTCTTCTATGAACTCCATGCTTCTCCATCGGCCGGGCACTTTGGGTTCCTCAAAACATATGAACGAGCACGGCGTAACTTCTTTTGGCAAGGCATGAAAAGGACAATTCAACAGATGGTGGCCAAATGTGATACCTGTCAGCGCAATAAGGGTGAAACAACACTCCTTCCAGGATTGCTTGAACCCTTTCCCATACCTACACGGATTTGGACAGATATTTCTATGGATTTCATTGAAGGGATCCCTAAATCTGGCGGGAAGACAGTGATTCTCGTTGTGGTTGATCGTCTCTCCAAATATAGTCATTTTTGCGCTCTCAGCCATCCCTATACAGCCTCCTTTGTCGCTCAAATTTTTATGGACCAGATCTTTCGTCTTCATGGCATCCCTTCTTCCATTGTCTTCGATTGTGATGCGACTTTCACTAGTCACTTTTGGACAGAACTATTTCGCCACACTGGCACCAAACTGAAGATGAGTTCAGGGTATCACCCACAAACAGATGGTCAGACTAAAATTGTCAATAAATGCTTGGAAACTTATCTTCGTTGCTTCACCTCGGAACAACAACATCAATGGGCAAAGTGGCTCCCTCTCGCTGAATGGTGGTACAATACCTCTTACCATACTGCCTCTAAAATGACCCCATATGAAGCTGTCTACGGTCAGGCACCTCCAGCTCTTCTTCCATACACCCCCACCAGTTCACCAGTTCAGGAAGTTGACAAGGTCCTTCGCAACCACGATCAGGTTCTTCACATTTTGCGGGACAATCTTCACATGGTAAGAAATCGCATGAAGCAACAAGCTGATCAGCACCGTTCGGAGCGCACTTTTCAAGTCGGTGATATGGTTTTTCTTCGTCTCCAGTCGTACAAACAATCCTCCTTGAAACTCAAAGGGAATCATAAGCTCGCTCCAAAGTTCTATGGGCCATATCGGATTCTTCAGAGGATTGGGTCCGTTGCTTATAAATTGGAACTTCCTCCTTCTTCCCGCATTCATCCAGTCTTTCATGTCTCTTGTCTGAAGAAAGTTCTTGGCACCAACATCAGCGGCCAAACGATTTTACCCGAACTGGATAATGAAGGATCCATCCTTTTGGAGCCAAAGGCCATCCTCAATCGGCGCACACGTAAGCTTCACTCTCATTCTATCACAGAGGTCTTAATTCAGTGGCACGGCATGCAACCAGAGGATGCTACATGGGAACCACTCCTTCAGATTCAACAACAATTTCCACATCTAAAGCTTTGAGGACAAAGCTTTTTTTAAGGGGGAGGGGATGTTAGGAACCCAAGTCTTTACTTTGTTAGTATGTTGTTGTTGGACGCATATGCTTTGTAAGTCGTCCCATAGTATTTGTTAATCAATAGTTTGTGTTATTGTTGTTGGCGCATATGCTTTGTAAGCCGCCCGTAGTATTGTTAATCCATAGTTTGTAACGGCCCATGGTTTCGACCCATAGTATTGGTGCCTAGAATTAGTATATAAGTGTGTGTTGAGACCTATGGAGGATGGTGAAGTTATTTGTATTGAGCTTGCTCAAAGGAGGTTGCCCCCTCGAAGTGGCCTGTGATCAATACAAAAGTGATTCTGAGTTCTGTCATTTCTGCTATTTCGCGTATTCTTGTTAATTAATTGTTGCAGGTGCCTCACAAGTGAGTACATACAAAAAGTGTTGGAGAGGTTTAGAATGCATAATGCAAAACCAATAAGTAAACCTTTGGCCAACCATTTCAGTCTAAGTAAGGAAATGTGTCCCAAGACATAGGAAGAGACAGGTTACATGTCCAAGATTCCCTATCAATCAGCAGTTGGTAGCTTGATGTATGCCATGGTGTGCATAAGACCAGATATTGCACAAGCACTGGGAGTTGCGAACATATATATGAACAATCCAGGTAAAGAACATTGGAAGGAAGTACAGTGAATTCTCGGGTATTTGAGAGGTACTACCACTCAGGCATTATGTTTTGGAGGTTCAGACATTGTTCTACAGGGATATGTTGATGCATATATGGAAAGTGATAAGGATAGCATGAGGAGCACCACAGGGTATGTGTTTACTATAGGAGGAACAATAGTAAGTTGGATTTCGAAACTGCAGAAGTTTGTTTCACTTTCAACAATGGAAGCAGAGTAGGTTGCCGTGACAGAGGCTAGTAAAGAGATGATTTGGTTGCAGAGGTTTATGGAGGAATTGGGTAAGAAGCAAAAGGATAGCAGGTTGTATAGTGACATCCAGAGTTCCATTCATCTTTCAAAGAACTTAGCATTCCATTCCAGGACTAAACATATACAGCTCAAGTACCATTTCATACGCTATGTTCTGGAAGATGAACTGTTGAAGCTGGAAAAGATACATACTAGCCAGAATCCTACAAACATGTTCACAAAGGTAGTGACCAGACAGAAATTGAGTTACTGCTCGGTTTCAGTTGGCCTTCTAGCATGAAGATGAAGATGAGAAAGTTTCCAAGTCCAAGGTCCAGCAAGTACAACATCGATGGAGTTGTTGTGATCAGTCTCCAAGTGGGAGATTGTTGGTTGTGGAGCTTGATCTCCAAATTCAGAGATATTATTATTCAGCTGTGTCTATACCCCAGGTTTGGTTATGATCTCGGCACAATCCCCAGGGGGTCCGGGAGTTGGGAAAACTGTTTTCTCCAACAATTTTCGGGCCCATGTTTTTGGGTAACCCGTGGTATTTTCCCATTGTATTTCCCCTATAAAAAAAAGACATTGTAACACGGCTAGGGTTTATGTATTAGGTTTTATGCATTCTAAAGATCTCTGAGATCAAGAAGAGAGACTGTGAGACAGTGAAGAGGAAGTGCAGCGGTTGTGCTGCAGGTTGTATCCCTTCACTTTGTTGGAGTCCTGTTATAGCTTAAAATGACACTTCTTCGTTCGTGACGACACTTGTATTGCTTGGTCGCATGACAACACTTCTTGAGATCAAGTTTAGTCACACAACAGGACACTTGTGGATGGAAGGGTCATTTGGGACATTAAAAATGGTTTAAATTACCTCACTCTTGGCCCATTTGATGGTTATAACCCTTAGGAACATTTTTCCACACCAAACCTTCTCCTGAAAATCATCAGAAAACCCTGTTTTTGGCCATTTTTCTCCAAAAACGTTGGTTTCCTATGCATAGAGTAGGGCATACTAGGATGTGTGCACGACTCTTATGCCTATAGAGTAGCGCACACCTTAGAAAATATGCAACTCCATTTCAATAAAGTAGCGCACACCTTGAGAAATGCTTTGGTTTGCAGTAAGAAGAGTAGGGCACATTCCTGAACTAGTCAAAATGTTGAATTTTGGTTGAAATGAGTTTGTTTGGAAACCTCCTGATCGGTTAGAACTACTTTTCCTCTCCTTCATTGACTATATAAGGAAGGTAGAAGGGCCATGTGAGGGGAGAAAGCCTATAACAATGTTATGCTGGAGGAATGGAGACCCTCATCCCCCTCTCTTGTGCCTCAGTTTTTTATAAACCCTAGCACAGTTGATTAGAGGCTGGGATCCTTCGAGAACAGGAGCAGGATACCTTGAATCTAGGTTTCGTGAAGTGCCAAGCTTGAAGGAAGGTATAACTTTATGTACTTGCTTCATTCATTAATGAAGATCAGACGTTCTTTCATTTCCAAAGATGACCTATTTATGTGTGTCTTAGATTTTATTACTATTTGATTATAGTTTGATGTCTTATTATGTCATGGATATCAGTCTTATATATGTAGTCAAATGTATTTGAGAAAGGTGTCAAGTTGTTTTGCAGGTGTGGGCATTGCGATACTGGATAGCATTGAAGAGCAAGGAAGGGAAAGCTTGGCTCAACCTTCTTAATAAGGTACTCGCCTTTCTAACCTTAAATATCTTTGCTTACTAGTTGCACTTGCAGAACATTTGTAGGTCTATCTTTCATACCTGTAAGTTGGTAGTTTCTCCCCTAAACTATAGGTGCATTTTCCTCACAACAGAATGGCGACTCCGCTGGGGAAAGCCTATCTGCTTAGGGGTATCCAAGGTCATTTCTTCAGTTTTTTTTGAAGGTATTTGTTCAATTTCTTGATTAGGATCAGTTTTTAGGCTTTGTTTGACCCTCCTTGGCTCTTACAGGCCCTTCCTAGCCCTTGCAAACCCTTGTGGACCCAAGTTGGGGGGTTTTTGCCCTATTTTTTGAACTTTTCCCACATGTGCGCTACTGTTGTGAAGCACAGTAGTGCATTCCCTTTTTGTGTGCATTTTTCTTCCTCATATACAGTAGCGCACACATTCTGGGAGTGATTTTTTTTAGTCTTGACCTGTTTTGGGGGCTTGTGGCTGCATTGTTTGGGGTCCGTGATGACCCTAGGTCTGAGTTAAACCACTGTAAGTGGTATCCTATCCTTGTATTGATCCTATGTTCATGGTTTTGACCTTTTTTGATCAATTTGTGCTTGTTTGGATAGTTTTGGGGCTTGTGGACCCAAGTTGGGGGGTTGTGGACCAGTTTGGTGTTTTGTACCCTAATTTGAGTCTAACTGAATCTACTTGCTCCATTTCCACTGGATTTGAAGCCTATTGAGTCTTATTGACCCTGTTTGTATCTATTTGAGTGAAATTTCTCTTTAGATTGGTTTTTTATCCTCCCTTATGCTTTTAGTTTTCTTTTTGTAGTGAAAGCTCAAGTGTCTTTGTTGTTGTTCAGGACCTTGACTACACTGTTTATGTGCAAACCTGACTTTACCAAACCATACTTCTTTGTAGGTCATTTGCTTTGTTTGGGTCTAAAAGTAGGTTTCATACTCTTTTCCCAATGATTGGCATGCTTACATCAATTAGAATCGGAAAGTCACATTGGTAGCTTTTACTGTTTCAATAAGGAAACCTGAAAGTTCTTTACTTTTTCTTTGATAGTAAGTTACCTTCAAATTCAGTTTTTTTTCTCACCTTTGAAAGCATGAATAAATTTTGATTTATTTTCTGAGTAGAGTACCTTGCAAGTGGCTTAAAATATTTAAGAGTGCTTTGCATCAAAAAGAAGAAATTTTTCTTTTGCATACTTATTTGTTTGAGTAGCTGCATTCTTAGGTTTTGAGTTTAATTTTATACATTTAGACTTTATTTTTACCCTTTTTTGCATTCGAAAGACTAAAAATTGCATTTTCATATGCATTCTAGATCGTATCTTTAAGACTTGCATTGAAAAGAAAAGATTTGTTTAGTGGTAAGCATTTCATTTCAGTATTCTATCTCTATTATAACCACTCTCACACACCCACTACCTTTTTGAGTAAGCAAGTAACCTTTAAAATGAACCCTAATAAAATGTATTAGCAACATTTTCTTTTCCAGGTTACACTTTTCACCAACTAGTTTTGGTTGGGATATTGGGTTTAAAACACCTTAAACTACCCAAGATCACACATTACACAAAAATCATAGTCCGACTTTCACAGGTAAACCCACCTCATTCAAAGCTTGCATGGGATCTATGCAGTAGGTCTTGTGAGATCAGATTGTTGGGAATAAACCTCCTACTTTCTGTTTCGAGCATATACCAGGATTGGATCACGTTTGGGGACTCTTTTGAGTTTTGGGCTCAGTTACCTTTCCCACGCCTTCTCATTTGACCAGAGACAGTTCCCCAGGAGTTTTCGGTGTGGTGGTATCCTTAGTATCTAACCATAGGATCATACATAGGTGACGGTGGAGGGTTATATCTTGCTATACCTAGGACAGACATGGGAGGAAATCCCTTGCACGTATTTGGGAGGGCGGTTGGGTGATTCCAGTGCTTGCACCCATAGTCATTGTATTGTGGACCTCGGGTAACTGTTCTTCTTCCTTCATTGATTTGTTCTGGGCCCTCATCATCCCAGAATCTTCTCCGAAAGGCATCTATTTGTCTGGTTTGATTTACCTAGGATCTTTTTTAGTGGTGTGCTCTTTGTGCTACTTGTCTTAGTTTGCCTTAGAGAACTTCTTGTTCATTTGAACAGGAAACCATGTCTAGGGTTTCGGCAAGCGCCAATCAAGGTACCCCTGTTCTAGGGAATCCTTGTGTTGTTCCATTCATTGGAAACATTGGTACTCCTTTAATGGCTACTCTGAATCTTCCTGGATTCACTATAGGGCTATTGGTTTGGTTGTTCTCCACTCTGAATGCCTTGCATGCTCCTGACGCTTATTTTGTAAGCACCTCAAATCAAGAGCATCAGAACCCTATTCCTTCTTTGCCAGTAACATCTTCTCCTCTTCCTTCTACCTCGTGTGGCGAAAGTAGCAATATTAGTAACCAGCAGTCTAAAAGGAATAGACAGAGGAAGAATAGGAAGAAGATGCCAAAACAAGGGGGCAGCAACCCAGCCACTGCAATTCATGCTGGGGACAAGCACCCTGCCTCTGCAAATCATGCAAGGGGCACCTACCCAGCCTCTAGAGGTCATGCTGGGAGAAAAATTTTAGTCACTGAAAGTTTGTCTTCAACCACCGTCAGTCATGTTGGGGACAAGTCATTGATCACTGCTAGTCATATTAATGACAAGTCACCATTTCTTGTGAGTCATACTGGAGACACCATATCAGCCACTGCAAGTCATGCTGAGGGAGTTGACATTGTCGACAAACCCAATAAATAGAAGTGTAAGTTCCCTTGCATGTTTTATGAGGGAGACCACCTTACTTACTTGTGCCCTGTACTTCCAGAAGTGCAAAACGTGTGGTCCTTAGTTTAAAAGTCTTATGCTTTTGTGCAACTAGCCACTGTAAGTCATGTTGGGGGAAAGCTTTCAGCCAATGCTAGTCATGCTAAGAGTATTAATGTTGTAAAGGAGTCTCGACCTATAGGACGGAAACCAAATTTCCCTTGTAAACTTTGTAAGGGAGATCACCTTACTCACTGATACCCTGCCATTCCAGAGGCACGAAGAGTGTGGTCCATGTCTAAAGGAACTTCTGTTCCTGGGTTGTCTATAGATTCCCTATAGTCAGATCAACCTTTGGTTGATAAAGTGGTTGAACCAATGCAATCTTTGGTCGACCCCACTCTTCCTTCGGAGAGTGAAGTGATCAAATCGATGCAATCTTCGACCGATACCATCAGTCCTTTGGAGACTGATGCACTTGTCCCTGAAGTCTTCTGCATTACTAGTTTGGATGTTCCTGAAAAAGGGGGTACTTCATCTGTGCCATGTGAACCCCTACCAAGCCCTAGGATCGTTTCCTTTGATTGGAATAGTCTAGCCAAACCTCGTCTTCCTTCTTCGACACCTTTCCAAATAAAGGTTGATATCGAGAACCATACGGTTGAGCGATGCATTGTAGATGAAGGAGCTTCTATTAGTATCTTGTCCGCTTATGCTTGGAGAGATTTGGGTTTCCCTAATGTTATTCCAGCTGTTCATTGGTCGTTGGCCTTCGATAGAAGACCTAGTGAACCGATCGGATTCCTCTGTCAGGTACCTGTTACTTTGGGTGGAAAAACAGTCTTAGTTGATTTTATGGTTTTAAAGGACCCTATGGATTTTGATATGATCCTCAGGCGTGATTATGTTTATGCTATGAATGCTGTGGTGTCTATTCTCTTTCGTGTGATGCATTTTCCTCATAACGAAAGCATCGTCACTATCGACTAGCTTACATTCGTTGATCCTCCTTATTACCCAACTGTAGACCATTATGTTCCCTCGTCATTAGGCACCACTATCTCACATGGGACTTATGTGGCATATTGTTCCTTGAGTTCAACTACTACTGAGAAGAAGTCTCTGAGTTCATGCTTACCTTCTCGAAACTTAGTCCCAGCTTTTGACTAAGTGACACCTCCATCTGAATGTTTAGATATGTGTTCTATCTGGGATGATATACTTCCTTCTGATGAAGTTTTCCTAGAGTCCATAGTACAGTCTGCCATTCATTTAGATGTTGATCCAGTCGCAGTTATGTCCAACCCCGGTTTGACCTTAAAGTCTAATCTTCCTACTATTGAGTTTTTGGACTCTCCTATAGATCCGCAAATCGGTGTTCCTACTGAGTTTGATTCTGCTTATAGAATTTTCAACTCCCGTGATGATGAACGTGTTTCTGTAGATTCCATCATGTCCTTCAACTTTGATCTTCATCCTGAATTCGATCTTGTTGATTGTAAGTCCTCGGGCTTGGGTACCATAGAGTCTTCATTTGAAAACTTTGCCTTGTTTATGCCTGTTGTTGATGATAGTGAAGTTGAAAGTATTTCTACCATAGTGACTTGTATAGGATCTTTCTTTACATATGTTTTAGATATGATCTTGGTACTAATGTTTCTTGGAGACAGGATTCTTAGTTGGATTTATACTTGCTTACTGGTCCTTTTCGACACCTTGTGCAACCATGTCAGGTATATTCTGAACCTTGCATATAGGTTTAGGCTTCCTCGCTGTTATGTTGCATTTGAACCTTTTGCCATTTGAATTCGCCATAGGGTCAAACCTGTTGGATATTGGTGTGTTAGCCATCTCTTTATGCATTGTGCACCAGTCCGATAGCAGAGCCTACCTAACATGGGTCACCCTAGTCAGCACCCTTATGCCATTTTGGTGCCCATGCTGAGTTTTTCTCATAAGCTTGGGAGCCTTTTTAGATTTACCATGAATTTGAGAAGAAGCCTCATATATTTCTTTCTCATATATTTCTGGCCATCCCTGATAAGGCTCTCATCTTTGTGCTCAAGTTGCATATGCATTTGTTATGATCCCGCTTGCGCTAATGAGCTTGATGCCATCTTCCACGCTTTTAGCTCGTTATATAAGCCTCCATCTCTGATCTCATTTCCGCTAAGCCCTGTATCATTTTTCCTTCGTAATTTGACACCTTTTACCTGGAGGAGACACACCCTAAGTGTCCTTATCTTCCTCATGTTCCTTGCATTAGGCATAGATTTGTTCCATGCGCTTGGAGCTAGTTTTGCATGTCCCTAACACTCGTCTCCTCCCATTTCGAGCATTCTTCCACCTTTACTTTGGGATCGTTAAAAACAGTAAGTAGGTTTCGAGCATTCTTCTACCTTTACTTCAAGCTCATTAAAAACAGTAAGTAGGTTACGAGCAATCTTCCACCATTCCTTCAAGCTCGTTAAAAACAGTAAGGAGGCTATGAGCATTTCTTTCATCTTCACTTCGAGCTCATTAAAAACAGTAAGGAAGTTATGAGCATTTTTTCTGTATCTCCTTTGAGCTCGTTAAAAATAGTAAGGAGGTCATGAGTTTAGTTTTTCGGGCTCATTAAACCTTTACGGAAAAGATCCCTATGGAGTTCTTTTAAGCCCTTTTCAGACTCCTTAAATAGGAAAATTTTGCCGAGCATAGTTGTCTTTTTGGGCTCGTTAAAATAACTGAACTGAAATCCACTTAGATATAGAATTACCCCTTTTCCAGGCCTTGGTGGATAATTTACGGAAAATGTATACTCTAGGTATACTCTAGTATGCGCTAGAAGAGTTCTTCTTCCATTATTTTACACTTTTTCGGGGAAGGAGACTAACTTTACGAAAAAGGACCTTTGGAGTCATCTTTAGGGTTTTCAAACTCTCGAAATGTGAAAACACCAAGCGAGCATTCACCTACTCGGGCTCGATGTGGAATCCACGAGATGGTTGATTGAGGACTATTTAAGTTTTTCAACTCTATAAACAAGAAAACACCGCCAAGCACAGACCACTCCGGACTCGATATAAAATCCATGGATAGGTGTATGGAGTTTTCTTCTAGGTTTTTCAAACTCCTTAAATATGAAAATACCGTCGAGCATGCTTTAGTTCTTTGTCAAGCTCGTTAAAAAATGAAAAAGGAAAGGGAAGGGAAGAATCTTAAAATATCTTTCAATATGATGGCAGCAAGTCAGCTACCTCCTTGAACAAAGCACCTATTTTGAGTCTATCAAACAAGTTGGGTTCTAGTGTTGGCCTTAGGATAAACCTGATCTCAGAGTTCTTACTCCTCTGTTTGGTTAGTCTTCCAATCATATGGAGAATCTGTTAATGTCTCCTACATTGCAGATTTGCATCATGGTCTCTTTGTGTTAAACTCTACCTAAGTCACTCTTGTGTCATGCTCACTGTTCAAGGATATAACCTGTTTCGGCCATTCTGGAGTTGCCTTGACCTCATGTGTCGGCCATTCCTTGGTGTCAGTATGTTTCATCATGTGTTCAATCCTACTCCAAATCAGCTCATACATGTTGAGTGTCCCTCGTGTTGGATGATGGAGGATGCCTTAAGGCCTCCCTTCCAATGGACTTCTTCCCATCGAATTCAACTCATTGTGCTCTGGGAATGAAGTTTAGAGTTTCGGTTAGTACCTTGGGGATAACAGTCATTAATGACAGTTTCCCTCGCTATTGGATAGATGGGAATACATCAATGTCTCCTATCCAATGGATTCTTCAAGTGTTCGATGACAAGACCATTTATTCGCACTTGCTTGAATGTACTAGGTACCTTGGGTTCCATTTTCATTATTGGTGGACACCCTTGCATTTGTTAATGGTATACATCAATGACCGGTAATCAAACGATACCTCCCATGTTCGACATCAACTCATTTATTCGCATGGATAGGTTTGTACCTTGGGTTGTTTTTGGATGAAGACCTTGGGATCCTCGATAGCATCACCTCATTTATGTTATTGCCCAAGTTATGCAAGACTGAGCCACACTCTTTCTGGCTCTTGATGAGACATGGATCCAGCTTGTTCTCTATGGCTATGTTCTCCAGTTTTGTGTGAGGCACCTGCAACAATTAATTAACAAGAATACGCGAAATAGAAGAAATGACAGAACTCAGAATCACTTTATATTGATCACAGGCCACTTCGAGGGGACAACCTCCTTTGAGCAAGCTCAATACAAATAACTTCACGGTGCATTCATAGGTCTCAACACACACTTATATACTAATTCTAGGTACCAATACTATGGGTCGAAACCATGGGCCGTTACAAACTATGGATCAACAATACTATGGGCGACTTACAAAGCATATGCGCCAACAACAATAACACAAACTATTGATCAACAAATACTACGGGACGACTTACAAAGCATATGCGTCCAACAACAACATACTAACAAAGTAAAGACATGGGTTCCTAACATCCCCTCCCCCTTAAAAACAGCTTTGTCCTCAAAGCTTTAGATGTGGAAATTGTTGTTGAATCTGAAGGAGTGGTTCCCATGTAGCATCCTCTGGTTGCATGCCATGCCATTGAATTAAGACCTATGTGATAGAGCGAGAGCGAAGCTGACGCGTGCGCCGATTGAGGATGGCCTCTGGATCCAAAAGGATGGATCCTTCATTATCCAGTTTGGGTAAAATCGTTTGGCCGTTGATGTTGGTGCCAAGAACTTTCTTCAGACAAGAGACATGAAAGACTGGATGAATGCGGGAAGAAGGAGGAAGTTTCAATTTATAAGCAACGGACCCAATCTTCTGAAGAATACGATATGGCCCATAGAACTTTGGAGCGAGCTTATGACGCCCTTTGAGTTTCAAGGAGGATTGTTTGTATGGCTGGAGACGAAGAAAAACCATATCGCCGACTTGAAAAGTGCGCTCCGAACGGTGCTGATCAGCTTGTTGCTTCATGCGATTTCTTGCCATGTGAAGATTGTCCCGCAAAATGCAAAGAATCTGATCGCGGTTGCGAAGGACCGTGTCAACTTCCTGAACTGGTGAACTGGTGGGGGTGTATGGAAGAAGAGCTTGAGGTGCCTAACCATAGACTGCTTCATATGGGGTCATTTTAGAGGCAGTGTGGTAAGAGGTATTGTACCACCATTCAGCGAGAGGGAGCCACTTTGCCCACTGATGTTGTTGTTCCGAGGTGAAGCAACGAAGATAAGTTTCCAAGCATTTATTGATAATTTCAGTCTGACCATCTATTTGTGGGTGATATCCTGAACTCATCTTCAGTTTGGTGCCAGTGTGGCGAAATAGTTCTGTCCAAAAATGACTGGTGAAAGTCGCATCACGATCCGAGACAATGGAAGAAGGGATGCCATGAAGACAAAAGATCTGGTCCATAAAAATTTGAGCAACGGAGGAGGCTATATAAGGATGGCTGAGAGCACAAAAATGACTATATTTCGAGAGGCGATCAACCACAACGAGAATCACTGTCTTCCCACCAGATTTAGGGAGCCCTTCAATGAAATCCATAGAAATATCTGTCCAAATCCGTGTAGGTATGGGCAAGGTTTCAAGCAATCCTGGAAGGAGTGTTGTTTCACCCTTATTGCGCTGGCAGGTATCACATTCGGCCACCATCTGTTGAATTGTCCTTTTCATGCCCTGCCAAAAGAAGTTACGCCGTGCTTGATCATATGTTTTGAGGAACCCAAAGTGCCCGGCTGATGAAGAAGCACGGAGTTCATAGAAGACAGCCTGTTGAAGATCTGTGCTCTGGGGAAGCACCAGACGATCCTTGTATCTTAGAGAAGCACCATCCCAAGAGTAATGTGGTACAGCAGAAGGGTTGTTGGTCAAGCGTTGGATGATCTGAGATAAGGAAGAGTCATTGACATAACCCTGTTGAACAGATTGCAACCAATTTGGAACAGGCATAGAAATAGCTGAAAGAGAACCTTGGGCATCAAATGTGTGAGAAAGAGCATCTGCCACAATATTGTCTTTACCCTTCTTGTAAGTGATCTCATAGTCATAACCCATGAGTTTGCTCTTCCATTTCTGTTGTGCCGAGGAGGAGACATGCTGGTCCAAGAAATATTTCAGACTCTCGTGATCAGTCTTGATGCATAAATGATTCCCTAATAGGTATGGACGCCACTTCTGTACTGCATGCAAAATAGCCATCATTTCCTTCTCATAGGTAGAGGCAGCTAAATTCTTACCTGAAAGGGCTTTGCTGGTGAACGCAATGGGGTGTTCATCTTGAAGTAGAATAGCACCAAGTCCATTGCCGCAAGCATCACTCTCAATAGTGAAGGGCTTGGAAAAATCGGGCATAGCTAGCACAGGTGTAGTACACATAGCTTGTTTGAGTTTGTCAAATGCACACTGAGCAACAGGTGTCCATGTAAGAGCATCCTTTTTCAATAGAGCAGTTAATGGAGCTACAATCTTCCCATAATCCTTGACAAACTTGCGGTAGTAGCCAGTCAACCCCAAAAAACCACGAAGGCTCTTGAGTGTCTGAGGATGTGGCCAATTGTTCATGGCATCGATTTTGGCAGGATCCACGCGAACCCCTTGTGCTGAGATAATGTGCCCGAGATACTCAACTTCCTTTTGTCCAAAAACACATTTAGACTGCTTGGCATGGAGATGATGGTCAGAGAAAAGTTGCATGAAAAGATCCATATGCTGGAGATGTTCATCCCATGTTTTACTGTAGATGAGGATATCATCAAAGAATACCAGAATGAATTTCCGCAAGTAGGGTCGAAATATTTTATTCATTAAGGCCTGGAATGTGGAAGGAGCATTAGTGAGGCCAAAGGGCATGACCAAAAACTCATAATGGCCATCATGTGTGCGGAAAGCTGTTTTAGGAATATCATCCTCATGAACTCGAATTTGATGATACCCAGAACGAAGATCCAACTTAGAGAAAAAGTGAGCCCCATGAAGCTCATCAAGAAGCTCATCAACAACAGGAATTGGAAACTTATCCTTGATGGTGAGGTGATTAAGTGCTCGGAAGTCAATGCAGAGGCGCCATGACCCATCTTTTTTGCGGACAAGAATAACTGGAGAAGAAAAGGAACTAGTGCTTGGGCGAATAATACCTTGCTTCAATAAGTCCCGAACGAGCATTTCAATCTCCGTTTTTTGGTGAAATGGGTAGCGATAGGGCCTGATGTTGGGAGGAACACTGCCAGGAAGGAGCTGAATACGATGGTCTTCTGGCCTAGAAGGTGGTAATCCTACTGGTTCAGCAAAGACACCTGTATATTGATCCAGAATTTGTTGTAGATCCAAAGGAGTAGTGGAGACCGCTGATGGTTGCATCTGGATGGAATGGATCTAAGCGATGACACCATGTGAGTTCTTCTTGAGGATTTTTTCCATGCGATGTGAACTGATGATGCTAAGAGAACCTGGTTGTAATCCTGTCAATGTGTGTTTGTGTCCATTGAGGGAAAACTGCATCCAAAGTTCGGCAAAATCCCATAAGATAGGGCCGAGTGTGCGTAGCCATTGAGCGCCCAAAACCACATCACATCCACCTAAGGGAAAGGCAAACATGTCAGAGCGCAAGTTATAATCTCCCATAGAGATACGCACATTTCGACACTTCCCTTTGCAAGGTAAGGTGCCCCCATTGGCAACCATGACTTCAAAGTTGGAGCAAGGATGGATAAAACAATCAGCTTGTTTGGCGATCCGAGGGTCAATGAAATTATGAGTGCTACCAGAATCAATGAGGATTGTAAGAGGAAGCTTCTTGAAGTAACCCCTGACTCGCATTGTTTGGGGGGTGGTGATTCCAGCTAAAGCATGGAGAGATATCTCTGGCTGGTCATCCTGAGATGGAGGGTCAATAGGCGGTTCCTGAATGTCGACAAGAGCATCCAGTGTTTCTGGATCTTCATCACCCATTTTAGAGGCAGGCGGAGACTCCACATCCAGGAGATAGAGCTTTTGCTGAACACATCTATGTCCCCGAGTGAATTTCTCATCACAATTATAGCAAAGCCCCTTTTCTCTGCGTGCTTGCATCTCTGTTTCAGACAAACGCTTGATAGGAGTCGGTCGAGGAGCCTGCGGTATAGGTGGTCGCTGAGAGCCCATATTTCGGAAGGGAACAAAAGTGGGCTTGGAGCGTTGTTGGGTCGCAATCTTGTCTTCTGCCAACTTAGCCAACCCTAGTGCTTCCATCATTGTGTTGGGACAGAACATTTTGACCTCCGAGCGGATGGCATCCTTGAGAGCAGTGATAAAACAACTCCGATAAAATTCATCAGACAATCCTTCGGTGTGGTTGGCTAGATTCTCAAATTCGGTTTGATACTCTCTCACAGTGCCAGTTTGGCGAAGTTTAGTGAGGGCTCCTGTGAAGTCATCAAAAGCACTAGGACCAAATCGTTGCAAAAGGAGTTGGCAAAAGTCTGGCCAGTTGGGCTCTGGATGAGCCTTGATGTACCAACGGTACCATTGAAGAGCTTCCTGTTCCAAATGAAAGGATGCCAATGGAACTTTGTTGACATCAAAAGTATTATGCAGACTGAAATACTGTTCTGCACGATAGATCCATCCAGTTGGATCGGTACCATTGAAGCGAGGAAAATCAAGCTTCAGACCACGGAAATTGCTGGAAGAAGAGAACCCATTATCTGCTGAAGAATCGGACTACCGTTTGTTGTTCATAGCTGAATGTTCAAGATGGAGACCGAGAAATTTTTCATCCAGATCTCGGAGTTTGGCTTGGATGGCTGCAAGTGCTTCCTCCATGGTTTTTGCTCCTGCACGGGTGACAACCATAACCAGGATTTTTTTTATTTTTTTTGACTGGGTAGGAAAACAAAAACAGGAACTACTTCAGTAATGGAAAATTTGGATTTGGGAAAAATTCAGAAGGGTAATTGGGGTTTGACTAGGTTTTGGACACTGTTGGGTAGACGGGGAAGCAAAAATGAGTTTTTCAGAAGCGGGGTGAAAGAATGGGAAAATTTGGCAGAGGGGAACAAAGAAGCAGAATTCAGAAAGTAACTCTGTGGTAAAATTTGAAGGTGATTGGGTGAAATTTGAGGAAGTTATGGCAAACCCTAAAAATAGACAAATGTGTGATTTCGAGCTGTAGGAAAGGGAATTGAGGATAGGGTCCTCAGGAATGAAATATGCAGAATGGAATGACAGGGGTTCCCTGAAAATTTCAAGGGAAACAGAGGTAAAACAAGGGAGATATGGAGAAAAAACTGAATTTTATACTTTTTTTTTTTTTTTTTACTGGAGCGGCTACAGCTCGAATTTTTTTTTTTTTTTTTACAAACTGGAGCGGCTACGGCTCGGAAGGAATCTGGGACAACTCCGAACGGCTGGATCTGGAACGGCTTGCAAAATGGATCTGAAACGGCACAGCAGTGATCGACAATAGTTCAGCTGAAAGTAGATATGGACCCCAGGTATGTGCGGCTTCCTAACAGTTCAGGGTTTTCACTTGGCCACCAATGCTATCTGACGGCTTGCGTATTGGGGAAGTACCCCTCACTCCACGGCTCAGGTAAAACTGATAACCGCTTTGCCACAAACGACATCTCTTGGTTTTTCTCACGGGTGGGAACTAGTCAATCAGGTTAGGGTCGTTGCCCTTTTCGCTGGCAGGTCCTCTCAATTGGCCAGATACTTCGGGGTTCCTGTGGTACTCCTCACAATGAGTTTTAGGGATTATTCCCAAGTACTTCCCACAGTTAAGCGGATAGGGATTATTCCCAAATCCGAACCTGCAACATATGCGAAAAAAAAATTTGGCAAAAATTTCACCCAGCGAGCCCAAGAAAGTGCTCTGATACCAGATGTGAGGCACCTGCAACAATTAATTAACAAGAATACGCGAAATAGCAGAAATGACAGAACTCAGAATCACTTTATATTGATCACAGGCCACTTCGAAGGGGAAACCTCCTTTGAGCAAGCTCAATACAAATAACTTCACGGTGCCTTCATAGGTCTCAACACACACTTATATACTAATTCTAGGCGCCAATACTATGGGTCGAAACCATGGGCCGTTACAAACTATGGATCAACAATACTATGGGCGACTTACAAAGCATATGCGCCAACAACAATAACACAAACTATTGATCAACAAATACTACGAGACAACTTACAAAGCATATGCGTCCAACAACAACATACTAACAAAGTAAAGACATGGGTTCCTAACATTTTGACATAGATCCACCTTGTATTTATGTGGCTATGTTTACACTTATGTTCCTCATGGATCCACGCTTGTATTTTAGTGGCCATGATATATGCATCAGTATTTGGATCATTATTGTATCCTCTTGGAGGTCATGTTCCACTATTTGAACATGGACATTTACCCCAAGGATAAGTTTGTCTGACATTGCCTTTGCTTTCAGGTACTTCATTTCAGCCTATGATTCTTGGTTTCTCCGGTTCCTCCATGATTCAACTCTTTGTTATTTATAATGTATTTTCGCCATAGTTTCCCTCACTCCCTCTAACCTCATACATTAGGGGGCATCTGTTATAGATTAAAATGACACTTCTCCGTCCGTGACGACACTTGTATCGCTTGGTCGCATGACGACACTTCTTGAGATCAAGTTTAGTCACACAACAGGAAACTTGTGGATTGAAGGGTCATTTGGGACATTAAAAATGGTTTAAATTACCTCACTCTTGGCCCATTTTATGGTTATAACCCTTAGGAACATTTTTCCATACCAAACCATCTCCTGAAAATCATCAGAAAACCATGTTTTTGGCCATTGTTCTCCAAACACGCTAGTTTCCTATGCATAGAGTAGGGCATACTAGGATGTGTGTGTGACTCTTATTCCTATAGATTAGCACACACCTTGGAAAACATGCAACTCCACTTCAATAAAGTAGCGCACACCTTGAGAAATGCGCTCGTTTTCTGTAGGAAGAGTAGGGCACATTCCTGAACTAGTCAAAATCTCGAATTTTGGTTGAAATGAGTTGGTTTGGAAACCTCCTGATCGGTTATAACTACTTTTCCTCTCCTTCATTGACTATATAAGGAAGGTATAAGGGATATGCGAGGGGACCAAGCCTATAACAATGTTATTCTAGAGGAATGGAGACCTTCATCCCCCTCTCTTGTGCCTCAATTTTTTATAAACCCTAGCACAGTTGATTATAGGTTGGGATCCTTAGAGAACAGGAGCAAGAGACCTTGAATCTAGGTTTCGTGAAGTGCCAAGCTTGAAGGAAGGTATAACTTTATGTACTTGCTTCATTCATTAATAAAGATCAAATGTTCTTTCCTTTCCAAAGATGACTTATTTATGTGTGTCTTAGATTTGATTACTGTTTGATTATAGTTTGATGTCTTATTATGTCATGGATATCAGTCTTATATATGTAGTCAAATGTATTTGAGAAAGGTATCAAGTTGTTTTGCAGGTGTGGGCATTGCGATACTGGATAGCATTGAAGAGAAAGGAAGGGAAAGCTTGGATCAACCTTCTTAATAAGGTACTCACCTTTCTAACCTTAAATATCTTTGCTTACTAGTTGCACTTGCATAACATTTGTAGGTCTATCTTTCATACCTGTAAGTTGGTAGTTTCTCCCCTGAACTATAGGTACATTTTCCTCACAACACTCCTGCTTCAACAAATCATTTTCTAAGAGGAGGGTTTATATTTGCAATTGACCCCCTTCTGTAATAGGTTCTTGTGTATCGGTAGACTTTGGTAATGCATTTGATCTACCCCTTGGTTCTTGTGTTCCATGGGGTGATCAAGGCTTTAAGATTTGGGTTTCAATGTCTACCTTGGCTCCTTTCGTTGCCTCTACTACAATAGTAACTATGGTATTTTCTTTCTTTGATGGGCTGAGTGATTGTTTCTTGGTGCATGACCTCCTCTTGTTTCTCCGTGACGCGGGGGGAGTGAAACCTTCTGCAACTATTTCAATCTCTTCTGAAGCAAAGAAAGGAGAATCATTCTTTTGGGAAGATTCTTCCTTTTTCTAACTAACTTCTTCTCTTGGTACAACAGGGAATTCCTCCTCTTGAATTATAACCCTCTCTTGTTCAGGAGAGGATTCGATTTCCTAAATTACTTCGACCTAGGCTTCCATTTTCTCCCTTGATTCTCCGACATTGGTATTTGTTTGATGGATTGGGATTCCTATAGGATATTCGTGGTTGATGGTTTGACACACTTATGCTATAACATCTTCCTCTAAACCCTCTTCTTGATCATTTCCATATTCCTCGGCTTCCTTGTCACTCCGCCAAACTTCATTTCAGAGGCTCTGATCGTCATCTTCCTCTTCTATAGCCACACGGTCTACCATGGCCCCAACAACAAATTGATCCCAGTTTTGGTTTCTTTTCTCAAGGGCCCATAATATTAATAATTTAATAAGTTCGTGGTTAGTGATAGAGGCTTGGGGGTGTTAAGACCCTCTGGCATAGTGTGCCATGTTTTGTAATGTATTCTTAAGGTAGTAAGGCATGTTAATCAGTGTACCATGGCATAGATGAGAAAGGAAGACAAAATCATACGTATATACAACTCGGAACCTACCTTCACAGGTGATG